>OY744493.1:0-294708 GCA_963556185.1 Pseudopediastrum boryanum
ACCCTAAACCCTAAACCCTAAACCCTAAACCCTAAACCCTAAACCCTAAACCCTAAACCCTAAACCCTAAACCCTAAACCCTAAACCCTAAACCCTAAACCCTAAACCCTAAACCCTAAACCCTAAACCCTAAACCCTAAACCCTAAACCCTAAACCCTAAACCCTAAACCCTAAACCCTAAACCCTAAACCCTAAACCCTAAACCCTAAACCCTAAACCCTAAACCCTAAACCCTAAACCCTAAACCCTAAACCCTAAACCCTAAACCCTAAACCCTAAACCCTAAACCCTAAACCCTAAACCCTAAACCCTAAACCCTAAACCCTAAACCCTAAACCCTAAACCCTAAAACCCTAAACCCTAAACCCTAAACCCTAAACCCTAAACCCTAAACCCTAAACCCTAAACCCTAAACCCTAAACCTAAACCCTAAACCCTAAACCCTAAACCCTAAACCCTAAACCCTAAACCCTAAACCCTAAACCCTAAACCCTAAACCCTAAACCCTAAACCCTAAACCCTAAACCCTAAAAACTAAAAACTAAACCCTAAACCCTAAACCCTAAACCCTAAAACCTAAACCCTAAAACCTAAAACCTAAAACCTAAAACCTAAAACCTAAAACCTAAAACCTAAACCTAAACCCTAAAACCCTAAAACCCTAAAACCTAAACCCTAAAACCTAAACCCTAAAACCTAAACTAGCCTACCTAAACCCTAAACCCTAAAACCTGAACCCTAAAACCTAAAACCTAAAACCTAAAACCTAAATGGTAAGATCAGACATCTGATTGTGCTTATGATCAGATAGATCAGATGACCCATTTTTCATGCCTGGGTATGCTGTATGACACATAATATGTGTTTGCACGTGTAAAGATGCATGTCCCTCTGTTTCCCGACTCGCAGGCATTGCCCAAAATCTTGCCATCTTCAAAGCCATCTTCAAACCCTCCAGCATGACCGACCAAGTGGAGAATCAACCAGGTGAACTGAGAATTTATTGCATGACTGTGTTGTTTGCCTTCTAGCGTGCAGGACTGTCATACATGTTGAGCGGTGGTCCTTGCCTTGCAATTAGTTTGAAAATTGGTGCAAAACTGTGATTTCAGTAGATCCAAAGAGATGCATGAGCACGGTGACGGTTCTATCATAGGGAGATATGGCTTGTTGAAAGGATCCTTTACCCTAGTGGTCTTGTTTTTGCCAACAGCAAAGATTGCCGTGGATTGCGATCAGTCGTCAAGTGTTTGGGATGTAGTATTTCTCTTAAGCCCTGGCTGTACATAGCAGCCAGGGATGATCAGAGGATGATCAGAGGGTGTTCTGTTTTCTACATGGAGGGTACTGTTTTTCTGCTAGAGCTCAGCCAGAAGTTTAAAGGGGGCTTCTCTCCTTCGCACTCAGTAGGCAGTGATGGCGCTGGTCGTTGTGTTTCTTTTGTTTGTTTAGTTAGGCTCATGCTGTTGTCTTGCCCTCCCCACCTGCAGATCCTTCCCCCAGACCTCACCACCACCACTACAGCCACCACCACCAGCATCAGCAGCAGCACCTGCCTGCATCCTTGAGGCAGGGGCTGCTGCTGTGACTTAAATCATGGAAGGTAAGATCAGAAGATCAGATCGCGCTCATGATCAGATGGATTAGATTGCCCATTTTTGCCTATGTGTTAGCTACCTATCTGCCAGTGTGTAGAGAGCAGCTAGGCAGCAAGGGTTTAGAAGCAGCAGGGGTTAGCTTGATCGAGAGGCATATTTTTATGGGAGTTACAGAGGGCAGGGTGTGCAGTGCAAGAGTTGATGGGGTAGAGAGGTGTGACTTTGAATGAGGTGGGGGTGGGACTAGCAGACAGGAAAGGGACTTTTCTAAGGCGCACAGCAACGGCGGCTGTGAGGGCGTTGAGGTGTAGAGAGCAGCTAGGCAACAAGGGTTTAGAAGCATGAGGGGTTGCAGCAAGGGTTTAGAAGCAGCAGTGTGGCATAAACTCAAAAGAGGCAGTAGCTTGAGGCAGAGGCACCCATATCAGTAAGATTAGACTGCATGGTATGCCATTAAAAAAGGAAAGACATAGCGATGGTCTTTTCAGTTGCTTTGTTTCCATGGCTGACCTAGCTCCTTCTGTTCTTTGTCCCTCCCTGCAGGTGCTTCTGTTAGCGGCCACCACCGCCACCACCACCACCAGTAGCAGCTTCTGTTCAAGAGCTCAGCTGAGGTTGTAGCAACAGCAGCAGCAGCAGCAGCAGCAGCAGGAGCCGCCACTGCAGTCTCCGCCATCAAGAGGTGAGGGGATGAGGGGGCCCAAGGGGGCTAGGAGGGGAGAGCTGTGGGAGTGCTGGATGCAGGGCCATACAGGCAGGGCAATACACAGTACAGTTGTTTAGTTTGTTCCCTGCATTTGGTTGGCCGCAGGGTTTAGTGGGGGGCCACTGGTGGTGGGCTGTTGTGTTGCAGGGTGGGGCTATGGTAGCAAGGGTTTAGCCCCAAGACCCAAGTGTTGGCTAGAAAGGATTGGCATTTTTGAATGCTCCTGAACCAGCATGGGCCCGCAAATGCCATAATTAGGGTTGTCCCTAAACCCTACTGTGGTGAAGTACTTTATATTATTTGCAGGCTACGCATTAATTCTTACGGCTTGGATTGGGAAACATTGCAAAACCCCAGTTCTAATGATCAGACGGATCAGATGACACAGTTTCCACGCTTGCTCCTTGACCAGGTTACGTACAGCAAGCATATGCAATGCATCAGAGGTAGAAGACGATGTCTATTTAATTGATACTGGTCACAAGGAGGGTGCATTCACAAATTCTGCTCACGCGGTTTTGAGTGTTCCCGTGCCCATGCTCTTGCTGCAGGATGCAGCCAATCTGCAAGCCATTCAGAAGTGAGGAGATTCACATTAACTGGCACAGCTGTGGACGAGGCATTCGCTGCTGCTGGTGCCAGCTGTGTGTGGGGGCCTAGAGTATCGGCTTATAAGTTATAAGGGGAGGAAGAGTAGATACTGGTGTGCTTGTTTGTAGGCGGAGGCTGCACAAAATGCAGCGATGTGTCTTAAGCGCATCCCAAGGCAGCAAGTGAACATATGCCCGGAGGTCGAGGCTATTGCTGCGCGCCTGTGATGCTCGCTAATGGTATGGATGTTTAACCTGTCAGTAGTGGATGGATGGAGTCTGGTTGGACGGACGCTTGGGCTATAAGCGACCATCGTCGCTGGATGGCTGATACGTGATGTTTGTCCATTATGTGTATTGCATTTGCTCACTGTAAGCAGCTGCGGGAAGGCTTGCGCAAGGAATGACTAGGGGCCGCACAGAGCCTAAGCAGTACTACTGCCTGCCGAGCAGCATTTGCTGGGTCCAAATCGCGTTCTGGGACCGCTAACGCTCTAAACAACAGACGTTCCAGTTAGTCCGTCATGCCTTGTTTGAGGCCCGATATCATTGGGTAGCCTCAGCGCAGTTCAATCCGATAGTGGTCCCAACTGAATGGCACCCTTGTCGTGCGGCTCCACCGGCATATTAAATAGACTCCATGGCGTGTAGCCATGCTACACATTGCGCCTAAAGCATCATCTGATTCCGTGTTCACAGCTTGAAGGCGCCTGTCTTGCTCCTCCATAATTAGCACCGTGCCGGCATCCATTGGTTCCAGGTACGGAGTCACGCGTGACAAGGCAGCCTATGCTGCAAGAGAACACAATATTGGGTTGCATTTAGGAAATTGATGAAGCCAATATTGCTAGCGCGTTGCTCACTGCTCAATTGGTGCGGCCGCAGACAGGACAGCCATTCAGACGTTCTAAGTATGTTGCACAGCTATCGGGCATATCAAGTCTACTAAGCCTGAACTCCTCGTTCGTAACCCCGTATGCAGTCATAGAGCAGCTGATTGATGTAACGGAATCTATATAACGCACTAGGCAACAGTAGCAGTGTCTAGTGGTGGCGGATGTACGGTGCTTGCTTTCTAACCCACAGCACCACTCATCTTTGCTTCATTAAATTGCAGGACTTGAAACCCCGTGTACCCCCAGCTGTTGCCTGGATACCTTCCAACTGCTTCCTATCTCCGGCCACCACAGCAATGCAGTGAGGCAGGCCATCAAGCATCAGAGCCAGCTTCCAGTTAGGCAGGTGAGCACCCATGCATTTTGTTTTAGTGATACTGCTCATGAACAGCACTCCACTACGTGTAGCTGTGCAACCAGCTCAACAGAAGAGCAGCAGGAAGTAGAGCCAATACCACAGATGTGAATTTGGACAGGATGTGTTTGCCTGCTTTATATTTTGTTGAGTTCAGCGCACACTGCCTTTCCTTTCCTTACATCATTGGCAAGCAGATATGTTCAACTATCAATTGCACTCCTGATCTTTTACTGAACTGCCACTCTTCTTGCTGTAGGTGCAAATGGCAGCAGCCTGTGTTTTTGAAGCAGAGGTCCCTCTGCCAACGGCATGGCCCCAAGGCACAGCACGTTTGTCAATCATAGTTGGCCTGCCCGTGGGAGGGACTCTCACGCGGCTGGTACCTGCTGGGCAGGTCGCTAGGGTCGTAATGAGGGCATCGGACATGCCAGAGGGTACCAAGGAAGACACTCTGGTGTCAAAACTGAAACGTGGCCGCCTTGGGCATAAGTTGCTGTTGGATTCCCGAGTCGCAGGGGGTGCCAGGGTGCTTAGGCTTCTGAAAGCACAACAGGCCGTCCCTAGGGGATCTGCCAGAGCTATACTAGTGTGCTCTAGACGCTTGGAGCACACCCTACCAGACTTGGGTGGTGTGTTTCTTGCTGGGGAGTTGGAGCGCTTCTTGGAAGCTATTAGAACTGCTATACCACCTGTGGCGGCAGCAGCAGCTGTCCTCGCAACCCTGCCCCCAGTACCCTGGCTAAATGCTGCTCCAGAAGAAGGGGTACTAGCAGAGGAGGCATCAGACCCTGCTGCTGCAATAAATGCTGCAGCAGCAGCTGCTGCTGTAGCTGTGGGTGTACCTCCTGCTACTACTGGTGCTACTGCTGCTGCTGCTGCTACACCTTTTGGTTTGTTCCAGGTTGCATCAGCAGCAGCATCAGCAACAACTCCAGCAGCAGCAGCAGCAGCAGCAGTGGCGGCAACAATGGTATCGTCGACGGCTTTGTCTAGGGTCGCCCAGGCTGCACTATCAGCTGCTGCTGCTGCTGCTGGGTATGTCCCTGCTGCTGCTAATACTGGTACGGGTGGAGGCGCTGTCACAGCAAGCAGGGTCGGTTCGAGCTCTGGCCCTGCTGATGCAGCTGCCTTTGCAGCTGCTGGTGCTGGCAGGGGTGCAAGTACTGCAGCTGGAACTGGCTTCTCCTTTGAGGGTCCCCAGCTGCAGTTTGCTATCCCTGTAACCTTTCGACCCACTACTGTTCCCACTGTTCTGCTGTCCCAATCACAGAAGCATGCGCCGTTCTGGATACAGTACCGCCAGCTTTCACCACAATGCAGAACTGAGCGGGAGAGCTACTTGAAGTGGGCCGGGGAGCGGGGAAGGCTGGACAGGCCGAAGGCATACAGGAGGGCGGTGGAGCAGCCAACCCTGGACAAGGATAGTGATTGTATCTTTGGCTTCTTTGGCTCCCTTTGTGTGGGGGGCCAATGCACTCCACAGGACCTCAGCTTCTCCCTGTTTGGCAATGCCACTTTCATTGCCTACTGGGTTGGCTACTTGGTGGCAAGGGGTGCAAGTGCTGGTCACTTGCGCAACAACATCAAAGTGCCTAAGAAGGTCCTAGCCTGGATGAAGTCATGCATAGACCGCCAGCAGCAGCAGCAGCAGATGCAGATACAGCACCTCGTCCTCAAGCAGCAGCAGCAGCAGCAGCAGCCGTCGCTGCCTCAGGCCCAGCAGCAGCAGCTACAGCAGCAGACAAGACAGCTACAGCAGCAGCAGCAGCAGAGCTTCACACAGAGAGCTGTCCTGACAGAGGTGGAGAGCTGGGTGGCAAGTTTGCTGGCCCAATCAGAAGAGCTGGGGGGTCCTCCAACATTTAGGTCTGTGAGGGAGAACTTGCGGCCGGCAGTTGAGGTGGTGAAGTGGCAGCATGGGGTAGAAGTGGAGACCCTGTCCAAATGTGATGAGGCGGAACGCATGTGGGGGAAGGACAGGTGTAACAGGGGAGCAGCCCGAGCACTACATGACACATGCTTGCTTAGCCTGTTGGAAGGGTATGGGCCCCCTCCTAGGCTAGAGTGTGTGTACACATGTATACATCCTGCCTACGTGGGGAAGGTGGCCTGTGAGGATTCCGACTGCAAAACAACTGGCTGCAGAGGGAACAGGTTGGAGTACACGGACCTTACTAAGACTGGGCTGGTGGTGATCTTCCCCCACCACAAGACAGAGGACGGTCTCGAGTACCCCATCCAGTGGCAGATCACCTCCCCAAGACAGCTGTGGCTGCTTCTAAAGTACCTGGGATCAGATGCACACTCCTTACTAACATGCGAGACAGACTGCCGGAGGTTGTTTGTCACAAAAACAGGTCTGCGTATGCTAGCATGCCATCTGACTGGATGGTGGCATGACATGGAGGTAGTGCACCAGGCTCCTTGGGTGCAAAGAGGTCTCAGGTTCCCCCCCTCCAACCTGAGGCATATCTTTATCACTGAGCGCTCAGCCGCAGCTGCGGCAGTAGCAGCAGCAGCATGGGCGGCAGCAACAGGGGGGGTTGCTCCCACAATAGCAGCGGGAGGGAGCAGCGGGAGGGAGGGAAGGAGCAGCAGGGCTAGGGACACAGGCAGCAGCAGCAGAAGCAGCAGTAGAGCAAGGAGGAAGTGCATCTGCAGCCGGTGGGGAAGGAGGAGGAGTGGCGCAGTTGGGGAATGCAGCAGCAACGGGCTCTGCAAGAGCAAGAGGGGTGGCTCCTGGACCAAGTCCAGCAGCAGCAGCGCTGGTAATGGGAAACTCCGTGCAAGAATGGAGTAGGACCTATGATGTGCACCGTACACGGCGCGAAATGCAGCGGGCAATAGATGACATGGTGGCTTGGCGGGAGTACATGCTGCAGAGCTGAAGGTCAAAGCTTGGGTGAGAAAGGAGGCACATGTGCTGATGCCGACAATGTTCTTTGTGCCAAAGATTTGAGGGATCAGATTTGCAGGTGTTGAGAGAGTCTGGATGGTTATTAGCCTGGCATAAGTTCTTTTAATGCATAGAGCATAACGAATTATGATGAGCGAGTCAACACAGTTGGGCTGCATCAAAGCTTAGAACCATGAATTGTGGGTATCTGGGACTTTGCAGTAAGGTAAGGCAGAGTGACAGCAGCAGCAGTAGCAGCAGTAGCAAAGGGCTTTGCAAGATTTGATTGCATTCTGACAGATTGGTAGCTGTTCTTATCTTATGAGCTTTCTTGGGCTTTCTTGGGCTTTTCTGGGACTTTGGTGCTAATGATGGTGTGGGTGGTGTAACACCACATAGCAAGGTCCAACGGAGCCTGTGCCACATCTCTTATGTTATGGCACATCAATAAAACTTGGAACAGCAAAGGCATGCAGCCATGCCTTAGGGTTCTGTTTGTTTTTTCACACTGGTTGTTTATCATGATATAATACTGACGCAGCATTATTCTCCTGAAGCCAGACTAACAAACTGGTTGGAGTCATGTGGCGGATGCTGCACGGCCCTTAAGGCTGTGCAGTAATCTTTCTCAAATAATACTGTGTTGCAAGATGTTAAGGTGCAGCCGCACCCGAGGCTTTTTGTTCTTTGTTTGCCTGATGGAGGTACTGGTCCTTAATCATAAAGTAGATCTGGTACAAGGTAGTGTTCAGAACTAAGGGACAGTTGCGGGCCACTTTCAGTTTGGAACATGTTGTCCGTTGAGTATCCCCGGGCATCGTGCTGTCAAAATAGGAACGTGTTCTGAGCTTGGCCGTACAGTCAGTCACACCTTAAAATGCTTGTTTGTTGGTTCAGTTGTTGTGGTTTTAACGTATGGATGCTTTGACTTCAGTCCCGTGCCTTTGAAAGTCCTGCACGTGGCATCAGTTTTACCTCAGCTATAAGTCGTTTTGTGCTGTGGCAAGTATCATTGATACACATTAAGTGTGCGGTGCATTAGTTGCTCTGGTGGAGAGGTCTCGTTAAGTTTGATGGGCCATATTTGCCCGCGGCTAGTACGCCGGTCGGCACTGCCGATTAGTTGAGTGGTCTATTCAGTTACGCGGCACGTACACATTACAGTCAATTATGATCTGGGATACTCATAGGAATCGCTGCCAGCCTGAGTCTCTGGTAGGAGCTATCAGTTTCAGCCGGGCCGGCCGGTGGCCGACCCATACAACCAAACACGGCTGCCGGCAAACAAAGCAAACAAACAGTTAAATTGCACTGATCTACATGTACTATTCATACATAGCTATCTGGGAACAAGCTTGTTAACCATGAACAGGCGTGACAAACAAACAAATCGGCTGGTCAAAAGGGTTGCTGGACGGCTGTCAGACCGGACGTACCATCCGATGGACCCAGTGACAAAGGATGGTGACTAACCTCACAATCGGAGTGAAACTGCAGGCATACTGGGTATTGACAGCAGTGGCGCTGCATGGCTGCATAGCCGGCGCATGTGCATGCATTGATCTGCCATCTCATACTGGGGTGTGTGTCTTTAAACAACATTGTTACCAAATGTGAGTCCCACACTAACATCGGGCAATACAGAGCCAAGTAGATCACATCCCATTATCCTCCATGCAAGGTTGTAGTCACAAAAGACTCATAACCTGATGTAGGTACATAGCTGTATGTGAACAAGCTTGTAACACTTGCTCCACAGCTACAACTCATTAGTGCAACCTCAAAGAGACTTATGAACTTCACATTGAACCTACAGAGACCGTGACTAATGCCACCAGTGACTAAATTCAAACACAGCTCCCACAGTGCTCAGCAACATCTATCTAGCTCCTTGTTCCAAGCAGGGCTGCCGCTCACACGGTCCCGCCAAATGCCTTCTGCCGCCGCCGCCTCCTGTTGTTGCTGCTGCTGCTTTTGCTGCTGCTGGTGCCGTCATCAACAGGGTTAGTTCGGGTCCTGTGTAGAGGAGCAGCAGGGAATTGCAACTACACTTAGTGGCTGGCAGCTGAAAGAAGAAAGAAGGGGACAATCAGACATTAAAAAGACCTAACGAACTGACAGATGAACATTCGCATGGTTCTAATACAGTGGCCTGGGAAACAACCAGGCAACACCTCATAAGAACCTGTGCGGTGGCTTAGCAGGCACAGGCACATGCACAGAGGCACGGAGAGTGCAGAAAGAACAAGCACTACTTGACCGAAAGTTACAACTCAACTAGCAGCAACATGACATGACATGCCATATCAAAAGCAGAGAGAGGGGAGAGAGAGCGCTACATAAAAGTGAGACAAGCATACCTGTGTGGGTAGCAGAAGGGGGGCCACAGGGTCATTGCAATTGCAGTGAGAGGCTAGCAGCTGCCGATAAACAAAAAGAAGGAAGAGAGCGCTGTAGCAAGCACGAGAGAGCGAAACACAGGCACAGGTCACACCAAGGGTTACAACAGGAGGCGGCGGACACTCATAAACTATGTGTTTAAGTTTGTGTGTGAAGAGAGAGGGCAGGAGAGAGCAATGCAGAGAAGGTGGGAGAGGAAGAGTAGCCCACCGAGAGCCATGAGAGTACAGGCAGTACAGCACAGGTACTGCTGCCGCTGCCGACCCCGGGGGGCTGCAGTTTCTATGTTTGTACTATTTAAAACCACAGGGGTGCAGGCCCAGACCGCTTGCTCACCATACAGAGCAGGAGCTTCTGTGGATGATGCCTGCAGCTTGTGCAGATGGTCCCCGCAGAGCCGCAGCCCTTCTGCTGCTGCTGCTGGGGTTGGGGCTGGGGCTGGTGTTTGTGGTGTGGTGTGTGGGGGGTGGGGACCTGTGGCACATTAAGGAGGAGAATGAGAGGGGCAGAGCGAGACGTGAAGAGGGCGCGCTGCATGAACCAGTGCATTTATACAAGATCAATTCAATCAATTCAAAAGCAAGACCAGATGCATTCGCATTTACATTTACTGCATTTACAAGATGCTGTGTTGGAAAAATTATGAAGAGAGCAATGCACTGCTACTGTAGGAGAGTGTGAATGCCTCTATACAGAATGGAGAGTGGAGAGAGGGAGAAGGAGAAACTTATTCTGAAGTGAGCACAGCAAGATCACTGGTGGAGTACTTCCTGGATCTTGTTTGTTTTGAAACCTTGCGCACATATCAAAAACAAAATAAGGGAAGGAGGAGAGGGCAATGCAAGTCTAGGTGGGGAGCGGAGCCAGCACACTTTACAAGATGCAGCGTG
This sequence comes from Pseudopediastrum boryanum, assembly GCA_963556185.1. NCBI lineage: Eukaryota > Viridiplantae > Chlorophyta > Chlorophyceae > Sphaeropleales > Hydrodictyaceae > Pseudopediastrum > Pseudopediastrum boryanum. The sequence continues at coordinate 10,336 of OY744493.1, forward strand.
ATCACAATGGAAGCAAGCATGCAAGAGCTGCAGCTGCCCCCCAATACCCTAGGCACAGCACTAGCCTGTGTGACAACTAATACCTCCCAAGATACTGCCATCTCCAATCATCCGCTGCTGCTGTACTACCTTTATGACCCCACTCCCTTCTAAACCCCTGCTTACCATTATCAACTCAAGTTGTGCCTGGTTCAGCCCTGCAGGAGATCTGCTACTGCTGCAGCTGCTGCAGCGCAGGAGGGTGAGTGGGTGGTGTCGTCCTCAGCAGGGCCTGGGTGGGGCCTCCTGTGGATGAGCAGAAGGGAGGGCACAGGGGAATGGAAGTTAGGGCCACATACAAAAAGTGTTTTGGCATCTATCCGATTGGTTGTCGTGCATTCATAAAGAGCACGCCACTGCAAACAATTTACATTAGCTTACTCTTCTGTCCGCACACCGAGATCACTGGTGTAGTAGTGCCTGCATTTTATTTACTAGAGCCTTGAGCACGTATCAAAGGGGAAGAGAGAGAGAGAGAGAGGGAGGGAGAGAGAGCGCTGCATACAACTGAGACAGGCAACAGGCATTTGCCATCAATAAACAGTACTAGCATGGAAAGCAGACAGCGCTTTTATGGAGTGAGTGAGAGGGCAGAGAGTGGATCCTGCTGCTGCTGCTCTACACAGGGACACGCAGCGAAAGCGAGAGCAGCACACAGAGAGAGACTGAGAGAGTGGCAATCAGACATAAAGAAAACACGACCTGAGGATATGCTTCCATGAGCATGTCCATTGGGTTGAAATGAATCAAAATCAAATCAAACAAATCAAATTAAATCTGCATGGTTCTAATCCAATTGGACTTAACAACATGCAGTGCCCCTCCTCTCCCCTCCCCTCCCTGCAGCTTGCTTACCATACACAAGACGTTGGAGATGTTGTTGCTGCTGCTTTAGCTGCTGCTGGTTCCACCATAGAGGGGCCCTGCTGTGGGATGTCTTGCCCCTAGGAGTTCCTGTGTACGCGCAATCTAGATGGCTGCTGCTGCTGTACTTTTTGCGCAAGCTCTTTGAGTGCTGCTCTCCGTTCTATCTTCCCATGCTCTATAGTTTCCCGCTGCTGCTGCTGCTGCTGCTGTGCTTGCTCCTTAGAATCTTTCAACTGGTGCTGCTCCTGCCTTTGGTTCGCAGGGCCCCGCCCACTCAGACCTTCTCCTGTCCCACACACACCCTGCCCATCACCCTGCTGCCCAGGCCCCTCCTTTCCACCCCTCTCCTGCCCTTCCCTCCCCTTGTTTCCCCCCTCGTCCCCACCGCTCCCCAGGTTCTCTTTGCCACTTCCTCCCCTCACCATAACCTCCCCTTCCCCCAGCTTCTCCTCCTCCCCGAGCCCCGCCTGCTCCCCAGCTCCACGCCCCCCTATCTCCTCATGATGCTCCCCCTCCTCCAGCCCCCCTTCCTCCTCCTCCCCTCGGTGCTCTCCTTCCCGTTCCTCAATCCAGATCATGAGCGCCTCACGGTAATCCACACAGTCCCACTCCTCCACCTCCTCCAAAATCAAATCAGCGAGCACCTTCTCTTTTAAGCTTTCATAGAGGATCTTAAATTTCCCTCCCTCCTTCTGCCCCATTGCACACTGCTGCTGCTGTTGCTGGTCTTGGAGCTGTTGTCTCAATTGTTGTAGTTCAGCAGCGCTGGCTTGGTTCTGTCTCTGCAGTTCTTCTACCTGATGCTGCAGCTGCTCCTGGTCAGGACCAAGGTTGGTGGCGGCAGCAGCAGCAGCAGCACCAGCATCACCACCTTCTTCAGCATCAGCCATATGCGCATCCTGCCCAGCCCCACCCTCCTCCTCCAGAGGAGCTGCAGCCCTTTGTCGTGCAGCTGCAGCTGCACCAGTTCCTCCAGCCCCCTGCTCTTCTTCTCCCCCTCTGACTGCTGCTGCTTGTGCCTGCTCGAGCCTTACTGCTGCTGCTGCTGCTATTGCTGCTTGCAGAGGGTTTATGGTGACTGCCTGGTTCTTCACCGTCTTCTTTGCATAGGCATAGAGCAGGTTCCTGGGCAGAACAAATTGCACAGGACAGTGGTGCTTCAGAGGATGCCAAACATGTGGCACCAGTGTCAACTACATGCATTGCCAAAAGTTGACACAAATCAGCATGAGCCGCACCCGAAAACGAAATACCCCTGCGACTGAACTGGACCTTTCTGAAGCATGCACAACATTTGGTTGCAGGTGCCATTCTCATCATTTGTGCCAGCTCGGAGTGCTCATTAAATCTGCTAAGAGATACCACTGCACAGCCATGCAGGCCGTGCAGCACCCACCACATAACTCCAACCAGTTTGTTAATGTGTAGTGAGAGATACAACGATTCTGAGAGCTGAGGCGTAAGAGCCGGAGACAATCAGACAGAAAGAAACATAGAGAACATGCCTTATGCATGAAAAACACAGGATAAAATGACGTCTAGACCATCAATTTGGTGACTTGTCTCATGAGGAACCGGTTGAAGTTCCTAGATGCCATGAAGTATCTCGCGTCTGCTTGGTTTCAAATCAAAGCAGCTTTTTTGGAAAGTCCAAAACACTGCACATGCTGGAGCCACGTGGTTCTTTTGGACAGTTGCCAAGACCTTGACACTACCAACTTCACACCTTACACACCTGTCTGTTGCATCCATCTTCCATATCCAGTCCATGACATCGTCCCACGTTGTGTACGGCTCCTGTTGCTGGCACATCAACTTGCATGCCATGTCAAGCACATGCCACCACGCTGGCACAGCTTCCTTAAGATTGATGGCACCCACATCTGCCGTCCGCCTAAAGAAGGCCTTGAACAGAAAGGGCTTTTTGGGGATAGGCATGGGGTTTTGATATGTGAAGCTGACGTCGTGCTCAGATAGGGACCCGATGATGGAGTCTTCCATTGCCTCGAGCTGCACCCTATAGATACGCAGATCCTTTGAGGACTTCTCCAACCGCTGCAACTCCTGCTGTACATCCCCGTTCCCCTCCTGGCCTTGCTGCTGCTCCTGCCGCTCCTCCTGCTGCTCCTCCTCTCCTTCCTGCTGCTGCTGCTCCTCCTGTTCCACCTGTTGTCCTTCCTGCTCCTGCTGCTGCTCCCTGAGCTGTTGCTGTTTGTCCTCTGCCTGCCCCTCCTGCTGTTGCTGCTGCAGGTTCTCCACCCCATCCTGCTGCTGCTGCTGTAGCCCATGCTGCTGCAGACTAGCCAGCTGCTCTTCCTTTTTACTGTGGAGGTACACCACCTGCCTGCACAGCTTCCGGGTATCTAGCAGCAGATCGAGCAGGTGAAACACCCGCCTGAGTGTCCCAAGATCCGCCCAACGCTGTGCCGTTCGGCCGTAGATCGGTGCCCCGAAAACCAGTTCCCCCAGGGTGAGCCCTGGGGCCACCCCAGGGTTCAGAGGATGAAGCAGAAGACCGAGCATCGCATCGAATGATTCGCATCCCCGTAAGTCTATCACCAGCTTCTGGGCCCCAGCCCACAGCCAGAAAGGCTGAATGACATAGTCGCCCTTGTCCGCCCAGCGCAGCAAGGCTGCCAAGCTCCCCATCCTCCATTCCTGTTCGTCCCGGTCACCAATGCAGCCTGCGCATTGGTGCTTGACCCAGTCCGTTATGAAGTCATGAGCAGCACCAACAGCCACATCTTCTGCTTCAAGTGCTGCTACCCTTGCTGCTGCTATCAAAGCCACTCGTTCTGGCTCAGCAAGTGCTTCATCCTCCTCCTCTCTTGCGTTCCAAGAATCCTGATCAAGTAGCGGCGGTTTCCAAACATTTTCATAGTCATCTGCTTCGGCGGGTGCTCCTGCTGCACCTGATTGTCCCACTCCTGCTGCACCTGTCGCTGCTGCTGCTGCCGCTGCTGCTTCTGGCCCTCTATCCGTCGCTGTTGGCCCTGCTGCTCCTCTTTCTTGCGCTGCTGCTGCTGCTGGTGGTGGTGGTAGCTCCATTTCAGCTGCTGCTAATGGCCCTGATGCAACATGCCCAACAACCCCACCATCCCCAGGGCCATGCGCAGCTAGCACAGCAATGGGCATACCAGGCATGCCTGGCGGAGGTTGAGGTACACCCATCACAGCAAGCAGAGCTGCTCTGGTTTTGGCAGCAACAGATGCAGGCCCCATGCTTGTCCCCTGGGCATTGCGTGCTACGAGTGCCTGACCTAGACATTCTGATAAACTATTAAGCTGGGCCCCACTCCCCAACCCTGCTGCTGCTGCTGCTGCTGCTGCTGCTGTGGCTTTTGTTGTTGGTCTTCCTCCTGCTGCTGCCGATCTAGCTGGCGCTGGTGCTGCTGCTGCTGCTGCTTGTCTCGAAAAGCCCCCTTTCCCTGCACGTCCTGGACTCGCAGCTTTGCTGGCGGCAGCAGCAGGAGCAGGAGCAGGAGCAGGAGCTGCTGCTGCTGGTGCTCGCCCGTGCTTCGCAGCTTTGAAGGGAGGTTGAGCAGCAGCAGCAGCAGCAGCAGCAGCAGCAGCAGCAGCAGCTGTAGCATCTATATGGCGTTTTGCTTGACGAGGAGGGGGAGACTGTGATGGCCCTGCTGCTGCTGCTGCCTCTGCTCTTGCTGCTGCAACTGCTGGGGCTGGTTTGTTACCCACGTTTGCTCCTGCTGCTGCTGCTGCTGCTGCTGCTTGACCTATGGCATGGGGGATTGCACCGGCCGCAGTTGGAGCAGGATTCATGAAGGCAACGGGTGGTTCCCTGCAAGTAGAAGGAATGCAGATTTAAATGATCTTGCCCGAGACGCACGTTCACAGGCAGCTACAAGATGAGGAGGTCCTGCAAGAGGAGGAGGCATGCAGGGCTCTCTTGCGTGGAGGCTGGAGGCTATACCTTAACGTAGATGGATCACCTCCGTGAAGACAAATGTCTGGGGCAAAGCCCAGACGCAAGCTTGATGAGCATGCAAATGTAGCGGTAATAACAGTCACAGACACAGTTTATCAATGGACACTCTGCCCAGCGAACAGTTGGCCTGGTTTGTGGACAGCGTGGTGACCGCCGGCTAAATGACACAAGGCTGAAGGCTGCGGCAGGTGAATGCAGGGGTTTGAGCTTGTGTAAGCCTGTGACAGCAGGTAAGGATCATGACCAGGCCACCGAGGCGTCATTATAAAGCTGTCGCAATCGTTTGAGTCTTGGGTCACCCAGGTCACTCCGAGTGACAAGCCCAGAAACGCTCCTCAGTGCTCGTAAGGACGTGCCGAGATCGTACAGGCTCGGTGCACTGGCTAGTTTGTTTCATTTACAGCTATGGCTGCAGTCTACTCGTTGCCGGCACGAGCGGTCCACTACATGCACTGCAGTGTCGTGCGCTGTTGAGAGGCTAGCCTCTTCCTCGAGCCTCTGCATCACACCTAGTGGGGCATTTAATACGTATTGTATGTCTGTCATTCATCGCGAGCTTAAAGGATCCCTGAAACTATTCGAAACGCCATGAGCAAGGGATCAGACATATCTTTTGGAACTCAGAAAGAGTAGGCAGCCCCCGTGGGGTTTGTGAATTAACAGATAAATGATGTCCGTTGAACGGTGGAGTCAGGCAGCCGGCTAGCGCACGCAAAGGACCATGGACTATGGAGACCAGACACTGCGTCCATGCAGAGCGGGAGGTTGGCACGCTTGAGTGAGTAAGCGTGCAGTTAGCAGCTTGCGTTCCTTCGCTGCAGCCCTACCTGAAGCTCGATGCAATGATCTCGTGTGTTACTGAATGCCGTCAGGAAGAAGCTCCCATTCCATTGAGGTCTGCTGAGGGACAGCAAGGGGTTCTCTATCAAACTTAAACCACTTAATTGTGCCTTGCTGCGCTGCTTGGTCAAGGGAATCGTCCTATGCCCATTGCCTTCACGTACGAGCCTCTTTACCTGCAGAACATTTGGCTTAAATGCAGTTTAAAAATGCACCAGCTGTAACGCGGCCCGTGCTATCATAGGGGCGCATGTCATCCACAGGTGGGGTCCTGGAGGCAGCGTACATAGGCATACATAGGTACATACGCATGTTAAGTACCTGCACGGACTTGCTGTCCTGCGAAAGAAACAGTTACCCAAGGGAGTTGCAGTGCACAGCGGCAGCTGGATGATGTTTTGGTGTATGGGCCCTGCTCATGTTACAACATCTCTGCAGAGTGTGTGAATAGCCAGCACGGACTGCAGGTTGTTTAGACTGGAGCACAAGGTTCAGCTCATGCACGTTTCTGAGTCTGCTATCTGTATATGGCCTTATACCATACATAATCATGCCTGGTCTTCAGCATGCTTGACAATTGCACACATGCTTTTACTGATATCCCCCGCATGGTTCATAGCAACAAGACATATGTGCGTTGCTTCAGTACGGGTCAATGTTTGCGATCACTCCTTGCAGGGCACCGACAAAAGAGGCTCAGGCAGGGCCAAGATGAATTTCGTCTGCAAACGCGCAAGGGGGTCGCTGGGTACTATGTTGTTGGCAGCAATGGCAACGCCGTGCAACCGAATGACGATAAGCTCAGGATCAAGAGTTTGGATGGTGAACAGCTCGAACCGCAGAGCATGCTGGGCAGTGCGTATTGGGGCTGGGACATGTTAGAAGACCCCAAACATTATTATCATAGTCAGCGTCAGCCTATGAGCCAGGGTGTAAGAGACAGCCATGGTAACAGCAAACGCCGCAGCCGTGCCAGCAGGTTAAACCGCACCCGCAGCTCCCCTGAGTCAGCGCAGCAGTACTGGGAGAAGCAGCACACCGTAGTTATGGATAAGGCCCAAATGCAGGGGGTAGGGGACCAGAGGGCTGAGCATGGGTTGCAGTGCTTCTCTTTAAAAAACATAGAGGGGTTTGTTCAGAGCGACCATCAAATGCAGAGGGTGCTTGCACTAGATGGGAAGCTTGCAGCAAAAACATTCCCTGATTGTACCAGAAAAAGTAGTGCATGCCAGCTGGTAGCTTGCTTGCTGGATCGGGTAGCAGCGGTGATGTATGGAAGGGAGGTCTTGCAAGGAGGGGAGAAGCACCGACAGCTGTTCTGTAGGATACCCAAACGCTCAGGTGGTGCCTCTTCGTCAGCTGAAACTCATGAGATGTGCTGGCCCTGGGATTGGCAGGCAGCTAAGGATAAGAGCAGCCACAGCATATCTACCACCTGCACTGACCCAGGTGCAGCATACCTTAGGATATACCTGGGCAGGGCACCACCGGAAGCACCTGCGCAGTCACCAGCACAGCGAAGCAGCTGCCGGATGCCACAGCCAAGGTCCCAGCATGCAGATGCTCAGCAGCCCTGGCAGCAGCAGCTAGAGGAGGTAGAGGAGGAAGGTCGTGAGCAGCAGGCGGGGTTGCAGCCGGTGCATATCACAGTCCACCGCTTAGTATGTGCGTTGTGCAAGGGCGCAGCTCCCACCCGCCAACATGAAGCCTCACATTTGTGCCATCATCCATGGTGCCTGCAAGGAGGCCATATTGAGTGGATGACCCACAAGGAGAACATGAACACACCCCATTGACCAACATCAGCCTCCTTGAGGTGAGCGGAGGGTTAGCTGACAGGACAGACCACTGCATGACGTAAACAACAGCTTTGGTCTTTCATTCATGGAGGGTGTAGAGACTGGAGTGGCTATTTCTGTCTGCAGGGTCCTACTGCTGCTGCTGCTGCTTGCTGATGTGTGGTATGCAGCGAAGTACATGGGGTTCACAGGACAGCAGCTGTTTTTTTGTGATATGCAATTGATATTCATACAAGGTTATTAGCCACCGTTCTAGTAGTTACTCTACTAGTAGCAGCAGCCACTGTTGTGGAAATGAAACATCGCTCCTTAGTTGACTGATTGATTTTGTATTGCTGCCCTTCTTGCGCACAGGGAATCAATACTGCTGCTGCTGCTACTGCTGATGGTAATGCGCAGAAGCTGATGTGATGAGCAGAAGGTAAGCGCTTCTGTAACAGCTTGAGGTGAAGGGCCTATGGCAGATATTTATACTTCATAGTAATGCTCTGCTATTATAGCACGCTACCAAACTGTAGTCATGTTCCACCTCGTTGTTTTACTAACAGCTTATGATGCAGGGCCTATGTCACTTTTTGCTACGGCATATCACAAAATGTTATCATGATTCACCTGACTGCTGCACGGTCCAAGGGCTGTTGCTGGATCCTGCTGCTGCTGCTCCACCTCACCTTTTTGCTATGGCATATCACAGAATGTTCTGATACTGCTCTTAGTTATGTGATTCCGCTACCTCTCTTGATGTCTGATCGTCTCCGCTCTTGTCGTCTTAGCTCTCAGTATCGGTGTCTCTCAACAGACACTAACAAACTGGTTGGAGCCATGCGGCGGGTGCTGCACGGCCCGAAAGCTGTGCAGTGATATGTCCTGTGAATGTTATGATAACATGGTATCGCTTGGCCCTAACCCACCTCCTGCTTGTTGCTGCTGCTGCTGTTTCAGCTTACTCCCCGCTCTGGTGGTGATGTGGAGAAGGAATTGAAGGCTGGGCGGTAGTGCGGGTGGATTGTGTAGCGGTGCTTGTGGGTGCTGCTGCTTTCTTTGGGCATGATGGGTTCGGGTCTGTGGATGTATGATGTGTTATGCATTTCTATACCCTACGGTGTATGTGTGTGTGCCCCGCTTGGAATATTGTTAGCATACGTATGTGTCCCAGTTTTTGGATGGTGGCATGTGACATGCTTTTTTCTGGGTGTGGGCTGTGCAGTGGTCTCTCTTAACATGTTTGTAAGATGATGCTGGCGTTTTTGTTGTGGCTTGATTGGCAGTGAGGGCACTTAGTACTACCCTAGTCAGCAGCTCATAGTACGGCTGTGCTCCAAGGCCTGATGATCATCATGCCTAAGCTGTGCTGCTTATGTGAGAGCCAGTATGCAGCTGAGTGGGGGCAATAGATTGCATGATGGCTGAGTTGCTTGAGACTAGATAGGGCTCGAGCTGCACCCTAGAGATTCGCAGCTATGTGATGAGAATCTAGGTTAGAACGTATGGCAATTTTTGCTATGGTATACCTTGGATAATAATAACAACAGTGACAAGCTCTGCTGATCGCTGAAGTCCGTATGAACCGATCAGACGTCCCGTTGCTGATGGGTGGGGTAGTCAGCAGGTCCGGGTGCAGAGCTACTTACTTCGAGCTGGCCAGTGGGCCCCAGGCTCGCAGCACAAGGTCAGCATGGAACAACATGCACGCACGATGCGTAGACCGTCTGAATTGGCTGCCCTGGGGTCCGTCTAACACGCCTACGATCATCCCAAGCCATGATCCAATGTGCTCCCCCGGCTGCTGGCAGCGTTGCACCTTACTTAAGCTCCTCCATGGGCGGTTCGGTAGGAGTGGAACCCTTCTAGAAGTGTCACCCGGACATCCTTGGTTGGGAACCCTCATCTCCAGAGCGACTGAAGCTCTGGACGATGGCCCGCTGAGCTCAGCGTGGTCGATTACATGGCTTGCACTGCTGCCAGGGGCCATCGCAGATAGGCGGGGAGCTCTTCCAAACATCTGGCCACAGGGTGCCCCGCCACCATGGGAGTGCTTGGGTGTGCTGCAGATCGATGGCTGGACTTGTGCCTGGACTCGTCCGCTGAGTGGCCCCTCGGCTGGTGCCCCGTGACGGAGCCCCTGAAGGAGGCCATGCTGACTAGGCGTCATCGATGACGTTAAACCCATGCCCTTGTGCCCTAGTATACCCCTGTCCCGTGATTAAGCTGGCTGCAGCCTCACAGCCCTTGATGGTTGACTGCACTAGCACTTCAGGCGGTACCGAGTGCCACAAGTACTGCTGGCATCTTCGCAGGAAGCAAGCGCCCCTGATTCCAGCAGCGCGCATTGAGTCCTCCTCATTCCTTTCTCTGGCTCGTGCTGCACCTCTATGCTATCCCATGCATAATCTGCGCAACCGCCAGCAGGTGGTGATGGCCACACGTCACTCTTGCAGGCAGCTTTCCAAATGATCAATGCATGTTATGTACTCTCTTAATAGCACCCTTAAAGGCTGCGGTGCAGTCCCCAAGATGTAGGGCGGCACATGCAGCCTCGGGACTCGCTCTTGATCGTGGCGGTTTGAGAGACGATCGAACTTTGCTACCTCCCATCCACACATGCCGCTCGATGGACCACAGAGGCTGTTTCATTGCCCTTCCACGCTTGCCGCACTGAGCCTCCTACGCAGCAGGCCCATTTGCATGGCACCTACGAAGGAGCACCAGCAGCACTGGCCCCTGCCTGGAACCTTGCTGGATCCAGGCCGTTAGCCGCATTCAGGTGAGCAAGCAGAGGCAGAGCATAAGACGGGGCTCCTTCCCAACATAGCTGCAACAGCTACCGCTATGACAGCAGATTCCAGCTGCAAGGAGCAACAGTAAGCAGCAGCAGCAGTCTGCTAATGTGGTGTGTCTGCGGCATTGCATTCTGCACCCAGGACTGACGGAATCCACAGCTGTATGCTCCTGAGCGTAGACAAGACCCAAAACTGTGCACTCATGCTGCTGAATCGCCATAGGAGCTCCCCCAGGGCTTGACAGCGTAGATCAGATGCAAGGACCACTCGTACCTGCACATCCCAAGCATCAGATTCCAAACCGCTAAGTTACACAGCCGGCGGTTGCTTCCTTCCAGCAAGATGTATGCCTGGAGCTGCTGTGACATGTGCTCTTTGACATTTCCTGCTTGTGATGCTTTACGCCTTGCCATGCGCATGCGAGGAAGCCTTCCATTTGGCGCGAAGGTCTTCCCTAAACCCTAAACCCAAAACCCTAAACCCTAAAACCTAAACTAGGGGCGGAAGCGGAGCTGCAGGAAGATGGAGAGGGCCACCACTGCCATGCACCACCAAAGCTGCCAAGAGGTGGTGCTGACAAAGGTGGTCACCAGCACAATGGCCAGCTTGCGGAGCATGATGATGGACTCCCAGTATGAAGCCCTACCCAGTATGAAAACCTAGCCCTGAACCCTTAAAAAAAAAAGGGTTTAGGGTTCCTTTTTTGCTAAAAAAAAAATAAAAAAAAATAAAAAAATGGCAGTGCATGACATCGCAGGGGTTCATTAAGCATGCATGCGCGATTGGTATTGATGCTGTACAAAGAAAGGTGGCATGCAAAGAGCAGCAGCTGTCTGCAGCGACTGTCATGCCTCTGTTTGTTTGGCCCAACTGATTATAGCAAAAGGGAACACGAACCGGATGTGATAGACAATGAGATGGTGTTATATTGAAGTTTGAGTTACTGGTAGAAATAACTCACCCTTGGCGGTATTCTCCGTACATGAAAGACCATGAAGCTGCCAGGACCAGATATGTCCTCAGCTTCTCCCTCTTCTGCCATAAGAACCATGCACTGGCTGCTGGGATGCCAATAGCAATCAGCACCAGCCCTGGCACACCAACAGCCAGGACCAATGACATGTGGTAGCCATTGTAGCACTGAGCCTTGAAGTCTTTGCTCCTGCAGCAACAAGAGAGAGTTAGTTCGATAATACTGGAGTATGTTCCGTAACAGAACGGGCCAGCTGCTGCAGACGATTTGGGCTATTGAACAAATCCTTTCCTCAATCCCTCTCCTCTCATCTCTCCTAGGCTGGACGCTAAACACTACATGAAGGTAAAGAAGCATGACTAATCGACAGCTCCCACATTGCTATTCACTTCCGTGCCGGTTGAATAAGCACAATAAAATGAGTACCGATTAGCATAAATCCTTAGCGACATATATGCAGCATTACAATGACGATATCAATTATTTCAAGCCGCAGCCATATCTGTGCACAGGCCCTCTGAGCAAAGGCATAGAACTCATTATGCAGCTGCGTGCAGGTATTCTTCCTCTCAACGCTATGACAGCAAAATTCGGAAGGCAGAGCGCTAGCAGGCAAAGTGCACGGAGGGAGTGCTGCAAGTCCTGTGATCTTGGCCCTGAATTGGGAGGTGAAGTTGAATCTCCTGAACACTTCTTGTTTGACTGTCCTGTGTACCAGGCACAAAGGCAAAAGCTGTGGGAGAAGCTGACATCTGACCCTGATGTTGCTGCAAAATGTCAGATATTGGATGGCAAATCTGATGAGGAGAAGCTGCATAGCATGCTTAATGAAGAGTTCTGGGGTGTAGACGTCGATGAGGAGTCTGGCTTAGTATATGGCCCTTTCAAGCATGCATTTAAGTGTATAGCTAAATATGTTGCAGCTGCTTGGAAGATTAGGAATGCTTATGCTCACCCTTCTGATGTGGCGTGAGGTCCAACCAATGGGGTTTGTTACCAACTATTGCTTGCACCCGGGCTTACAAGCCCTCCTTGCTTTCTTAAGTAGGAGGCAGGCTCTTACCCCCATTGGGGCAGTGGAGGTTTTGGGTGATTTTGACCTAGCTGCTGGACCTCATGTTTAGGCATGCATATATTGTCATACATGTCGAAGTTTACCCGTATTCTGTTCCACCTCGCTGCTCTTTGTGACAGCTTGAGGTGCGGGGCCTATGGCACTTATTGCTATGGCATATCATGAAATGTAATAATAATAGCATAAATCCAGCATTTTTTCCAGCTGTGCACAACTTTGACTCCAGAGGTCTCTTCGTCTGCCGTCTTCCATCTCAGCATATCAACTACCATATGCCCCCATGGGACAAGCAGGGTTGTTGCTCCTATACTACACAGCCAGCAGCTTGACACAAGGAACGGCTTTTGTAAGCAACCCCACCCAACCCAGAAACTTGGCATGCTTTATGCTCGCAGCAATGCTGCCCATTGTCACTATTCTCCAGTAAATGCACATATCCCGCTGAGTCCTCACCAGTATGCTCCGACTGCCTTGCCTTCCTTGAAGTAGGCCACACCCTCCTCTCCACTGTCCAACTTAGTGCATGCAAATATGGAGACAATGAGGTCCGTAATGTCTGGGTAGTAGTAAAAAGCAATACTGATGGCTGCAGTGGTCCAGCGTGGGTAGACGTACCGCTTGAAGCTGCTTGACATCTTGCCCTTGGACTTCTTGTACAGCCAGATCTGGGGAAAGATAATGACTGATACACCCATGAAGATGCCTGCAAAGACAGAGAGGGGAAAAAAGAGAGAGCAAAGGCAAGCTGATTATGCGAGCCAGAATACATGTTCATTCCTGCTTTGTCTTTCCCTCTACCTGTGCTGTGGCCATCTCGGGCTGCATGAATGGGGCATATATCCGAGAAATACATGCACATTTCCGTTCTGTCCTGGTCACAGCACAAGGAAGTAGCAACATAACTGGACGCAATGTTACATAGTGGGCCTGGAAATCGAGTTCAAATATCCTTTCTTCAAGCATGCGCTGTTCAACACAAAGGATACATTTCTCAATCAAAAGAACTATCAAGTAGGCATGCAGGTATGTCACATCTTGTAAATACAGCAGTAGTAATATCCGGTCTTATCACATGCAGCATCTAATATGGGGTGCAATGGTCGGGCGCATGGTACATCCGTACCTCAACTGCAGCATCTGCTCCCACCTGGATATGCCAATGAGACAAACACGCGCTGCAGGGCAAGAGGTGTAGGGCTGTGTGGGTTGAGACTGCAGTCCAGGCTTATGGCCTTGTTAATACTGCTGCTGGAAGCAAGGTATGCCTGGGGAGAGAAGGCGGTGTCCACCCACTTTGGATATTTCAGCTTGACTTGACGAATCAAGCTTAACACCTGGATGTGCAGGCACAAAGCAATGAGTGACATCTAAGCTCAGAAAGACTGCATTGTCCGTTTGGCTTGTTTGTGAGACCTGCTATTGACAATGACGTGGCACCCCCTGGCAATGCAGCACCCATCCCGCGTTTAGCGTCTGTGAAATGTCCCCACATGTACAATTGAATGTTGTTTACTGCAACATGACACAAACCTTTCCCTCGTCTCACGAGGTAGGCTTGTAAGGTAATGGAAGGGGGGTAGACATCCACACGGTGTACTCTCGCGATGTGTGCTATTGTATTGCGATGTGTGCTATTGTATGCGATGTAACACTTTTGCACTCATGCAGATTTAGCTGGCACTTGAGCAGTGCATTATAGCGCTGCGCCGAGTTCAGACCTGGCAACCTGCAGCAGCATTTCATGATGGGTGAAGCATCAGTCCTGCCCTACCCGGAGGACCAAGACTCACTACCCCAAATTCATGCGCCCCCTCCCCCATACCTGCCAATAGGACAGGGTGATCTTCCATATAGTTGCATGAGGTTCTGCAATGTCGGCTGGAGGTACTTCTTCCTCTTGCTCCCCTTCGTCCTCATTGGATGTTTTGGGTGTCACTTGGTCTGAGCTTTGCTGCTCAGCTTTGCTGCCTTTGATCATGCCTGAGCTGCTTGCCCTGGCCTCGGCTGCCTGCTTCTCTGCGCGGTCGGCAGCGGATACGGCTGACAGGCCTGACTTCACGGTTAAGAAGACGACAGCGCAGGTGATCAAGAACATCAGACTGCAGCAAAAGAAAAGAAATCTCTTACAAAATACCGTAGGCTTGAATTTGAATGTTAACATCCTTGAGGCTTCCCTACACCATGTGCTCTCCTAAAGTGTGTAGCAAGTGAGTGACCGGAAACTGCAGAATCCGAAGTACATATGTGCTTGCCAGGTTGCCTTGCATGCACTACTAGCTTGATGCACAGTGAAGGCTGTGATGGTGCCACAACAGCTGGACCTTGCTTCACAGGAACCAATGTTAGATACTGTACGGCAGCACTCAGATTGGCACAGATACAAGGGATCGATATGCTAAATGCCTGCTATGTAGGCGATATATAAAAGGGTAGCAGGCAATTATGAGCCACTCCGAAAGGGCACGATCGCAGGTAGCACCAAACCGTACATCTGCACTGAAAGTGAACCACCGTGCGGCCAGGCAGTACGAGACCACGACGGGGACCTCCGTTGTTTAGCACACTGCAAGACTACTTAAGCAGTTGCAGAGTGCATTGCAGTAACCCAGCCACGGCAGCAAGGCTGTAGCAGTATCACCTAGTGACTGGACATAGCATATAGGCATTGCGTTGCTTACTGGTGTCATAGACTCACTTCACAGATGGGAATGACCTGGTGCATGCAACTCAAGACATAGGCAAAGCAAGTCATGCATACGCCACATCCACACAGAAGGGAAAACTTACGAGTAGTACAGGTCGTTCTTCCATTTAGCATGGCACTTTGCACAAGTATCATCGTCTTTCTTGCCATATCCTGCCTTGCAAAGCCCACAGAGCCTCCCTTTGTAGCCCTCAGTGCATTGCAGTGCCGCAAATGCATCAACATCAACCAAGGACTTTGCCTTGTCCGCATTCATTGTTGCTGAAGCAAGGGACGGCCCGGCTGACACAGCCAGCTTCAAGGTAGCAGCCCGAGCATCTGCAGTGCTTCCGCCTGCACATGCCTTTTTGACAGGACACTCATGCACCTCCGAGGCATATGGGTATGAGTGCCAATACCCTGCAGCTGGCAGGAGAAAGAAGCCCTGGTTGGCTTGTGTGCTGTTGTTGCTGCTGCTGGTAGGTGAGTTGGAAGGCGGAGCATCCTGTCCTGGGCAGAAGGCACCTTCTGGGCAAGCTGCAAAGACAATACAGGACAAAAGGTAGTTGGCATCGGAATAAGTTTGGTCGAACGATTATGCCAATGGCCGCCACACAGGCCATAACCCTGAACCCGCTGGCTGTTGGTGCAAAGCTCTCCTCATGATTCCAAGATCCAAAGGTAAAAGACAAGTAAAAGTTAGAGAACACTAACACGGCAACACCGCTGAAGAGATGGTTTTTTATTGTGCATCCCTTGCAATGAGAACCCATGATCCGTTGGCCAGAAGCTGCATACCAGACACATTGAATTGGGTTTTTGGCCTGTGAGCTGAGGCGATCATGTCCGTTGCCAATGGTGTCAAATGCACTGGCCAAAGATGGCACTATGTCAGCTATGTCCAAGCAGCTTGAGCCGATATTTCTGCCACTCAAAACCCACACAACAACCGTGTACTGGCGCTTACCATCACATGATTTGTTCTGGGGATTGAAGCTGTACTCCCCCTGCTTGCATGCCGTACAACTGCAGAAGTGCCACAAGATGTGAGGCAGAAGAGTTGCCTTCCTGTTGGATTGAGGGGCTACCCTTCAAGTCTACAACTCCATAATGTCACCAGGCAACCCTCAGACATCAGACAACTCTCTACAACTCCATAATGTCACCAGGCAACCAGCCCGTCTGCTGCTTTGAGCTGTATGCCTTATCTGTTTATCTAACATGACCTATGTCGACAGCAGCTCAACACCTTCAGTATGTTCAAACATGAGGTTTTTCTTACTGCTTATCCAGCAAGTTGTGTGTTTGGTTTGATGGGTTTGGTGGTTGTTTCGGGTGCACCTGTCCAAGCTTCTGTTGAATGCAACATTCATGGCAACAGACGGCACTTGGCAGAAGGTAAGCTACGGGGTATTTCAAAAGGCTGGCCAAACTCTAGGCATTTGCCTTTCCCACACACATTGGCAGATTCACTTCACAACCACTGCTTGTTTGCCCGTTGGTACAACGTGAACACTATCATGCAGCTTACTCGGAAGCCACCTCATGCAAAGGCTAGGAAGTCTAGGTGCAGGTACCTGGATATCAGGGCAAGTAAAGACTCATACCTGCCCTTCTCTGCTGTAAAGCGGCCAATGAATTTGAGCAGCTTAACAGCAATCAGCTGAGTGAACAGAGGCTTTCTGCTTTGTTTCATATGCCGTAAAATTAATTTTTTGGCCTTTGGCAGTCAAGAGGCATCTTTCTCACCCTGTCTCATCTGTGGTGAACACAAAGCCCAGCATGCATGGTGTGAGCTCCACCTTTAATGGTGCTGGTGCCACCTTCTGACGGGACCAGCTGCTGAGGGAGGTCACCAGCAGCCTGTATGTGCCGGGCTTACCCCTACGGTGCAACAACAGGAAGTTGCAAGGATAGGTTTACTGTAGTCTCTTGGTCATCTCATGCTCTCTGACTTTAGGACAGGAAAAAAATAGTCTTTATGATCCTCACTGGTTGGAGACAAATATATGTCAAGCATGGGATAAATGCTTTTGCTTCAATCACTTATGAAAAAAGCTGGGTGTATATCACGCAGGTTGGTTGTGCAGCATGCGAGATTAGTCTACAAGTCTCGTTATGCATCCCTTTTTCTTCCTTTCAGTGCACCCTGCTGACCCTGTCAAACAGTACCCTGTGGAGCAAGTTCCAAAGGTCTGTACCTCAAGAGCTCTTATGGTAATGTTTAATTACCATATGTGTACGTAGCCTGAGACACCTATGAATTTACATTTCTCAACCATTCCCATTTTTGCTGTAGGAAAACTGTTAGGAGCGGGAATGGCCACAAAGCAAGGCAAAGGCAAACACCCACATGGGCTGAGGCCCAGGTATCCTTTGCAAGCCCGCAAAAAGAATCTCGTGTACTAGTTTGCTTACTTGACACTCAGCTCATTGAAGGCTGCCACCCCACTACCGTTTGCCGTGGCCATGGGGTCAAACACAGCCAGTGTCTTGTTGTCACTCTTGACCATCATCTCCAGGTAGTTCTCACTGGTGGTATTGCCCTCATCCCTACGTTGACCCAGAGTCACCTCCTGGCCATAGTATTCCAGTACACTCACATTCACCTGCAACAGTAACGCCAAGCACTGAGCGAGTATTGAGCTGCAAATGAGAGATTGGATGCAAGCTGCTGAGTGTCAGGCCTGAGAAAGGGCCTGCGCATAACGCCCAAGAGCACCGTGAAACGAGAGCTGGCAGGATATGTCTTGTAAACTGGTAGTTGACATAGAGAAGGACCTTTTAAGACAGAGGGAAGCTAACCAAAGCTCATTGCTTGCCAGGTGGTCGGTTGACATCAGTGCCTTGCTGGTAAACCGCTCTCAGCCACATCATATGCTAATCCTGTACAATGCAACCCCCATATTTTGTCACCTGAGTTGTGCAGAGTATGTGCATGGTGCTAGCTGCGTCGCTCCAAGGACATCAACACAAAGCCCTAAGGCTGCAGGCTAGCCGTGCCCTTACCTGGACGAGTGCATTACTCAGAGGTGTCACCACAGGCGCTGTGTTATATGGCGCCTTCACTCCCAGTCTATAAGCAGGGGTGGCCATAGTGGTGCCGTACCCCCCAGCACCAACTGTATTGTTTGACCATAGCTTTGTGCAGAACATGGCACTGGTTTCCAGCTTCACCAGCTCTGGAGCCCCGGGCGCAAAGTCCCCTGTGATAGGGCCACCACACTTCACCCTGAACCTGTGCACATTGTCAAGGAACATACCACCACCAGCAGACTTTGCTGAGTTTCCTTGCAGGAGAAGAGCAGCAGCAAAGACCCCACAGACTGTGAAAGGCTTCCTGCCGCAGCTTTCTGTATTGATGTACATGCCCCCTCCCCATAGCGCACTATTGCCCTCAAACTGGGTCTTATGTAGGAACACAGGCTTTGCCGATTGATAGGCAAGCTGCAAGTAGAGCGCACCCCCAGCCCCAGCATTTTTGTTATCGTTTATTTGGAAAAAGTTGGTCTTGGCTGTTCCTGTAGCCTGGTTATATCGGAATATGGTATCCTCAATAAGGATGCCAGCTCCTTCATCGTTATAGAGCAATGCAGCTCCTGCCCAACTAGCATTGTTATTAGCAAAGTCACAGCCACCCTCAATCTTGATGCTGTTAGTGCGCCAGGTGCTGAGAGCTCCTCCATATTCC
Organism: Pseudopediastrum boryanum; assembly: GCA_963556185.1. Lineage (NCBI taxonomy): Eukaryota > Viridiplantae > Chlorophyta > Chlorophyceae > Sphaeropleales > Hydrodictyaceae > Pseudopediastrum > Pseudopediastrum boryanum. The sequence goes on from OY744493.1 coordinate 29,029, forward strand.
CCAGCATTGTTCAGGCGAAACAGAGTCTTCTTAAGCCTGCACACCACATCTTGTCCTGTGAAGCAAGCCCCGCCGTGCCCCAGGGCTGTGTTGTTAATGAAGAGGGCTGATGTGACGCTCAAGCTGCCACCCCCAGTGATGAACATTCCGCCACCAACCTGCATGAGAAATAATGAAATTGGAAGACAAACAAAATAATAACATTGAGAGGACTGCCCAGACACTTGAATAAAATTTTTAATGCAGCAGTGGGAGACCTGAAGGTTGCTGACAATCTAAAGGGAAATAAGACCTGGCCTTAAGTCCCCATTTGTATATGTGTGAGAATCCGTCTGATCTGGAGATTGGTTCTTGGAGAGAGAGTGGATTAATACTGTGAATTTGCGTATTTGCAGCAGATGTAGATCTGGTGCTGCTCTCTCAGCAACGCAGGGTGGAAAGAGATGGTAGCAAAGCACCGGCACATGGGCTTTGGCCAACTAACATAGTCAACAGACGGAAGTTTGAATCAGGCATCAACTATTGAGAGGGCCGCAAAAGAGGTTTCCAGGCAGCAGCTCAGCATCCTGATACTCGACAGATTTATCCATGGAGTGGCAGCTTGATGATAGCAATGCATTAGTAGAAATCCCAGTTGCCCTTGCATAGAGGCCCATCAACAAGAGAAGCTATTACTTATCAAAGATCAAGCAGATGCTTGGAGTGCAATGCATTGGACACCAGGAGGACATCAAAGGGAGGCTTGCAGTCAGATTTACCACAGCTCTAGCACTCACCACACCAGCAGTGTTGTCCCTGATTGCTACACCCCCATCCATGGTCAGGCTGCCCATACTCCCCAGGTCAGTCACATGCAGGGCCCCACCATATCCAGCATCCAAGAACGCAGTGGTGTTATCCGCCATATTGCCAGTAAATGTGGTCTGCTTGATGGTCAGATCTGCACCCACACAGGTCTCTGCTGACAGTGCGCCACCTTTGCCAGACTTCACCTGCAGAGGGGGCAGCACCAGTAGGCCCTCAACCTGGACCACACACTACCAGACACAGGGACAAGCGCCTCTGACCTTCCATTCAAACGACTGATGGCAGAGCAGCCCCTCCTTCTGCCTGCCTGCATTGCCCTGCCACAAGACAGTGCCCTGCTACAGTGCACCCGCTCAATGCTGCTACAGTGCTGTTGCATGCTACACCGTACCACTTGAGCTACAGCAGCCAGCTAAACCACTTGGCAGCAGCACAAGCTTTGTGACTGAGCTGCAGCTCCATGCACCAAGCAGTACAACAACCACCAAAGACAAGGCCCCAAAACCAATCTCAACGTAACAAAGCAAGAAGACCCCATGCTTGCCACGGCAGAGGCAACATGCAGCTCATGCACCCTGCAATCGTTCCCCTTTGTCTGCTGCAAGGCCGCAGGGCAGGGACCCCCTACTGCACCCCTGATGTTGGATTCAGCTTGCTTACCCGGTTATTGGTAAAGGTACACCCTTCGACCCCCAGCTTGTTGATTGAGACCAGTGCCTGCCAGAAGACAGCACCACCTGCAAAACATATGCAAAACAAGTCGTTTTAGGCATATGGACCATGCATGTGCCATCACTAGGCGACACCCATGCCAAGTTGTGTGCAGTGATAATGATAGGAAGCCTGACCTCAACGATGCGCTTTTGCAGCTCTTCAATTTAGCTTACCTTCCAATCTCTCTCCATTCAGCATTTGTGTGGAGATATGTTAAGCAGGTCAAGAAGTGTTCTGGGTATTATTTGCAGCCTGGGATTGTCCATCTGTTGTTCCCATCGGCCAACGAGCATGCTGATAATCTGGCACTCCTGGCATTTCAAGAGCGTTTGCCCATTTCAAGAGCTTTTGCTTAAGCTGGCAACAGTGCGAGGCGGTCCATATGAGACTGTGCAATGCAAATGCCTTGTTTACCTCTGACTAGCGCTGTGTTCTTGATGAATCTGCTCTGCTTGATGCTGAACTGTGTCTCTTCTGGATCTTGTGCGTTCCCTGTCTTGCAGCCCTTGACATTGGAGAGGAGAATCGCAGAGCCCAAAGAACCTGCAAGTAGGACATTACCCAAACCACTAGTCATTGTTAGCATCAATAACATCCATCTGCTGTGTCTCTGCTGCGCTGCAAGGTGTCACATCCCATGCAGCAAAACTATTATCTTTGCACTACTTCTATTTAGTGCTCCACATAACGCCTTAACGTGTCATCCCTGCGTCACACCCAGACTGCTGTCATGCCATGTCAAGGTGGTTTCTAGCTGGGGTTAATGCTGCAGGTTGTCTTGCATGCCATTCAGCCCTTTTAATCCTGGACGTACTACCAACTTCTGCAACCCTAAACAGCTGTGTGGGGCAAAGATGCCTGTCATTGAAGGTACATGCTGTGGAACCCTATGGGTCCAGGCCTCCCACCTGTGTTATCCTCAAAGGTGCAGTCCACCACCTGGCACACAGAGCCTCCCTTCACATACACAGCACTGCCGCTATGGCTGTCATAATCCCCCTCCTTCAAAATAACCACAGGGCTGGTAGTTGCTGCAAAGTAGGATTCAGCTGCTGGGAGGTCGCCTGCAGCCAAGAGGTGTCGTGTGGTCTTGCTGGCTGTAGCAGCCCTGTAACGCATTGAGTTGGAGCAGCAGCAGGGGAGAGAGTGGCGGTGGGTATAAGAATTATTCTGCCTCACACAGAGTATTCTACACTCTAGCATTAACATAACCCCCCTTGAAAACACGACTTCTGCTACTTCTGCCCTTCTGCCTTCTAACCCCCCCAGTCCCTTGAAAACACAACTTCTGCTACTTCTGCCCTTCTGCCTTCTAACCCCCCTAGTCCCTTGAAAACACAATTTCTGCTACTTCTGCCCTTCTGCCTTCTAACCCCCCCAGCACCTTGAAAACACGACTTCTGCTACTTCTGCCCTTCTGCCTTCTAACCCCCCCAGCCCCAAGAAAACACGACTTCTGCTACTTCTGCCCTTCTGCCTTCTAACCCCCCCAGCACCTTGAAAACACGATTTCTGCTACTTCTGCCCTTCTGCCTTATGATTCCCCCAGCCTCCTGAAAACACAACTTCTGCTACTTCTGCCCTTCTGCCTTCTGACCCCCCAAGCCCCTTGAAAACACAACTTCTGCTACTTCTGCCCTTCTGCCTTCTGATTCCCCCAGCCTCCTGAAAACACAACTTCTGCTACTTCTGCCCTTCTGCCATCTGACCCCCCCAGCCCCTTGAAAACACGACTTCTGCTACTTCTGCCCTTCCACCCTTCTGACCCCCACCTTCCCCTTGTGCCCCATCGCGCGCTAAACTCCCCGCTTCTTGCCCGCACTAAACCCTTGGGGGGCTGCCGCCCCCCAAACCCCCCGCTTCTTCCCCGCACTAAACCCTAAACCCTGGGACCCTATAACCGGGGGACACTAAACCCTGGAACACTAAAACCTGGAAAATTATAACCTGGAACACTAAAACCTGCAACATTATAACCTGGAACACTAAACCCTGGAATATTAAAACCTGGAACACTAAACCCTGGAATATTAAAACCTGGAACATTTACCAGTGCCCATAACTTCAGGGTAAGGGTGGAGTCAGAAGGGCAGAAGGGCAGAAGTTGGATTCTTAGGGGAGGGAGGGGGTCAGAAGGGCAGAAGGGCAGAAGTGGCAGAAGTTGGATTTTTACAGGAACGGAGGGGGTCAGAAGGACAGAAGTGGCAGAAGTTGGATTCTTAGGGGAAGGAGGGGGTCAGAAGGACAGAAGGGCAGAAGTGGCAGAAGTTGGATTCTTAGGGGAAGGAGGGGGTCAGAAGGACAGAAGGGCAGAAGTGGCAGAAGTTGGATTCTTAGGGGAAGGAGGGGGTCAGAAGGACAGAAGGGCAGAAGCGGCAGAAGTTGAGTTCTTAGGGGAAGGAGGGGGTCAGAAGGACAGAAGGGCAGAAGTGGCCGGCAGAAGGCTCTTGATATGCTGCTCCAGCTCAGGATCTAAAATTGATCTTCTAATGCAGAGCTTTCTGTACTGAGCTTCTGCCCAGAAGGCGGAAGGATTTCGGCACGCTTTATGAGGAGATGAGCAGAGGGGCAGAACCGTATCAGAAGGAGGATGCGCATATTCCGTCTTCTTAGAAGGCCAGAATCTGGTATTCTGTCAGCAGTCAGATTGCAGACGGTTTATGCTGATGTATTCTGGCTTCTGTTGACCCTAGAAGTGGCCAATTCTGGCTCTGAAGCTAGAAGGCAGAATTCTTCCAGAATTCTGCTGGAATCCTAACAGAAGGGCAGAATAAACCGGACTAGGGCAGAATAAAACCTATACCCAGCGCCATAATTACCCAGCAGGGGCATAATTACGTTTGAGTGTACTTAGGTTTCAGGGTCTTAAAGCACTACAGTAGGGTGGGGTCACTGCTATTCCCACGGTATCAAGGGGAAGCAGGGCCAAGTATTCTATATACATTCTGATAAGTATGGTAAGCATTGCATTACAGTTATCTCTCATATAGAAAGGGCTAGGACCTTGCATTTTCCCACAACAGCTGAAGGTGCCATGACGCTTCTGTCATGGCATAACATGACAAGTAGTCACAGCAACCAGTACTTGCTGCCTCAATGTGGGAAGGGAGGGATGTCCTCCTACCCATGCCTGCTGCTGTCAAGGCTCCTTTATGTGACCGTGGCAGTCTATGATGAGGAACATGTGGCCACATCCAATAACATTTTAGCACAATCACAATTACAATTACACTCCTTGCCCCTACACCCAATCAACACTCTACATTGGCCCGCCTCACCTCAAGAGGGCCCCATTTCCCTTGAAAGAAGTCCCAGTGAGTGACCGCAGTGTTCCCCCAGGTCTGACCTCAATGGCCCTCCAGTTGCTTGTGAAGGTGCAGCCCTGGATGTCCACCACACCACTGACCACACGCAGAGCTGGAAGGATCTTGTTTACGTTCTTTTTGGTCTTGCTGTTTTGCAAAACCTCCATGTCTGCACCAGGGTAGCAGTGAACATAACATAAGAAAGCACTTAAATCCCGTGCTTGTCCCTGCTGCTGCGCAGTTATCACAGGGTCATGTGAACACTCAAACTCTTCAAGGGAATAGTGGTTGCCCAGGAAAATGTGCCCCATGTGCGCAGCAGTTCACAATCAGGGTGCATGGGATGACCCTAAGACCCTATTCCTTTAGCCCTACGACCCAAAACAGTTGATGCAATTACAGGGATATTCAACCACCAGCTGTCCATGTCTCAGCCACTGCACCTTACTGCAATGCACAGCAACCTCTTAGACCTCCCAATTGCAAATTTTCACTAGACACTGCTCTCTAAGGCTCAACTGGCAATCTGAAGCGATTAACAATTCATTAGTTATACAGCTGAACTGCAGACTTTGCAAATTGGGTGGGTTTGATATATTTAACATGAGGAGAAACGAAGAAATTTGCTGTACCTACCCTGTAATCCCTCAAACTTGACGTTCTTGATAATGATCACAGCCGCAGCACCCCCAGGGTCAATGATCAGACTGGGCCCAGGACAGTTGATGAAAACTGCATTCTCAAGGGTACCAGAGGCCCTAGTGCAGGGGGAATGAAACAGACAGAAGAAGCAAGGGTATAAGCAAGGCTGTGTAATACTGATAACTAGAGTAGGGGTCTGTAAAGGATCATATTAATGGTGAAATCTAACCACTGTACAGAAGTCGGTGAGGCTGACAGCCACAAGAATACGTGCTCCGGGCTTGCTAGGGTACTAGTGGCGTCAGACGAGCATCTGTCGCAGATGTCAAGGAAGTGGTAAGGAACCGAGACATGGTGCAAAAGAGTGTGTTTGGGCAGCACAAAGACAAGGATGTTAAGATTGGACCCAAGCAGCAGTCCTTCCCCGGATCAACGCTATGTACTAGCGATACCAGGATCCAATACGCTCCCAACAATAACTGCAGCATAAGGAATCAGCTCTTAAGCCCCATTTGGGATCCCCAAGCTTCTAAACAACATTGTGAGTGGCCTATAGAAGACAGTGCCTTAGTTGGCTTTAGGTTTTGTGAGCTGTTTCAGCTCAGCTGCAATCCCTTGTTTTGTTGGACTGCGGTTTACTGTTCATGGTCAGGGTTTTAACATTCCCATAAGCTAAAAACTCGATAAGGCCATGCCCTACCTGGCGATAGCTTTAACTTGAGGGGCTCCAGCTTGGCTGCAGTCCCAGATCTTATTGGAAAGTGCTGCCAAGTCCTGCTTGTAGATCACATCCACCATCTTGATCTCTCCATTCACCATATGTGCTTCTTCAGCTTCCACATCGGTCCCACCACTAAAGTCTAGGTTGGTGTAGCTGTCTTTGAAATCCGCAGCAGTCCAGTTTGTGGCATCTATGGCTGCCATGGGGTCCTCTTCATACATAGTGCCTGGGTCATTGAAGGGCTCAGGGCTGTAGGGTATAGGAGAACCGCCTGCGGAGAAAGGGACCATTATGAACACAAAGGAGAGGAAAGGTACAAGATACCAATGAGAACAGTAACGCAAAGACACAGCAAACATGGTGAAGGTCCACATGCCTGACATGTGACACAATAGAAAACAAAAAAAGTTTTTAGTGAAGGGTTACGGCAGACTGGAAGCAGTCGTTACACTGATGACAGTGTGCTATAACCCTTCTATTGTGTCATGTGTGACATGTATGGTGCATGAAAAGATAAGACTTGAACGTAAGCTGAGGTGAGGTGCTGCCGATGCATGGTGTTGATAGCCAGCCTCATCTTGCTAAATGAAGGTCTCTGCATGCTGCCCTGTAAGCAAAGCTGCTGGAAGCGCGATGTCAACCTGCTTGGCGCACTGTTGCGCTACACAAAACACAGGTGTTACCTCCACATACTAACACCACATAGAAACATTAAAATGAGGTATCACACGAAATTCCACACTGCAGCATGTCCTTTGCTTCCCTATTTTAACAGCATATCCTTAGCTCTTCTATCCAACGGCATGTAAACATGTCCTTATTTCTGTTATTAAACCCTGAGTTCAACAGGAGCCAGTGGGACAGGCGCACTTGGATAGTTTGGGTCCCCGGTTCCGGGATAGTAGGGATCTCCGCTTGCGGAATAACTTGGGTCGCCACCTGTGTTTTGATGATAATCTAAGGACCAGCTGTTGGGGTCAGCAGAATCAGCAGGGTAGTAAGGGTCGGTAGTGGACATGGGTGGGGAGCTGCTAGTCCAGGAGCTGCCATCAAAGCTAGCTGGGTCACTGCTGTAACTGCTGCTGGGGTCAGTGGCTGCTGCTGCTGCTCCTGCTGCTGTCATCAGGGCTGCTGGTGTACATGTCAGGGTTGTTCCAGTCAGTGCTGCTAGCCCAGGAGGCCCAGGGGTCATATGCAGCTGGATCAGTCGTTGCAGTGGGATCAGTCGTAGCAGTGGGATCTGCAGCTGGGTCCAAGGGGTCTTGTAATATCTGGCGACTGTGACTATTGCAATCGCCACCTGAGCACTGACTGGGGGTAACTAGTGCATGCGCAGTAACATCCTGAGCTGGCTCTGGCTCATGGCTTGCAGCAACCTGTTGAGCCTCATATGTCTAGGCAACAGCATCCAGATCTTGGAAGAGGAAGCACACCATACCCCTTACTGTTCCGCGCATGTCTTCGGGCGCGCATACGGCAATAGTCGCTGACTGCCCTGAAAGCTGTGCCACATACAGTATATAACCATTCTAGAGTACGCGACCCTGTTTCAAAGCCAGAACAATCGCCTTCGAAGAGCGAGCGCAAAGTTGACCCCGCCATGAGCGGTCGACCCTCAGCTATGCTACCAACCGCGCCCATGAAGGGCACCAGGATGGCGCCCAACACTGTAGCCTAGAGGCTACGAGCGGTACTGTTACAGGCGAATATGGCTAAAGCAGAGGCCAAGTCATTCACGCCCTGCTTCCCGCCATGAAGCGGCCCTCAGCAGCTGACCCCGTTCCACATGCTCACTGTTATCTTTAGCAGGACAGGATGAAGCCACCGAACACGGTTGTCTACTGTTCTGCTAAGCATAACATCATGCGACCTACTTTCCGGCTGGATTGGTCTTCAGTCTCCCTTTCTACACGGAAACAGACCCCACTGCTGGCCCCTTAAGCGGACCTAACCACTCTCCTGGACTTCTTGAGGCGGATGTTCAGTAGGGTGGCATGGCAGGGTAGCTTTCTCTGTGTATGAGCAAGCTGCCAGGGGGTTCTCCCCTGGTAGAAGGGTAGTTGATTGACTAGTTCAGCTTCTTCACCTCCCTCCGTTATGTGGTTCTTTCATGCAGCCTACCAACCCCTACTCATGGCTATTCTGGACCTGTCAGGGCACAACTATGGACCCCGCAACCGGCCCCATATGCGGACCTAGCTATCCTCTAAGCCCTCTTGAGGCGGAAGGCTATAGAGGGTGGTTGTGGTACTGGTCTTGTCCCCCATGCCCAGCTAGGGTGCACCTACCCTCTGCTGACAGCAGATGTCCCAAACAGCCATCATCATCATCATCATCTTTGAACAGTTGCCACGAAATTGCCATGCCTGTTTCAGACCGCTAGATATGATGCAGCAATCAGGGTGTGACCCGAGTATGGCAGCCATAGGCATCCAGCATAATGTTTTCCCCTTAGAGCATTCTCTCAGGGGTGACCAGCAGGATGCCATCCCTAGGCAGCCACCGCTGGTCACCCCTGCTAGTGCTGCATCACCATTCTTCCTGGCGTACATTCCCTCCCTGGATACATGCATGCCCATTGACCCGCAGCAGGTTGGAGCAGGACCCAGTAGAGCTGGGCCCCCGCCCACTAACGACTGCATATGGTTGCATGATGCATGGGTTCCATTTGTGCGCGCTCAGGATGCCCAAAACCCTTCTTATGCTCAAGTTGTAGGACAGGAGACAGCCACGTCAAGTCCCCCAACCCGTCAACAGAGCACCCCCCCAGCATCTACCCCGAAGGAGGGCATTGATGAGTTCTGCTTGCTCGTCTTTGGTCCCCACCCAAGGCATACCAGCCTCCGCAGTGCAAAGTTTGCAGTAGCTCAGGTGATGCGCCTAACAACCCCCCCAATTGTGCTGCCTCTGCTGGCTGGCAGGTGGCACCAGCCCAAGAAGCCATCCAAGAAATCAGCCAGATCCTCCATCTGCATCAATGTTGACCGCTCCCACGCAATCCACATCACTGCTCAGCAGGAGCAGCAGCTCAGCAAGCTCCTACGCCAGCAGTACAAGTGGAGGTGCCTGCTACTCAAAAACAAAGATGCCTTCCACCATCAGGAACTGCAGGAGCTGCAGCCAATTGCAAATCCTGCCCAGCTCCAGCTCAGCAAGCCCAGCAGCAGCTCCCAGCAACTAGGCTTGCAGATTCTTCAGCAAGGGCAAACAGCAGCTGCACTTATGGGGAATTGGCAGCATCCAAGGGCTGGCCAAAGGGCTTCACTCCAAGCAGCAGGTTCAGCTGCTGCAGCCACACTGCCACTGCAGAACCGGTTTTCAGCACTCCCAGTTGACGAACCTGGTCATAGCAGCAGAGGGGAAGCGACTCCAGCTGTAACTCTAGCAGCACTTACAGCAGCAGGGGCTGCAACTGCAGCAGCGCCACCAGCAGCAGAGGACATAGTCACAACAGCAGCAACAACACCCGCCGCTGTAGCAGCAGCAGCAGCAACTCCTGCAGCTGCGGTAGCAACAGCAGCAGCAACTCCTGCAGCTGCGGTAGCAACAGCAGCAGCAACTCCTGCAGCTGCGGTAGCAACAGCAGCAGCAACTCCTGCAGCTGTGGTAGCAACAGCAGCAGCAACACCTGCAGCTGCTGCAGCTGCAGCAGCAGCAGTAACCCCAGCTGCGCCTTCTCCTGCCGTAGCAGCAGTAGCGACAGCAGCAGCAACTTCTGCAGCTGCTGCCGCCACCGCCGCAGCAGCAGCAATCCCAGCTGCGCCTTCTCCTGCCGTAGCAGCAAATGGTCTGCACCCCCCGCAAGAGCCAACATCAAGGCCCAGGAGGCGCAGTAACCGTCGTGTGGTCCGTGCCCGCAGAGGCCTGATACTGGCATCCCTGAATGCTAGGGGACTTTGTGAGCTCACACGAGGTGAGTTGCAGGCTGTCATGGATAGCGAGGGTATTGACATACTAGCAATCCAAGAAACCTGGGAGGGGCAGTATGTCATTCCTAACCTCCAAGGCTACAAGTGGTATGGGCGAGCAAGGGAAGATAAAAGGGGAGGGGTAGGGTTTTATGTCCATGCTAGTCTAGGCAACAGCATCCAGATCTTTAGGAAAACCTCTTTAGCGGATTCCATATGGGTCAAAGTCAAGGGTGAAGGCAACACAACTGCTATGTGCATTGGATGTGTCTACATGCCAGATTCCAGTAAGCCTGCAGCACAAAGAAAAGCCGCATTTGAATCACTCCAGACTGATCTGGAATTTTTCAAGCGCAAAGGCGAGGTGGTACTCTGTGGAGATTTCAATGCGAGGGTGGGCAAAGGCAACAGCATACATGAGCATGTAGGAATGTTTGGAGAAGCAGTCGATGTCAAAGACAGCGGCAAGCTGCTTAAATCGTTCCTAGGTGTCAATGCAATGTATACACTAAATGGCCGTAACCCCACAGAAACCCCTGAGTACACCTGGGAGGAGCAGAGCAATCGCGGTAGGGCAACTGTTATTGACTACATTGTAGTTGAGGCAGGCACCCTGTTCGGTACAGCACGCCCCTCATTCGCAGTGCGGTCAGATCTTGATGGGGCTATATCATCCGATCACAAGCTGTTGCTGGCTGAGCTTCCACGTAGGGCTAAAAGGACCAGGGTCAAGGCTGCCCAATGCAAGAAAGTCTTTAATGTAGATAGGTTCCACGACCCAGAACATGGGGAGAGGTACATTGGTCTCTACATGCAATGCTTAAGACGTAGGCTGCCAGAGTTTGAGGCTTTTGTTGAAGAGGCATACAACCAGCAGAACACATGGGGGGCACATAAGGCAGTGCGGGAGAAATTCCATGTACTAGTGGAAGCTGCCGCAGAAGAAGCCATTGGCTCCAAAAAGGTTGTTCCAGGGATTTCAAAGTCATGGTGGACCGCAGAGATTACAGATGCTATCAAAGCTCGAAGGCAAATACATGCTGAATGGCGCAGCCAAGGTGGTACAGAAGCATGGCAGGCTTATGAAGAAGCAAGAGAAAAGGTGCATAAAATGGTCAAGGATGCAAGGTCTCTCTTTACAAAATCTGCTGATGAAACCATTTGCGAGGCATTTGACGAATGCCAGTCAGAGCGGAAAACCAGAATGGGAGACAAGCGCCTCTGGCAGGCGTTCAACTCTGCATACAGACCAAAAAACGCACAAGCTTCAGCCCCCTCCTTGCTTGAAAAGCAAAATGGTTCATATGCATGTGGCGACAAACCCATCGCCGATGCCTTTGGAGAGCATTACAAGCAGCTCGGGAATTCTGCCACCTTCAATGCTGATGCTTACTTTGACTCTGCCTTTCAACAAGAAGTCCAAGCTGCTGTAGCGCATTACATCAATGCATCAGCAGAGCCAGAAGGGTCAGGGGATGAGAATTTAGATGCTGACCTAACAAGCTCTGAGGTTGCCAGAGCTAGACTAAGTCTCAAATCAGGCAAAGCGGGTAGTCCTCTAGAGAACACTTCTGCTGAACTTTTAAGGTATGGCGGGGAACCCATGACAGACATGCTCCTATGCATGTATCAGAAGGCCTGGGAGCATGAATGCACCTTCCAACGCCCTGGGGTAATAGTCAGCCTTTTTAAGAAAGGGGATAAGGAAGATGGTAATAATTACCGGGGGATAACGCTGCTAAGTGTAGTAGACAAGGTTTATACCAAGATCATCAACAATAGGGTAACTAATTTTGCTGAAGCAAAGGGACTCCTTCACGAGAGCCAGAATGGGTACCGGCCAGGCAGAGGCTGCATTGATCATGTCTGGACATTGCATGCAGTCACATCCGGACGAATGCGTGCAGGACTCCGGACGTACGCACTGTTTGTAGATGTGGTCAAAGCTTTCCCATCAGTCTGGCGGGACGGGCTCTGGTACAAGCTCTGGGAGATGGGCATTAGGGGTAAGATGTTTAGGGTTCTTGTACATCTATACGATAGCCTCTCTAGATGTGCCTTGCATAATGGAGAGTCATCAGAATACTTTTCTAGCGATTTAGGCTTAGCGGAAGGGGACCCGCTATCACCACTGTTGTATACTTTGTTCATCAACGGTCTCCTAAAAGAGATATGGGAAAAGCACCCGGGGGTTCCCCTACCAAAAGAGGTAGATAATAGTGGTAGTGGGGAACAGGGCATAGGAAGGGCTGATGAGAGTAACATTGAAGGTAGATCAAAGTTGGTAGCACTAATGCTCGCTGACGACCTTGTAGGGCTTGCAGAATCGCAGGAAGAGCTTCAGAAGATGGCTGACACGATTCATGCCTACAGTCGTAAGTGGCGTTTTAAGCTGAGCCCAACTAAAAGTGCTGTTGTTGTGTTTGGTCCTTTGCCCCCCAATAAAGAGTCCCCAAAGGTAAGTTTTAGCAGTGAGAATTTGCCAGTACTAGATGCATATACATACTTGGGGATTGTTTTCACTAGTGATTGCAAATGGGACGCTCACATTGCAGGTATGATTGAAAAAGCTACAGCCTCCATTAATGCATTGCAAACATTCTTCCAGAATCGTCATGTAAGCTTTGAGGTTAAGAGAGCCATGCTGCTGGCTTTGATAAGACCAAGGGTTGAGTATGGTTCTGAGGTATGGTGGGCATCATCCCAGCAGACAAATACCATAGAGTCTAAGATCCAAATAGAGGTTTTGAAGAGATCACTGCATTGCAAGCCAAACATCTGCCATGAGGTATTGAGGGCAGAAGCTGGTGTTAGACCTCTATCTAGCTGGTTGGACCAGAGGAAGGTTGAATGGTGGTTCAAATTACAGCAAAAGGATACTACTAGCTTTAGCAGGCAGGCACTTGAAGCATCTTGGCCAAGCCACAGGAATTATACTTCTTGGCAGAAGAGGTTCAATAAACTCAGGGCTGAACTAGGCATGCAGGAGGAAACCTTACAAGCAAGAGTGAGAGAGGGACACCTACCTAGCTTCAGGGCATATGTCAGGTGGAGTATATATGAAAGAGACAGGGCTGTTCGGGAGGAGGGCGCTAGGAATAAATCTACTTTAGCGACATATATGCAGCATTACAATGACGATATCAATTATTTCAAGCCGCAGCCATATCTGTGCACAGGCCCTCTGAGCAAAGGCATGGAACTCATTATGCAGCTGCGTGCAGGTATTCTTCCTCTCAACGCTATGACAGCAAAATTCGGTAGGCAGAGCGCTAGCAGGCAAAGTGCACGTAGGGAGTGCTGCAAGTCCTGTGATCTTGGCCCTGAATTGAGAGGTGAAGTTGAGTCTCCTGAACACTTCTTGTTTGACTGTCCTGTTTACCAGGCACAAAGGCAAAAGCTGTGGGAGAAGCTGACTTCTGACCCTGATGTTGCTGCAAAATGTCAGATATTGGATGGCAAATCTGATGAGGAGAAGCTGCATAGCATGCTTAATGAAGAGTTCTGGGGTGTAGACGTCGATGAGGAGTCTGGCTTAGTATATGGCCCTTTCAAGCATGCATTTAAGTGTATAGCTAAATATGTTGCAGCTGCTTGGAAGATTAGGAATGCTTATGCTCACCCTTCTGATGTGGCGTGAGGTCCAACCAATGGGGTTTGTTACCAACTATTGCTTGCACCCGGGCTTACAAGCCCTCCTTGCTTTCTCAAGTAGGAGGGAGGCTCTTACCCCCATTGGGGCAGTGGAGGTTTTGGGTGATTTTGACCTAGCTGCTGGACCTCATGTTTAGGCATGCATATATTGTCATACATGTCGAAGTTTACCCGTATTCTGTTCCACCTCGCTGCTCTTTGTGACAGCTTGAGGTGCGGGGCCTATGGCACTTATTGCTATGGCATATCATGAAATGTAATATGTCTTGCTTGCACTAAGCCCTGGGTGATGTGTGCTGGATGTAGTGTCCCAGTGCTGCTTTTCCCTGCTTCCTGGGCCCCTCATGAGGGAGGGTTCTGGGGTTGGGGCTTGGAGAGCCTACACCAAGCACATGGAGGACATGGAGTCTCAGGGGGAAGAGATCGGATTAGTAGCATTCCAGACAGCACTGTGAACACTGGTGATTGTTGTGGTGGTAAAATGAGCGTGGGATTAGCTGCTTTGCACGCAATACACCCAGGGATGCTGATAGGGGCTCAACCCACAGTCTCTTACCAAAGCGGAGCTGCTTAGGAAGATCATGATCGTGACGAGGGCAGCCATGGCACCTTGTTGTGCCACACGAGCCATATGCGTAGCTTAGCTTTGGGCAGCCTGCTGGAGTTCCGATCTGCCAGGCCTCATGCTACGGCTCGGTGGCAACCTGTTATTGCGTCTTGATCGCAGGCTTATAGTACTTTATGCTTATGTCTTTATATAAAATCCCAACGAGCATGCTAGCCAAGATTGCAGTCCGGCTTCGCCATAGTTGACCGCTCGCCGGTGCACCCGCCTGATAATCATCGCGACAGTTCCGATCCCATCGACAAGCTTTCCCGTCCACGGGGACACAGTATCCTAACCATAACGTTTTCTGGCCTCGGCCTCAAATTGAAATGAAGCCCGAACAAGACCTTGACTTCTCACTCACTCTCACTGCCGACAAGACTCCGAATGAGTGCCGACCGCAAAAACTGATGGTGGTCTGCTTGAGCATGTACACGGAGACGAGTCAAGTTGTTAGCAGCTGAATCCCTTCACATGGTCAGTGGAAACATAGCGACAATCACCAACCTCACAAGCAACACTGCCATCCAGCCATCCACAGCGACTGACCACAACCAAAGATGCCTGCCATCACACAACACGGCACCTCGCAAGCAACACTGCAATCCAGCCATACTCCAACCTCTCCCTAAGATCCCGCTATGACACTCAGCACCTCACAAGCAACACTACTGCAATCCAGCTCTACTGCCACCTCTTCCCAAAAAAACTCATAGCACAATGTACCACCTCACAAACTACTCTGCAATGTAGCAATGCTGCGATCTCTACTTCCTATGCCTAGCAGCCCATCCCCTTCTATGCCCTCCCCTGCCTACCCATGACAACCCTAAACCCTTCCCAACCCCTCCGCCCTGCTTTCTCCCCCCCCCCCCCCCGCTACCACACTACAGCCCCAGGCCTTCAGTGGATGTAATGATGTCCGCTGATCTTGACCTTAGCCAGAGCAGCTGCCAGCTCATCCGCCTCCCCTCCCTCCTCCTGGTCCACCTCCATCAGCTCCGCCTCATCCGCCTCCTCCTCCACATCAGGGTCGTTCTCATCCAGGGGACCCAAGCAGCTGTCACTGCCAAACGCACCCTGGAGGAACAGGAAAGGAGTGGTGGGCACACAACAGGTGCGTCAGCAACAATAGGTGGCACGAGAGCAGCAGCTCCCAGCATTCAAAGCTGCATTCTGTGTGGCGCCACAACATGTCAAGCAGCTTTCAGTGTTCTTCAAGCAGCTTTGCTTACAGGCATTGTTCAGAGTACTCCTGGAAGCGAATTGAGACATGCCCTCAACAACGTGCATCAACACAATTTAACATTTACCTAAAAGGCACTTCTGTCTCTTCATTCACAATTATATTGAATTTCTTTAAGCGCGAGCAGCATTCAGAGGCGGCAGGGGCTGCTACAAATATTCTTAACAGCAGGCATAACATGCACACATAATGGAACATTTGCAGTTGCTAACAAGTCTCTCAAGTGGACCACATAGGAAGTTGCCCAATAAGAGTGCACTACTCTTTCAGTGCTATCAGCAGCATCCTCCTTTACATACAGAAACTGCAGCACCACCTCAAACATCTAAACATGTCAGCCAAAAGAATGCCATTCTCTGCTCCTTTGACCCCAGTGCTCCACTGCATCTTATGAGCCATGGTACAGACATCATCACCACCAGGTTCCACCATCTGTACCCACTTGCCCGTTTCCCTGTGCTTGCCTCCTAACCCAAGCGCACCCTGTCTGACATTGCCCTACCGACGCCGTACCATTTGGTACCATGTGAGGCCCATCAACACCATGACCCACCCCCTCCCCGTCGCCTTCTGACCTTGAGCAGTCCCTAATCTGTCACATTCTCCGTCACCTGCTGCCCCGCCCTTCCCCCCCCCCCCCTCTTGAACACAGCTTCGCCCCCCCTCCCCCCTCCCCATGCCCTCCTCACCCTCAGCAGCTCCTTCATTTTCCCTAGTCCCGCCCCCGCGTAAGCCCCCCTCCTTGCTTTCAACCCCTTTCCCCCCATGTCCCTTCTTTCCCCCTTTTCCCCAGTACTCCTTCACCGCCACTTCCCCATCCCTCCTCCCGCCATTTCCCTCCTTCCTCTCACTCACCCTCACCCCCCTTCAGCTTGAGAAGCTCCTTGCTTTGCGCCACTCCCTCCTCCTGCCACTTCCTGTTTTCCCTTACCTCCTCCCACAGTCCTCCTTCCTACTACCCGCCCCCGTTCCCTTTTCCCACCCCATGCCCTCCCCCCTCACCTTCAGCAGCTCCTTGATCTGGCCCACTCCCTCCTCACTGATCCCATTCTCATCCAGCCCCAGCAGCTCAAAGCCTGCCCTGCTGCTCCCCCCAGTAGGTGCTGTGATCCCCTTTACCACCAGCACTGCTCCAGGGCGTGTCAGCTGGTTGGCAGTCACATCCAACTCCCTCAAGGCAGGCAGGTGGGGGAGCACACGGGACAGAGCAGCAGCACCAGCATCCTCCAGCTCATTCTCACGCAAGTTCAGCCTGAGGAATGAGACCAGAGCAATGGTAACATATCAGCGGTTGAGATTGTTCTTGGACTCTAAACCCGAGATTTTTCTTGGACTCTCAACCCAAGCTAAACCACACGCATGACAGAGCAACATCATCCTCCCACTCATTCTCAAGCAACTTCAGCCTAAATTCTCAAGGAAAGAGATGTAAGATGGAACAAGGGTGCAAGATGTCAGTGGTGGTTAAGGATGAGAGAAGGATGTAAAGAAGGTCTGCCAATCATAATCCCTGATCATAAACCGATGTGAAACAGAGCAGCAGCACCATTACCCTCTAGCTCATTCTCACGCACGGTCAACATGAAGAAGCCCAAGAGAAGAGGGACAAAGTGGAGAAGGGCATCTGTGGTTGTTGGAATTTACTGAAGGCTGGGCTTAAGTGGAGAAGAGCTACTTGTTCACCCTCATTTGAACCCTATGTGGGACAGAGCAGCAACATCTGTGCAATCCAACGCATACTCCTTTTGTCTGGCCCTCTCAACTGCACACCTCTTTGCTGCATCTTCTATCTGCAACCCAGCCCCGATCCCCTTTCAGACATTTGATACCCAGCCACCCTCATTGATCTGCTCTTGCCATGCTAGTCACTCGAGGCCCCAATTTCTCCAGCAGCATTAACCCTAATGCCTTCCCCCACTCCACTATCACTTCATTCACTTCCAACATGGTCGTCTCTACCCTGCCCCTGTCCCCCACCAAAATCATGCATGCTTTCCCCTCTTTCCTCCATGCTTTAGCACCCTCCCCTCCCCTCTTCGTCGCCCCCTTACCCCTACCTCCCACCTCATCCCCGCCATGCTACTGACATGACTAGCCCCTCCAAAACCTCCACCACCACTTCATTCAGCACCACCTCTGCTCACTCTACCCCTTCCCCGGCCCCCGCCCCTTCCTGTCTGCACACGCTACCACCCACTTGTCCGCTCTCAGGCTCTTATTCCTCCTCCCCTCACCCCTTAACCCCCCCCCCGACACACCACCTCCCCCCCCCCCCCCCTTGGCCGCCATGCTACTCACTTTATTAGCCCCTTCTTCCCCAGCAGCGCCACCCCCAGCGCCTTCACCCCCTCCACCGTCACTTCATTCAGTGCCAGCTCCAGGCTCACCAGGCCTGGTGCCCCTGCTGCCAGCCCCTTAGCCAGCGCTGTGACCCCCTCATCTGTGAGGCTGGTGTCATTGAGGTTGAGGTGCAGCAGGGAGGGGGAGGAGGCCAGGCAGCGGGAGAGGTCCCCGGCCACCTCAGCTGTCATGGGGTTGTCACTCAGGTCCAGACGGATCAGGCAGCCACCTGCAGCAGGGGGAGGGGCGCAGCAGATACATTCTCAGCAGGGGGTGACAATGACTAAGGACTAAGGACATACACACAGCGAGGACACAAAGGCACAGATCAGGCAGCCACCTGCAGTATAAAGGAGGCGGGGTGGAGGAGGAAAGGGAGGTTGACAAAATCAGATGTGGCTGAGCGGATGTGGGAAAGGCTAAGAACGGGTTGGCAGGACGGTCAATTTCGACAGCAAGGCCACAAACCATCTTGCAAATTCTTCAATCAAGGTCCAAATGGACAGAGGGGTCATCTGCAGAGCAGCCCTAGGCAGGGGGTAAGACAGAGCGAAGGGGGACAGGAGCTACAATGTCAGCAGGAGATGATAAGACTCAGGAACAACATGCAGCAAAACCACAACGCATCTTGACACTATCTCATCTGTCAAGTCTACGACTCTTCTCAACAATACAGATGCAACCTGCAACCCGCGAAATCCTTCCAGAAAATGCACAAGTGGTTGCCAGTTTGGCTGCTGCTGAAGCACATACCGATCAAACAAGTGAAAACTCGTGACCAGGTATGCCAACACCAAATAAACCCAGGCTATAAACACAAAGCTCCTCCTCATGAAGCCATTTAACAGGGCAGAACCCTGAACCATCAACCCTTAAATTCTTGCCCTGCCACTTCAACCCGGCAATGCTCTTTGGTCCTATTTCCCCCTCTTTGTCCTTCTGCGGCTTGCTCCACTTTCTCCCTGCCCTCTTCTCCTCCTTTTACCTGTCACCTCCTCCCTCCATGTGCCTCAAGCTTATCCCTACTGCCTACTTCCCCAACTATTGCTTTGGCCCCTTTTTGATACCTGTCCTGCTCCTTTCCAACTCTCGCATCTGTACACTCCCCCGCTCAAACAATCCCTTGCTCAACCTGAATGAATCCCGTCTTCCCCACCCGCTAGCAAGCCTGTTCATCCAATCCTCCCCTCAACCCCTCAACATATGCTGCATCTCGCCGTCCCACTCTTCCTATTCCTGCCCCACTGTCCCAGAAACATACACTCATCACCTACCTGCCTTCCACCTCACACCCCCCTTCTCCACATTCACGTCGTTGACCTGCCATACCCCCGCTTTCCGTCCGGACCCTCTATTGCCCCTCTCTTTCTGCTCCTCTTCCTCTCCCACCCCCCACCCCTTCCATTGCCTGCTCCCATAAATTGTGCCAGCACCCTTCCCCTCGCAGCTCCCACCTTCCTCTTATCATAACACACATATTCCTGCCCCCTCCCCCATTCCCCCCCCCTCATTCTCCCTCCCCCATCTGTTCTTGCCTGCTCCCAGTGCTTGAGCCAGCTCCCTCCAGATGCCCCATCCTGCTCCTATCGTACGCACACCTTCCTTCTGCCCCCCCCCCCCATCAAAGCCCTTCTCACCATCCCGTCCCCCCGCAGGTACCATCCCACTGCTACCACACCCACACAAGTTCCTGCATCCTTGTCCCCAGCACCCCTCTTGCTCCTCCCCCCTGTTTTCCTACCACCCTTCCTACCCTCCTCCCCCCATCCAACCTGTTCCCAGTGATTGTGCCAGCGCCCTCCCCCCTGCAGGTCCCACTCTACTGCTTGCCATCCTGAAGTCCTCCATCCCCGGGTTAGCCGCCAGCACCTTGGCAATGTAGCCCGCCCCCTCATCCCCGCTCATGTTGTTGAACAGCTGCAAACTCTTCAGAGCACCAGAGGCGTTGAGGAGCTCAGACACAGCAGCACAGGCATGCACTGAGCAACCCACATTCTGCAGGGACAGAAACTCCAGGCACACCTGGGGGAGCAGAGCAAAAGCAGGCAGAACAGAACATCAGTAGATAGCTATGGACGAGTTGACACAAATATTGGTACTCCCAAACAAGTCAGCAAAGATTGCTAGTGAAACCAATCAGCACTGAAGTCTTCAATAAGAGATTCAGTGCTAAGGATTGGAAAAAGAAGGCCAATCAATGAGTCTAAACCTAAACCCTACTAGACTCTGAGCCCTGCAGCTGACGTGAGCTTTGCCTACCAGGCATGGCAAACAAGAGATCAGCCAAGGAATGAACCAAGCCATAGTGCATGTTGCACTAGCAGGAACCATGCTCCGACTCACAGGGCGCCAGTAACATCTTCATCAGCGCTCTTTACAGGGATCGCATTGGTTCGTCGATGTCAGCCAGGGCGAAAAGGGATTGGAGTGCTAAAATCACTTTCTATTCTTTCAAATAGAAAAGCACCTCATAGAAAGAGTGCTGCAGCCAAATACGCTCCTTGATACGCTGGCTCTGCTTGCTCTGTCACTGGAAGTTGCATGTCAGGGATACAAATTACAGTGTTAGTTGAGCTTCCGGCTTCTCAGATGGCAGCCAAATTGGTAGCTGTTGTGGGTCCTTGAAGCACTGCTGGCAGACTCCACTTGCAACAGCACTATGAGCTTCATCACCTGCTCGGGGTGTCTTTAAAGGCTCAGGTCCCACCCCCTGCCCCCAACCCTGTTGCCAACCTGGTGTCCCCAGCCTGGTGTTGGAGGCATCTGCCAGTGCCCTCAACAAGAAATCTACCCCCAACCGCCCCTGCCCACTACCTGGTGTCACTTGGAAGGCATCCA
Source organism: Pseudopediastrum boryanum (assembly GCA_963556185.1). Taxonomy (NCBI): domain Eukaryota; kingdom Viridiplantae; phylum Chlorophyta; class Chlorophyceae; order Sphaeropleales; family Hydrodictyaceae; genus Pseudopediastrum; species Pseudopediastrum boryanum. Next base: position 49,811 of record OY744493.1, read on the forward strand.
CAACAACCATTCCCAGCCACAAAAAACCTCCACGCGAGTGGCCCCCACCTGGTGTTGTCAGCATTTGCGGATCTCCCCTGCGCCGTGATACCCCCCCAGCCCGACCCCTAGAACACCCCAGAATACCTGAACCCCACGCACCCGGGCCCTACCTGGTGCTGGAAGGCGTCTGCCAGTGCGCGCACCCCCTTCTCCCCCAGAGCATTGTCACTGATGTTCAAATGCTTCAGGTTGGCACGCTTCAGGGCTGCTGCCAGGATACGCAGAGCATCCAGTGCCTCATCCTCCTGGGGGGGGGGGGGGGCAAGGGACAGCACAGGCAGGCAAACATCAGCTGCTTGCTTGATATCTCAAATGGGGAAAAATTGCATGTGAAGACGGTAAGATAAGCTGATAATAGGCAAGGTGCTTGAGGACACAGATGCAGTGCTTCTTTGAGCTTGTTGATAATGTGCTAAAGGATTGCAAGGGAGCTGGGCACTAGACAGCACAAACGGGCAATGCACAGCACAAGCACGGGGAACAATTTAGGGTTAGGGTAGGGTGATCCTAAACCCTAACCCTAAGGGAACAATGACAGAGCTTCTTCCACCTTATAAACTATTGTGTGAGCCTATGAAGGCGACACAACTTACAGCAAACAGCAAACAAAGGAAGACTCGACACTTACTTGGCAGCTGACCATACACGCGCTTGCCTGGTCAGTTTGCAGTGCATCGGCATCGTGTCAAGAACTTCCCCCTGCTCTACCCCCACCTCACCACACACACATCCGCCCTTCCCTCCCTCCCATGTCCTCTTCCCCTTTGTGCCGTGCTCTCCCGCCCTACTCCTCGCTCCTCCCTCGTCTCTCGTACTCCACCCCCCATTGCCCTGCATTTGCTCCCTGCTCTTCCTTCCTTCGCCCCCATGCTAAGCCCCGGCCCTTACCCCCTCGCCTCACCGGCCTCTCCATGCCACCCACATCACGCATGTCAACATGGTGCCTCCCTCCTCTGCCCTCCACACCCATGCTCCCCCCCGCCCTCCTCACCGGCCTCCCCGCCACCACATCACTCATGTCTGCATGCTCCAGGCAGTGTGCATCGTTCTCCAGCGCCTTTGCAGCCACAGCAGCAGCCTCACGACCAAAGCTCTTGGTGCTGAAGCGGACCTGTGGAACCAGGAAAAACAAGCAGCAGCAGTGGGTGAGCAAACCAGCAGCATCATGAAGAGCAGCGCTGGTGGACGCAATGAGGGGACCAGGCGTGTGCTTGCCTGGCTGGGCTTAGTTTATGGTAAAAATGCCAATAACGATACGGTAGTCAGTGCTTTCCCAACAGTCCAAACCTAACCCAAAGCTTCGGCTTCTGCATTGAGTTTGGCATCAGCCCCCTGCCGCCAAACGCCACATGCCCCTTTCCCCACACATGTGCTGCAAGGGACCCAGAATGGATTGGCATAGCAGCATATCTTACATTGGCATTATCTATAGCTTGGCATTATCTATAGCTGATTATTTGGATTGGAAGGTAGCACTGCAAGGGCGCTACAGTACTGCATGACGGAACCCTGCTATTCCTAATCCCCGCTCTCCCTGCTTTGTTTACCTGTACCCAAACTCCAGGACATTACAGTGTTCTTGCCTAGTGACAAGAAGGCTAGTTGCTGCAAAAGCTCTGGATGCTTTTACCCTGTGGTGAAGCTGCTCAAAATCTGCACTGTTCATAGCATTATGCAAAATCTGATGGTCTTATAGCTACTGGCTGCCTAGGTCTCAGCAGGATTGCTTGTGCAGATACTGAACCATGTTAGCAAGCTGAGGCATGCCCCAGCCCATGCATGACCTCAGCAACACGCACCAAGAGCATTAGCATTGCACATCAGCTTATGTCCTAGAATAATATCTTCATTCAGAAGTCATGCCTGATACATTAAGCGCGGATCCCTATGCAGACTTGGCTGCTAACGAGCCTGCTGCTTGTGTTGTGATCATGCCATGCCTGTGCTGCATGCAAGGGCAGCTGCTGCACTCAACATGCCTGCTGGACCAACTCTGACACGCACATCGGTTATTGCTCTACTTCCAAGCAGCTGCTGCCACATAGATCCTATATCTGCTCACCTTCTTGATGGCTGCTCCTGGTGCTAACAGAGGGGCTAGGACCTGCGTTGCTGTTTCCTGGTCCAGGAAGTCCCGAGAGCCAAACAGGTCCAGCTCCTGCGCATAAGAGGATCAGATGCCTCATAAGCAAAGCTGGCTATGGCTTCATGCAGGGCCTTGAATATTCCAAGGCCCTGCATGAAGGGGTGCTGTGCTGCAGAAAAGGCAGAACTTACATTCGTGACCATGGGGGCTGCTGATGGGTCAGCACCGGCTGTAGACTGGGCATCTTTTACAGCTTCAATCACCAGCTCCCCGAGCTTCCTGGGATATGGTTCACCCTAGAGTTGGAGAACGTCTGCTGAACAGAGGCCTGTAGGTACCAGGATGCTGACCTTGCATACGCCGCACGTGATTCTGATGCTGGGCGGTCTCCTGTGGTGGTGCGCGCAGCGACCTGGGCGGCTGTGAAGGCCTTCCTTTCAGCTGCTACCGCTGCAGCCTGTGCAGCCTCATCGCTGATCGGGATGCCCTTGAAGAAGGCTAGCGTGCAAATGTTCGATGATGCGCGAGATACCGTTGATTCTCTCTCTTCAGTGCTAAGAGGCCAGACAGCCATGCTTTGTTGGAAACTTGCAGTGCTGGACGACGCACTGCTCCGAGATGTACAGCGCGCAGAAGGCCAGCAAAGTGCACACGATCCTAAAGAAGCGCTAGCTTCTAAGTACCAAATAGTGCCTTAATAGTACCGTTTCCCATGCATGCGTCTTGCGCCAAAGCACTGAGAGTAGCCGCTCCACCCCAAGTAGAACCCGAGGTGTTTCAAAGAACAGCTCAAAGTGATAGCCTCATGGAGCCTGTGACTAGGGGCTGCACCGGCCCCCACCTCGTTCTTATGCTCGATCGCCTTTCGCTACTGATGTATTTCTAGCGATCTCAGCTTTAGCTGAGGCGATGCTCTTGGTAGACCTGTAACTAAGGGGCCAAGCAGGCTGCGTCTCTGATTGCAACTTCAGCCACTGATTGGCACTTTCTTCCGCACTTTAGAAGGAGACAGGCTCTGTTGCACCGCTTGAAGCAAGCCGGGATGCTAGAAAACCGGACTTGCACCAGCGCAGTGGATAACCCCAGGTGGAAAGAATCGATCTTCTCTGCGTGGTTACAGGGACCATGATCTGTCCTTGTACAATCGTGTACAGGTATCCTGCATGGAAATAAGTTGCTTACGTTTCTATCATGTGTGCAGGTGCGACATACCTGATGAAGTTCTGAAACTGGTTGCCCCTGCCCTTGACAGCGGAAGCTTCGTCTCTCTGGCCCATTCCTCCAAGCAGTTGCAGTCAGCAGCCTCTGCAGTAATAGGCAGCGATGGCGAGCTAGTACGGACCTGGCTCCTTGAGCTCATATCCAAAGCCAAGCAGAATGATGTGCCATCCCCGCTGCAGAAGGCCATCTTCAGCATTTCCTGGCTCCTAAAGCAGGCTGCCACAGCCTGGGGCATCGTCCCCTTAGCACAGCAGCTTCGTTTGCAGGACATGCTGCTCGCATGTGGCAACTCGACGCCACTAGCAATCTGTCTGATTGAGGCTGGCACCCGGATCTCATATGTTTTCATGGTAGCAGCAGCATTCAAGCCTGCTCCCGGTGCTGTAGCCTGGGTGGAGGCATACCGCATTCTTCAACTGTCCACAGGCCTTCCGCCGACTTTCGATTATGCATGCGTACCTTACTCGCTGGAGCACCGGTCCAGGTCTGACTATGATCGGCTGCAGCAGCTATCAGTTGAGCAATACTACCACCTTGCTGCAGTGGTGCTTGCAAATTTGGACAGCATCCGCATCCCAGCTGATAGTCTGATCTATGAAGCCAGGTGCAGAGTGGAGTGGGGCAAGGCACAGGTGCAGACAATGTTGCAGCTCCGAATTCAGGCAGAAAAGGTGAACAAAGGCACTGGTATGCCTTCAGCGGGCTTGCAAGCCCTGCTGTGCCTGCCTGCTGCAAAGGAACTCAGCATGGACGAAGTAGTGGAGCTGGTCGAGTTTGCTTCATCTGATAGCGAGTGCAGCAGGGAACTGGTGGAGTTCTTGATTAAGCGGCTCTCGAAGCAGCTTACTGCAGCTGTTATCTGTCGGCTGTGCTCACATCTTATGCGTATGGGGAGGGAGGGTGAGACAGTAGTGTCTCTGCAGATGCTATGTGAGACAGCAGCAGTAGCGCAGCTGAGAACAGGGCAGGTTGAGTCCCTTCTGGAGCAGGCTATGTGCTGCAGCAGCCCTAAGCCTGCAATTGAGCTGCTGCAGCTGCCGCAAGCAGAATGTATATCACAGGGCGCCCTTGAGAGGCTCCTGGATACGTTTGCAAGTTCTGCCAGTTGGCAAGAGGAAGCAGAGGGGCTGCAGCTATACCTTGGGGAGCTAGGCACGGCAACATGTGTACAGCTGCTGCAGCAATTGGGGGATGGTAAAGGGGCGATGTGCCCTAGGGTGTTGCAAAAGGCAGGGAAGGGCTGCAGTAGCTGCTTTGTGTTGACCAGCCTGGCAGATTCTGCTGGTGCTGTGGAGGAGCTGAGCAATGAGGAGCAGCATGCCATTGTAAGGCAGGGAATTCATCATAGGGTCTTCCCTCGCTTTTCAAGGGCAGTTAGCCAGGGGGGTGGGTTGCCGGAGGGCGAGGTCTGCAGCAGTGCGTTCTATGGGTTGTTGAAGGCCCTGGAATCTGATGAGCTGGAGCCTGCAGCCCGCTCCAATCTATTCTATCATCTGCTGGACCAGACACAAGATGATGACCTCAGCGTAGAGCAGGTAGAAGATTTAGCATATGCGGCCATGAGGCCAGGCCGTAGGGATGAGCTTATGAGCATTATCCATTTGCCTGCTTTCAAGCAAATCTGCTCTTCTGTGGTGAACGAGTTATTCGCCATGGGTGAAAAAGATGGGGATGAGGAGCTAGCGCAGGCTGTGGCTGAGGCTGTAGCCTCTGATGAGCAGAAGGCATTAGCTGCTGGGGATGACTGGTTCATGGAAGATTATGGTGATGATGATGACGAGGATTATGGTGGGATGGGCTTCTTTTAGCTGTTCACTGTGGGCAAAGGGAAGGTCTTGGGAGCGGGCGCTGGCAGGGCGCGGCTTCAATGGGCATGCATAATGATTGAATCAGCAACATGGAGACCTAGAGACACAAACTCCTTGTAGATCAGCCAGGAGTCCTTGGATGATAACGGCTGAGTTTTGTGAACTTATGACTGCTCCTTGTGGGCTGGCATTAGGACTTGCAAGACCTGCTTGTGGTTACAAGTGTGTGTCGGTGTTGGGGGATGGACATTGCCATGGTTCAAATCCATGGCAGTCGCATGCGTCGAATCAGTTTTCCTATGGTTGGTTGTCATCTTGCACCCTTTGTGCTCAGGAGATTGATGAAATGATCCGATAATGTTTCTATATTTGAGTTGGCTATGCCCAGGTCCTGTGCTTGTGCAGGGATGCTTGATTGTTTGTCCCTTACTTAGATTGGCTGGTTAAATGCACGCAAATGCTTCAGCAGGCTTGTGCAGTACATCTTTGGGTGCGGTGAAGCAGGGGAGTTAGTTGCTCATTGAGGATCACACTTGCAACAATGAATAATTTATGGCGAGGTGAAGGATATAGGGTTCCTATACCTTTATTGTATTGCTATCTATATGGCCGCTTTGGGGGAGTTGCACTCAATGCTGTATGTTCGGGGTACAGGCATGTCCAGTCTTGCGACGGGCGCCCCCTGGGTGGGGCCAATCTGTAATCTGTACTGTGCAATCCCCTAGTAACCATGGCAGCGTGTGCTGGTCCATGTAGTTGCAGTAGTGCATCACGCACATGTCACCAGCGGAACCAGTGCGCCGTACATTGTAGTGCCACAATCCTCGCCAGCGATTCATGGTAGTGTAGCTATTCAATTAAAACGAAGTCATGAAGCCGTGTCATCTTATTGCAAGAATCTCCGTGCGGCAGCCCATGGTTGAACCCTTTTTCTGTTGAGTTGGAATCGTGCAATGTCTGGCGGTCGGTAACGGAAACCATAGGCGACGATAGCATTCATGCGTTTTGATCAACCAAACACATTGGCACGAATCGCTTAAGGAGGCAGGTGCCTCTCCCCGAAGCCAGCTAAATGGACAACGAAGGGTAAGCTGCCTCTTCCATCCTCTCCGCTGAACTTCGCACGCTGTCTAAAATGCACAGTGGGTCATGAAAAAATATGAACCACTTTGAGGGAGCTCTCACGAGTCCGAATTTTATTCAGGTGCCAGATACCAGCTGAGGTCCTTAAGCTCGTTGCGCCTGGCCTCAATGGGTCTAGCTTCGTCTCTTTGGCCCACACTTCAAAGCAGCTCCACTCAGATGCATCTGTGGTAGTAGCCAATAATGAGGCTCTGGTCCGGAGATGGCTGTTAGATCTGATCACAACGCCAGCTATCCGTACGCGGCTTTTCAAACTGGCGTGGCTCCTGAAGCAGGCTGCTATAGCCTGGGGCATCATTCCCTTAGCACAGCGGCTTAACCTACAGGACATGCTGGTGACCTGTGAGGACGCTTTTGACGTGATCACCTGCTTGGTCCAAGCTGGAGCCCGGATCACATACGACTTCGTAGTAGCTTCAGCATTTAAGCCGGTTGCTGGTGTTGCAACTTGGGTGGGGGCATATCGGGTCCTGGGCATATCCATAGACCTTCCGGTGGCGTTTCAGCGCGTGTGCATATTTCATCAGTATGACCGGGATCAGCTGCAGAAGCTATCAGCCGAGCAGTACTATCACCTTGTTGCATTGGTGCTCGCGGACATCAACGGCAGGTCCGCAGCAGCTGATGAGCTCCTTAGCAAGCCCAGATGCAGGTTGGAGTGGGACAAGGCACAGGTGCAGAGAATGGTGCAGCTCCGGATCCTCGCAGGTGAGGATTTCATGGGGAGTGCGCCTTCCATGGGTCTGGATCCCTTGCTAGCCCTGCCTGCTGCCAAGGAGTTCAGCAGGGAAGAGGGGGTGCAGCTGGTTGAGTTTGCAGCAGCTAATGGCTTCCATAGCATGCAAATGTTGGAGTTCGTGTTGGTGAATCACGCCCCGCTCCCAGTAGCAGTGATCTATCAGCTTTGCAGCTACATCATGCTAACGGCTGCAAAGCTACAGCGGGAGGGGCAGGCATTCGGGTGCCTTGAGATGCTGTGTGGAGAGCCAGCAGCAGAGCAGCTGACAGTTGCGCAGCTAGAGTCCCTCCTAGACCAGTCCCTGTCCAGCTGCGGCCCTCTTTGTGCACTGCAATTACTGGAGCTGCAGCAGACAGAATTTATCTCAGTCACTGCGCTTCGGAAGCTGTTGGATATGTTTGCAACCTCTGCTGCATGGCGCGATACAGAAATCGAGTTTTTGGAGTGCCTGGCAGGTGTCCCCATGGCGACTTTGCTGCAGCTGCTATGGGAAGTTGAGGGGCAGGCGTGTCCTAGTGTGCAGCCTGATGAGGGAATGGGCTGCAGCAGCTGCTTGCTATTGGCACACCTGTCTGATTATGCTGGCGTTGTAGCAGAGCTGAGCAAAGAGGAGAAGCTTAGGATAGCTAGCAGGGGAATCCATCACAGGGCTTTTGATAGCCATTTGTCTGCGGTTGTACAAGACCTGGGGTGAGGGGTATGGGGGGGTGCTTTAAGCCCTGGAGCCTAGCCAGCTGGACTGTGAGGGTGAATAGTTAGTGATAAGCAGCTGGACTGTGAGGGTGAAAAGCAGGTTGACTTGGCAGTCTCCGAGGCCATGAGAGGCAGTGATGACTGCTGCAGATTACTTAGGGAGTTTTCTGCTGGTTCCGTATAACAACGCTCCAATGGGCCATTTGTACTGACCTTTGTAATGATTCAGCTTGTGTGGGACAAGTCCACCATCACGAGCCTTGTTGTTTATGGCCTGGGTTTTTTTGGCTATTGGCATAGCTGGTCTTGCGTTTTGATTGATCGATTGTTGATGCGTGATTGGAAGAACTTACCAGGTGTAAACTGTTGTGTTGGCAGAAGCAATGGAGTTGAGTAGCCATAGTAAATGGGATGGGCCACTTCCCCACTGGCCCAATGCAGATCATTCAGGGCTTTCAAAGTTGTTCAGGTGATGGAGCTCATGGACCTTAGCAAATGATATCCTGGATGTGGCAGGGCTTGGGTAAGCTTATCTGGGAGGTATGTTGCTGAAGGGTGCGTCAGAGCATGTATCGCATGTTGCTGTACATTGTGGACATGGGATGATTCATACATGGGGTCTATTGCAGTCAGTGTTGCACGGTAGTCCTGCTCAATGGCGTGCGGAGCTCTACCCGACAACCGTCCCCCCCTGGCTTTTTGTCTGCATAATGCCAAAGACTGCCAGGCTCTACTCTATGTGGAAAATGTAGACACGCAGTGAAATGGACTGCTTGGTTGAGTGCATGATGCAGGTATCTGATTGCAATGTGATATCCTGCTAGCTTTTGCGGCAGCTTATTTGGCATAGCTCATGTGTCGGTAGACTTTCTGGCTGTCAGCGCCAATGCTTGTCTGGCACTTGCAGCCCTGCTTATGACCGGGATGCATGGACTTGGCGGCACACTCAACAGCGGCTTGTAGCACCAGGCCATCCTTTGTAGTGAGTTCTATGTTGCACCAGGTTGCACTGATTGGCTATGGAGTGCAGGTGAACTCATTTTATATGTCTACAAAGCAAAATTAGAAAATGTTGGGGACGTGCTGGTTTATGTAATCTACTGGGTGCGTGTTCTGCATCAATGCACTTGTATATATGCAGAGGACAAGCACAACTGCAGACTAACCGCAGACATGTGTGCAGCTTTCGCCGTTCCTCAGGCATGTGCATCCGTGCGTGATGCAGGTGATGGATGTGCATGCATCATGTGGGCTTCCAGCTGTTCTCTCTGTGTCCAGCCAGCTAAGAAACTGTCTCCATGCTAGATGGCTGCATGGGTCAGAAGACATTTGTTTGCATCTGAAGTAGGGTTTACAGGCTTTTGCTGTCAACACGGAGATTGCTGCTTCTGCTGGATGTGTCGACGTTTAGGGGCAGTGTCTGCTAGGCAAGGACAGAGGGCGTAAGTGTTTCTTCTGTTTTGTTTTATTGCTATTCATATGGCGGGAGTTCTCCAGGGGTTTGGGCTCTGCCTACAGCACAGGTCATGGCCTGTTTTGTAAAAGAGCCATGTGCTGTATGTAGGCAAGTTATGGTCGATCCATGCTGAATTATTCGATATAGACCAATGACCAATGATATAGGAGCAGCATGGCGGTCCGTGTTACCACTAGGCATGCTTCAGGTGGTTCTATATGTACCTTTGAACTGTCTAGTATCATGATGCTTCCTACAGTGTTGGATTATGGTGTGGGGGGCTCCATGGGGTTCCAGCCCTTCTTGCGGTTGCCGGCTTGCATACTTGTTTGGACCCATCCGATGGTGCGTTTGGTCGTTTCGACTTAGCAGCCCTTTGCGGTTGCCGCACCTTAAATTTTTGTTTGTTTTTGTTTGTTTGCAGGGGTGGGTGACCAGCCAGTACAGTGTATTGCCGTGAAGCCAGCTTTTCAATCGTCGACTATTCGCCGCTATTTTGGTTCCAGGCGAAGGCTGGTTTGAAGCCTTCCCTGATGGTGATGGCATGTAGTACTCGAGAGCGTTTGCGGCAGCAGCAGATCGCGTGGCCCACTGTTAAGACATGGCAAGCTCACTTTCCGGAACCGCTACTAGATAGAGCCGCCCCTGCCCTACCAAAGCGCATTGAAACTTTCCCGTCGGGTGGTTGAGCTGCTTGTCACACTGCTTAATGGATGGCGAATGGTAAGGCGTCGTGCCGCTCGTCCTGCTTGCCATGCATTCTCAGACTGTCAAACAGACTCGCCTTTGGGATCCAGCTCCAATCCTACTTTCCGCAATCAACTATCTATTTACTTATGCGCGCAGGGGTTGCATCCCTTCTGAGATTGTGAACCTGGTGGCTCCTCTGCTCGACGCCGACAGCTTTGTTCGGTTGGCCCATTCGTCAAAGCAGCTGCACTCGGATACATCTTCGTTCATCGCCGTTAACGATGCGCTGGTCAAGAGATGGCTCTTCGAACTGATCACGGACAGGAAAAATTTACGGTTCCTCATTACGGTGGAAGCGCTAGTCAGCATCACTCTGCTTCTGAAGCAGGCTGCCATTGTATGGGGCATCATGACTCTATGCCAGCGGCTGGGGCTACAGGACATGCTGCTGTCTTGCGAAGACTCGGAGCCTCTAGCCACCTGCTTAATTCAGGCAGGAGCTCGGATTACAGAGGACTTTGTTGTAGCAGCAGCTTTCCAGCCTGCTGCTGGTGCCCCAGCATGGGTGAAAGCATACCAGACCTTGGGCCTGTACACAGGCCTGTCTACGGCACTCCAGGAGCTCTGCCGGTCGGGGCACATTAGCAGTGATCAGCTGCAGCAACTATCAGCAGAGCAGTACTATCAGATAGTTGCAGTGGTGCTAGCAAACCCCAACAGCGGCATGTCCATAGGGGCGGACCGGCTTATCCTTCGCGAGAAGTGCAGGGCAGAATGGAGCACAGCACAAGTCCAGCAAATTGCAAAGCTGCTGATCTTGTCAGAAGACAATGTGCGCCTTAGGGGTTTCACTTATGTTCGAGAAAAAGCTCTTTCTATGCTCATGGGGCTGCCTGCTGCTATGAGGCAGAGCATGGAAGAGGTGGTGCAGCTGCTCGAGTTTGCCGCCCCTAGCAAGTCTGGCAGCTGCATGCACTTGCTCAGGTGTCTGTCAGCCCACTACGAACCACTTCCAACAGCTGATATCTATGGGCTTTGCAGCACCCTTCTGCGTGGGGCCGACGGGTACGACACCCTGAGGGGGATTGATGAATGCTTTGAGCAGTTGCTGTGTGAGCAGCCAGCAGCAATGCAGCTAACAATAGAGCAGGTGGAGTCCCTCTTTGAGCTCAACGTGAGCAGCAGCAGTATCAACAACCATCACAACTGCAGCATATCGGTGTTCCCCTTTTTGCTGAAGCTGCCGCAAGCAGCTTCGATTTCCATCACTTTGCTTCAGGGGGTCTTCAGCGCCTGTGCAGCTGCTGCTCAATGGGAAGATCCACCAGAGGAGCTGCAGGAGTACTTGGCAGCCACCTCCATAGAAAGACGGCTGCAGCTCCTGCAAGGGCTGGAAGGCAGTGAACAAGCTAACTGTCCTGCTGTGCTGCTGGCGCCAGTGCGCCACTGCAGCAGCTGCTGTGTCTTGAGAAGCTTGGTAGAGACTCCCAGTGCTGTAGCGCAACTCAGCATGGAGCAGCAGGAAGTTGTCATCAGCAGGGGGGTCCACCACCAAGCCTTCTCTGACGTACATCTGCACGATGAGGGCGGGGGGTATGTCAAGGGTATGGTTCTGAGAGAAGCCTATCCTGAGATGATCAAAGCGTTGGGTTCGGATGAGTTGGAGGCCGAAGAGCGGTGCAGGCTGTTTCATCATCTGTTAAAGCATGTTGAAAGAAGCGCTCTGAGTGTAGATCAGGTGGAAGAGTTGGTGCATGAAGCCATGAAGCCAGGTCGCAGGGGTGAGCTTATGAGCGTAATCCACCTGCCTGTTTTCGGGAGCATTTGCAGTGATCTGGTGAGCAAAGTATCTGCATTCGCGGAGGAGGAAGGAGATGCGGAACTAGAGGAGGCTGTGGCCAATGAATGCTTCAGATATGAGTATGCTCCTTGGGACAAGGAGGATTCCTACATGGGGGATTACAGTGATGACTATGGTGAGGATGATGATGGGATGGGGTTCTGGTAAGGGGTCTTTTCAGATTTAGCAATTGTTTATTGCAGGGCATGGCACTCCTTGGCTAATTGGACATGTAGCAATGTCAGTTGCTATGGACGCTGCTGATTGCTTCATGGAATCAGCCCTGGGCGGCTCCTCCGGAATTCTGGGAGTCCTGCAAAAGCCTCCCAGGCTGATTACATACAACCAGGAGTGTGCCACATTGGACAGTTTCAGGAACTGTAGGATGCCCTGTGCTAGTTGCGGCCTGGCTTTGTTTGGCCATTGGCATGCCTGGCTTTCAGAGCATATGCGGTGTTCTGGTGAATGAAGCGTTTGCATTGGCCTGTAGCAGAGCTGAGCAAAGAGGAGAAGCTTAGCATAGCTAGCAGGGGAATCCATCACAGGGCTTTTGATAGCCGCTTGGCTGCGGTCCTACAAGATCTGGGCTGAGTGGTATGATGGCTATGGCTTATGGCTGATGTGCTTTAAGCAGTGGACTCTAGTTAGCTGGAGCAGAAAGAGAGCGTCAGGCTGTTCAGTCACTTGGTGAATCACAATGCTACTGATTGTTGGGGTTTAGAACAGGTGGGGTGCTTGCTGTATGCAGCTACTACCGAGCCAAAACGCAGGAATGAGCTGATAAGGCTTGGGAGCTCTTGCATTTTTAAAAGGTCAGCCTCGTTGTGCTGGGTGAGTTGCTTGAGCCTGTGGACTATGATGGTGAAAAGCAGCTTGACTGGGCATTACAGGCAGTGGTGACTGCTGCGGATTATGATGAGGGTTTCTGCTGGGTCCATGCAGGGTTTAGGGTTCATGCAGCAAGCCCATCGCGTGGTCCATTTGTATTCACATTGGTGTTGACTCAGCTTGTGTCTGGGCAGGTCCACCATCGGTTGTGTGGCTTCGTGATTGCCGACCAGGAGCCTTGTGTTGATGGCTTGGGTTTGTTTGGCCATGGCATAGCTGGTCTTGCATCTTTAATAATTGATGATTGATGTGTGATTGGAAGAGCTACAAGGTATAAACTGCTTAATTGGCAGAAGCAGTGGAACTGAATTGTATGGCAATGCTTCCAACCTGCTTTGTTCGCTGCACCCTGCTTTTCTTTTGCTCCAGCAATGTATGACATGCCCCGCTTTTCTGGTATGAACTCTCCCCTGCTGTTGTTACCTCTAATGCCAACCTACAGGCAATGGTTGATGGGATGGGCTTTCCCACTGGCCAACTGCAGATCATTCAGGGTTTGCGAGGTTGTTAGGAATCAGACCTAAGCAAATGATTTATTCCAGCAGGCAGGGCTGGGTAAGCCTATCTGGAGGATATGTTGCTAACAGGTGTGTTGTAGTGAGCATGTATCGCATGTTGCTGTAAGCTGTGGATGTGAGATGTTTCAATAATACATGAGGTCTGGTGCGGTCAGTGTGTGCGGTGGTCCTCCTCATTAGTGTGCGGAGCTTTATCGGACAATTGTCGCCGCTGAGCCGTGTTTTGGGTGCATAGTGCTAAAAATTGTCAAGCTCTGCTCTATGCGGAGCAAAGATATGGACAATGCAATGGACTGCTTGTTTGAGTGCACGATGCAGGTATCTGATTGGGATGTGAGATTCTGCTAGCTTTTGAGACAAGAAAGACATAGCTCATGTGTCATCGGCATGTAGAAGTTAGCCTGGCTGCCAGCGGCAATTCATGTGTGGCATTTGCAGCCATGCTTATGAACATAAAGGACAGAAGATAAAAATGGAACTTTGGGCACACTGAATCAAAAGCAGCTTGTTGGACCAGGCCATCGAAATCCTTTGTAGTGAGTTATGCCAGGTTGCACGGGCTGGCTGTGTGATGCAGGTGAACTGGATATTAAGGTCTATGAAGCAGATACATAAAACTTGGGGACGTACTGGCTTAGATTATCGCCCGCTGGGTGCTTGTTCTGCATCACTGCAGTTGTGTGCAGAGGACAAGCACAACCGCAGGCTTGTGTGCTGCTCTCGGTCATCAGTCAAGGGCATCCCTGAGTGATGCAGGTGGTGAGTGGATGCACATGCTTCATGTGGCTTCCAGCTGTACTCGTTCTCTCTGTGTCCAGCCAGCTAAGGAACTGTCTCCATGCTGGCTGTCCGGCTGCATGGGTCAGAAGACATTTGTTTACATCAGATGTTCGGTTTACGGCCTTTTGCTGTCGACATGAGAGTGCTGCTTCTGCTCGATGTGAGCACGTTTAGGTGGAGTGTTTGCTAGGCAAAGGCACAGGGCATTAAGGTTGAATGTTTGTTTGATTCAATGCTATTCATATGACGGGAGTTCTCCACGGATATGGGGTCTACTTACAGTACAGGCCATGGCCTGGTTTGTACAAGAGGCCTGTGGCGGTAGGCAAGTTATGGTCGGTTTATGCTGCGAGATTCGATTTATTCTTCAAGGATCATGATGGGATTGGGATCTGGTAGGTAGTCATGTCCTTTGCTAGATGGCTGCAGTTGGTCAGAAAACATGTGTTTGTATCTGAAGTGGGGTTTACAGGCTTTTGCTGTTGACACGGAGAGTGCTGCTTTTGCTAGATGTATAGATTCAGGGGCCGGTGTTTGCTAGGCAAGCCGACACACTCAGGGCATACGTGTTTGTTCTGTTTTGTTTTGTTTTATTGCCATTCATATGGCGGGAGTTCTCCAGGGGTTTGGCTACTATGCCTACAGTACAGGCCATGGCCTGGTCTGTACAAGAGCCATGTGTTGTATGTAGTCAAATTCTGGTCGGTCCATGCTGAGAAATTGATATATGAGCAGCATGGCAGTGCATGTCAGGTGGCCACAAGCCCCTTCAGGTAGTCCTATATGTACTTTTGAACTGTCTAGTATCATGTATGATGCTCCCAATTGTTTTGGATGTATGGTATGGGGGGCTCCATGGGGTTCCAGCCCTTCACTGTGGTTGCCGGCTTACATACTCTTTCTTACTCTTGTCTGTAGTTTGCAGTTCTGCAAGGGTACGGTGGGTCACCAGCCAATACAGTGTATTGCCCTTAACCCAGCTTTTGAATCGTCGACTGTTCACCGCTTTTTGTTCTGAGGCAAAGCCTGGGTTCAACTTATCTCTGATGGTAATGTAGTTCTCGAGATTGTTGGCGGCAACAGCAGATCGGGTGGCCCACTGGTGATGGCAAGCTCACTTTCCGGAACCGCTACTAAATATAGCCGTCGCTGGCCTACCAGAGCACCTTGAGAAGTTCCCGTCGGGCGGTCAAGCTGCTTAATGGATGGCGAACGGTAAGGCGTCGTGCCGCTCGTCCTGCATGCCATGCGCTCTCAGACTCTCAAACAGACTCGCCTTTTGGCATCCAGCTCCAACCCTACTTACCGCAGTCTATGTTGTCTGCTTACGCGCGTAGGGGGCACATCCCGTCTGAGATTGTGAACCTGGTGGCCCCTCTGCTCGACGGCGACAGCTTCGTTAGGTTGGCCCAATCGTCAAAGCAGCTGCAGTCGGACACCTCTTCGTTGATCGCCAACAACGGAGCCCTGGTCAGGAGATGGCTCGTGGAACTGATCGCGGACAGGAAAGGGGTGCCATCCATTACCGCGGGGACGCTCGTTGTCATCGCATGGCTTCTAAAGCAGGCTGCCACTGCATGGGGTATTATGACCCTAGGCCAGCGGCTGGGGCTACAAGGCATGCTGCTGTCTTGCGGAGACTCGGAGGAGCTAGCTACCTGCTTCATTCAGGCAGGAGCTCGGATCACAGAGGACTTCGTTGTAGCAGCAGCTTTCCAGCCTGCTGCTGGTGCCCCAGCCTGGGTGAAAGCATACCACACCTTGGGCTTGTCCACAGGCCTGTCTACGCTACTCCAGGATCTCTGCCGTTCGGGTAACGTTAGGCCTGATCAGCTGCAGCAACTATCAGCAGAGCAGTACTATCAGATAGTGGCAGTGGTGCTTGCAAACCTCAACAGTGGTATGTCTGTCACAGGGGCAAGCCAGGTTATTCTTCGCGCGAAGTGCAAGGCAGAATGGGGCGCGCCACAAGTCCAGCAAATTGCAAAGCTGCTGATCTCGTCAGGAGGCAACGCGCACATTAGGGGTCTCAGTTATAATAGGGAGGTAGCCCTTTGCATGCTCATGGGGATGCCTGATCCTATACGCCCGGGCATGGAGGAGGTGGTGCAGCTGGTCGAATTTGCCGCCTCTTGCAAGTCCCTCAGCTGCCTGCATCTGCTCAGGTGTCTGCCAGCTTGCTACGCACCCCTCCCAACAGCTGATATCTACCGGCTTTGCAGCACCCTCTTGCGTACGGATCGAGAGTACGACACGCTGAGGGGGATCGATGAATGCGTTGAACTGTTGCTATGTAAGCAGCCAGCAGCAATGCAGCTTACAGTAGAGCAGGTGGAGTCCCTCCTGGAGCTCAACGTGAGCAGTAGCAGCAGCAACAAGCACCTGCACAGCTGCAGCATATTCCCTTCCTTGCTGAAGCTGCCACAAGCAGCTTCCATCTCCATTGCTTTGCTTCAGAGGGTTGTCAGCGCTTATGCAGCTGCTGGGTGGTGGCAAGGTCCAGCAGAGGAGCTACAGCACTACCTGGCAGCCACCCCCTTAGCAGCACGGCTGCAGCTGTTGCAACGCCTGGAGGACAGTAGTGAGGGGGCTAACTGTCCTACCGTGTTGATGGCACCAGTGGAGCATTGCAGCAGCTGCTGGGTGCTGGAAAGCATGGCAGAGCCCGCTGGGGCTGTAGCACAACTCAGCAAGGAGCAGCAGGAGGCTATCATCAGCAGGGGGGTTCACCACGAAGCCTTCCCTCGCTTAGCAGAGGCTGTCGAGCCTCAGGGAGGGGGGTATGTAATAGACGCGGTTCAAACAGAAGCCTATTCTGGGATGATCAAAGCGTTAGAGTCGGAGCAGATGGAGGCAAAGGCGCGGTCCAGGCTGTTTCATCATCTGCTATACCAGATTGATGGAAATGCTCTGAGTGCAAGCCAGGTGGAAGAGTTGGTGCATGCAGCCATGGTGCCAGGTCGCAGGGATGAGCTTATGAGTGTGACCTACCTGCCTGGCTTTCAGAGCATATGCGGTGATCTGGTGAATGAAGTGTTTGTTTTGGCCGGCCCAGGAGGAAGGAGATGAGGAGCTAGAGCAGGCTGTTTGTGAGGTTGTGGCCACTGATGAGCAAGAAGCGTTTGAAGGGGGGTATGCTGTAGGGGAAAAGGCGGAGGTTTACATGGGGCCTTTTAGTGATGATTATGACAATGGGATGGGGTTCTGGTAGGTGGTGATGTCTATTGAGGGTTAGCCTGTGGGGTGCACGATGTTGTGTCACTTGGCTGGTTGGACATGTAGCAATGCTGGTCCCTCTGTGTTATGGACAGAAACTGCTGGTTGTATCATGGAATTACATGGCGGAACTCCAGCAGTGCTGCAAAAGCCCCCCAGTCTGATTCCATTGTGCAACCTAGAGTGTGCTACATTGGACAGTCACAGGAATATCATGATGAGGGTATCTAATGGCTTGCAGGATGTCATGTCAATCCTCCCAGCCTTCAATTGTGCTGAGCTTCTTTTTCCTGCTGGCCTTCTGTTTATGATTTAGGGTATGTCAGTTTCTAAGTGACCCTTATTTCAGCAGTACCTACGCTGTCAGGGTATACTTTTAGAGGCCATTCTGTAATCATGCATAGGAGCATGCTTGATGAAGAGTTCTGGGGTGTCAATGAGGAGTCTGGCTCATTGTGTGGCCCTTTCAAGCATGCATTTCATATGTATAACGAATTTTGTTTCAGCTAGTCGAGCAGATTTACCTGCTCTCAAAGAGGTCACTGCAGCTCTGCAGGCATGTGGCAATGGGTTGAGAGTTATGGTTTAGGTGTAGGGTTTAGGCATGTCGCAATGAGGCATCACCAGGTGTTAATGGTATTGGTGCACCTGTGCTAATGGTTACTGATACCATGATTGAGTGGTTACACAAAGACAATGTTGCCGCATGGCACATGAAGTGTGCTTTTCTGAATGTTAAAGATCCTTTAGAGGTGCAAAAGGTGACTGAGGACTATAGAGGCGTCAGTCTTCTGAGCACAGCTGGCAAGGGTTCTGTTGTGATCGTCCTAATAGGGACCAATTCCAGTTCATTTGGTCAAACTGTATTCCTGAAGGGCAAGTGGATTACGGATGGATACTCTGCTCACCATCCGACAAGCCACCATGAAGTGTGACCAGCTGCTCTTCAATGGATTTGTCAATTGCGCTTTGTAGATACTGCTCATGTGTGGTGTGCATGATAAGCTGATAGAGCTGTTTGAGGCAGAAGATGTGGTTCTTGGCAGGGGGTTGTGAAAGACGTACCACTGTGCTTGGGCAGTACAAACAAACAAACAAACAAACAAACAAAAATTTAAGGTGCGGCAACCGCAAAGGGCTGCTAGGTCGAAACGACCAAACACACCATCGGATGGGTCCAAAAACAATGGAATCCATACCACCAAGCAAGAGGAATACCCAAGCAGACATCCAACTACGGACACGGCAAACAAATCACCAGCAGGAGACTGATGGGTGTATCCAAATCAAACACAATCCAGAGCACCAACCAAGCAGGATGTCCAGTAAGTCCACCGCAGATGTACCACCCAAGACGGCCAGCACACCAACCAAGGCGAATACCCAAACATGTAGCTATCTAGACTTCAACCAGTTCCTCATCAGACGAATCACTAGGAACATCTGTCTCCGACTCCGAATCAAACAGATCCAAATATTGACCTGCCGGGAGCAAGATATCCGGTAAGTCCACCACATCAGTACCACCGGACTGATGGCAGTACCAACAGACACGAACACACACGGCCACATACTTGACCAAGGCCGAGAGAGGGACACAGCCAGTGGCTGACAGTGCCCAGAAATCAGCATACCTGAGCGAGGACAACGCGGCCACGGGGGGAACCACAGCTGCCAGAAACAAATCTCTAGCCTCAACAATTGTGGGGTGTTCACACATGAACAAACAATGCGCCTCATGCGCCTCATGCGCCTCAGTATTGCTTTGTAGCTGATGATAGCAAGCTAGATGTGGAGCTTGATAGGTTAGTGTTAGGAAGGAGAAAGCAGATGGCAGGTTCAAGAAGTTTGAGAAGTTATGGCCAGGGAGCAAACCTATTGTTTCTGTCCCTACCAGAGTAGTGTGCTATAAGGCGTATGTGTCGGCTGTTTTGCATTTTTGAAATGAGACTCGGGCCCTGACAAAAGAGCCTAGATTCTCATGCAAAAGAGCAGTCCCTTATGGCTGAGCAGTGCACAGTAGCTGTCTAAGAAGCATCCTTGGGGTTCAACCTTTCGGATTCAGGTTGCGGGGGCTGAGTCGTGTAGGTCGCATGGAGCCTGGTAGGCTACAACACGTCGTTGTTTCATATTACTTGAATATGTGTATGGGTGCTAAAGAGGGCCAAGCGGGGTGTGGCCAGCCTTCCTTATGTGATGGGAGAAGTGGGTGCTTAATACACTGGAAAGGAATTTATAAGCTCAGATGTGTTTGGAGGAAGAACCTCTGAGAGTTCAATCACCCAAGGCGAAAAAGCAGAGCCCTTGATATGGGTCATGCCCGTGGGAGAGGGCCTAGCAAGCTACATGCTGGGAGATTACTACCTTCTGTGTCTGGCGTTGCAAACCTCTTTACTCATTGGTGGGAGTCATTGGCTTGCCATGTGAATGACTTGGGGCATGGCTGGACTAAGAGCCTGCTGGTTTGGTGATGTGAGAGCAGCTGCATTCTCTTCATAGAGCTATGTTCGTCTCTCTGAAGCATCTGCATGGGTGCTTGAGCGGGAGAGAATACAAGTCTCACTCGTAAAGTGTTATAAAAGGAAGTATGATTGAGACGAGGTGGCTAGAAGTCGTAAAGTGTTATGATTTGGAGGATGACGCATGTGGCTCTGGGGTTTGCTCTGTTCCGTGCCTCTGGTTGTAGTGTTGTTGGTATTTGCCCTTCAGTTGCTTTTCTTGGCTCCAAAAACAATTGCTACTGCTGCTGCTGCTGCTGTTGGAGGTACGGTGTTCGGCTGCTGGGGAGAGGGGCCAGCAAGCTGCATGCTGGGACTGGTTACTAACTTGTGTGTCTAGCATTGCAGACCTCTGGACTCACTGGGGGGTACATAGTCACCTGCTTGCAACATGAATGGCCTGGTGCAGGGCTGGAGTATGAGCCTGCCGATGCTGTGATATAACAATACAATACAATACAAGCCTGCCGATTGTGATATAACAGATTACAGATTACAGATATAAAGCAGCTGCATGGGCACTCAATTTCCAAACAAACAAACAAACAAAAATTTAAGGTGCGGCAACCGCAAAGGGCTGCTAGGTCGAAACGACCAAACACACCATCGGATGGGTCCAAAAACAATGGAATCCATACCACCAAGCAAGAGGAATACCCAAGCAGACATCCAACTACGGACACGGCAAACAAATCACCAGCAGGAGACTGATGGGTGTATCCAAATCAAACACAATCCAGAGCACCAACCAAGCAGGATGTCCAGTAAGTCCACCGCAGATGTACCACCCAAGACGGCCAGCACACCAACCAAGGCGAATACCCAAACATGTAGCTATCTAGACTTCAACCAGTTCCTCATCAGACGAATCACTAGGAACATCTGGCTCCGACTCCGAATCAAACAGATCCAAATATTGACCTGCCGGGAGCAAGATATCCGGTAAGTCCACCACATCAGTACCACCGGACTGATGGCAGTACCAACAGACACGAACACACACGGCCACATACTTGACCAAGGCCGAGAGAGGGACACAGCCAGTGGCGGACAGTGCCCAGAAATCAGCATACCTGAGCGAGGACAACGCGGCCACGGGGGGAACCACAGCTGCCAGAAACAAATCTCTAGCCTCAACAATTGTGGGGTGTTCACACATGAACAAACAATGCGCCTCATCATCAACTACTGTGGAGCGACACCGCAAACATGTGCGTTGAGAATGCGGAAGGAGGGGCGGAAGCCAACGCCCAGTATGGATACGCAAATGATGGCAACCAAGACGAAAACGCAAGAAACGTACCAACACACCATGAGACAGTCGACATGAGTAAAAAGAAGGGACAACACCCAAAACATGTGTACCAACAACCCTGAAATACAGACCAGTACGGGACCCAGGACCATTGACAACCTGGGACAGACGCTGAATGTGCTCAGTGTACCGAGTATGCAATGCCTCATCAATGCCATCAATATCCAAAGGCAGGCAAGCTCGCAAGGTGCGAGTAAGACCACCTTCACGGGGCAAAAGGATCCGTAGCACCTGAAAAAGAGCCCCCACAAAGTTATGGGCACGGGAGCGAGTGGAGAGAGCATCATCAATGTTCTGTTGCAGAGCACTTCGATACACTGAAGCAGCATCCAACTCAACAAGGCAGTTATAAAAACGAACAGCACGCCGAACATAGCAATGCACAAGAGGTTCAGATCCAAGCTCATGTAACAAAGGCAAAAGAGGCACATACTGAGGGAGCTGCAACCACTGACGGACCAGACGGCACCGCTTAACCTCCAAAGGATCTGTAAGGCTATAGAATTTAGCTAGGGTCCAACCAGACGACCACAAACCCGGAATAGATAGAAGGCCCCAGAGTTCACACCCATACAAACCAGCTGGCTCCATAACAGTGTGCAACAATTTCAAGAAGGCTGGGAGTGCACAGGGAAAGTCTGGTGCCGCACGCATCTGAGCAGTAGCAGCATGAAAAGAAGAGGAAAAACAGGAGGCCCTGTGAGCTGCCATAGTGCCCGCAGAGGCTGCTGTGTCATAAATTAGGCCAAGATAGCGTGTCCCCTCAGTAGGTGAAGCTGATGCAAATTGAGCGGCGGGAAACAAGTCGTGGTTGAGAGTATGATGACTCACGTGGCACTGGGGTCTGTTCTGCTCCGTGTTCCTGGATATGTTGTTTGGTTTTGGCCCTGTCAGCTTATTGGCTCCAGGAATGACTGCTGCTGCTGCTACTGCTGCTACCTACCTGCTGTTGGAGGTACCGTAGTTTACGAAGTAGCCCCAATTGGAAGTATGGTAGTGGTGGTAGCCTTATCAGGGAGGTAATCAACAACACAGTACTTGCATGCAACTCTCTGCGCTCACGCTCTGCTGCAGGGCACATCTGATGGGCACACTCATTGCGTGATCGGGCCTGGGAATTTGTCGACGGCCACGGCAATGCAAGGAGCCGGTCCATCGTCCCCATCCTTTAGGGTGTCGGTCGATGATCGAAGGGAGTAACCGCGAGTGCTGTGACTAGAGTGAAACGGCACCTGTGACATTCTGCACATCTGCTATTACCCTCCTGGACTTTGCGGCACAGCTGTCCGTCGGGACAACTTCCGTATCACTACTTTGGCTTAAGCCAACTTGTCCACTGGTGAATGAACCAGCATATAGTCATTTTATCGGAAGGAGCCACGATGGTTTTCGTTTTTTGAAGGCAGTACATAGATGCGGGAGTTGCCACAGCCGTGTGTGTTATCGTACATAGATATTATTGACGCCATGGAGCCATCTTAGTTAGGTTAACATTAGGTTAGGTTAACATTAACACAGGTTCAAGGCTTCGGCGCTGTAACTCAAGTGACACCAAGTCAGTGCCCCAACGGATGTGCGTTTGGTGGAGTTAATGCTCAGCATAAGCAGCTTGTTGGAGCAAGGCCACGTGCAGCCTGCATTCTCTCCATGCTGTGGCGCTTAATTGGCGGTGCCAAGGGGTGAGAGACAAAACCGTGGTTACCGCCTTGAGAAAACTGTCAGACTACGCAAGGCTGCTCTTTGTGCCTACCTGGCTGGTTTGCTTAGCGCATGAGAGACCTCGTTTCACATTTCAGTGTAGCTGCGATTGAGGAGCAACCGGCGGGTGAGTCTTAGGGATGCGCGGAAGTCAACCTGCTACCTGCACGCTGTCCTCGAGGGCGCCGTGCGGAGCTTTTTGAAGCGTATTCCTGTCGAATGACTCACATTGAAGCCATCTGATAGCGTTGTATGGGACGCAATCGCATGATCTCAGCTGGACCAAAAGCTGTGATGTAGCAGTTGCACGGCAGTTGGCCCCGAAAGTGGGAGTGGCTCTGCATACTGTCACTCATTCCTGATCCCTTTGGCTATAGGTTAATACATTAGGGGCCTGGCAGGGCCTCTAGGGGCTGGTAGGATGCACAAGGTACGAACACCAGTCTGAGTCAGTTCCTTTGCAGACTGCCAGAACTCATGCGCCATGTGCTCACACACTTGCTTACAATTGCAGGCTCCTACCCAAAGCAGAAAGTCAGTCCTATTAATAGGCCTAGTCCTGGGTCTGCTTGCTGTCTCCGCATATTCTCAAACAGACACCACCAGCAGCAGCAGCCAGGATGCCCAAGCTGGAGCAGCAAGTGCACCAGCAACAACACAAGCACAAGCAGCTCAGCCCGCAGCAACAGCAGTAGCAGAAGGAGGAGCAACAGCAGCACAACCTGCTGCAGAAAGTCAGCAAGCAACAGCAGCAGTTAAGCCGGAACCTGCCACAACACAGCAGGCACAGGCAGCAGCAGCAGCAACGGCACCTGCAGCTGCAGCTGCAGACCCTAGGCAGGAAGGGGCTGCTGCTGCTCCAGCAGAAGAGGGTGCTGCAGCCCCAGCTGCAGCTACAGCTGCTTCCACCCCAGCCAAAGATGCTGTAGCAGCCGCCCAGCAAGCAGCTGCAGCAGCACAGGAGGCAGCAGCTGCGGCAGAGAAGGCAGCAGCGGCAGTCGCAGCTCAGCAGGAAGCAGAGGCAGAGAAGGAAACTGCTCCTACAGCTGAGGCGAAAAAGGAGGCTGCGCCAGCAGGAGATGTAGCGAGAGAAGCTGCGCCAGTAGCTGAGGCAAAAAATGAAACTGCACCAGCAGCAGGGGCAGGGAAAGAACTTGCACCATCAGTAGAGCAGCAGCAGGGTGATGCCGCAGCAGCAGCAGCACCAGAAGCAGCAAATGCATCAGCATCGGGCACTGCAGCAGGTGCACCAGCAGCAGCTCCTGTTGATGACATTGAAGTTGATGGTACGCAGGGTCCTTTAAACTAGCTCCTTTAAATATAGGAGGCAGTAGTGCAAGACAGCTGCCAACACACTAGTGTTTCAGGAGCGGCTTCTAGCCATCAGCTGTTTTATTCAGTTTATATCTGCCAAGCAGAGTTTCTGTTGAGCCCCACATGCTTGTCGTGAGTGACAGATCAGTGGGCACACAGTGGGAGCCCTTTTAGCTCATCATAAACTGGCATTGGTCCTTCATCATCGAGGTATCAATAGTGGCTCGGCTTTGTGCTTACTGCCTCCCAGCAGCAGACATATGGCATTGCAGGTTAGGGTCGAGCTCCCTCTCTATCTTACAGCCCATGGCGGGTTGTGTTGCTGCTGCAGGTAACTGTGCTTTGGAGGTGAAGGCCCTGTGTGAAGATGTTGAGCCAGGGGAGCTGCGGGTGCTGGACTGCCTCACACAGGTCATGCATGGGGAAGACAGCCTCGGAGAAACTGAAAATGCAGGTATGCTGGTTATGCATAGACCAGAGAGACTGTACGAGTTTCTGTCAGCAAGATTGAATGTTTACACTGCTGCTGTGGGGTTTGACCCTCGTCTGCAGCCCCAACCTTGAGTCAGAACAGGTGTGGAGGGCTTGTCGTGGGGATCGGTTTGCAGCTTGTTGAGCCCAAGCATGCTCTCTGATGGCAGCCTCTGCAGATTTGCATTACTTGATATCTGCTCTATGCTGGTGGGCCAGTGCTAGCCTACATGCCTATCAGTCACGTACAGCTCTCCAGACAAGCCGCCTCCATTATGTAGCTGCACAGTGCACCTGTTTATGTGACGTGTGCAGTGCTCCAAGCTGCCCTATCATGCAGGGCAGAGAGCCATTGTGCGCGCCGTTGCATCTAGCCTCAGCTTGTGTGTGGTAAATCCACCATCGGTTGTGTGGCTTCGTGATTGTGATCCGGAGCCTTGTGTTTATGGCCTAGGTTTGTTTGGCCATTGGCATAGCCGGTCTTGCGTTTTGATTGATTGATTGATTGATTGATTATGAGAGAGAGCCATCCCTACTGGCTACTATGTGGGCCCAGATTGATGCTGGGTTGCTCTGAGGTCTACTTGCTTTCCATAGTGACATGCTGCTAACCCTGAACACTAACTTGGGACCCGTACATTTGGGGTGGTCGGATTACTGAGGAAGCCATGCTTGCTCTTGTGGCTTTTGACTCACAGGTGATGCAAAGATGTCCGAGACTTGTCGCGAAGCTGTGATGCAGTTCAAGATTGAATACAACAAGAACATCTACACCAACAAGCGCCTTGGTAGGTTGGGAGGTGGGAGTAAGAATAGGGGTATCACCATATTTCCTGAGATGACATAGCAAAGTGCCATAGGCCCTGCACCTCAAGCTGTTACAAAAACAGCGTGATGGAAGAGTACCAAGTTGACGTGCACAGCTATGGCTGTAGTGGCATAGGAGTTACAAGCAATGCACTATGTGCAGTGCACAACATACGGCAGTCAGATGGTTTATACGGTGAAGTATATGGTAAAGTGCAGGCGCCGCCTGCCAGAGGCACCCCTTTTCTCAAGCATGCTGCAGTGTGTTGTTCGTTGGCAGCTGAGGTTACATTGCCAAGCAGTTGGACCTCCTTTTCATATAAACAATTTTGAGATCCCTTTGCTATGATTTGTGCTTGAGTTTACTCATGCCTTGCTTTGCCCTTCGTTTGTGCAGCCAAGGCGTGTGCTGCAGACTTTGCCAAGTATGAATGCAACACCACCACCTACGTTGGCACCCAGAATGGCACATTGATTGGTTGCCTGAGGGACATGAAGGACAAGGTGGTCCCGGCCTGCAAGAAGGAGATCTACAGGTTCCAGGCAGATGCTGCCTATGATTATCGTGCAGACCCCATGCTTTATGATCTGTGCAGCAAAGAAGATGTGCCTAAGCACTGCCCTGGGGTGCGCCTGGGAGGTGGACGCGTGCAAGCATGCTTGGTGAGTGAAGGGCTAGGACAGGAAGTTATTGACATGAAGCCTCGGCAGCCTTGTCTGTTCTAGTTATGGCCCCCAGATCATGGAAGGGAGGCAAGTGGGTCAGCGCACACAGTCCTTGCTGGTGGCTAGGGTTAACCAGGCTTGGGCAGAATGAAAGGCGTGGATAGGAATCTGAGAGTAAGAGGATGCAGGAGGAGGTTAAGCAGAAAAATCTGGGAGGGTTAATTGTCACATCTACCAGTCGAGTAACAGTCATATATATCTTGAAAGGAAAAGCCTGGGTGGAGTCACGAGCATGTATAGCTACAGAAAAAGGACACTATCTGATTCTCTTTGTCTGCTTATAGAGTGTCAGCATAGCAGAGGTTGTTGGCTGTCTGAGGGAATTAGTGAGTGACCCATGACCAGGTTGGCAGCATGCTGCTCAATTCAACCCGAATGTTATGTGGAACCCCATTATGCCATGTAGAGAAACCATACACAAAATGGGCTACTTGTAGGACCTGCGTTTACGCGTACCATCTGTACTAGAAACCCAAAGTGCCCTGGGTAAGGAAGGTCGGTTTCAGGATTGTTGCAAACCCGATGCGAGAGAAAAACATCAGAGGACATGTACACAAATACTAGATCACTTGACCCTTTTATCTGGCCATCAAACATCCATAGCTAATCCTGCTTGTGCTTTGTTTGTCCTTTGCAGATGAGTCCTGATGTGTACATGAAGGTGTCATGGGATTGTCACGAGCAGCTCTTCCGCAAGGAACTGGAGGACATGGATGATGTGCGCCTCAGTGTGCGGCTCTTCGCCAAGTGCTTAGGAGACAAGAAGCAGTTCTGCTCAGATGTGGCACCCGGCTTCTCACTGGCAAAGCAGTGCCTGGAAGAGCACCGGGAGGAATTGAGTCCACCCTGCAGGTGAGTCACCAAGGGATGTGGTCCAGGAGGGTAGGAGGGAGGAGAGTACACTGGAGGATGGCTTTCCCAGGGTTGGGCAGGAGTGAGAGGCAGACAGCAGGGGGCCGGTGGGGGGTGGGGAATGAGGAGGACCTGGGATGGGAGGAGTTGGAGGGTCATGGGAAGAAATTGGGCGGAAGGCGCTGAAACGTTTTAGGGGAAGAGGAGGGAAACTCACAGGCAGGGGAGGGCAAGGCCCTGGCCAGGTGAGGGATGAGGGAGGGAGGGAGGGGGCCATCTAAGGTTTAGGGTGAGCAGGAGGTTGCAGGGAAGGAAGGCAACATAAGATCCAGTATATTGGAGAGCGCTGACTGCTGGACCGCATGTCTAGGCATATGCTGCTTGTCATACATGCGGAAGGCACCCCATATTCTGTTCCACCTGTTCCACATACCCCTATGCGCTTTATACTTTTGTACGGTTTATGCATTGTGTAGGATATTGTGTGAATGCAGTGTGGAGTGCCCTCTTAGGAACTTAAGCTACAATTAGATTTACCACATGCTTTATGCCAGAGTACGCCTGGTCTGCACAGGTAAGTGCTAGGGATTAGGATTTAGAGGATATATGCCTGGTCTGCACAGGGAAAGCATGCAGTCAGTATCACTGGTACCTGTATTCTGCTCCACCTCGCTGTTCTTTGTGAGAGCTTGAGGTGCGGAGCCTATGGCATTGTTTGCGATGGCATATGATGGAGTGTATTAACGTTCGAGAATCATCTTTGATACCATTGATCATCAATCGTTATCGGGGGGGGGGGGGGGAGGTATCCATCCTCAAAGGCTTGATTTAGGGGGTAAATTCGTTTTCAAGGGCTGGAATTCTGATGTGTGTGTTGGGGAAAGGGGGGCGGGGGTGCACGGCAGTCAGTGGGGAGCAAAGGGAGGCTTTGAAATGAGCGGGTGAATGAGTGGAAAATTGCAATGCTAGCGGGCGGGAGGGCGGAAAGGGAGGGGGTGAGGGAGGCAAAAGGTAAGTGGGGAACTGAGGGAGGGAATGGACGAAGGCAATGCGCAGGACGCTCAGGGGGCAGGGGAGGAGAAAGAGGCAAGGGAAAAGATGAGCTGGAGACTGAGGGGACAGAGGTGAAAAGACTGAGGTGATGAGTGGAGACTGATGTCAAAAGAGACGGAGGGGGGGAGGAGTGAATATGGAGGGGAAAATTGAGGAGAGAAAGGAGCAGGAGGTAATGGGGGGCAGGGGAGGAGGGAGGGGGGAGGGAGTTGAGAGAGGGGGAAGGCATTGATGTCTGGCTTAGGGAGTAGTGAGCAGGAAGCCAGATGGGGTGGGGAGGGAAAGGGACGCAGAACGATACGAAAATAAGGGTGGGAAGGAGGGGAAAGGAGGCGCCAGAAGCAGGAAGGGGGGGCAAGTTGGGGTGAGAGACGGTGACAGGAGTTCCAGGCTATGTTTGAAAGAGAACACTGCACAGACCTCCGGACCGTGCAGCACCTGCGGCATGACTCAGGCTATAAGGCAAGGCGGGAGATGCAGAGGAGGCCAGAGTGAGGTAGAAAGGGCGGAGGGCATGGGGGTAGATGGGGCCAAGGTGGGGTTTTGCCAACACCGAGGAGGAGAGTGGTAGGACCGGCGAATGGCTGCGTCAGTGGGAATAAACTGCTGACTGAAATCAAACATGGGTTGTAGTGGTGCAGATGCTATGCATACTACACATTCTCGGCAGATCCGCTGGGTATGCTGTGGGTGCCTGCCTTAAACGTGCTCAGCTAGAGTGATTATTGGTCCTTGTGGCCTGGCTATAGATTATCTTGGCGCTTCTTCTGCACTCAGAGTTGGGCCAGAGTGTAAATCCTCGGGGTTGTGGTTTTAATCATGCCCTTTTCTCAGAGGTTCTAGTTGGCTTCAACTGTCCATGGACATGAGCATTGACTGGCTGGGCTTTTCACTGTCTGCAGGGAGGAGATTGACGGCATGATTGAGCGCCGCATGTCTGATTTCCGCTTGGACACCCGTCTGCGCAAAGCCTGTGAAGCGGACATGCATCTCACTACCTGTGCTATGATTGGGGAGCCGGATGGGATAGATAGTGGATATGATAACTCAGTGGCAAATTGCCTTCAGGTGAGGGGGAGTGGCATGAAAATGGTTATTTAGCATGCAGAGTGTTGCCGCAGGGGCTAAATTATGTGTGGGGTGTAATCGGTAGGGTATCTGCTCTTGTTGTGCAGCATCCAATTGCAGAAGGTAGCATACGATGCGTGTGCAACCAGTTTTGTTTGTCTTGGTGACATTCTCAATCTTCACAGTATTGACAGCTTCTGCTGACCAAAGAGGAATAAGAGGTGATGCATGCATCTCGCTGCCCTACCACCAACAGCATATGGTTCAAATGTCGACATTTCTGGTCATGCTTCATACATGATCTGATCTTGAGTAAACAGCAAGTTGCTTTAGGACATTTGCAATGACCTTCAAGTCGCTTGCTATGGCCATGCACACGGTAGCAGCACCCTGATTCGCAATGCCCTGACTGTGTTGGTGTACGGCTGCCTGCAGGACTTTGCCGCCGAGATTGTGAGTGATGAGTGTCGCAAGCAGGTTCAGAAGTACATGGAGCTGGCTGCTCAGGATGTGCGCTTTGATGTGCCACTGGCTAGAGATTGTGCAGATGACCGTCAGCGGTACTGCGCCAATGTGCCTGCGGTAAGCACTGGGGAGGAGTCTGGAGGGGTTGATGCAGCAGCTGGTGTGAGCTGGCCATAGCTGTTACTTCTGGTTGCTTGCAAAAGACAACCCGTATGTTGTTCCAGCTAGCTGTTTTTGTGAGACCTTGAGGTGCAGGGCCTATGGCACTTTTGCTATGGCACAGTCACATGCATTGCTGAATACGCTCAGGGACTCTTATGTCACTTAGGTACATAAGTTGTGACATGGTGTCTCATCAGGCGGGCATTTGCCTGGATGATTGAGGAACCCAAGGGGAACTGGGTCGTGTCAGGTTCCAAGGTGTTTCTTGGATCAGTCCATGTCGTTGGGCTTCAGCATCTAAGAAGCTGTCTTGGTGCCTTTCATACAATCCATGTAGTGAATGTATGCTTGCGGCAACTTCATGAAAGCTGTGTCACTAACCAGACACATGTATTTATACTGCAGGGTTCTGCCAGAGTTATCCGCTGCTTGCAAAGCCAGCGTGACAAGCTGAGCCCTCAGTGCCGCGCCACCCTCTTTGATGAGGAGGTGCGCTTCAGTGAGAACATTGACTTCCAGTACCCCATGAAGAAAGCGTGTGAGAAGGAGCTGAACAGGTTCTGCAAGGATGTGCCCCATGGCAATGCGCGCGTCATCAGGTGTCTGCAGGACAACAAGGAGGAGAAGGACTTTGGCAAGGCGTGCTTACAGGAGGTGAAGCGATATGAGAACCTGGCTGCTAAGGACTTCCGCCTGAACTTCAGATTGAATAAGGAGTGCAAGGAAGATGTGGACAAGCTGTGCAAGGATATCTGCAGGCCAAAGGATGGGGAGGTCTGTGGAGGCAAGGTGAGCAGCTGCTTGGACGCATGTGGTGCTTGTGTGCAACTTGGGTATGCAAAATCCCTTAGCTTAGGATTCTTGTTCTAATGGTCACGAAAAGTGATGGCAGGAAATAGTATATCTCAGTTGAGCAGCGTTCTGGTCATATAGGAGGTTTGGAAGTAAGTGAAATGCCAGGCACTTGCTGGGGATACAGCTTGCCTGCCTATAGATGGCAGGAGAAGCCAGGTGCGCAGCAGCGGCAGCAGAAGGATTGGGTTGACACCTGCAGCAGATGACATGCAAATTGTGGGCGGCAGGCGGTTTGCATATGGTACATAAGTGAAGCAGAATCATTGCTATTTGCCCGCAGCTCTGTTCTTAACACAATATTGTGCCACCTTTCCTCCCTGCGTAGGTGCTCCGCTGTCTGTCAGACAACAAGGAGAAGATCAGCTCTGCCTCTTGCCAGAAGGAAGTGTCATACTATGAGAAGATGGGGGTGGAGGACTTCACCAACGACCTCAGCTTGGCAGAGGCCTGCCGGGGGGATGTGGACAAGTTCTGCTCAAAGGTGGAGCCAGGTAGTGGTCGTGTGCACAACTGCCTCCGCAGCCACAGGGACAAGCTGTCAGATGGGTGCCGCCGGGAGGAGCTGCGACTGGAAGCGAAGGAGTCGGAGAACATTGGAATGACGCCGAACTTGCTGCATGCGTGTAAGGACGAGCGCTCGCTGTTCTGCAGGCGGGTGGCCCCGGGGCAAGCTCGTGTGTTCCGCTGCTTGGTGGAGAACATGGCCAGTGCAGACTTTGGGGACAGCTGCAAGGGGGTAATCATGCAGAAGTTGAATAGGCGGCAGGCAAATTGGCGGTTGGACCCACCGCTGCGGAGGGCATGCAGGGATGATGTGGATAGGTGAGTTACAGAAGGGTGGGGTGGGTGCTGGTGGTGATGAGCTGAAGATGGATCTCTAACAGTGGTTCATTGCAGGAGTCGTAGGGTGTAGTGGGTTCTGGGCTATGGTATCACATGTATGGCGGTTCCTGAGGCCCTTGCTGTTGGAGGCTGCTTCTGGGGGAAGATGCTGCTGCGTTTATTATGAGGCTACCGCCATAAAGTACCTGGGCCAGAAGTGTCACTTTCCTCACTCCCACACTGGCCCCTTGTTGCATTGGTATGGCATCAACTGAACTCTGTTTGACCTTGCGTACTCCTGTTTGCGTAGAGTGAGCCTCTCTTATTACTTCCATTACACACTACCGTATTCCTCTAAAGAAGTCTAGTTTCACTGTCTTGTTTACCGGCATATGCACACGCTGTGGAGTTCTACCTT
Organism: Pseudopediastrum boryanum; assembly: GCA_963556185.1. Classification (NCBI taxonomy): domain Eukaryota; kingdom Viridiplantae; phylum Chlorophyta; class Chlorophyceae; order Sphaeropleales; family Hydrodictyaceae; genus Pseudopediastrum; species Pseudopediastrum boryanum. The sequence continues at coordinate 81,455 of OY744493.1, forward strand.
GGTGGCTGTTGCCGAATCCTATCTTGGTGGCTGTTGCCGAACGCAGTTGTTCGAGCCTTGACCCCCCTATCTGGCTTGTCTTCCCTGCTGCAGCCTCTGTTCCACTGAAGACTCTCAGCGCAGTGAAGATGCCGCTGTGAAGAAGTGCCTGGTGAGCAAGGCTAACAACCTGACTGAGGGATGCCGGAGGGAGCTGGGACGCAGCCTGCACATGTCCTTCTTTGTGTGGCGGCCCAAGGGGGTCATGACAGCACCATGTGATGCTGACATTCAGAAGTATTGCCTGGCAGTCAACAGGGGCATGGAGGGGACGCCCGGGGCGGTGGGCTCATGCCTTCAAGAGCTGGTGAGAGGGAGGGAGGGAGGGGCGGCGGGGGAGGGAGTGATAGCATTGGGAAGAAGATCAGGAAGGATGGGAGGGGGGCGTTGGAGATGGAAGAGGGGAGGAGATTTAATCATGGGGTGTTGAGTGGGGAAAAAGTTCCGAGCAGAAAAGAAGCAAAGAGGAGGGGGATGGAATCTGACTAGGCAGGCGGGCTGTAACAGGTGGCCACAGGGTACCCCACATGGTGCTGAGCATGGGTGGTCAGCTAGTAAGGGCAGGAGTGGTAGGCTGAGGGTTAGGAGGTAACAGGGCTGGAGAAAAGAAAGGGAATACAAGCGGATAAGCCCTTTTGAAAAGGTACCAGCAGAGACAGCAGCACAGTATGGATAGGCAAACACCGTGAGGCTGGATGGGTTGCAAGGGCCGGTTGTTAATGAAGGATTGAACGGAGAAGGAGAATTGTAGGTCGTTGCAAAGGGCACCTGTACTTGTCAACGCGAAACATGGGGTGGGTGGCGTGTGGTAATAGACCTGAGGAGCACGGGCTTCATGTAAATTGCCTGCATTTTGTGTCATGACCTATTGCTTATGCTGCCATTTGACAAACTGCTTGCTTGGTCTCTGCTATGTAGGTCGGTAAGATCAGCAGGGATGAGGAGCAGGCGGAGGCCAAAGCTGATCGGCACTTGCTTGCGGATGATGCCAAGGCAGCAAAGAAGCCAGCACCTGCTGGTGCTGCGGACGGGAAGCAGCCAAAGGGCAGGGCGCAGACAGATCCCAAGAAGCTGGATCCCAAAGAGGCGAAGAAGAAGGCAGAGCAGCAGAAGATCCTCGCAGCAGCAGTAACAGCAGCACTTGCAGGTAACCGCAAGGCTCAGCCAGGTCGGGCAGGCGCTGCTGGTAAGAGCATAGGTGGGGCTGGTGGGCAGCAGGGGGCAGCACAGGGGCAGCGGCCAGAGCCGGAGATGCCAAAGTTGAGTGAGGAGTGCTGGCACCTGGCTTGGTTGGCAGAACCCCCTGATATGCATGAGGACTTCAACACGGACCTGGCGACTATGCAGTTGGTAACTGCCGGGCTGGAGAGGTTGGAGGGGATGACTGGGCTAGGGCTGGTGGAGAGGAACGTGCAGGGAGGGAGTACGGGGGTGAGCTTGACGGGGTGGACGGCACTGATTGGTATGGCTGCGTTGATGTTGGTGCTGTTTGGTGGGGTGGTGTACGGGCTGAAGCAGTGGTTCTGGGGGCCAGAGAAGGAGGGGTATACACTGGTGATGAAGACGGCACCAAAGTGACAGGGGGGCAGGGTTTAGGTTTTAAGAGCAGAGTTCGAGTTGTGGTGGGGCCGTAGTATGTATAGGAGGGAAGGCTGTGGGATGGCAGTGAGTGACTTCTGGGAAGGAAGAGGCGCTATTGGGCTTCTCATGGTACAATAGGTTCTGTGGTGCACAGCATTTGTTAGGTTTTACTAGTCATACGCACATGGAAATGGGTGTTAGATATAGCTGCTATCATGTAGGCAGGCACCAAGGACACACATTGAACAGTGGAAGGTGGCTCTTACGAGGCTTGACAGACCAGAAAAGGGTGCTTATGGAATCTAGGGGATGTGTATGATACGTACGGTGCATGCTTCTTGTTGAAGCTCCATTGGTTGTCTCTCAAGCTCTCACTCGATATATCTGGCACAGGTCCAATCGGGGCAGAACCTGTGGGTTCTCAAAGGGTGTTGGGGCATTGTTGCCAGACTGCTGATTGTGCACTGGCTGCACTAAGAACCCGGCACTATACTAGCAGGCTGAGGCAGCTCATGCTGGGAGAATCACACTCGGTACACTTATGTCTCATATATGCCAAGTTTCAAGTTGGTAATCTGGTCAGGCACTACTAGGGAACATCTGGACGAGGCCCTCCTGTTTGATGTTGGCCGATGCTGCCCCTTGCATGGGAGGTGGGTTGTTGCGCTTGCATTGTGATGACCTACCGCATCGCTTATCGGGCGGACGAAGGAGGAGAGATGCAGCTATCAGTGTACCTGCTATTCGCAGATGTTCTCTTCACAGTCAAGTTATGTCCTTTGCTGTTGCCGGGCAACTACTAAATGTATGTTGTCAACGTGGCACGTATTCATTGCGTAGCAGTGAGGTAGCAGTGAACGGGGCGCTTCGTTGTGCGCGTGCGCGGCTAGCCCCTGTCGCGGTTTTGCTAGTGTTGCCGCACGGCTGACCGCTAGGGAGGGTCAGTTAGTTGCCTCAGGTGGTGAAACGAACGGCAAATGCACAAGGGAAATCAAGGCACAGAATCTTTGTTGCGATGGCCCCACAGCGTTGATGCGTTTGACTGCATTAGTACATGTGCACGCGGACTGGCAGTCTTGGGACTTGTAGTGCCTGCCCTGTCACTTCCGTGGACCGCTTATGGATACTTCGCCAGAAGATGACTGAGAAACTTAAGATTTGCAACCTGTCAGCCACATGTTCTTCACTGGTAAACTTAATGTTTGATAAGTTGCGGTTCACCGTACGGACAAAACAGATACCCATAAAGTTTTATTAGTGTTCAGATGGCGTCTTCCGGACGAGGCCAGTGGGCCGGTTTAATTGTGATTTTAGCCCTGTCAAAGCACGCTGTATTGTCCTATGCTCAAGATTACTGTCCTGTATCTTATAGTGATACAAGCTATCGGTCACGTCCTATTCTGTTTGGTGGACTTTATTCAACCAACTGCCATGAGGTTCCAGGTTCACCGCGATGCGCGCCACGCGATTATGCAACTAAATGGTCGCGAGCTTGCAAGTTCAACCCCAAGACAGGGGCATCCGGGTCGAGTTCAGAAATGTGCACGGAAGAGCAGGTCCAAAGCGCCATCTCGCTCCTCCGCAGCCTGAATAAGGAAGAGGTTTTGTCATTCACCCCTTGCGAACTATGGCCCTACCTACGTGGAAGGACACTGTGGCTTTTAGGGTAAGCGGGTCTTGCTAGCACGAGTATATCAGCAGGCCATATCTAGGCCACTAGCCCACTTTTTCTCTCAAATCTCTGCCAGTTAGACCAGGCATGATTTGGGCATGCAGTAAGCACTGACACCGCAACTGGCATGGGATAGACCTGTATTAACCATGTATCAAGCAATGCTTAAGTACCACTAATACCAACAGGCAGCCATGCCGGTCCTTGAAGGGCGCCCAAAAGTCCAGTGTCAGCTGTGTCCTTTCTGAAACCTGAAAAACAGCAGAAGACTCCACCGTGTATCAAACCAAGCAACCAACCCAGATGACAGCTTAGCATATCAGGACCAAGTTCATGATGTAGATAGGAATTGGGTGGTCCAGGGTGTACTGCTGCAGCATCTCTCACCATCGGCACCAGTAGGAGACTGATTGTCCACCTTGTCTCCTTGCCATTGGACACAGGGACAGCCACACTAAGTGGCTCTTCAGGGCCTTCGGATGCTTTTTAATTGATCTCTGGGACCATCAGGAATGCAGCGTATCTACAGACAGCAGTGTTGTGCAGTCACTGCTGGACATCCCAGAAGCAAAAACAGAGCTGGGCTGCATCAACCTCCCTGGTCAAACACGTGTCTGTTTGGTCAAAGCAGTGCTGGGAACTTTCCTAACCAACGACCTTGAGGTGAGGGGGTAGAAAGTCACAAGCTAGACATGCAACTTGCCTTGCGGGGCCAATCAGCAAGGGCATTGCTATCGAACGGCAGTGCTGCTGCCGATCGGTTGTTGTGGGCTAAGACATGCCTCTGCCGATTCCTCATAGGACGCCCATCACCGTGCGCAGTTAGCAGCCATGTGTTGGCAGTTTGATAAACAGTACCTGCTAGACAGTGCTGCAATTCCAAAAGGACTTGCATGTAGCAGTACAGGACAAACATGAGTGCTAGTCTGACCATCACTCCCAGCTACTCACTTCATACATTAACACCGCCAACATTGTAAGCTTTTTTTGGTGTATTCGTCCTCAAGACAAGCAGAAGGCGCTCAAATCTAGGGGCAGCACTGCATAAGCATGCTATTGCTGGTATCCTAAACCCTCGCTTCCTGCATCTCCTGCTGCTGCTGCTGCTAGTTCAGGTCCCCGCCTACATTGGTGTGCTGCCCTTCGTTCTCATCACAGGCTTAAGGTGCTCAACCTGTGGGTAGCACTGCCTAAACCTGCATTCACTGATCCCCTGACCTCTTGCTTCCTGTATCTCCTACTGCTGCTGGTACCTCAGGTTCCTTATGATGGCGTGCTGCCCTTCATCCAGGCCAAGCTCGCCAAGCCTGAGGACATCTTCCTCATTAACTTTGGCGCTTGGCACAGGAAGGGACCAGCTTACCCCTACAACCTTGATGCCTATCAGGTTGCTATTTCAAGTCTGCTCAAGCACTATGAGGTGGGTTATAACATCTGAGCAGCAGCTGCACCATTGCAAGCAGATCAAACATATCTGGGCGGATGAACCCTAAACACTAGCCCCTAGGCCACAAACCTGGAAATATGTAGTTTGATAGGCTGCTCTGCAGGCATCCAGCTGCTTGGCACAGTAGTCAGGTCAGACTAGGAGGCTGTGCAGCTGCTGCTTTTTAAAAAAATACTTGTTGGCATGTGTAAGCAGTGTATGGCACAGCAGAGCATCCTGTCTGTTATTGCGTTTTGGAATTTTTGTTGTCTTCCCTCGGACTTGGTCACCAATTGTATTTGGTTTGCAGGCCACCAAGATGGCTTTCCCTCATGTGCTGTTCCGTGAGACCCCGGCAGCACACACAAACTGGACAGTGGTGGAGAATTGCCCCAGCTATGCAGGTAGGATGAGGGCTAGATACTCAAGATGCTCCCAGATGCCTAAAATGCATGCTCTGTAAATGGCAGTAGGCTTTGCAAGATTTGCGTGGAACACTTACGTAAGAGGAGAAGAAGTACCTGCTGACACACTAGCCCATGCAAACATGAGTTCCTCAACGCATGGCAGCTAAGACTGCAGACACGTCTCCCATATTGTGGGAAATTGTCTGGTGGATTTTGGAAATTCCTTTGTCAGCAGCTGGTGCATGTTCCACAAGTACTACTTTAAAGACTAGCTTTTACAGGGATAACTGCAAAAACGTGGGACTGTGTAGGGCTGGGCTGCAGTTCTAGCTAACAAAGCGACAGAAGCAGCAGGTCAGACCATATGGACACTACACAGGCATGAGGTCGAAGGACATGAGAAACACACTACACACCATGCTGCTGTCCTCGCTAATACCCCACACATGGGTAACAGCTTGTGTCAACATATTGAAAGTCTGCTGCAGTAGATCACTTGCTCCGTTTTGGCCTCACCCACTCCCAGGAATGGAATTGGAGATACCCAGTGGTAACCTCAGGGTGTCTGCGACCTCCCGCTCCGCCATAAAGAACAACGCCTACACCTCTTTGCGCTTCAATGAGCTGGTCAAAAAGAAATTTGCAGGCTCTGGCCTACCAGTCATAGGCAGCCTGGGGTTTAATATGAGCTTGGCGCTTAATGGCGCGCATGTGGGGCTCACAGCTACCAGCCAAGGGCAGATGTGGCTGGACTGCCTGCACTACTGCCAACCAGGTGGGTGCCCAAGTTCCAAACATATGCCATATGAAAATTGCCATAAGCTCCGCACCTTGACTAGCTGTTACAGCAACAGTGAGGTGAGTAGGGAGGCTGGGGTGCGCCTTTTAGGCTTATGAGCAGCTTCCTTAGAGTAACATGTGCTGCTGCTGGCTGCAAGAAATGAGCGGATGACCCTCGTGTCACTGAGTCATGGCAGGAGTAGGGGATTGCACAACAGGACCAGGAGTGGTCTGGCATTTTCCATGGACAGGCTATATTAAAAAAAAATCTGTGGTTTTCACATCTTCAACGGGAGCTGCCTCCTAATCGCAATTCTGATGATAGAATATAGGCTCAAAATGACTTTCCAAGTCAACCGGGTCGAGTAGTGTGCTTCTACGGGCTTCTCCTAGCCCGGAATTATGTTGGCTGGATATGCATTCGTTCTTGGAATTGGGACTTGCTAAACATTGTAAAAGGTAACTCGGAAAAATGGAACAGGCAACAAAATTGTTGCCAGCAAAGCTTGCAAACTGCATTGGGCGTTGATGGTAATGCTGTGGCAATTACATACTACCTGGTTTCATAACCTAAGTGCACTTCTGTCTCTCTCTGCTGTTGTTGCTGTCTGGCGTCTGCCTGCAACATGATGACGTCCAATGATCAACGTACAGGGTTACCCCAGGTGAGACACTAGTGAGACATGCAGTGACAGAGTCCACTTAACTCCAGGGGGCCATCACCAGTGCTGCAGGAATGACTGTAAACCACCATTTCCAGCTGACGTGCTTTGCATCGTGGCAGCACTTTCAGATTCTAAGTTAGTTTTGCCCCAGGTATCATGCAGTGTTTGCAGCCAAAAATGACCTCTTCCATGCTATTGCTGTACCCAAAAAGCTTGCTTATTGTTCAGGGTACAGTGGCCTTGTACCATGCTGAGGCTGCTGCACGTTGCATCTAGCTTCTGCTTTTTTGTGGGCAGATAGTTCATAATCAGTTGCCATGCCTTCGTGACTGTGATCGGAGGCTTTGTGTTGATGGCTTGGAGTTTGTATGGGCATTGGCATAGCTGTCATTCCTGGTGTTTTGATTGAATGTTTTCTAATGCTATGGTGCTGCAGGTGTGGCTGTGGGAACTGTTTAACGCCTTGAGGTCCGGACTGACAGGATACAGGCCTCTGACGGGGAGTTCGCTCCCTCCACTAACATCAAGACATGAATGCACTCCAAACCCCAAGTCCCTTTATTAACAGCCAGACCGAAGTTCAGTTATGACTTCCAACACCGCTGCCTACCCTAACCATATCTGCTAGCATGAGTGCCCCATCAAATGAAAAGTGGAGGCAGGTTGTGCAACTCCTCAAACAGCAGGCTGGTCGAGAAAAAGTTTACAAGAACAAGAAGAGCTACACACCAGGCTGGTTGAGTAACTCAAAAAGAGACATGGCCTCTTCTGTCAGTCTGAGCTTGTGGCTACTGAGGCTGCCGTGCCGTTATGACATACTTTTGGCAACAGAATTGCATGTCTGCCCAGATTCTGGTGATGTTGTGACTTGTCACCCCCCTGGGTGCGGCATGAGGTAAGGATACAGGGTGTATGTGGAACTCTATCCGAAGTTGATTCTATCATTTGGTGTTGGGGTCAAGTAATTTGATGCTGTTTTCTGTGTCCGCTCAGCTTGTGCTGCAAACTTCAGTCTAGAGAAGGCCTGGAAAAGGCCTGGGCATCCTATTGCAATATCCAGCTTAGTGTGAGTCCCCATCGCAACCCTGCTTGGCTCTGTGCATGAGCTGCAGAATTAGTAATAGGAATCTCAAAAGTTGGAGGAGCAGCTCATGGATGGACATTGAGATTTGATAGACCAAGAAGCGAGTTCTTGTTGCTTCTTTTGGGTTGGCCTGTGCTGCACCCATGTAGGTAGGTTGTTTCATGCTAGAGGATGTTGCCTGACACAGCAAAAGCCATTACAATGCCTTGTAAAGCTTTGCATAGGCTCAGTTTCACTCCTGTCAATGCAGGGGCGCATGAAGTTAGGGTTGAGATAGAGGCAGTAAACCAGGATGCAGGTCATGCCATGGCCTACAAGTTGATACTGTATGCTGTGCAATAGTGTGATAGATTGCTAAAGACGCCTCTCCACAAGCTGTAGTGGCCAGTGCTACACACTTCATCTGCTGTCTATTCTGCTAAGGCCACCTCTTGGCCCACACCAAAGGGATGCTAAGGGGCTGCAGAAGGTTTTCTACCTTGTTTATATGTTCAATGCGCCAGCTTGAGTGAGCATGGCTTGGATTTCTGTTGCTACACAGCAGGGATGATTTTTGTTACTACACAGCAGGGATGATTTTTGTTGCTACACAGCAGGGATAATTTTGGAAGCATGATCAGTTGAAGCCATATGAGCATGTGCAAAGAACCTGCTTGGCTTTTGAGAGTATGTTGTTGTCTCTTTGTGATGGAACGCCAAGTTATGCTTACGGAGAGGATGTTAGGCAGGCAGGATGTCACTAGCTGAGGGCTGTGAGGCGGATGACTAGCACCCGTGTTTGTGGCTATCAGCTGAACCTCAAATCTGGTGGAAGGTTTTTGACTGGTTCATCAGCTGTCACCTCAGCCTGATCGGTTGTCTGCTTTGACTGACTCAGTGGCTCACTGACTGTTGGCGCAATTGCTTTTGTATTCAGGAAGTAGTTGGACGTTGTCTCTTGAGTATTGCTATTGGGAAACATAGTGGGTGCTCAGTAAACACTGAAATGAGTTTTTGCATCAACATCCATGCAAGCCCTCTCTAGCTACTGCAAGTGGAGGGACAGGACAAGAGAGAGCTAGCTCACAAAGTCATAGTCTGTCTTAATTGTTATCAGTGCGGGGAGTGTGGCCAGGCTTCCTGGGCCAAGAGGTAGATGAACACAGCATCCTCAGGGGTCCCTCTGATTCAGACGGAGCCAGCTGTGTCTGGTTCAACACTTACTGGAGTAAAGGGATTATACTTTGTCTTACACCTTAGGTCAGATTAAGCACTTAGCAGTGCACAATATCATACATCAGCTGGCAGGGATGCCCTGGATAGTGTCAGATGGCGGCTACATTGACAAGGATACTGGAACTTTGGTGGGTCACTCAAGGGAGGATGTTTGCAGGTTTTTGGGGCTGATGAGTCAAAACCATGATGGAAGGCAGTAGCTTGCAGTTAGCAGCAACACTTTCATAAGGGTTTGTGGTGTCTCAGTTAAATGGCACTGACGTACAAGTTGGTGGGAGGACAACAAGCGGTTGATCATTGTCTGACGCCGCGGATGCTGCTGGTGATGGCTTTTGTTGCCTATAAGGTGGTTGTGGTTGGGTTGGGTGTTAGTGAAGTGCTTGTTGCATTATGCTGCTGGGATATGGCTGTTGTTCCACCTACTGTGTCAGTATGCAAAGTAGTTTTGTGCCTGAAAACATGGCATGTGATTCTCATGTGCAGTTCCGGCCAAGCATTCTGCCAGAGAGAGAGAGACAACTGCGCAGAGAAGGGGGAGATCCCTTCTTGCATAGCAATAAGTTTGCTAGAACACTCAGGCATACGGAGGGCAACTAATCTGGCAGGCGCATTGCATTGGTCACTGTTCCAGCTGGCAATTGAGTTGCCTTCGATTTGAAGGTTATTTGTGAGTGCTTAAGGGTCCATCTGGTTGTGTTTGTTTGATTATCTTGCGGTTGACACAGAGGCTTGATGGGCCATCTGGTTGTGTGGCTCAAGCTCATCAGGGGTCATGTGCTGGTTGGACTTGAGTGACCTTTAGTCATAGCTGGCTTTGCATTCTGGTTGACTGATTGGTTGACACACCTATTTATGTTTGATTTGAGCGTTGTTAAACCTGAGTTCTGTGCTGCTGCACCATTGACGATGTCCCGACCTGCACGAGTCGACCGTGTGGTAGTAAAGTGGACTGGTGATGCTGAATGCCCTAGTCGCTACTGCAGCATTGAGCTGAAAGTTTCTTGTAGAGGGAGAGAAATAGCTCTACGCAGAGAACGCCCAGCGATACCCCTTCTTGCACCCTTTCATTCTGCAACTCCGCTGACTCAAGAGCATGTACTCAGGCTGCCAAACATAAGACTGCCAGCAGCAGATCAAGGATGCAGCATGCAGCAGCCAATCCGAGCTCGATCAGCAGCCATACTAAAGGCATATACACATCTTGGGAGTATAGGCTAGTGCTGCCTCTCCCTTAAACCTGAGTAGAGGCTAGTGCTGCCTCTCCCTTGAACCTGCCGCATGGCTGTAAAGTCCCGCCAGCGTCTACTAACATAATTCACAGCCGACTTCTAGCCACCGTACATCGCCTCAATAATACTATTGAACTTCCTTGTACAGTCCGGCCATTCTAAGTAGTCAGCAATGTTGTTATGTGCAGCTGCTCTGAGGGATGTGCACTCTCCAAGCTGGTACAACCGAGGTGTGAGAAGCACGCAGTTGGTCAAACATTGCTGAACTACTCGTACTGTGAGTTGGTCTGTAGACGGAGCCCAGCTCGTAGCAGTTACGATTTGATGTCTATGGCACAGGGCAGGTAACACCTATCATGCATTGTGCGCACGTGCGCCCCTGTACCAAGCTCGGAGCGGGAGTAGTAAGCAGGCCATCGGGGTGCCAGCAGGAAGCAGGGGAGTCACTCATTGGGTGACCCGGAAAGTGACAGGGTCCAAAAGCGGCGTATCGAATGCATTAACTTACAGACAATCAGGCACACGTGTCCATTATGTAGCATAGTGGGTGCAATGTGCCACGACCGGCCTTGTATTTGACAAGGGAATCCCACATAGCCTTGCGGCTGGCCGAAAGCCCAAGGCACCAGATACTGAGGGGACTTGAACAACAATCCCTTCTCTTCTTGTCACTTTCACCCCTTTCATCGGGCTGCCATACTAGTATTGATGTAAGCTCAATATAACCTGGAAGGGCAGACTGCATTACACGCCTGTCTTGGGTACGCCATGCCAGCCAAGTTGGTGGTCGCTGGCGTTGCAGCGGCAGCAGCGCTCATTTTGTCGCGCCGTGGTCGATGCACATGCGATTATCAGCCTGGCAGACTGTCTCAGCCTGCAGCAGCAAGTAAACCATATGTTCCTTCAACTAATCCCTCCAAGGTCCCTGCAAAGCCCAACTGATACCGCAAGCATAGCGCAGCCATTTCTATTGGTATCCTAGCAACCGCAATAGTCTCAGTCGCTTCTGCGATAAGCATCATGGGGTTGCTGGGACGTGGCTGTGACCATCTCGCTCGCCTGGGCCTTGCTGCTCCTGCAACAGGTAATCCGATTATTGCTCATGCTAGGCCCCATTGATGCACCTCAATATGAAGCCTTGCTCTGGATGCTTGCAGGTCATCCAAGGCACAGCTGCCCACCACAATGAAAAGACAGCAGCAGAACTAGCAGCTAAAGATGCAAGTATAGCAGAAGAGCCCCTCAGGCTGCCAGATATCAGTGGCACTTGGATTAAGGTGAATGATAGGCTTGCACTACCAAATGAAATTCACAAGGAAGATGCCCAACTTCCATTGAGTGGCACCTGCCATTGCCTTGCAGCTGCAAGCCCACCTTAACCATACTTTTGGATGTGGCTGCTTTCCCGCTCCAGCGCTGCTACTCACATTCCCTCTTGACCACAACCGACAGATATAGCATGAGCACAGGACCTCATGAAGCAACAGATATAAACTGGTGCTCTGACACGTGCTCGCATGTGGCTGCCTTGACTACCTCAGCCAATACATATCTCGCTGTAGTATCCCTGTGAAATGGACATTGGCTTTTTCGCTGCAGAGTATTATTACATTTCATGATATGCCATAGCAATAAGTGCCATAGGCCCCGCACCTCAAGCTGTCACAAAGAGCAGCGAGGTGGAACAGAATACGGGTAAACTTCGACATGTATGACAATATATGCATGCCTAAACATGAGGTCCAGCAGCTAGGTCAAAATCACCCAAAACCTCCACTGCCCCAATGGGGGTAAGAGCCTCCCTCCTACTTAAGAAAGCAAGGAGGGCTTGTAAGCCCGGGTGCAAGCAATAGTTGGTAACAAACCCCATTGGTTGGACCTCACGCCACATCAGAAGGGTGAGCATAAGCATTCCTAATCTTCCAAGCAGCTGCAACATATTTAGCTATACACTTAAATGCATGCTTGAAAGGGCCATATACTAAGCCAGACTCCTCATCGACGTCTACACCCCAGAACTCTTCATTAAGCATGCTATGCAGCTTCTCCTCATCAGATTTGCCATCCAATATCTGACATTTTGCAGCAACATCAGGGTCAGAAGTCAGCTTCTCCCACAGCTTTTGCCTTTGTGCCTGGTAAACAGGACAGTCAAACAAGAAGTGTTCAGGAGATTCAACTTCACCTCCCAATTCAGGGCCAAGATCACAGGACTTGCAGCACTCCCTACGTGCACTTTGCCTGCTAGCGCTCTGCCTACCGAATTTTGCTGTCATAGCGTTGAGAGGAAGAATACCTGCACGCAGCTGCATAATGAGTTCCATGCCTTTGCTCAGAGGGCCTGTGCACAGATATGGCTGCGGCTTGAAATAATTGATATCGTCATTGTAATGCTGCATATATGTCGCTAAAGTAGATTTATTCCTAGCACCCTCCTCCCGAACAGCCCCGTCTCTTTCATATATACTCCACCTGACATATGCCCTGAAGCTAGGTAGGTGTCCCTCTCTCACTCTTGCTTGTAAGGTTTCTTCCTGCATGCCTAGTTCAGCCCTGAGTTTATTGAACCTCTTCTGCCAAGAAGTATAATTCCTGTGGCTTGGCCAAGATGCTTCAAGTGCCTGCCTGCTAAAGCTAGTAGTATCCTTTTGCTGTAATTTGAACCACCATTCAACCTTCCTCTGGTCCAACCAGCTAGATAGAGGTCTAACACCAGCTTCTGCCCTCAATACCTCATGGCAGATGTTTGGCTTGCAATGCAGTGATCTCTTCAAAACCTCTATTTGGATCTTAGACTCTATGGTATTTGTCTGCTGGGATGATGCCCACCATACCTCAGAACCATACTCAACCCTTGGTCTTATCAAAGCCAGCAGCATGGCTCTCTTAACCTCAAAGCTTACATGACGATTCTGGAATAATGTTTGCAATGCATTAATGGAGGCTGTAGCTTTTTCAATCATACCTGCAATGTGAGCGTCCCATTTGCAATCACTAGTGAAAACAATCCCCAAGTATGTATATGCATCTAGTACTGGCAAATTCTCACTGCTAAAACTTACCTTTGGGGACTCTTTATTGGGGGGCAAAGGACCAAACACAACAACAGCACTTTTAGTTGGGCTCAGCTTAAAACGCCACTTACGACTGTAGGCATGAATCGTGTCAGCCATCTTCTGAAGCTCTTCCTGCGATTCTGCAAGCCCTACAAGGTCGTCAGCGAGCATTAGTGCTACCAACTTTGATCTACCTTCAATGTTACTCTCATCAGCCCTTCCTATGCCCTGTTCCCCACTACCACTATTATCTACCTCTTTTGGTAGGGGAACCCCCGGGTGCTTTTCCCATATCTCTTTTAGGAGACCGTTGATGAACAAAGTATACAACAGTGGTGATAGCGGGTCCCCTTCCGCTAAGCCTAAATCGCTAGAAAAGTATTCTGATGACTCTCCATTATGCAAGGCACATCTAGAGAGGCTATCGTATAGATGTACAAGAACCCTAAACATTTTACCCCTAATGCCCATCTCCCAGAGCTTGTACCAGAGCCCGTCCCGCCAGACTGATGGGAAAGCTTTGACCACATCTACAAACAGTGCGTACGTCCGGAGTCCTGCACGCATTCGTCCGGATGTGACTGCATGCAATGTCCAGACATGATCAATGCAGCCTCTGCCTGGCCGGTACCCATTCTGGCTCTCGTGAAGGAGTCCCTTTGCTTCAGCAAAATTAGTTACCCTGTTGTTGATGATCTTGGTATAAACCTTGTCTACTACGCTTAGCAGCGTTATCCCCCGGTAATTATTACCATCTTCCTTATCCCCTTTCTTAAAAAGGCTGACTATTACCCCAGGGCGTTGGAAGGTGCATTCATGCTCCCAGGCCTTCTGATACATGCATAGGAGCATGTCTGTCATGGGTTCCCCGCCATACTTTAAAAGTTCAGCAGAAGTGTTCTCTAGAGGACTACCCGCTTTGCCTGATTTGAGACTTAGTCTAGCTCTGGCAACCTCAGAGCTTGTTAGGTCAGCATCTAAATTCTCATCCCCTGACCCTTCTGGCTCTGCTGATGCATTGATGTAATGCGCTACAGCAGCTTGGACTTCTTGTTGAAAGGCAGAGTCAAAGTCAGCATCAGCATTGAAGGTGGCAGAATTCCCGAGCTGCTTGTAATGCTCTCCAAAGGCATCGGCGATGGGTTTGTCGCCACATGCATATGAACCATTTTGCTTTTTAAGCAAGGAGGGGGCTGAAGCTTGTGCGTTTTTTGGTCTGTATGCAGAGTTGAACGCCTGCCAGAGGCGCTTGTCTCCCATTCTGGTTTTCCGCTCTGACTGGCATTCGTCAAATGCCTCGCAAACGGTTTCATCAGCAGATTTTGTAAAGAGAGACCTTGCATCCTTGACCATTTTATGCACCTTTTCTCTTGCTTCTTCATAAGCCTGCCATGCTTCTGTACCACCTTGGCTGCGCCATTCAGCATGTATTTGCCTTCGAGCTTTGATAGCATCTGTAATCTCTGCGGTCCACCATGACTTTGAAATCCCTGGAACAACCTTTTTGGAGCCAATGGCTTCTTCTGCGGCAGCTTCCACTAGTACATGGAATTTCTCCCGCACTGCCTTATGTGCCCCCCATGTGTTCTGCTGGTTGTATGCCTCTTCAACAAAAGCCTCAAACTCTGGCAGCCTACGTCTTAAGCATTGCATGTAGAGACCAATGTCCCTCTCCCCATGTTCTGGGTCGTGGAACCTATCTACATTAAAGACTTTCTTGCATTGGGCAGCCTTGACCCTGGTCCTTTTAGCCCTACGTGGAAGCTCAGCCAGCAACAGCTTGTGATCGGATGATATAGCCCCATCAAGATCTGACCGCACTGCGAATGAGGGGCGTGCTGTACCGAACAGGGTGCCTGCCTCAACTACAATGTAGTCAATAACAGTTGCCCTACCGCGATTGCTCTGCTCCTCCCAGGTGTACTCAGGGGTTTCTGTGGGGTTACGGCCATTTAGTGTATACATTGCATTGACACCTAGGAACGATTTAAGCAGCTTGCCGCTGTCTTTGACATCGACTGCTTCTCCAAACATTCCTACATGCTCATGTATGCTGTTGCCTTTGCCCACCCTCGCATTGAAATCTCCACAGAGTACCACCTCGCCTTTGCGCTTGAAAAATTCCAGATCAGTCTGGAGTGATTCAAATGCGGCTTTTCTTTGTGCTGCAGGCTTACTGGAATCTGGCATGTAGACACATCCAATGCACATAGCAGTTGTGTTGCCTTCACCCTTGACTTTGACCCATATGGAATCCGCTAAAGAGGTTTTCCTAAAGATCTGGATGCTGTTGCCTAGACTAGCATGGACATAAAACCCTACCCCTCCCCTTTTATCTTCCCTTGCTCGCCCATACCACTTGTAGCCTTGGAGGTTAGGAATGACATACTGCCCCTCCCAGGTTTCTTGGATTGCTAGTATGTCAATACCCTCGCTATCCATGACAGCCTGCAACTCACCTCGTGTGAGCTCACAAAGTCCCCTAGCATTCAGGGATGCCAGTATCAGGCCTCTGCGGGCACGCACCACACGACGATTATTGCGCCTCCTGGGCCTTGATGTTGGCTCTTGCGGGGGGTGCAGACCATTTGCTGCTACGGCAGGAGAAGGCACAGCTGGGGTTGCTGCTGCTGCGGCGGTGGCGGCAGCAGCTGCAGATGTTGCTGCTGCTGTCGCTACTGCTGCTACGGCAGGAGAAGGCGCAGCTGGGGTTACTGCTGCTGCTGCAGCTGCAGCAGCTGCAGGTGTTGCTGCTGCTGTTGCTACCACAGCTGCAGGAGTTGCTGCTGCTGTTGCTACCGCAGCTGCAGGAGTTGCTGCTGCTGTTGCTACCGCAGCTGCAGGAGTTGCTGCTGCTGTTGCTACCGCAGCTGCAGGAGTTGCTGCTGCTGTTGCTACCGCAGCTGCAGGAGTTGCTGCTGCTGTTGCTACCGCAGTTGCAGGAGTTGCTGCTGCTGCTGCTACAGCGGCGGGTGTTGTTGCTGCTGTTGTGACTATGTCCTCTGCTGCTGGTGGCGCTGCTGCAGTTGCAGCCCCTGCTGCTGTAAGTGCTGCTAGAGTTACAGCTGGAGTTACAGCTGGAGTCGCTTCCCCTCTGCTGCTATGACCAGGTTCGTCAACTGGGAGTGCTGAAAACCGGTTCTGCAGTGGCAGTGTGGCTGCAGCAGCTGAACCTGCTGCTTGGAGTGAAGCCCTTTGGCCAGCCCTTGGATGCTGCCAATTCCCCATAAGTGCAGCTGCTGTTTGCCCTTGCTGAAGAATCTGCAAGCCTAGTTGCTGGGAGCTGCTGCTGGGCTTGCTGAGCTGGAGCTGGGCAGGATTTGCAATTGGCTGCAGCTCCTGCAGTTCCTGATGGTGGAAGGCATCTTTGTTTTTGAGTAGCAGGCACCTCCACTTGTACTGCTGGCGTAGGAGCTTGCTGAGCTGCTGCTCCTGCTGAGCAGTGATGTGGATTGCGTGGGAGCGGTCAACATTGATGCAGATGGAGGATCTGGCTGATTTCTTGGATGGCTTCTTGGGCTGGTGCCACCTGCCAGCCAGCAGAGGCAGCACAATTGGGGGGGTTGTTAGGCGCATCACCTGAGCTACTGCAAACTTTGCACTGCGGAGGCTGGTATGCCTTGGGTGGGGACCAAAGACGAGCAAGCAGAACTCATCAATGCCCTCCTTCGGGGTAGGTGGGGGGGGGGGTGCTCTGTTGACGCGTTGGGGGACTTGACGTGGCTGTCTCCTCTCCTACAACTTGAGCATAAGAAGGGTTTTGGGCATCCTGAGCGCGCACAAATGGAACCCATGCATCATGCAACCATATGCAGTCGTTAGTGGGCGGGGGCCCAGCTCTACTGGGTCCTGCTCCAACCTGCTGCGGGTCAATGGGCATGCATGTATCCAGGGAGGGAATGTACGCCAGGAAGAATGGTGATGCAGCACTAGCAGGGGTGACCAGCGGTGGCTGCCTAGGGATGGCATCCTGCTGGTCACCCCTGAGAGAATGCTCTAAGGGGAAAACATTATGCTGGATGCCTATGGCTGCCATACTCGGGTCACACCCTGATTGCTGCATCATATCTAGCGGTCTGAAACAGGCATGGCAATTTCGTGGCAACTGTTCAAAGATGATGATGATGATGGCTGTTTGGGACATGTGCTGTCAGCAGAGGGTAGGTGCACCCTAGCTGGGCATGGGGGACAAGACCAGTACCACAACCAACCTCTATAGCCTTCCGCCTCAAGAGGGCTTAGAGGATAGCTAGGTCCGCATATGGGGCCGGTTGCGGGGTCCATAGTTGTGCCCTGACAGGTCCAGAATAGCCATGAGTAGGGGTTGGTAGGCTGCATGAAAGAACCACATAACGGAGGGAGGTGAAGAAGCTGAACTAGTCAATCAACTACCCTTCTACCAGGGGAGAACCCCCTGGCAGTTTGCTCATACACAGAGAAAGCTACTGCCATGCCACCCTACTGAACATCCGCCTCAAGAAGTCCAGGAGAGTGGTTAGGTCCGCTTAAGGGGCCAGCAGTGGGGTCTGTTTCCGTGTAGAAAGGGAGACTGAAGACCAATCCAGCCGGAAAGTAGGTCGCATGATGTTATGCTTAGCAAAACAGTAGACAACCGTGTTCGGTGGCTTCATCCTGTCCTGCTAAAGATAACAGTGAGCATGTGGAACGGGGTCAGCTGCTGAGGGCCGCTTCATGGCGGGAAGCAGGGCGTGAATGACTTGGCCTCTGCTTTAGCCATATTCGCCTGTAACAGTACCGCTCGTAGCCTCTAGGCTACAGTGTTGGGCGCCATCCTGGTGCCCTTCATGGGCGCGGTTGGTAGCATAGCTGAGGGTCGACCGCTCATGGCGGGGTCAACTTTGCGCTCGCTCTTCGAAGGCGATTGTTCTGGCTTTGAAACAGGGTCGCGTACTCTAGAATGGTTATATACTGTATGTGGCACAGCTTTCAGGGCAGTCAGCGACTATTGCCGTATGCGCGCCCGAAGACATGCGCGGAACAGTAAGGGGTATGGTGTGCTTCCCTTGCTCAAAGCTTTCAACCACTGGCAGGATGGGTTAGACCTGCAGGATGGGTTAGACCTGCAGTAGCACCGTGCTGTGAAACACATTATAAATCAGATCCCATATAAATCAGATCATATATGTCTTTAACACCATCGTGTGTCTGTCCTGCAGGACCAGCATCTGTCAGACCCCATGGAGCCCGCCATGGACCTGATGCGCCTGAATGGCTTGGTCAGAACTGGTGCAAAGCTCATTAAGGGTCTGCACATAGATCTCACATCTCAGGAGTTTGAGCTCACAGTGATCAGTGTGATTGGCTGGTTCAACATTGTGGAGAAGTATCAGCTTAATGGGGCTGTCAGCTGCACAAAAAGAAAAGACAAGAGACGAGGTGAGTACTCAGCAACTTTTTTGTGTGTTGCCTCATCATTCATGTGCAGTTGGGCCAGGTTCTGGTTCTCTTAAACCTTCTGCTGCTGCATTGCATTCCTGCTAGAAGATGATGAATCAAAACCAACACCGTCCTGGTTGGGCCATGACGTTGGACATGTCTGATCATCCTGCAGGAAGAGGCAAAAGTTGGAGAGGATGCTTTGTTTCGTGGTAGTGATCCAGTGTCCTTGCATGGCTGTGCTGTGCAGACACTAGCACATCTCAATGGCTCCAGACATTGCACATAAGCATGGCAAGTAACATCACAGCAAAAACTTAACCAAAACTTTGTTTGTATTTGTGGTTTGTGGCATACCGTAACGCGTTTCTTTTTCAAGCCACCACTCATCTGCTTTTCCTTTTCCCACATCTTGTACTTGCAGGTCAGGCTCGTGGTGTCGTTCGCCCCACCCCCCACGGCACTCTCCAGCTAAGCAAGGAATGGGGCGAACCCATGGCGGCTGGCTGTGGGCTTGATGAATTCGATTTGGGAGCAGATGGACTCCTGAGGGTACATACCACCATGTGTGTGGCTGGTAAGAGCGTGAAGTACACACAAGTGTATTGGAAGAAGTCATAGCAGGGGCAGTTGACAATGCCCTTAGTTGTGTAGTAGATGGGTAATGTTGAGCCGCTAGCATTAAAGCACCGGTTGCCGCACCGGAAATTTTTGTTTGTTTGTTTGTTTAAAGTACAGCGGATGGGTGAGCTGTCCATGCTGTTTGTCTGGAACACCCCGGAAACACAAGGAAATTTCTCTGCCACACTTAGATGTTTGCCTTGTTTGTCTGTTCTTTGAAGAGCATTCATGTGCTGCTGCAACTTTCAAGGGTTCAGGGCATACGTACCATACAACTATGATTGGACGAAGCCAATGGAAGCAGTGGACTCTCAATCATTTCCAGTTTGCTCAGAATATATAGTCAACATCGGTCAGTACCACCTCCATGATCAGATGATTACCACCTAGCCCAAGACCGAGGGCATCCCTTGAGCCAATGAAGGCTCATAGGGCCGAAACCACCAACTCGACACATGGTTTAACAGAAAATTTGCAAATCAACTTCAACATCAACTTGGACAACTACCATACCTCTCAGATGGCCACCATCACGCCCTATCAAATTCATATGGAACATAATCAACAGGCACCCCCCTCCCACGCTCGCTCCAGCTCTCTTCATCTCCACATTGCAGTTCCTAGCGTAGCGCCAGCCAGCCAAAAGAATTTACGATTACATACGATTACGATTACATCATGGCCCACAAAGGGGGCGCCCGTACGGAGCCAACCTAGGCTCCATGGGCAGAAATACTGGAACCTGGTCCATCAGAAGTGAATGTCTCAGCAATATCACCTCTTGGTCCAGAAGAAAAGGTATCGAAAATACGACCTTGCCATTCATCCCCGAATAATGACAAATCAAAGTAAGGATTATAGTCCTCACATTCCTCCGACCTCCGAAATTCCATGCATTCATAAACAAACTTTGCAACTTGGAAACTTGGCTCTTGGTCCATGAACAATCTCACGTTGTCTGAATTATGCTTCATTGTACTAGAAACTTCCTGGCAACCTCCAAACTGTGCAAACAAAACGGTATTATACTTCTCACGAATTCTATCATATGCTGGGCATTCAAAAAGAAAGTGTACCTCGTTCTCAACCACTGTGCAAGAACATTTTGAACATACACGATGCTGCCTTGGCAGTTTGGGACGAGCCCACCTCCCAGTTTCAATAGCAAGATGGTGTGCACCAGTACGAAACCGCATTAACTGTTTCACATAAGTAAACGGGATACCTGATGTGTGCCTGATATACCTTGGCATACCCTGAGGATAGCCAGCCTCTAACTCCTCCTGAGGGATGTCTCCCGTCATAAACCACGAATGATATGTGGAAAGCTTGATCAAATTTGAGCTGACAGATTGCCTGGGGTTTGCATATGCGGCCACCTTGTCCCATGGCTCTTGCAACATGGTATCCCAAGTACCCCACACTTTAAGCCATGGAATAGCTGCAAGTTTATCATTGTCCGGCTCAGCTAGGCCATTTGTTGCCAGAAACTCTGCAATGGTCCCATCTGCGTCTCTACCCTGAGAAAGAGAGCGTACTGTATGCATAAACCGTCCAGCCCAGCTCTTAGGAGCAGAACCAACCCCCTCGCCTGCGTAAGATGCCAAAGATTCACGCACAGCCATGCCCAATAGGCTATCAGAGGGCACTTTGCCAAGCCTACGCCATAGATCAATAGAGGCTCGTAACCAACCCTTTGCCACTGGATTCATGCACATCTCCTTATGCACCACAGTTGTTGGCACAGACTTCCTCAACTTCCCCAGCTGCCTTAAAAACATGCTTTGAATCTTTTGAAGCTCATTGTCCCATAGCTTGTCCAGTGTATCACAAGAGAACAGCAGATCCGGTCCCCATACCTCACTACAATACTCCATGATTGGCACAACCAGGCAAGAGAACATCCGTAACTTGATAGAAATATCAGTGATCCCTGCTAGCTTAAATCTTGGGAACAGAGCCCACATTGCTTTACGAGCCGCCGTGGCCAGAGATTCAATAGCGCATGACATACCTTTTGTCTCATGCAGAATAATGCCCAGGTAACGGAACTCAACGGAGCGTTGGACAGTCTCCCCGTTGTATAGCCATTGGTCAGGCACCTCTGGGGTATTGGCCTTGCGAAACACCACAATTTCTGTTTTGCGGACATTTACCTCCATACCTTTAGCTGAGCAAAACTGGTGTAAAACATCCAGCATCTGTTGCAACTCCATAGGATTGTGTGTCAACAAGACCATGTCATCAGCATACAACAACATTTGAACTAACTTTCGGCCCATTTGCACTCCCACATTGGGTAGCCTCTGGCGTAACCATGACTCAAACTCGTCTATGAAAAGACCAAAAAGGAGTGGAGACAGGGGGTCGCCCTGCTTCACTCCACATGTGCTGGGAATAGCATCGCCCACTGTGCCATGCAGCTTGGGTACCAGCGGAACAGACCAGTACATTTGTATGATGGCTTGCAACATACGACCATGAACCCCTAGTTCAGCCAACCTTTGTATGGGTTCAGGCCTAGGGGTCTGGGGGCCAACCTGGGCAATTGGGCTATTTGAAGGTTCTTAGTTGGAACCTTGCGGTACTGACAGAGGATAAGATTGTCATATGGGAGAATATCTTACAATATTATGATGTCATATTGTGTCAAGAGTGGGGTAGGAGTGAGGAGCTTTCAGAACTCTTAGAGCATCTTGGGTTCAATGTATATTTCAATGATCAGTCTGTGAGCAAGGGAAATCGTGGGGATCCCCCAAGGGGGGCAGGCAAGGGTGAGGGTATATGTGTACTTGTGAAGAAGTTTGTGTGCAGCAGGCTGATCAAGCATACAAAGCATGCCACTTGGGTTGAGGTAGAGTTGCTAGGCAACAAGTTCTCTCTGGCTTCGGTATACTTTAATCCCACCTCTAGCATCACATGGCGAAGGGATCCCAGCATGAGTTGTGAGGAGGCCAAGGAGGCTGCTTTTGTGGCACTTAAATCTGATATTTCCGATATCAAGTCCTCGAGCAGTAACAAAGTTCTGGTCATGGGTGACTTTAATGCTCACACAGGTGACGCACCCGACATTGACACTGTTGCAGACCATATTTTGGAGGATCTGGGTTTGGGTCTGGACGAGCTTGTTTCCACTAGCCATGTCCCGGTGCGCAGGAGTACCATGGATAGCTCTGTAAATGATATGGGCAGATTGTTACTGTCACATTGTTGCTTAGACTCTGGTCTCTTCTTGCTTAATGGTCGTACCCATGGTGATAGATCTGGCAAGTGCACACATGCTCAGTCTGTCATTGATTATGGCTTGGTTGACGCACCCACGTACTCTTGTGTGCAGTCTTTTAAAGTGCTGGCTAAAGAGGATGAATCAGATCACATGCCTATTGAGTGTGTTCTCAAAGCTCGGGGGGCACAAGAAGGTAGCAGGCATGACCAAGGGGGTAGTCAAGTCCTTGTGCCCCGGTGGGACCCTTCAAAAAGGGAAGAGTATGTACAGGAATTGGAATCTACTGGCCCTTTTCACGAATTGTGTCTCATTGGTCAGGGCATCAGGGATGGGAGCTTGGACTTGGTTGTTGCTTCTGAGAGGCTATACAAAGTGATTCACACAGCTGCTGTGAAGGTTTTTGGGGTTGTTGGGAAACCAAACCCACGGTTGCCTAGTGGTAGGCTGAAAAACAGTTGGTACAAGCATTGCAAGGAAGGGCACCAGAAACTGCAGCAGGCTTTGAGACAGAATGACAGTCACGCTGCTGAGCAGTACAGGAAGGAGTTTAGGCGCCAAAAGCGCAAGTGGAAGAGAGTTTATGATAAGAAAGCCCAAGAGAAGATGCTTGACGATCTCAAGCACAATCCTCGCAAGTTCTGGACTGCCTTTCAGGGCAAGCGTGCATGCATGTTACAGGCTGACATTGCAGAGCTTCAGAGGTACTGGTCTGGGTTGTATAATGTACCTGATCATGGGGCCTTAGGCGAAGGGGGAGAGGACCTAGCAGGACTTCTACACCGCATGAACTCCATTGCCTTCACTAGCGCTGGACAAGCAACAGCAACTGTGTTGAACAATGACCTTGATGAGCATGAAGTGATCATGGGACTCAAAAAGCTCCATTCTGGCCGTGCTCCTGGCCCTAGCGGGCTCCGTGCTGAGTTTCTCAAACAAGCTTTTGTGATGGAGACAGTAGATGACGGTCCTCCTGTGAAAAGGCATGTGCTGCTCC
The DNA here is from genome assembly GCA_963556185.1 of Pseudopediastrum boryanum. Taxonomy (NCBI): domain Eukaryota; kingdom Viridiplantae; phylum Chlorophyta; class Chlorophyceae; order Sphaeropleales; family Hydrodictyaceae; genus Pseudopediastrum; species Pseudopediastrum boryanum. The sequence goes on from OY744493.1 coordinate 104,847, forward strand.
CTGTTCTTTTTGACTTGTATCAGGCATTGTTCTCTAGTGGAGAGTTTGTGCGCAAGTGGTCCATGGCTACTCTGAGTCCCATATTCAAAAAAGGCGATGCAGCCAACCTGGACAATTATAGAGCCATTGCTGTTGGATCGGTTCTAGGCAAGTTGTATGCTGTCATCTTGGACACGCGGTTGTCTGTTTGTGCAGAAAAGAATGGTTGGAGAGCAGAGGGACAAGCAGGTTTTAGGGCCGGGAAGAGTACTGTTGACCATGTGTTTGTGCTTCGGCATCTCATTGAATCTACGCAGAAGAGCAGAAAGGTTCTCTATTGCTGCTTTGTGGATTTCCGGAAGGCATTCGATAGAGTACGCAGAGACTACTTGATACAAAGGTTGGCTGAACTAGGGGTTCATGGTCGTATGTTGCAAGCCATCATACAAATGTACTGGTCTGTTCCGCTGGTACCCAAGCTGCATGGCACAGTGGGCGATGCTATTCCCAGCACATGTGGAGTGAAGCAGGGCGACCCCCTGTCTCCACTCCTTTTTGGTCTTTTCATAGACGAGTTTGAGTCATGGTTACGCCAGAGGCTACCCAATGTGGGAGTGCAAATGGGCCGAAAGTTAGTTCAAATGTTGTTGTATGCTGATGACATGGTCTTGTTGACACACAATCCTATGGAGTTGCAACAGATGCTGGATGTTTTACACCAGTTTTGCTCAGCTAAAGGTATGGAGGTCAATCAATCAATCAATCAATCAATCAAAACGCAAGACCAGCAATGCCAATGGCCAAACAAACCTAGGCCACAAACACAAGGCTCCTGATCACAATCACGAAGCCACACAACCGATGGTGGATTTGCCACACACAAGCTGAGGCTAGATGCAACGGCGTGCACACCAAGGGGAAACAAACACCACCACTAAAACCCAAAACCTGCTCCACTTCCATCACACATGGGTGGCGGGGAGGCAGCAGGATCAAGCACCACCCTAGTAGGGGCTGGAGGTGGCTCCCACCACCTAGGTATTGGTGAACCACCATCCTCCCAGCCACTGAAAGGCACCACATAGCGCTCCACATGCTTATCAATAGCTTGCTTAGTGCGCCTTCTACACCTCACTAACCGTTGGCTTTCCCAAGGGTGCGTAAGATCCCACAACCTCTTCCTCCAAGCACTCTTAATCTGACATGAAGCCTCCCAGCTCCCCTCATCTTGACCAAGCACCTTCAGATCTGCACACACGCATTTCTCCCAGGTATGGCGAGGCCTACCCACTGGCCTCGTCATGTCACCATGTAATGAAGAGAACAACGCAATATGCGGCAACCTGCCCTCCTCCATGCGGCCCACATGCCCCAGCCACCTCAGCCTATTTGCTGTGATGTATGCTGACAAGGTGGCTACCCCACATGATTTCCTGATATGGAGGTAAATGTCCGCAAAACAGAAATTGTGGTGTTTCGCAAGGCCAATACCCCAGAGGTGCCTGACCAATGGCTATACAACGGGGAGACTGTCCAACGCTCCGTTGAGTTCCGTTACCTGGGCATTATTCTGCATGAGACAAAAGGTATGTCATGCGCTATTGAATCTCTGGCCACGGCGGCTCGTAAAGCAATGTGGGCTCTGTTCCCAAGATTTAAGCTAGCAGGGATCACTGATATTTCTATCAAGTTACAGATGTTCTCTTGCCTGGTTGTGCCAATCATGGAGTATTGTAGTGAGGTATGGGGACCGGATCTGCTGTTCTCTTGTGATACGCTGGACAAGCTATGGGACAATGAGCTTCAAAAGATTCAAAGCATATTTTTAAGGTAGCTGGGGAAGTTGAGGAAGTCTGTGCCAACAACTGTGGTGCATAAGGAGATGTGCATGAATCCAGTGGCAAAGGGTTGGTTACGAGCCTCTATTGATCTATGGCGTAGGCTTGGCAAAGTGCCCTCTGATAGCCTATTGGGCATGGCTGTGCGTGAATCTTTGGCATCTTACGCAGGCGAGGGGGTTGGTTCTGCTCCTAAGAGCTGGGCTGGACGGTTTATGCATACAGTACGCTCTCTTTCTCAGGGTAGAGACGCAGATGGGACCATTGCAGAGTTTCTGGCAACAAATGGCCTAGCTGAGCCGGACAATGATAAACTTGCAGCTATTCCATGGCTTAAAGTGTGGGGTACTTGGGATACCATGTTGCAAGAGCCATGGGACAAGGTGGCCGCATATGCAAACCCCAGGCAATCTGTCAGCTCAAATTTGATCAAGCTTTCCACATATCATTCGTGGTTTATGACGGGAGACATCCCTCAGGAGGAGTTAGAGGCTGGCTATCCTCAGGGTATGCCAAGGTATATCAGGCACACATCAGGTATCCCGTTTACTTATGTGAAACAGTTAATGCGGTTTCGTACTGGTGCACACCATCTTGCTATTGAAACTGGGAGGTGGGCTCGTCCCAAACTGCCAAGGCAACATCGTGTATGTTCAAAATGTTCTTGCACAGTGGTTGAGGACGAGGTTCACTTTCTTTTTGAATGCCCAGCATATGATAGAATTCGTGAGAAGTATAATACCGTTTTGTTTGCACAGTTTGGAGGTTGCCAGGAAGCTTCTAGTACAATGAAGCATAATTCAGACAACGTGAGATTGTTCATGGACCAAGAGCCAAGTTTCCAAGTTGCAAAGTTTGTTTATGAATGCATGGAATTTCGGAGGTCGGAGGAATGTGAGGACTATAATCCTTACTTTGATTTGTCATTATTCGGGGATGAATGGCAAGGTCGTATTTTCGATACCTTTTCTTCTGGACCAAGAGGTGATATTGCTGAGACATTCACTTCTGATGGACCAGGTTCCAGTATTTCTGCCCATGGAGCCTAGGTTGGCTCCGTACGGGCGCCCCCTTTGAGGGGCCATGATGTAATCGTAATCGTAATCGTTGTATCAAGTAGTCTCTGCGTACTCTATCGAATGCCTTCCGGAAATCCACAAAGCAGCAATAGAGAACCTTTCTGCTCTTCTGCGTAGATTCAATGAGATGCCGAAGCACAAACACATGGTCAACAGTACTCTTCCCGGCCCTAAAACCTGCTTGTCCCTCTGCTCTCCAACCATTCTTTTCTGCACAAACAGACAACCGCGTGTCCAAGATGACAGCATACAAGATGTGCCACCTTCTGCGGTTGCCACACAATCAATGCTTGTTTGTGTGGCAACCTCAAGATGGCTGCTAGGTCAGATCGGCCAAGCACACCATTGGATGAATCCCAAGATGATGCAGTCCAGACCACCAACCAAGAATGATACCCAAGTATATTTCAAGCATGTATCCATCTAGGGAACTTCGATCAGTCCGCCATCGGACAAATCACAGAATGATCAGACTCCAAATCAAGCATATCCAAACACTGACCTTCCGAAGCAAGACGTCTGGTAAGCCCACCACATCAGTACCACAAGGACAGTAGCAATATCAACAGACACGAAGCAGACGTGGAACATGGCCAGTGAAGACAGTGCCCAAAAGTTAGCATACCTAAGAGAAGATGGCGCTGCGAAACAGCGAGCGTGTGAATTCAGCTAGGAGACAGACCCAACAGACCAGTAACATAAGAACATGGTCAGCAAACAAATTCATCCTCGGCCCCCTCTCCCCTGGCCCCCTCAACCGCGCAGCAGAGCTCGCTCTTGCTCCCTCTCCCTTGCAGTGCAAACAAAACTCAGCCACACCCGTCTTAGCAGTTGTTGCTCAGTGATTAGACGAGTATCGATCAAACCAACAAATTCATGGTCAAGAACCCCCCATGCCTGTACTCTATTCTTGGCCCGGGCTACGGGCAAGGGGAACAGGAAATAAGCTGCAGACCAAAAAGAACCAAACAAACCAATTGCCAGATGTTGGTACTAGGTACATTTGATCAATCAAGGATGGCAGCAGGCCTCACTGGCGGGAGTCCTTTTGACCATGACTCATATATGCAGGAGCATTTACCGGAGAGGGCAACAACAACAACAACAAACATTTAAGGTGTGGCAACCGCAAAGGGCCGCTAGGTCGAACCGACCAAACACACCATTGGATGGATCCAACACAATGGCTTCCAGACCACCAACTCAAGCAGTACTGATACCGAGACATGTGTCCAGGCAAGACCTCCACTACCTCCATCCATGCACATCCATGCCTACTGCCCCAAAAGGATGCCCAGCTTATTCATTTTGCAACATCTGCTAATTTTATGTATGGCAATATGTTCCGTCCTCGACACAGACTAACTTTGCAGAACACACCAAAAGAACAAGGTGTAGCTGGACAACAGGCAGCTTGGTCGAAACAACCAACCACAGCAAAACAAACTGCAGTGAAGTGAAATCTTCATCTGCCCATCACATCGAACAAAAGCCGGTAGTCCATCACTTATAGCCAACCTCCCTGTCACATCAACAGTAAGCTGACTCCCTGAGCTTACTTGCCAAACTGAATGTATACTGGATGCTGACTGTACACCTAGGTGCTCAGGCTCGATAAGGTCAAACCCTGCTGCCCTCAAAGCGGCAACATGTTGAAGCATGTGGTTCTCCTGCTGGCTTAGGTTTACGGCTCTCTCCTAGGCTACCATAGCAGAAACATGCATGTCACATGTATGTACAACATCAAATGCCCAAGTGGAGTCTGGCCCCTGTGAACAAAATCACAGGCCCTCTACTGCAATAAAGTGTGATATCTGGTGGACACTGAGACAGCAAACCTACATTGCAACTCACTGTAAAGATTGCAAAAGGCCCCAAAAGACATTGCAGAACACACTCATGTCTCAATGCACATGGCCTTTCAAGTCAGTGCAGGGGCATGCCAGTTCAGCAAACCTGTACAATAGCTTTCGCTGATGACCCTGCATTGCAAGCTGTCATGGCCCAACAGACTGCAATCCTGCTCATTTTTCCTAATTCACAATAATCCTCATATAGAAGCCCTGCCCACCTTCTGGCAAGTGACAAGCAAACACAAAAAATCAGTCAAATTAGTCAGAAATCTGTCAGACACAACGCAGCTACTCTGCGGGACCTACAAGCAGTCTGCTGAGTCCAACCCTAACATAACATAACAAACATTTAAGGTGTGGCAACCGCAAAGGGCTGCTAGGTCGAACCGACCAAACACACCATCGGATGAATCCAAAACACAATGGGTCCTAACTAAAGCCTAACTAACGTGATCTCAATTCCTGCCCACAAAGGTGCAGCAAGGGAGGCTAACAAATGAACTAGACATGCACACAACTCATACTCTTAACAACATATGGTAGTTGCCCCAGCAACTCCCGAGCTGCCCTAACACAGCATTGCACATTGCGCACCCATACAGCAAAACCCTGAAAATAAAGTGAAGTGATCATTAAGTTGTCAGCATGCTATTCAGTCTAACCTGGATAGCAGGTGGACTCCCACACCCCCAGGTTTACGAGACCAGATATCCTGAAATGCAATAACTAACAGGATTAACGTGTATCAACTGAGATTTTATATCCTTGAACATATGATTTGATACCAAATGATAGTATTAACTAGTATCATCTGACACTCCAAATGATGCAAAATGCTCTGCTCCAACGGGCAAATCAGTCACCGGTGCTCTCCCCAGAAGCAGTATGGTATTACTGCGACACCCAGATATGCCATTTGTATCTGTTCATGCAGGGGTCTATGCAACTAAAGCAGCAATGTCCATTGGCACTTGAGGTGCTTTTGCCATTGGACCCCCATCCACAGCCAACCCCACAGGAACCTGTCAAATAAGGTAAACCTTGCTACAGCATTGCCATGCCTGCTGAAGCGACACCACCCAGAGGGAATCTCCCACCACCAAGGGGCTCTGAATCATCTCTCACTTGAGCAGCTATACATCCCCAAGCCAATCACCCAGGGCAATTTTCATTTCCAACTTAATCACAGTGACTTTGGAACAGCTGTCAAATAGCAGGCAGAACAGCCCATGCTGTTTGAGAGCTGCTTGCCCTGCGATATGTGTACCAAGCGTTGCAAGCTGTGGACAAGGCTGAGAGGTGTCGCAGGCCGCAACCCAGTAGGGCCAACTGCACTGGGTAGGGCTAGGCGGCAGCCCCAATGCGTACTGCAAGCTGCCACCTCTACCAAGAAGAGGCTAAGGCTCCCACCACGGCAGGACCTCCACACATCTTCTGATGCCGTCGTCCAGCAGTGGCTTGTAAGTGCCTGCCTGGAGCTTCTGCTGCACTTGGTCCCTGAACCGATAAGTCAACTCTGCTAAGTTGTGGCTGGCAGGTGTGTCATGTCTCGCACGGCTCAGCAGCCCTCGGAGATGCACCTCATATCTCTTCCTCTTTTGCTGCACCTCATACTTCTGCTTCTGATGCTGATACATCTTGTCTGCATTGCTGCGGGAGTGCTGCCGGTGGACAAGGAAGCCAGCAGGGTGGACCAGGAACTTGTACCTGTGGCAGCACGACAGGCAGGCGGGGAATGCTGATGGTCAGACAGGACACAATACTAGCAAAGCACAGAACGCCACCAAGCCAGCGGCCTCTACTTGACTGCCGGGGTGCTTTCGCTGTCGTTTTTGTGGCTTTTACCTTCATGATGTTGTCCATGCTGTCGGTGCTGCTCAAAGAGCTGCTGCTGGCTCTGCTGCTGCTTTCACATTAAACTGCCTCTATATTTGCTGCTGACTGCTGCAATGCTTTCCTCGGAGTGCTGCTGCCTGTGCTGCTGCTCTTGAACTGCAAAACCTGTCCCTGTCCCCTACTGCCCTATTGTAAAATCCAATTGGAGGTGCACGGCACCAAGCATCCTGTAAATGACTTTACATTTCAGCAGGTACCAAGGCACTCCTCATACACTAGCCACATTTGACCAGTCGTACTTACTTGGCACCATGCACGTTGAGCACATGAGCAACTTTGTTCCAGCCATACCCCCTGAACGATGCATCATAGAATGGATTGAGGAACCGGTCAATGATGAACCAGGGCTCGTAGCCTGCTGAATATTCGATGTCATAAAGTTCGTTGGCCTTGAACCACTTATCGTAGTCGGTGGCTCTGTGTCCCTGCAGCATCCAGACAGCAGTGCTGCTGAGAATGTTGGGGGCCCAGCATGCAATATGGCCAGGGGCATCAGCATCACAGCAGCTTCTCTTTGCAGCAGACGGCTGCAGACATATTGCTATGTTGATGAACTGCCAAAATGGCAGTTCATGCAGACATTGCTGAACTGACACCTCCATTAACAAGTGCAAAGACAACTCAGCAAAACTGTAAACGCTGAGGCCATGCACACAGCATAGCCAACCAGGGCCCCTTGAACTCACCTTTGCGTACAGAAACCTTGCAAACTGGTAAACCTCGCTTTTGTCCTCCAACTTCTTCAAGCTGGCTTTGCTTAGCATAGCTGCCTGCCCGGCTAACTGATGAGCAAGGGTCTCATTTGACTTGGGAGCAGTTTCAAAGGCTGGAAGGACCACCACTGCTTTTTTGCTTGTGACGTCCTCAAGCTTCTTGTAACTGCACACAGGCAGGAAGTAGTTTGTAATGAAAATTTGCAGAGTGGGCCTGGAGCAACTGCACAGTCAAACCATTGCTTCCCTTGCAAGCACATGTCCACTAGCGTGATATCAATACTTGTACCAGCTTCCTTTTGCTTCGTCAAGGCAATCAGTAGTGCTAATCCTGCTTTTGATTGCAGGGCATGCTGTTCTTTGTCTTTGTCCATGTGCCTCTACAGGCATGGGGTGCAGAAGACTGTCCAGAAAATAGCAATGGCTGTGATGGGAGCTGCAGCTTTACGGCCTTGCCAGTGAGCACTGCTGCATGCCATCATTCAATATCCAGGAGCTACGCATGCTGGGTGTTGCTACGCAGCTGCTGCTTCTCTGCTCGTTCCACTCAGATTGTTAGGCCCATAGCTAGCCCTAATTTTTGTAATTATGTCTGTGTTTGTTGTTCCAGGAGTACTACTGCTGTTATGCTAGCTCCATGGGCCGAGCATACCCTACTTCCCCTGCCACGCATGAATGAAGAGCTGCTATGGCAAGGCTCGTGGCAGACTGCTTTGGCCACTATGCATATGTTGAAACCCCTGTTATAGTCTTGCACATCTGTCAATGCTGGCATTGCTGCTGCTATTGCTGGTTTCAGCCACTCTCTCCTCCTGCCCAGCACGTACTTGCTTGCTGCCTGCAGCCACTGCACCAAACTGTTGCTGACAATGAGGTCCACATCCACCATGGCCACCAGCTGCGTCCTGGCTTGAAGCAGGGCATAGTTGCGCAGGGTGTTGATGGGAAACATGTGCTGCATGACTTCATCCACCACAGTCTCATACAGCACCATCACATCCAACTGGCAGGCATCTTCAAGCTCCATACTGCAACAACAGAAGGGAACAACGCGTAAGTGCTACCACAGGGCAACTTGTCAGTGCTGCACTGCAGCAAGCACACACATTGGTGCTGGTGACCCATCCTATGGGACGGAAGAAGAGAGATGCAGGCGAGCTCTCAGCATGTAGAGCTGACCTGCCAGGCCTGAACCCTAGCAGGATGTGCAGGGATCTGGGTATACACATCCAACTGGCAGCATGTGTGCCCAGCCATGGGAGCTTTTCGTGGGCTGATAGCAGCATTGCTGCTAAGAGCTGCCTGCTATAGCAGTCCAAAGAAAAGAATTTCCTGACGGACAGATTGGTCTGAAATTGCTTGTTTATGCTGCATGTGCCAGTTTAAGAATAGCATACATATATTGCCACAGCCAGCGCATGAAAATACAGCATTATGCCAGCAGCTGCTGCCTCTGCATCCCTTGTCCAGTGGGTGCATGTACCCATGCTGGTCCATGTCTAAGCCTCTGCAGCTAGCAAAGTGTTCTGCAGCAACAGTCCTGATCTCATCAAGCTGCAAACTTACTTGGCATGGAGGCGTGATACGGCCTGCACTGCTTCCTTCAACTTTGCTGTGTGCTTCTCTGTAAGCTCTGGTGCCCTGTCTGGATTGTGTAGCACCACATACACTGCTGCACTGAGGGGACCTTTGTAGCTGCGGCATTGCGATTTCAGCTGGTGAAGGCGATGCTGATTTAATCCCGTGACTACTGTCAATTCAACGGCAGGCCTTTTGGCGGACCAGAATATCTTCTCGACCTTCAACCTGGGAGCACAACACGCTACTTGAAAACCTGGAGTGCGATGCACCATGCGTGGAGCCCTTCAGGTTCGTACCTTGCGGGTTTCTGACTAGCAAAGTCCTCATAAGTAGTCAGCTGCTGTGCGGGTCCGTCGTTAACACACTTGCTCAGAAGCCCGCGCAGCTCTGCAGATTCTGTCTGGAGCTGCGCTCGTCCGTGCTTTAGTGTGAGTAGAGCGAAAACCGTGATATAAAGTAGGCGCTTTAGTAGCGTTTGAGTGCGCGTGCTACCTTCGCCTGTCATGCTACAAGCTCGCTTCCCGCTCTAGCTCACTTTGTTCATGGCCAACCAACCCCAAGTAGTGTCTCATATTCTAATGATTCCCTTCCTTTGAGCCTAGTGTCCTTGGAATTATATCAAGAACAGCACCACATAAGCCACCGCGGCAGCTCTTTTCTGCCCTTGACTACAGTGCAACGGCTTTTGATGTCGTTGCAGAACGAAGCTCGACACTTTCAGACACACAAAGGCCGCCAAAGGTTTCGCTCAACCATCCATCAAGACGACGTATGGTTCTGGCCTATGCGCTGAATTGCAAATGGCCGGATGATGCACACCACCCGCCCGCTTCTATCGACTGCACTTCATAGTACAAAGTGTTTAAAAATCAAAATTGATCATCAAAATTCGGTTAATAGCAGTAGCAAGGCTAATAGCAGTAGCAGGAGATCTTGAAACCCGGGTTCTAACAGCTGATTCTCTCGTTGGAGACCAGTTCGTTTGGATGTTGACACCTTCCGGTGAGAGGCAATGGGCGGCAAGGTACCAATACATGCCAGGGCCTATTTGCTGCACATCCGATGCACCAAACTGCAGCTCGGAATTTCTCCTTCTAAAGCGACAGGTAGGCGGAAGTCATAGTGTGTGTGTGTGTTTGCCTGCGAAGGACCTGAGGTGCATTCGACACATTGATTAAGTGTCATTCCTCAGGCCGGCAACATGGGCGAACCCACACTTTGACCCGATCATACCGCGTACGGCATGACCCTTCGAAAACCCCGCCAAAGTGTTTAATCATCAAAATTCGGTTAATAGATACTTTCTAGGCTACCCCAATGTCGGTCGCTCGGTACCGTGCGCTGTTACGAACTCACTCTTCGATCCCCTAACGCAAGCAAAACCTGGTCACTGGGCCATCTTGTTTGCCAGCAGCACCGGCCTGGACAGTCGGCACTGCTGGGCACTGTCATAAAACGCTAGGAAACAACGCACCAGTATGCCCTGAGCAATCAAATGCAACAACAGGGCTGCAGGGGTGCTGCGCAAGAAGCAGCAAAGGTAGCTCACGAGAGCGATGGGCTCGCTGTGTGAGAATTCTCGCGCATGAGGGGCTTGACACAATGCTGACATGTACACGGGGTAACTGTGCAACCATGCACTTCCTTCAAGCTCTGAAACAGCCCGGCTTGGACTCGACCAAAACCAAGCACCTACCCCCAGCAGCTTCGCATGCCTGCTGGCTTGCGAGGGGTTCGTCAGGGCCGGGCATGTCCACCACTGCTTGCACACAGCCGTCCCTAGCATTGCATGATGACATAGCCATAGCGATCCTGTCGGACCGGACCGAGGCTAGCGCAGTACCACCAGACAGGGAGACATGCCCACGGTGGGCTGTGCTGGTGCACGACATGTCTCGCCAAGCCACAGCAACAAGCATGCCTGAGGAGACGGCGCTGCTTTGGGCATCCCATGCGGGGCAGGAGGCTAGCATGCGACAAGGCGCGCAACACGTCAGCCCCGCTACTGCTATTAGGCCCCGGCTACTGCTATTAAAGAGGGTTTTGGAGCCAACGGAAGGAAGAAGTGTGTATTCGAGTGCCCCAACGACCATTCACTGTCAATTACCGTAACTCGAGCCGTCCGCGCGTACAACTATGTGCTAACCATGCAGCTCAAGTCCAGAAACATATCGCGCTTAACAGAAGGATGATACGTGTGTCTTGCGCACAGAAGGACTGCTTGGGTTATGGTTGCAGCGCATGGCAGCCTCCCTACCGGTACATATCACCTTGGGGTGTTTAGATAGTGGCTACCAAGCGGGGCGTCATATCTAATTTATAGGTATGATTACACTAGCTATGATATTGAAGGCACATTGCCGTGCAATGCTGCATGCGCTGCTGTGAGGGCGAGGCCTGTGACATCTATCGGCTCAGTGCTGTAGCAAGTGTGCAGTCTTTCCGGACTGCTTGATACATGTTGAGGGAATAAGACTGCATTCGGACATCTTACGATTACAGCATCCATCTTAATCTTCAACTCACACGACCTGCGGCACCTCACTGATTCATGTCTTCTTTTCGTACAACCATTACTTCATGCAAACAGTCAGAAAAACTAAATATGATCAGATGATCGTCACAGCAAGCGACCCTCAAAACAACCTGAACAAACAAACAAAAATTGAGTCATGCATGACAGTAGGGCGGCCGGTACAGATGACACTGAAAAATTGGGCTAAAGTCTTCAATGCTAGCGCGAAAGGAGGAAATTGCAACTTAAGCAACATTTGCGTTATAACAAGATCTCTGGCAACCCCAACAGCTGACATGCAGATACAAAGCGCCCATGTGTTTGGCATGTCAGCTTGTCCATGCCATCCTCATGCATCACTAGGCATCCCGAAGCATGCCAGTGCAAACATCAATGCACCAGTAGCTCTGGCCCTTGTTTAAGTGTCGCAATGGCTGCTCTTCAATAGGAGGTAGGAAGCTGGTTCAATGAAATGAATTGCCAGTGCTGCGAGCAAGGATGCAGTGAAAGTGCAGTAAGGCCTTCATAAAGCCCATCTCAAACCCCATGATGGCTTGCACCGTGCAGTGACCAGACCTATCACTTGGTTGCCTTCTCTGCACGAAGGGAGACTCCAGTGGAACCATGCACCCGCCCTGTGATCGGTAGAGTTCCCAGAAAAGGGATCCTGGATCCTTGGGACACACGCCAACGAGCAGATGTGTGAAATCCCAAGGACCAGGTCAAGAACCCATCAGACATTCTCAGCATGTCCCTAGTAAAGCAGCCCCTGCAATAACTGCAACCTGTCATCTTTTCAGGAACGATGGCTCTTTCGCCACGGACAAAAATCTGGACTTGCCCAAACCCCACAGAACGTGCTTTCAGAGCTGATTCCTGCTGATCTCAGGGACCCCGTGTCAGACGCGGCCCTGGCCCCTGCGTCTTCAACAAGAAGCAGCAGGCCTGTGACATCACCTGTGAACACTTCTCGTTTCAGCACCCATGACACATGTGATAAGCACAGCTAACGAGGGCTGTACACACTTCACAAGCCAATTGGCTTGAATTGCCAACCATTGTTTCTCCGAATCCACCTTCAACAAGGAGTTAAGAGCGCCCCCTGCGTTACCTTAAATCTCTGTACGATGTTGCATTTTCACATGGCATGGCCACGCCAGTTCTCTACAGTGATGCCTTGAGGATCACTCAACCACAACTTTGCTGCTGCTTGGAAAGATACGCTTCCATGGTACTTACTGACCTATACAATGCTTGCCATTCAGATTTCCTGCTTCTTGTTCCACCAAGGCAAGAGCCGTATGCAGTTGGTGATGCCATCATCAACCAAAGGGACATACGTCCCATTTGCCAGTTGAGCTTGAACTTGGTCCCGGAATATGTGAGTAAGGCTCGCCAGGTTGTTGACTACTTGGGTGACCTTGTTCTGGGTAAGAGTCTGCTCATAGCCTACTTTCTGGCTCTGATACATTTTGTCAGCATTGCTGCGCGAGTGCTGCCGGTGTACAAGGAAGCCAGTTGGGTGCACTAAGAATCGGTACCTATGAAACACGCACACACCAACAGATATTTAGGTACCAAGTAGCATGTGGTGCTGATTGAAAGCTGGCATTGCACAGTAGGATGGTGCTTTTGCAGATACAGAGCACCGGCACACTCCCTGCCCCTGTAATCTATGCGGAAGGAGGAAGAGAGCATCCGGCTAGCACTGGCTGTAGCTCCTGCCACACAAACTGGTTGCAGTGGCTCAGGCTTGATTGCAGGCCAGTGCCTGTGTTCTAGGCCGTATACAATGGTTCTACCACACGCCCCTTCTCATTTTTGCATATGGTGCTTACCTGCTACCATATACACTCAGCACATGAGCCACCTTGTTCCAGCCATAGCCTCTGAATGATGCATCATAGAAGGGATTGAGGGACCGATCAATGATGAACCAGGGCTCATACCCAGATACATATTCGATGTAGTATGGGTACTCAGCACCAAACCACTTCTTGTAGTCAGTGGGACCATGGCCCTGCATTGAGCAGCATCAAACAATACATTAGCTAACAGATTGACAGCCAAGGACCAAGGTACACATCAAAATCCTCAAAGCTTGCCATAGATTGTCCGCCCTCGAGTCTTTCTACTGCCTGCACCCTTGGGAGCTCAACATGACAGATGGACACAAGGTTCCCTGCCAAACCTAACCCACAGCAATTCATCCAGTACATGTAAATCCATGCAGATTCACATTGTGTTCCCAGTGACCAGGGGCATGTCTTGGCTTGAGGTTATGCTGGATCATATTGTGATAAGGCAGCAATACATTCAAGGCTACCACTTCTCATGGCAAGCTCAGAGAGCAGCTTCCCTGCAGCTTGGCTGTGTTGCTTTGCAACCACTGCCATGTGGGGCATTCTCTGACCAAATGCTGGGTGTAGAGGTCGTTACTACAGATTTACTGCTTGTGTGTAGAGGTCGTTACTACAGATCTACTGCTTGTGTTGCAGTGTGCACGGCGACTCCCTTACCCTTTGGTACAAGTACTTGGCAAACTGGTACACCAGGTTCCTGTCCACCAGACGCTTCAGCTGGTTTTTGTTCATGCCAGCTGCAGCACCTGCCAGGGCATGGGCCAGGGGCTCGTCCTTGTTTGGTGCGGTCTCAAAAGCTGGCAACACAATAACTGACTTCTTGCTGGTTAGCTCGGTGAGCTTCTCGTAACTGCAGTAGAAGCAGAAGGAGATGTACCTCAGAGGATTCAACATCAGATGTAGTTGCTGGGCGTCAAAGTTTAACGAGTTGTGTAATACGTGTGCTTGCAGCTGTAGAGCTGCTGCTGGTGCTGCTGCCGTCCTGCACTGCTTGTTTTCCGTGCGTACACAGCAGCTAGGAGCCCAGCATTTTCAAGAGGATCAAGCAAAAGAAGTTGCCATGGCAGAATGAGCATGACAACCACATATTCCCCATGCCAGGCTTTGCACCTGCACAAGAACCTACTGCTGTCTTGCTAGGAGTCCCCTCAGCCTGATTGTTCCACAGCTAGCATCTATTCTCTCCTAGTCTGCCTGTGTTTGCTGCTGCAGGAGTACCTTCGCTGCTCAACCACCCTGACTGCATGGTTCAAGCATACCCTACTTCCCCTCCCTTGGTATGAAGGAAGAGCTGCTGTACTATAGTAGACACCTTTGGCCAGCACGCATATGCTGAATTCCCTGTAATGGCTCCACACATCTGTATAAGTTGGTGCTGCTGCTGCTGCTGCTTGTATCAGGCATCGTTCAACCCTTGCCCAGCACGTACTTGCTTGCTGCCTGCAGCCACTGCACCAAACTGTTGCTGACAATGAGGTCCACATCCACCATGGCCACCAGCTGCGTCCTGGCTTGAAGCAGGGCATAGTTGCGCAGGGTATTGATGGGGAACATAACCTTCATCAGATCATCCACCACAGTCTCATACAGCACCATCACATCCAACTGGCAGGCATCCTCAAGCTCCATCCTGCGACCACCACATGCAAGATGTTTAGTCCTACCACAGGTTAACCTTGTCCAGGATCAAACATCACTTTGGGATGAAGGTGGCTGTTTCTGCTGCTCGTGGACCTAGAGAGTGCCATAAGAGCAGGTCTGCCAGTGTTTCATGCTCATGTGGTGATAGGCAGCACTACTGAACCGGATCAGCCAGATTCCTGATACTGTGTTAGGACGATGTGCAGCGCTTAGGAGATCGTGCTGCAAAAGTGCTGTGGCATTCATTGTCCATAAGCCATTAGCCGATGCCAGTCAAAGCATGTCAAGCTGTCTTGCTACTGTGTTGATTGTGGCCATTGCAGTATGTGTGCCCTTCTGTGCTCACCGAGCATGCAGCTGGCTAACAGCCTTCACAGCTTCTTGCAGGATGCTGTGGTGCTGCTGACTGAGATCTGGTGATCTGTCTGGGTTGTGGAGTACCACATACACTGCTGCACTCAGTGGTCCCCTGTAGCTGCGACATTGAGACTCCAGCTGGTTGAGTCGCTTTGTGTTAAGCCCAGTCACCACTGTTAGCTCTACAGATGGCTTCTTGGACGACCAGAAAATCTCTTCTAATCTCAACCTGCAGATCAAGGGTAAGAATGAATGACAGTTATGACAGTTAGGAATCACAGGCTCCTATGAAAAGCCTGTTTTCAGTCGCAGAGCAATCAACGCCATTAAGCAGATCCCCAACAAGCTCTATGTTAGCTTTGCTCACCTTGCGGGCTTTTTAGAAGCAAAATCATTGAAGGTAGTCAGCTGCTGGGAAAAGCCTTGGTTTAAGCAGTCCTGAAGTAGGGTTGGATGTAGACTCTGCTGCTGCTGCTGCATTTGGTTGGCAGCAAGCTCACGTGCTAGAGCTGCTGTAGCCAGTAGCAGCACAAGCAGTCGCTGAATGCATTTTCCTATTTGATCGGCCTGGATACCCATCCCTCTTATTGCCAGGTCAGGATTGTAGCACACGCTTATTCCATAGCCCGCACTGCTCGGATCAGAAGGCTTGATACAGTTCTATCTGCATGCCCCAAAACCCAGACTGCTCGGCAAGCTCGATAAAGCCACTCGTTGGAGTGTACTAGTGTGTAATATGTGTATCGTTTGTAGATATTGTCTAGGTTACAAACCTCGGCCTGTTGCGTGCCACGTTACTACAGACCGTTTCTAGGATGCAAACGCGCCACCGAGACACGACTACCTGTATAGCATAAACTCAGGTTGGACACAGCTATCAATCAACGCTTGTTGCTTGTGTGGATTCAGGCATATTCCTTGCTATGCTTTCACTACAAAGTACAACTGGCGCCAAGTGTTGCTGCCGGTCAAGAGTGTCACTTCGCAGTCACTACAGCAAGCAAAGAATTAGCAATACACCTCCTACCAAATCAGCTGAAAAGGCAACACCTTGCACCGATGCTTATGCACTTGTTTGGGCATGGCTAGGGAGGGGTCGCTTGAGTAATCGCTTAGTACCAAAAAACGAACGCGGATGGGCAGCAGTGAGCTGTTGTGTCGTCGTCTGCACCATGCAATTCATGGCTAGATGCGTAGTCAAAAATGATAAGTAAGCTATTGCTTTCCATCTTTATGCTCCCATTACACGGATGCCAAGCACGGACGGAGGTCTGAGGAATGACTTTGAAGCAGAAGTTACAGCAACCGCGGGGCACAAGTTGCTGACATAGATAACAGCAAGCAAGTGTTACTCTGATGAGCAGGAGGGCTGGGTGGGTCTAAGAACAGCCTTCAGCGTTGCATCGGACACAGGAGGTATCCAGTACGTGCTGCCCTGCTCGCTGGCGAGCCACCAACATCTAATTGGAAATACTTCTAGAGCATTGATTTTGCGGTCGATCCTACCTAAGTTGCTCCCAAGAGTGAGCATCAGTTACCACAGGACAGCCCTGATTTGGCATAGTTCTTTTTTTTGTTGTGTTGACAGTCAGTCTCATGCCAGCTTGGTCCCAGTATATGAACTACTTATATACTAGAATAGATAAGCAATCACTGGATAGCGACTATCAAAACTAGTAGCAGACCAACAGACACACCAGCAAGCTTTATTTGTAAAGCCAGCTTGCAAGGCCTTAGACACTTCCGCCAATTACATAATCAAGAGTTCAAACCACTCATAGCGCAAACAACAGTTCCATGTATGCAGGCACTCCTGCTCATCAAAGTTTATCAGCCCCCCGTGAGAATTGCCACATGTTGTGCCACTTTATCATCACGGAATGGAGGAACAGCCATGTCTTGTGGGCGGTGGTTGCATACGTAGTTGTGTCATTAGATGCTCTCCTCCAGCTATGTCGGTTACTTATTACATTCCATGATATGCCATAGCAAAAAGTGCCATAGGCCCCGCACTTCCAGCTGTCACAAGGTGGCACAGAGTAGGAGTTATCATTGGCATGTATGACAACATATGCCTAGAGCGGTTAGCATACCAAGCACACTAGGGCCTGCTAAGCACGTCTGCCCCAGCAAAGCACTCAGCAGCAGTGCAGCACACTCGTGTGACATTCCATGATATGCCATTGCTGTATTGTAAGAGGCCCTGGACCTCAACCTGTCAGAAAAACAGACGAGGATGCCTTTGACATGCAGCATGCATTGATGACAGAGTATGCTTAGATACATACGAGGGCCTGTGGCTAGGAACGCAACAACCCACCCAAATCCTCCAGTGCCTCCATGCTTAACTTGTGCATCCTTAAAGCTGCACGTGAGGACATACTGAGTGCTCAAGCACAACCAGGTTGCCGAAGAACCAAACAGCCCAGAAGCCAATGGAGGCAAGTAAGGCCATACACACAATGCAACCTGCTGCGTTTTCTTTCAAATGCAGCACCTTGCCTCATCACACCAGAAGTATGTTCAGTGGGGTATGCTGCACTGGACCTGTTGCATTACTATGGTAACACAAATACAGCAAATTGCTTCTCAGTTGCATTTGACATAATGCTGTTGATATGACACCCATTCAACATAGCAAAAGGCTCACTGCCCAGACATGTATCCAGCATTGCCACTGACTTTTCAACGATGCACCAGGTTACTCTTGGAATGCATCGGGGGGTCACTTTCTATCACCACCAGTGCCTTCATAAGCCCTGTACCAGGAAGTTTCTGTTACATGGGCTGTATAACCTATGAAGCAGTGTGCATGAAGCATGGACCAACTTGTCCATGTAAGAACTTAGCTGCCTCATCGTGCCACTGACACAATACAAAACTGGCAGATCCAACTGGTTTATGGACAACAACATTGATGGACAACTCTTGGGGACAACATACACGCGTAGCTTAACACCAGAGTCTGCCAAGGCTGCTGCAAACTGCTGCCATACACTTTTCCAACTCAGCAACAGCTCATTCAGGTCCTTAAATTTTGCCAATGACCTGCTTCTTCGTACTGCTTCTGTGTCATAATGTCATTCCAGTGTTCCTGATTACTGCCTTCCTCCTAAAAACCATGCCCTGTACCCTTGTATTGCATGGTGGAGGTAAAGGTTCTGATTAATGCAGCTTTCTCCGGCAGCCTGTGTGCAAAGGATGTGCTCACACCATGCACTGCACTTCAAACAAGTCACAGCATTGTCAAAATGCAGGCCCATGCAGACGACAACCTCAAAGAGCACAGGACTGCGGTAAGAAGTACTAGTCGTGTGGTGTGCTATGCACTGTTTGTGGCAGTCACGAGAGAACACGCATCATCGCAAGGATGTCCAGCGCTCTAACCTGACTTTGCCACAGTGACGTCCCTCCCCTGATTTACACCATCTGAGCAAATGCATGCGTACCCAGAGGTAGTTGGAAAGGCCCCTCCACCACGTAACCTCTCCTTGAGACCATACAGTGACACAACCCAGGAACGGCTGAGGGACCATAGAGCAGACCCCTCTGGATCCCAGCCTGTGGCAGGAGCCTTGCTTGCTAAGGAGGAAGCGAGCAAGAGAGGCCAAGATGCCAGGCCTTTGTGTTCTCTTCCAGGCAGGAGTGGAGAGGATGTGCTTGAGCAAGTCAAGCCGCCAAGCTGACATCCTGGAGGCAAACTCCATCCAGCAGAGTACCAGAGTCCTCAGAGCTGCTGATGTAGGCATCCCCTATCACTAGCTGTGATGTTGAGGAGGCGGCCATGAAGGAGGTGCAGAGGCGCCGCCAAGTGCTGCCCTCATTCTCACCCAACCTGCAGACAGTAGGGAAGGGGCAGCAGGGAGGGTCAACCCCCAAACTAAAGGTACTGCCTTGACTCCAGCCTGCAGCACCAAAGCTGGCGTGTTTTTAACAGGAATCAGCACACGTAAGTAATTGACACCAATTTACTTGTTCATATTGCTAGACTCGAATGTTAGTGTGTTAGTGACTACTGCTTGCGCGTTTGATGCTCACTAACAGAACACAGACCGAGCTCCCAAGAATTGCAAAAAGCTCTTTATATCATTTGGGGGCTGGCACCATAGCTGTCTGGCAACATAGGGTAATGCTGCAATGTGGGTCTAAAGTCAACATCTTTGGCCAATCGCATGTCGCACAGAAGTGCTCAACGTAGGGGGTTTCAGCGCCAAAAAGCTGCACATCTGGTTAAAGCCTAACAGCACAACACTGTGACAGAATAGTGCCTTGCTTTTCTGCAGCACATGGTAAACATCACAGCCCTAAATTGTGTGTGTCCAATCTGTCTTATTCACCTACCTGCAGAGTAACCTAAAGCTCATTGGATCAGCAGACTTACTTTATGCTGAGCAAGTCCTGCTGCTGCCCACGCCTAGCTCCAATAACACTAACAGTAGTCAAGGTCTCCTGTCTTGGCCCTGTGTCTGAGCGCTTGCGATGGTAGAAGCACAGCCTGTACTCATGGCCAGGCTGGGTGTCAACAGTTTGGCAGATGTTTATGCCTTTGTTGGGTGCTAGCTCTAGCCGGTTCCTGCCTTCTGGGTTCCATGAAGGCAGAACAGACACTGGATGGTCGTCCCTTTGAATTTCAAAGGCCAAGTCTGCTGTCTCTACACCTGCCCTTTGAGGACAGCCCTGGAAAGACCAGCCAAAATCTGCAGGGATCACCCAGCCATGCCAATTGTAGAATCGCGAAGTGTCGTCTAGCACTGGATTCTCAAAGCCGCCGTTGATGAGCAAGTTTCCTCGGCAGCTGGTCTCAAGAGGTTCACAGAACCCTGTCGGGAGGTTTTGGGCTTCTATTCCCAGGGTTGGAGCTGTGGTCTGGAATTGAAAGGGCACTTGCAGGGACCAGTGACGGCCTGCAGCAGGGGACACAGGAGCGAGTGACTGCTAGGCACGTCTGCAATAACAACTTATCACTTTCAAACTGACCATCTACCGCACTGCAACAAGCAAGTATAATTACTCTTTTCAATGATACATCATACACTAATGCCGGGGGATGCCTGATGTATGCATTTGCTGTGCATAGAAGCATTGATGCGTGATACCATACCAACACCATACTCTACCTTAGATGGTCACAAACTAGCTCAGCTGATGAAGGCAACCGAGACTGCTGCCTGAATCACAGTGTGCATCAGCCTTTCACTGTGTATCTAGGATGTGCTCATCTGCGGTGCTGCCGTCATCCGTCATATGCAACAATGTTTCTGCTGCCATTGCAAGCAGTATAGAATTGCCATCAAACTGCATGCAGCACTGCTGCTTCCAAGGTCGCATGCCACACCTTTAAAGCCGAATCCTGTTGATCTCTGGCTGCTTGTGGTAGGCACCTCAAGAGAGCCTCCTGCCAGTGCTTCCTGGCCACTGCTGCTGCTGCTGCTATCTCCTGACACTGAGGTTGTTTCCTCAGGAATCTGAGATGCTTGGCTGCCTGAGGTCTCTGGATGCTTTGGCACTGGCATGGCGCGCTCATCATGCTGGTGAGTTTGCATAACCTGGAGGTACTCTACTGACTGAGCAACTGCTGTTGTTGATGCTGCTGCTGAGCCTTCTGACTGTTTAGGTAGTGACGAGACGTCAAAGACCTGCATTAGCTCGTTCCAGTCGCTGAGGGGGTAGCACAGAGCACCATTGAGCTTGTGGCATGCACATAGGTAACCAGGGTCACAGTCTCCACTGAACTCCGGTTGGCAGGTGCTGCATGTGCTGGGTGGAAATACTGAGATTGCTGAGGGATCGAAGCTGAGGCCTTGTGCTGCTTTTTTCTTCACAAGTTCGTCAAGAAGGTTCTGTCGTGCTGCTAAGAAGTCCTGCTCCTGCAAGGATGCAAGGTCTCAGACTCAAGTTCAGTAAAGGTCACATCATATATCAGGGTAGCCCCGTAATGGTAGAGGTCGCATGTTACGGCGATGAAGAGCCGGAAATGGCCAAATTGAACTTTCGGTTCAGTCAATTGCTGGTCAGCAGGCTTTCGCAAGTTCCGAGACACCGCAGGCTTTCATCTGCTTCTAATCGTACCTGAACACTTGTATATGTTGCAGATGTTTGAGCTTTAATAGGGTTTGTTACAGACAGCAGGAGAAGGCATTCACTGAACAGCAACCACCGAGGCAGTGACATCTTCCTCGCCAAAAGCACCGAGCCTGAACCGACGCAGGGTGCCCTATCCTATTGCGTTTGATAGCTTGTGTTCGTGTGCTATATTAATTTCGTATTCAGATGGTATGAACCTATATGCATGAACCATAGCTTCGTTACCTTTTGCGCGAGGCACCAGGACCGAGTCAGAGCTCTCGGTAACTTGCAGTGACTCGCTAGTTGTCAGCAATCAACGGAAAGGAAAGCAATTAGCAAAAGACACTTTATTATTCTATTGTATTTGCCAGATGAAACTGAATAGGTGCTGCCATTTCGACGGTCGATGTCGTGTAACAATCGCCAACGGTGTTCCAACGGCCTGAGATTGCCGTATCTCATAGCATAAGCACGTGAAGGCCGTACGATGGCAAGCCTTATGCCCTCACGGCGGCCACTGTGACCAGGACCATCGCTCATGTGCTCCACGTCCTGATGGCCCAACCAGCAGCAGAAAAAACTACTGTCCTGAGTTCGCAAACGCCTCATGCAAGAACGCCCAAGGATTCGCCTTAGTCTGAATTCCATGAAGCAGATCTGCGGAGTAACAGGCTGGTTACCGGCTAGCTTCAGCATGAACCCCCTGGAGCAAGTTATGATGATGGACAAGGCCTGGGAACCAATACTGACTGACACTAGCACAATGAGAACCGGAACCCAACCCTAGCCGACACATCTATCTCAACAACAACCTGCATAAGGTATTATGATTGATCGGCGCCTGCCCCAGCAACAGCAGATGCTGCGGAGCAAATGGTTTAGGGTTACCCTAAACATCAGATGCTGTGGATGCAAACCCTGCCTCGGGTGACCGGCCCCAGCACGGGTAGTCTTAGCAGTCCCTTGCTCTACATTGACAGTCCGCATCTAAGGTGCCCGCAACAGCAGCTTTTTGTAAACAGGTGCAGTAGGGCTTAGGCCTGCACTCCCCTCCCTTAAACAGCAATCTGTAAAGTAACTCCACAAAACAACGTCTCAGTCATATATTGCGGTATGTAAGCCAAAAATGCATCCCCTTCAACACCAGCAGCCATCATCAAGCACCATGCACAGCATACGATCATGCAGCTACAATGTACATCTCTATCATACTGTGGGATTAGCAGCATCCTTGCGCTGTGTTACAAAAGACGATGTGAACAAGAAAGAATGCCTTGACTAAGCCGCTCTCCTCAGTGCTATAGCTGCCATACCAGCCTAACATGTTCGGCTCACCCTTAAGCCCTAAACCCTAGTAATAGCTATCCCTGCTGCCCTCAGTGCAATAGCTTCCATATGAGCCTCACATGTTTGGCTCAGGTCAACTGCTGCAGTGCTCTGTCTCAATGGACAAGTTGTAACTGCCACAATTCGAAGATGAAGTGTGTAAGGGCTTGAAAAGTGCCCTGCTTTAGCGAGTAGCTTGCAGCTCAGCAGAATCTTAGCTCACCTATTGCTACGAGCTTATTCCAGTTGTTCGCTGTGGCTCCAGGATAGCTCCTCTTCCATAGCTTCAGACAATTCCGAGAATAGCTATACGTGTGCTTATGGCATCGATAATGATACAGCGACAATGGCTTAAGTCCATGTGGGCATTTGAATGGTTACGGTCGAGCACGGCAGAAGGCATCATCCGGTCAAGTCGGCCAACGCAGTTGGTGTAACGAACTATTTGTCGTTTTAATAGATGTTAATGTCTTCCTATTAGCGCTTTCCTTTTGGGAAATGATGCGCTATGGGCTCAGCACAATTACGCTGAAGATTGCGGTGTGTTGCCTTGTCGGCACTAGTTCCATCGGGTTCAGGGTTTAACCTCTAATCACCTGAGTTGGAAGCCGTAGAAGGTGCTGGCACTGTTGTGTAGCATTATATCTATCTAGTGGGGCAAAAAGAGAAGCTAGTGGAGCAAAAACACTAGTGATCCGGCTCCTTTGGCAGCTGCCATCGTAGCTGAAGAAGGTCTGAGACCACCAACAGGAATGCTACTGCTTGCTCAAAGCACGCTACAGCCACATTTCACCACTAGTATAAATAGCGGGCCTTCCCTCTGAGAAGCCGGCTTTTCCCATGCTGATATGCATGTACTCTCCGAACAAGTAAACATCAGAGCATCTATAGACCCTGTGCCTCAAAAGGGTTACGGGTCCTGTTAGACCAAGCAATCGAATCCACGACCTCTGTGGATCCTGCTATTGCTTTTTGTGGAGTCTTCTGAGACTTCCTACGTGAATTCGTAAGTGTTTTTGGTTGAGCCTGTAGAGCTCATCCCCTACTGTAAGATTCAGACCCAAAACAAACCGCTTCCGCACAAAGCGCGCTACTCTCGAGCACAATAGCACAAACATAGAGTATAAGACAGCTTGCATACAGCTTGCCAGCCTGTCACATACATTCGAAGCCTCTTATAGACAAAGCATCTGCTTAGTAGCCCACTGCAAGTCGGTGCACGCTACAAACGATCCTTGGGCCAGCACTTAGCCTTTGGCATTAGTGCTGCTCACACACAGAGTAGGTTGGCCTAGCCATAAGTACCTAGCACGGCAGGCCCCCTCCTCCCAGCCTTGGTTTTCTGGAGCACAGGTTCCGTAGCCTTTTGCATCGCAAAAGCTAGTGTAACCTCGCAGATTGACATATACCGTAACAGGAACTAAAGACAACATCTCAAAGGTTTCTCTACACAACAAGAACGAATACTGTGGAGCTTCTACCACTCTGGGCAACGCCACTCAAGACAGCCTAACGATCCCATACGTGTATATGCTGTGCCCTAACAGGGACCAATGAACGTACTCTCATTGGCAAGCATCAAGGGACGACAACCTACAACGACTTATAAGCCTACTCCTCGCCGCCCACGCTCTGCTTTGATCAAGCACGGGAAGCACGTGAGTCTTTAGCCCTAGCTGAACCCGCGGTATAAAGATCCTAGTCATCGCGCCTGCATCAAGCATCAACAGCAAAGCACGCGATCGCATCAACATTAGCTTTTTCAAAGTCGATAAACATGGAGGGTGCACAGCCTGAACATCGTTTGTCAGCTAGCAGCCTGAACGCAGTAGAAAAGTTCCATGGCGGTAGAAGGGAAGACCCTGTCGACTGGCTTAACAAACTAAACCGCATTGGTCGCAACTTCAATTGGTCTGATAGGAACAAGGTTGATGTTGCACTCCTAAGGATATGGGGACCAGCAGCCGTATGGGCAGAGTCTATAGACTCAGAAGTGCCATGGAGCGAGTTCGAGTTGCTATTTTTGGACAGATTTACCGAACCCATTGAGGAAGCAATGGCACGCTTAACCAGATGTAAGCAAGGACCTTATGAAAGCATCATAGCATACACAGATAGGTTCAAATCTGATGCAAGGTCAGCAAATAGAGTAGAGGATGGTGCACTAGTCTGGCAGTACCTTGAAGGTATGAACCCAGACCTGCGTGTTGAAATATACAGGCAAGGAGGCAATCGCCCCCAAAGCATCGATGAAATATCGCGATTCCTCAAGGGCTGGGAAGCAAATTCTGCAAGCCTTAACAGGTTCGGCCCAGACCCAAGCAACCCCCCTCGTGACAATAGGCGGAATACTGATGGTACGTGGACACGGTTCTCAAATAACAATAACAATGGATCTCGTAATCCTAATAGAGGGTGGAGTTCTGGCAGATATGATGGTTCGAACTCCAGGCCTCGTGACTTCGGTAACTGGCGCCCAAGGCCCCCACAGCAACAATACCAAGATAGGAGGCCCATGCTTCCACAGCAGCCTGCCTTCCCTGCTAATCCTGCCCCAAGGCCTAACCCGCCTCCAGTTTCACAGGACCCAACTATGGAAGAGATAACTAAGCAATTTGAGCAAATGAAGTTGGTATTGGACGAAAGGCGAAGAGATATGCAAAGGGATGCTAGGCACAATGATGCATTTAACCTCTTTGAAGAGTGCACAAGTACAGAACCTAACAGCCCTGCTGCAGGAGCGAACAGTGAAGCTGCTTTGCTTGATAAACTAGAAACTGAACATGCTATTCTGCTGGCAGACTTTGAGCAGTTGAGATTATTGGAGCATACACTCAAGCATAAACCCACTGCTAGCCCTGTCCAAACCCCTAGCTTACCTGAAGAAGGCATGCACTTCATGGATTACATAAGTGATGGAGACTCCGAGGTTGAGCATGGTCAGTATGCCCTTGCCGGTGTTGAAGAAATCTACATCAAAAGGTCCCATGAAGATGATGCCACCACTGCCAGTCGCATGCCCCGCAAGAGAGTGGCTTTTGGCCCCTCCACAAACCCAGGAGCTCAAGGAGTGCCTCCTAGGCCCAATGGCCCTAAACCTCAGCAGAACCTCCAAGGTCGACCTGCCCCCAACAAGCAGCAAGACCACAGAATGTCAGACCCAAAACCACCAGGATTATACCCTAAACCTCCTCCCCCTCAAAGGTTCCCACCTAACGGTAATGTTGCTGCTCATGGTACCCCTTCTGCAGGAAATACGGGTACCCCTGCACCCAAAGGTGACACTTATCCCCTGATGCCCAGGGCTGAGCAGATTCCCCCTGCAAAACCCGAGGTATTGGCCGAAAGCAAAGGGAAGAAATGGCTCTAAAAGCATGTAAATCCATAAGTA
The DNA here is from genome assembly GCA_963556185.1 of Pseudopediastrum boryanum. Taxonomy (NCBI): domain Eukaryota; kingdom Viridiplantae; phylum Chlorophyta; class Chlorophyceae; order Sphaeropleales; family Hydrodictyaceae; genus Pseudopediastrum; species Pseudopediastrum boryanum. The sequence continues at coordinate 130,944 of OY744493.1, forward strand.
TTGATGCTGCTAGAGAAGCTGGCACTGTACTCACTGCCACAAAGATCATAGCTGCTGGACATATGATTGGAGATCAACAACTAATTGAAGTTGGAAAGGAGGTTGCCCGTAGGACAGATGCTTATATGCGTAGGCAAGTTGCTTCCTTATTAAAGGGCCATGATGCAACTCCAGCAGGAACCCAGGTTGAACATGGAATACATTACTATTCCGAATGCAGTAAGGACGAGTCTCCCCAATCTGAAATTGAGTTTTTGGGGGAATGGGAGGAAGAAACACCCTCTGAGCCTACCATTAGGGCCCCAGGCCGTGCCACTATGTGCCAAATACCTGTTAAGGTAGCAATGAGCGACGAGATTTATCCTGCCATAGTGGACACAGGAGCTAGCAAATCTGCTATCACTAATTTTGTGCTGCGCAAGATAGGAATTGACAAACATGTAGTGCCCGTTGAAACGGTTTACCTAAATGCAGACGGCAGAAAAACCTCCTCTCAGGGGAAAATCATGAATGTTCCAATAACCTTGGGCCGAATGACCACCAAAGTCGATTTCTGCGTGACTAATGCCCTGAATTATGATGTGCTACTGGGAGTTGACTTTCTTAAAAGTGCCAGAGCTGGGATTGACCTAGACAATGATAAACTACGCATTAACTTGGGTGGTGGCCTAAAAGAGGTCTTACCTCTGAAATGCCGTTTACAGGCTCCCTCCGAGGAATACGCCGGGCAAGCGACCATGAACATGCTCCAGCCCGTTGAGGAGGAGGTTGAGACCATGCTCATCTTGGATGAGGAAACCACACCTGCACAAGAACAAGACAATACCAGGAATCAGCCCATGAAGCCTGCTATTAAGTACGTTGAATACACCAACCCAAGTGCAGACCTGATTTGGCAGGCCTACACAGCATGGAGAGATGAATTAGAAGAAGGTCAAGACCCCCAGGCTGCTGGAAATGCTGCTGCTGCAGCTCTATCGACTCTTATGTCCCAACCCAGCGAAGAAGAAATCGCGACACCTGTGATGATGATGGAACCTATTGCCACTCTGGACAGGACAGACAACCACATCAAAGAAGCCATACAACTACAGCAGCCGGTAGGACACCCTGAGCCAGTAGAAGTCGGCATAGTGCTGCTAAACCCCAACGGGCCGTGGGAAGCACAGGAAATGGTTAGGATAGCTTCCCAGCTGGACAAGAAAATCTGGCAGGCCATTGATGCTGAAGCTTTGTACCCGCTGATTGGGTGGGATCTGGAGAATGGTATGCATGTGGATCTGCAAACCACTCCCGACTTAACCTATGAGGAGGTCATGGCAATGCTGTATGATGTGGCTGTGACCATGCTGGCACCTGTGAGATTTGTGGAGCCCCACCTGGCGCACCTTGGCTTCAGCCCTAGCCCCCGCTTCTGGAAATCGGATGTATGTGACCCAGCTGCTCCTCCCAATGACCCCAGGCTACCCCTGCATCAGGTGATACTGACAGTGCGAGCTGTTACCAGCTGCAGTGTACCTGTGGACCGTACTCTTCCTTTGAGCTGGGGTATGAAGATGGTATTCCCAAATGCAGACCCTGTCTCCTTACCCTTCCCTGGCCAAGGAAACACACAGCATGCAAAGGTGGACCTAGAAGCCCTGCCTACACAGCCTAGGGTTCAAAGCCCAAGCTCCTCTGACCCACCTTATACCGCTTGGCTTGAGACTGATGCCAGAGACTGGTGGAATGTCAGCGATACTGAGGACAGCGACAGTATCTACTCTGCTGATGCTGATTCTGAGATCTACTGGACCTACCAAGCACACAAGGTCAGCTCCACACCTAACGCCCCAACCAGCCCCAAAGCACCTTGGGCAGATGCCAAAAGCCCTGCTAATGAACCTCAACTGCTGGACCCCCTGGCGGGAGTGCCCACTGACACTACCTGTCTGCCCTTTATGTTTACAGACCCCTGGTTTAAGATGATGCACGATATAGTGATCCCCTATATCAAGAAGGTGCCGCTCTGGGACTTACGGGCCAAGACAGAAGTGACCTCCAGGGGTCCCTTCTTCACCTTCTGGGCCATGCTGCTGAGAAGCATGTATCAAGTGAGCCCCAGTGGAGTAATGCCCTCTGGTTTACTGAGGGACATCTGCAGCAACTTCCAGATGATAGGAGGTGTACAAGGCGCCCAGAGCTATGTTGATAACTACGTCACCATGGGCAGGCGATATGTAGCCAAGGCCCTGCTGGATAATGAGATGTCCATGTCTACCAGCGGCATTGCCGTCCTGGCTGCTGAGTACCTTCTGGAGCTTAATGATGTAATCAAGGGCTGCGATGAAGTCCTGGGCAGGCTCAACCCTTCTCCCCTGCTGTACACAGGAATCCCAGCTGAGAACCACGGCACCACCTGCATGATGAACAGCAACCTATGGATCTGACGGCCAGCAAGATCATCGATGAGAACACCAACCCGGATGCGGCTATTGCTAAAGCCCTGGCAGCACAAATGACAAACGAAAACATGGCTGCACCTATGACCGAGGAGGACCTGACTGTGCAAACAGCAATACAACTCGCATGTGAAGACGCCATCCTAATGATGATGGACTGTGAGGAGTTTGAGGCAGAGCAGGATCTAGAAACTACACCAGTCACTAATGGCACCCCCAGTGACGATAAAGTGACAGCAGGTGACCAGGACAACGGTGCCTTTGGAAGCTACTACTTTGAGGAGGTAGATGATGATGCTACTAAGAAGAAAAGCAGAGATGGCTCAGGCAGTGGCAGTGACTCTGACTCGATGCCTTCGCTCTGCTCTGCTACAAGCAGTGATGAGGATACAGATTGGGACAGTGATAACGCTAGCTGGGGTAGCATGGATAGTGAGCATAGGAATGAGAATGAGGTGTGGCAGGCAGGCTCGGTTTTGCCTGTTCCGTTTCCTAAGAAGGGCCGTGTGGCTGACCGTGTAGACTACTGTAAGCGTACTTGCTCTTATTCCCCTGGCACTTCAACGACTGATCGCACAGAAGCCATATATGTGTTTGACCCAGAAATAGAAGTACCTGCTTCACCCTCCGTTGCTGCAGCGTGTAATTTAGCTAAAGCTGATCAGCAAGAAAGTGACAGTGAAGAAGAAATAGAAGTTGGCTGTGCAGCAATTCACTCAGGAGAGCTGCCCCTTATGTCAATTCCAGCCCCTGGCAGCATTAAAACCCCAGATGAGATCAAAATCGGGGAAGAGTTAACTCCACAGCAAGCTAGAAAGCTTAGGCAACTACTGTGGGAAGAAAAAGACATATTTGCCTTCACACCTGAACAACTAGGCAAATGCGGCACAGTAATGTTTGATATCAGACTCAAGCCTGACGCCAAACCAATTGCACAACGGGCCTATCGCATGTCACCAAAAGAAAAGGAAATTCTGAAAGCAGAGATTGAGAAAATGCAAGAGCTGGGACTAATTAAACCTAGCTGTAGCGAGTGGGCCTCGCCATGTGTATTGGTTCCCAAGAAGGATGGAACACACCGCCTGACATTGAACTATAAAAAGCTAAACGCAGTAACTGCAAAGGACGAGACTCCAATTCCACTGCTTCAGGAGGTTCTGGAGATGCTAGGAAAAGCAAAATATTTTGCATCAGCTGATGCCACTAAGGGCTTTCTGCAAATCCGCTGCAGCCCTGCATCTGCTCCCCTGGCCGCTTTCACAGCAGGAACACTAGGACTATGGGAGCCTACTGTGCTTATGATGGGTCTTAAAAATGGCCCCCCTACCTTCCAGCGATGCATGAACATTGGGCTAGCAGAACACATTGGCAAAAGGTGCTTTGTCTACCTGGATGACTTAGTGATCTTCAACGAAACATTCGACGGCCTACTGCAAGACCTCAAACTGGTTTTTCAAAGCTTAAAAAGAATGGGCATGACACTAGCCCCAGCCAAAAGCGTATTTGGGGTAAAAAGACTACGCTTTCTAGGCCATTTAGTGGATGAAGAAGGCACGCGGCCTGACCCTAAGCTGGTAAAAAGCATACTGGACTATCCCCGACCTAGAAGCAGAGTACAAGTACAAGCCTTTCTGGGCTTAGCAGGGTTTTATCGCAGATTTATCAAGGATTTTGCTCTCATAGCTGGACCTCTGCATGATCTAACAAAGAAAGATGCCCCCTTTCGCTGGGATTCCACACAAGAAGCTGCCTTTCTCACCCTCCAAGCAAAATGTGCCGAATGGCCAGTCTTGCGACGACCTGATTTCAGCAAACCATTCTTTGTGAAAACAGATGCTTGCAAGCAAGGATTTGGCAGCATACTGGGCCAAAAGGACAGCAATGGCAGAGAGTATGTGGTGGCTTATGCCAGCCGCAAAACCAAGCCATGCGAAAAGAATTACTCTGCCTCAGAGCTGGAATGTGCAGCAGTTGTTTGGGCTCTTACTACCAAGTGGCGACCATATGTATATGGAGCCCCCTTCCAACTCATTACCGATCATGCCAGCCTGAAATGGCTTATGACTGCTACTAATCTGACAGGACGCCTCGCCCGCTGGAGCCTACGGCTGCAAGAGTTTGACTTCGAAATTGTCTATCGCAAAGGTGTTGAACACAAAGATGTGGATGCTTTGTCACGAGCCACCGATGTAGGTGAAGGACCACCCATGGTTATAGACCTTACCCACGACTCACCAGCCACCAATGGGTTGGAAGGACCCATTGATTTGACATCCGATGTATGGGAAGAGCATATTTACACAATGATGGAGGCTGATGATGACCACTCCTTCCCTCTGCCAGCTGAGGCTGAATCAAACATTGAACAAGAGGCTTCAGGCTGGCCTGCAACACAACCAGATGAAGAACAGCCAGAGTTACCCCGGTGCATTTCAGAATACAATTGGATTAATCATGACAAAGACAGCTTTCGCATCTCTCTGGATGGATCCATAGGAGCAGGCAAAAGCTCCATCTTGTCCCTGCTTAAAGAAGAGCTGCCTATGGACTACTACTTAAAGCCAGAACCTGTTCATCTTTGGGAAGCTAAAGGAGCGCTGTCCCGCTTTTATGCCACAGCTCACCTACCCCAAGACTGCTATGAGCGCTGGATGGCAGCTCAAGAGCTACAAAACACCATACTTCAATCCTACATTGATCCAGCACCCTACCCTAGGCGGACTGTTATGGAAAGGGGTGCATTTAGTTGTCTCTCTGTATTCACACCACTGGCCAAGCTCCACCCAGACTTGGAACAAAGCATCTACAGCAAAGCCTTGTCAGATCCCAGGTTTTTACACACGGTTCCCCACGCTATTATCTATTTGGATGTACCCCCTGAGGTATGCCTGCAACGCATTAAAAGTAGGGGGATTGCCTGTGAGCAAAAAGTGGATTTATCTTATCTACAGAAGCTAGAGGATCAGTATTATACACTGATAAACACATTCAAGGGCCGTGTTCGCATTATTGATGGCACCATGCCCAAAAGAACAATACTTCTGGAAGTGAAGCGAGCAATCAAAGAACTAGCTCAGGAATTTGAGGCGCAACCAAGCAAGCCAGTCAGAGCCAGAGATTTACTACCTGAGTTTCCAGCACGACGCTTTCCATCCGTTCAACAAGATGGAGAGTATAGAAATGGGTTGCAACATGATGCTTTAAGAAACACTCACCCTGGAGACGTGTTTATACGCAAAAACCATGAGGTTAGGTACCCCGGGGGAACCATAACTTCGGCATTAGCAAGCAACTCAGCAGAATGGTTCCATGGACCCATTTTGGAGACTCAACCTATAGAATATGACCCTGCCAGGCATGCATTGGTTTTATTTGGCCACGGTGGCCAGTATGAGTTCACCCCAACATTTTGTGAACGGTACCAAGCAGTACATGGTGAAGACCCCTCTGTACACGACAGAGTGGATGCAAAATTGATCCTGGAAGTTATGAGAGAAGTTGGATGGGCTTCTAGTGCACCACATATGGCTCTAGCCATAGTTCCCCGCAAAGGCATTGACGCCTTGTCTATCTTCAGAACACACCATAACAGCGAGATGGTATGCATCAGTCCTGACACTTATGCAATCAGACGTCTCAACATGAGGAAGCCCTACATGCCTGTGCCAGAAGACCCTACAACACTGCTTAGGGCCTATCAAATCGAGGGACATTTGCTAAACCGCCAAATCACAATATTTACCGATCAAGCAAGCTTCTATGGCGCCCCTGCAATAAAATGGGGAGATGACTATGGCACAGGCCGCCACCCAAAGTATGGTGAAATCCCTCCTCCTAACAAACAAGCACAACTACTTGAGGGGTCAGTAAGGCAACCACCTGACTGCATTCTGTTAATGACCGACTGTGATGACTTACATCCTCACACGGCGGGGACGCCGTCTTTCCGAAAACGGTGGGAGGACCCAGAAATACACCCCGCAGAAGTACACCCCACACAGCAGGAGACAAACAGTGACAAAGCTACATCTGACTCAGACTTCACAGTACCCGTGGACCTGGCATGTGAGATTTGCCAAGATCCAGGACAATGGGAGAAGATGCTAATCTGTGAGAAATGCTTCAAGGGCTTTCATTATCCCTGCCTCAAACTCACCGGCATCCCAGAAGGGCGCTGGGAGTGCAAAGACTGTTGTGATGAGACCTGTAGCCCAGAATCATCATTCCAAACCGCAGATGAACTAGATGCGGCTGACAACCTTCCCACAGCGCTCTCAACCCTTCTCAGCGCCCAAAATCACACTGCAGAAGAACCAACAGAGCAGGACAAGGAAGCTGGTCAGCCTGACATATTCAAGGACACACTGGTGTTGCATTACTTGAAAACAGGCACCCTGCCAGACAGCGCTGAGACTGCAGAGGAAAGAAAGAAGACAATGAAGCGTGTAGCAAAGCGAGCAAAAAACTACAAGATGACCAAAGATGGCAGATTGTACAGAAGGCCCACCAAAGCCTATCCAGCTGTTCGGATGGTGCCCTCACCAGCTGCAAGACAACAAATTGTTGCTGAAGCCCATCACCAGTTAGGACATATGGGCATTAAACGTATAATGAGCCTGCTGACGCCCACCTACTTCTGGAGCAACATGACTGGGGATGTCAAGGAGGCAATAAGGCAGTGTGATGCCTGCACAAGAAAGGGTGACCTTCAAAAGCTCAAGGAGGACCCCGAGCTAAAGCCTATACCCCCTGGCAACATTTTTGAACGAGTATGTGTGGATCTGATGGGTCCAATGCCCAAAACACCAAGAAAGTCAAAATACATAGCTGTAGCAGTCTGCCATTTTTCAAAATATGTGTGTGCTAGGGCAATACCAGACAAAAAGTCTGAGACTGTAGCTAGGTTCTTTCTCGAAGAAGTGATAGCAGCTCATGGTGTGCCAAAGATAGTACAAAGTGACCGAGGCACCGAATTTCTTGACCAATTTCAGGACTTGATGCAGAAGTGTGGCATAAAGCACATTACCAGTAGTGCTTATAGGCCAGAAGGCAACGGCATGGTTGAGAGAATGGTGCAAAACATCTTGCACTCGTTACAGAGAGCAGCCATGAAGCACCCAGAATCTTGGGACTTGGAATTACCATGGGTGCTGCTGGGTTCTAGGGCAGCTAAAGCAGCCAGCACAGCACATTCGCCTTTCTTTTTGGTCTATGCACGGAACCCTTGCCTACCAACTGATCGCAAGCTGATGCTCAGCAATGATCAAACTCCAGAAGGCAACACTACGGAGACCGACCTTGAACACCCTGACCACGTTGACCTTCCCCATGCTGTCAATGAAAGCTTACATGAGAGAAGCAAAGCAGTTAATGCTGCTGCTGACGAAGCGCTGGAAAACATTAAGAAGGCACAAGAACAACAGAAGAGAGCCTACAGAAAACGCAGGGGCCTGCAACCTAACCCCCGCAAAACTATGCCTCCTGGCAGCATGGTACTAATGAAGGTGCCTGCCAAAAACAAACTGGCTGCTGGCTGCGAAGGTCCCTACCGTGTGGTCTCTTATCATGAAGATGAGACTGCGCCCAAGCAAGGCTCCCACCCCAACAGGGTGGTGCTAGAAGATGCAGATGGCAAAGCCTGGGGAATCCATGTGAGCCGCATATACCCCTACACTCCTGACATACCAAATACTAGCCCTAAAAGGTTATAAAAATGCCAAAAGGACAGCACCAAGCCCCTTTCTCAGGAAAATTATGATCAGCTAGACCTCATGACCAAGGAGCAATTCCATGAGAGATTGACCTACCTTTATGGGTATCCAGTTCCCCAAAAACATGCCACCAGACTTCGCACATACTGGCTGCGTGCCCTCAACAACCCAGTAACATTTGCCACCAGCCCAGAAGAAGTACGCCCTCTCTCTGTCTTGATCAACTGGCGAAAGCTACTCAGGCTATGTTCACAGCCTGTCATCTTGGATCCCTGCGCAGGAGAAGGAACAGTGTTGCGAACCATTAAGGAAGAAGTTCCAGGATTAGAAAATGCAGCCTTGTACAACAATGATGTGAGCTCAAGCCATTGCACGGAGCTAACCTTTGACTGCGTCACCCCAGACGAATGGGCAGTAGCCCCCAGTAAAATAGACATAATCATGTCTTCTCCTCCCTGGAACATTGCTGACTGCATGTTCCCTGACTTTGTATCTAGAAGCAGGCTCTTTACAGCCATGCATAACAGTGGTGATTGGATTGCCAGCGGCCCTATCTTTAGGAGATTGTATTGGGCTTGGCTGGTTTCTCAAAACCGAGCAGTCGAGATCCGAGGACTCCCACGAGTTAAGAATAGGCCTACACGAAGGTGTACATGGTATATAGTCTTTGCTTCCAGCAAACTTAAAGACCTACTGTGGCAAGGATCAACAGATTGCCTCACATTATATGGACCTTGAATCACCATAGCAAGCAGGACAGAAACGGGATCCCATTGAGGGGATTTGCTTGAACTAGAATTTAGGAACTTCTGCCACCTGATGAGTGGCTATATACTGTAGATTTTTGCGGGTGGAGGACTCCTGTCTACTACCTACAAGTATTTTTCGGTCTAGAGCCCATACTCGGGCGAGGACACCCTCTCGTCCTGGCCGGGAGAGACAGCTGTAAGGGCTTGAAAAGTGCCCTGCTTTAGCGAGTAGCTTGCAGCTCAGCAGAATCTTAGCTCACCTATTGCTACGAGCTTATTCCAGTTGTTCGCTGTGGCTCCAGGATAGCTCCTCTTCCATAGCTTCAGACAATTCCGAGAATAGCTATACGTGTGCTTATGGCATCGATAATGATACAGCGACAATGGCTTAAGTCCATGTGGGCATTTGAATGGTTACGGTCGAGCACGGCAGAAGGCATCATCCGGTCAAGTCGGCCAACGCAGTTGGTGTAACGAACTATTTGTCGTTTTAATAGATGTTAATGTCTTCCTATTAGCGCTTTCCTTTTGGGAAATGATGCGCTATGGGCTCAGCACAATTACGCTGAAGATTGCGGTGTGTTGCCTTGTCGGCACTAGTTCCATCGGGTTCAGGGTTTAACCTCTAATCACCTGAGTTGGAAGCCGTAGAAGGTGCTGGCACTGTTGTGTAGCATTATATCTAGCTAGTGGGGCAAAAAGAGAAGCTAGTGGAGCAAAAACACTAGTGTTCCGGCTCCTTTGGCAGCTGCCATCGTAGCTGAAGAAGGTCTGAGACCACCAACAGGAATGCTACTGCTTGCTCAAAGCACGCTACAGCCACATTTCACCACTAGTATAAATAGCGGGCCTTCCCTCTGAGAAGCCGGCTTTTCCCATGCTGATATGCATGTACTCTCTGAACAAGTAAACATCAGAGCATCTATAGACCCTGTGCCTCAAAAGGCCTGTTAGACCAAGCAATCGAATCCACGACCTCTGTGGATCCTGCTATTGCTTTTTGTGGAGTCTTCTGAGACTTCCTACGTGAATTCGTAAGTGTTTTTGGTTGAGCCTGTAGAGCTCATCCCCTACTGTAAGATTCAGACCCAAAACAAACCGCTTCCGCACAAAGCGCGCTACTCTCGAACACAATAGCACAAACATAGAGTATAAGACAGCTTGCATACAGCTTGCCAGCCTGTCACATACATTCGGAGCCTCTTATAGACAAAGCATCTGCTTAGTAGCCCACTGCAAGTCGGTGCACGCTACAAACGATCCTTGGGCCAGCACTTAGCCTTTGGCATTAGTGCTGCTCACACACAGAGTAGGTTGGCCTAGCCATAAGTACCTAGCACGGCAGGCCCCCTCCTCCCAGCCTGACAAGTGTGTTAACCCCCTGAATGCTTTCTGCAGAACCTATAAAGTGGCAGCGCTAGTAGCTGTTTACACCTCCTGGACTTGCCCCACTCGTAAACCCTGCTACAGCAGCAGCGTGCTAGCCCCTCAATGCTTTCTGCAGGCCAGATATAGCCAGTGTGGCCGGTCAGCAGCAGTGCACAAGCTGAACCAACCCCATGGTGACCCCACTCGTAAACCCTGCTACAGCAGCAGCCCCATTAGATTTTTTGTTTACCAACCCTTGACCCTAAACCCAAGCAACAAAAACCCTAAACTACTACAGCAGCAGCCCAACAGCTTTGGTCAAACCCCAGAGCAGCAGCACCCACATGCACAAAGCAGTCGCCGCGATGGGCACCACCTTGGGCATAACAAACTTCGGTATCATGTCTTTCTGCAGCATGTCGTCTGCCATATCCAGCACAGTTGTCTTGAATGGGATGTATTGCGTTAAACCCAGTTCCCTGGCTGCTTTGCTGGAGTCTACCTTAGGGAGCTTCCTGAAGGTAGCGTGGGTGACCGGGCGCGGCAAGCCCATGAAAGGGCCGATGATAAGCAGAGGGGCTTTTGGGGGTTTAAGAGGGGGGATCCAGCGGTTGCGGTAGACCTTGCGGAGGATCTTTGCTGCTGCTGGCATGAGATACGTGCTCTCAGCGCAGAGGAGGTAGCGACCGGAGGCTGAGGGGTTGACTGCTGCTACACAGTGGGCTTGAGCCACGTCACGGACGTCTACTACTGCTGTACCAAGGGGAGGGGCCCAGGGGAAAAGGGCGCCAGACATTAGATCAGTGATCTGGCTGATTGATTCGCCGTCTTTACGGCTGCCTAGGGGTGGGCCCCATATTGCACCTGGGTTGATGCTGCATAGGGACCATCTGCCTGCTGCTGCTTCGTGCATTTCGTAAGCCTTCTTTTCTGCTGCAGTTTTGCTGTAGAAGTAGGGGTACTTCTTGGGGTGGGCAATGAGGTCCCAATCTGCTTCTGAGAACACGTGGTCCTTGCCCCGCTCCCTAGGGTCGCCCCACACAGCCACGGTCGAGGATGTGACCACGACACGCTTGACTGAGGGGGTACGGTTCACGGAATCGAGAACATTCGTCGTACCGAAGATGGCAGGGGCAATCATGAGCTCTTCTTCCTTCCCGGCGGGAACGTCGAAAGCATACGGCGAAGCTGTATGAATGACCACGTCACAGCCCTGTATGGCAGATTCAAACGCTTGTTCCTGTGTGAGGTCCGCCTTGAAGAGCTTAAGACGCTGCTCCGCCCCAGGCAGGGACGTCAAGTGGCCCACGACTTTGCTGTTCTGCGGGTCCCGTACGGTGCCATGGACGGTATGCCCAGCTACAAGCAACCGCTGCACGATGTGACCAGCAACGTAGCCACCAGCACCAGTGACACAGACGCGCAAAGGCTTACACGCCTTCTCTGCTGGCGTCAGTGGTGGATTGAGCTCCATCCTTACTGTACCAGTTGATCTGCACGCACGGACAGCTCCTACAACTGGATTCAGGGTATCTATGCAGTGCACAGGGTATCATTAAAGTGTCACGATGGTACAATTGATGCTGAGTGCTCTCAGATAGACGGGTGATGAGCAGTAGAAGACCCGGCAGGGTGTGCACAGCCAGCAGCTACAGTGCATTGGCCTTCGTATCTACTATGTGTCCGTCAAGACGATTGTGCGAGGATGATGCTGGTTCTGCCTACGGAGTCAACCAACCTGGGGATGCAGTTGGTTGTCGAGTGAGAGTCGTCACCAGCAGCGCACTGCCGCGCGGCGGTCACTTCTAGAGGCTGCAAGGCCTCTTTGGCCGCAGCTGCGATATGTCTCGATGCGCTGGCCTTCTTTACTTTTTGCTAAGCACTGGGATAGACGATCCATGGTTTGGCACGTTGCAAAGGGTATCCGGATAGACGATCCATGCCTTTCTGGCTTCGTCCAACCACCTTACTTTCTGGTTTGGCTCAGCGTGCAGCGCATTAAATCTGTCATAGCATTTTAGGTGACAGTAAAGGGCGCTAGTGGATTTCGATCAGAGGTCCCTGTGCGTCGAGGCATCGGTCGGTGGTTCTGGGGTCATCCCGACGGCACTTTTAGGATCATCTGCAGACACAAGCATGGCATCTCTTCAGTGTCGTACATGTGGGTGCCACCTCACAGCTGCCCGTAGAAGCACCATCCGCCCTGCCTGGGCAGGTAGGCCAATTGGACCCCACAGTAATAATCAAACCCTATTCAGTCTATCTCATGCTCTTGTGTTGCAAACTCATCTCCTCATAGCTCCTGATTGGTTTGCTACTCGATGGCAATCCTTATTAGTGACTCATGAGCACTCCTCTCTCTCTTCTGCAGGTCTACCAGCCGGCAGTAGAACCAAGCAGCAGCAGCAGCAGCAGCAGCAGCAGCAGCAGCAGCAGCAGCAGCAGCAGCTAAAGCCAGGCAGTCGCAGCCGTCAGCGGCAGCAGCTAAAGCCAGGCAGTCGCAGCCGTCAGCGGCATGCAATCGCATTTGCCATCTTCAGCACCCAGAGCTCCAACCCAGCCTTCTCATACGGCAACATGGATGATGCTGTGGTGCAGACACGCTACCGGGACGAAGCCCCCATGACCACCCAGGGGACAGTCAACAAGGCGGGTCTGCTGCTCCTCATGTCCTTTGCCACAGCAGCTGCTACTTGGATGCAGGTATGGCACAGCAGGGTTTAGATTGCAGAGGCAACCACTATCAGCGGGGTTTAGGTTGCAGGGAGATCACTAGAGGCAGGGTTTAGGTTGCAGGGACAGAGTATAAGCAGGGTTTAGGTTGCAGGGACATCATAATCGCAAGGTTTAGGTTGCAGGAACACCACAGCAAGCAGGGTTTAGGTTGCAGGGACATCATTATAAGCAGGGTTTAGGTTGCAGGGACACCACAACAAGCAGGGTTTACCTTGCAGGGACAACCACATAAGCAGGGTTTAAGTTGCATGCTTCAAGAAGCACCGTTGTTACTTGGCTGCAGGTGTAACAACGCCAACATAAGCAGGGTATAGGGAACATGCTTCAAGAGGTACAATTCATCCCTCTTCAGGGCTTCTGCCCCAGGTTGGTGCTGTGCTGCCCATGGCATGTTTCTAGGGTGCGCCTGCCACATTTCTAACCCTAAACCCTTAATTGTAACGGCCAGAGAAACGGATTGTGGTTTAGTGCTGTCAGACACATAGTCTACTTGCATGATTGCGATGGTATTCCAGCAAAATCAGCAGCCCTCTGCATTCGGAATGTGGAAGTTGGAGTTTAAGCTCAGTGCATTGTAGGGCCGTGCAGTGCATGCATCCCTAGCATGTGCTGTTTCACTAGCACTTCTACATCATCATTACATTTCAGGATATGCCATAGCAAAAAGTGACATAGGCCCCGCACCTCAACCTGTAACTGAAAACAGCCAGGTGGAACAGCGAGGGGCATAAGGTACTTCATCTTCTAAATGTGGCAGTTACAACTTGCCCATTGAGACAGAGCACTGCAGCAGTTGACCTGAGCCAAGGCATGGTAGGCTCATATGGAAGCTACCACACTAAGGGCAGCAGGGGTAGCTTCTACTAGGGTTTAGGGTTTAAGGGTGGGCCAGACATGTGAGGGCCTGTGGAACAAACACTCCTACAATTCTGTAATGAAGATATCCCAGTCAGACAGTACGGCGCATCAGGCCGTGACGTTCCAGTAGTACTGTGCTATGTTCCTGTACGGCCAGCGGACCAAAACACTGTGTTCCTACTGTGTTCCTACTAAAAGAGGGTTTTGTTCCTACTAAAACCCTCTTTCTGCAAAAGACATCTGTAGTAATGCATTGCCTGCTGGGGTTTAGGTCTTGGGTCTAGGGCTGGAGGCAGTCCATGAGGATTTCCTGAACACGACAATTGCAGTGTGATGTTGAGGTTTTGCTCAAAGAAGCTCTGTGGGCCTCCTAAGACCTGTGCTGTAAATGCTGTGTGTAATAAAGGCTGATGCGTTACAGAATTCCCTCTGACTTTCTTGCCATGTATCAGCAGCTGGTACCATATCAGTCCCTACCCGTATTGTGCTGGAATGCCCTCACTTACAGCTGCTCAAAGAGAATAACACCTCCTGCTCCTCCTCCTCCTCCTCCTCCTCCTCCTCCTCCTGCTGCTGCTGCTGCTGCTGCTGTTCTTTTTCCCTCGGATCATGTCAGGAAGTAGAATAACATCTGCTGCTCCTCCTTTCCCTCCTCCTGCTGCTGCTGCTGCTGCTGTTCTTTTTCCCTCGGATCATGTCAGGAAATAGAATAACATCTGCTGCTCCTCCTTTCCCTCCTTCTGCTGCTGCTGTTGCTGCTGCTGTTGTCCCCCATCAGATGATGTCAGGCAGATAGAATAGCACCTGCTGCTAATTTAGCCGGGGCTATTCTTTCCTCTCAGATACTGTCAGGCAGAAGTGATAACACCTGCTGCTGCTTCTGCTGGGGCTATTTCTTCCTCTAAGATAATGTCATGCAAAAAAGTTTAACGGCGGTTGCTTTTGCTGCTGCTGTTGTTTTCCCCCTCTCAGATCATGTCAGGCAATGTGGCCACCATCTTGGCAGTACTCAGGATATCTGCCACTGTTAGGATTGTAATCAGATGCACTTCACTGCTGCTCGTCAAAGAGAGTAACAGTTGCTGCTCCTCCTCCATCCCCTCCTGCTGCTGTTGCCGTTGTTCTTCCCCATCAACTCATGGCAGAGAAAAACTAACAGAGCCTTGCTGCTGCTGCTGCTGCTTCTGTCCCCCGCCCCTGCCACGCCAGATCATGTCAGGCAATGTGGCCAGCATCATGGCAGTACTCAATATCACGGCTGCTGCTGCTGCTGTTTTTCCTCCTCATATCATGTTTGCCAAAACAAGTAGCGGCTGCTTCTTCTCCTCCTCCTCCTCCTGCTGCTGCTGCTGCTGCTGTTTCCCCTTCATGTCAGCATAAAGAATAACATCTGCTGCTGTTGCTGCTGCTGTTCTCCCCGCCCCTCCAGATCATGTCAGGCAATGTGGCCACCATCATGGCAGTACTCAGCACAGCAAAGATCGCCGGCTTCGTAGCCCTGGGCTCCGTCCTGGCATCTATGTTCAAACCCCAATGGGCCCCGGTCACTGCTCCAGTCTATGCCCTCTGCAAGGGGGTGGCCCTAGCAGGCCTATCAGCTATGTTAGAGGCCAGGTACCCAGGCATCGCAATGAATGCAGTGCTTCTAACTTTCAGCACAGCTGGCAGCTTGTTTATCGCGCTGAAGGCGCGGCTGATTACATTGACGGATAGGTTTGCAGATACTGTGAGGGCAGTGACAGGGGGCTACTTCATTGCTATGCTGCTGCTGCTGGTGCTGAATATGTTTGGCATGCGGATGCCTGGGCTGCTGACATCAGGTGGGAATGGAATATGATAAATAGGAGTTAGAAACTCATTGCAGTCGGGTCTAAAGTTTAAGGACAATAACATCAAGTGAGCATTATATGGTGCCAGATACAGAATGAGATAGATCTCTAAAGAAACCTCGGGCCGTGCAGCACCCATTCCATTGCATATCTATAGCATTAGCTTGTGTGCTGGCAGATCCCCATGGGTTGTGTGGCTTCCTGATCGTATTTAGGAGCCTTGTGTTTTATGGCCTCGGTTTCTTTGCCGACTGGCATAGCTGGGTCTTGCGCTTTTGACTGATTCGAAAGCATACCTTCCCCTCCCTCCCCTCCTCTCACTCCTGCTGCCTTTGTCCCCAGCTCGGTTAGCTGTGTGTTTATGGCCTGGGTGTCTGTGCCCATCGGCATAGCTGGTCTTGCATTCTTCATTGATTAACTGTCTAGTTTAGGGTTTAGGCATAGCCTCTCTTGCGTTCTTGGTTAATTGATTGATTGATTGACTGGCTTGAAAGCAAATGCCTCCCCTCATTCCTGCTGCCTTTGCCCCCAGGTCCTCTAGCTGTGTATCTATGGCCTGGGTTTCTCTGCCCTTTGGCATAGCTGCTCTTGCATTCTTCATGTGTTAACTGACACCAAAGCAGACACTAAACCCGTCCTTCCTGCTGTCTTTGCCCCCAGGTCCTCTAGCTGTGGGTCTAGGTCTGGTGTCAGCTGGCCTTGCTGCCGCCAACCTGCTGCTGGACATGGACTTCATCAACCGCTGCTCCTACCAGCGCCTGCCCAAGTGGATGGAATGGTACAGTGCACAGAGCTTGATGTTGACACTGGTGTGGATGTACACAGAGATACTGCGGGTGCTCATGGCTGTCATGGGGATGGGAAGAGATTAGGTAATGGCGGAAGAGGATGATGAGGGGCTTTCATGATGGGAGTGCTGCAGTGTTCTGTAGCAATGGCTGCTGCCAGGGGAAGTAGTAATGTTGGAGGTTACTTTGCAGGCGTTCTGCCAACCTCCATATGGAAGGGAGGGGGTGGTCTGAGTGGCGTGGGCAGGAATGACTGAGGGCAGAGTATGATGAGGGGCTTTCATGAGGGGAGGGCGGGGGGGCAGTGTTGCTGGGTATGAGCAGGGATGACTGAGGGAAAAGTTCGCTTTGGTATGTGTTGATTAAACAAAAACAAACCAATAACAACGTTTGGGTTAAAGAGGTTTACAGGCAGTGATGGAAGAGTAGTGCTGAGGGGCTTACTTGAGGGGAGTGCTGCAGTTTTCTACTGCAATGTATGAGATAGATCACTGCACAGCTTTCGGGCCGTGCAGCGCCCGCGGCATAATGTAGTGAGCGCGAGAGTGTGAAGATGATGTACGTCTATGGGGTACATACTTCGTTGCTAGGGTCCACGACCGGAGAGCAAGGCTACTTGACAGATGCTAATGTGTAGTGCATTAGTAATGAGCGTCCTGTACTGGGTGGAGCACGTGTAAATGATTCTGTTGCCAAGAGTCCAGAGACGGCAAGTGGTTCTGCCGGTGTGTTTGGTCGTTTCGACCTAGCTGCCTTGGTGCAGCCACACCTTCAATTTTTGTTTGTTTGTTTGTCTGCTCGGTGTGGTCAGCAGTCCCGGCCTGGGCACTTCCAAGCTTGTGGACTCCTGGTTTCTGCTTAATTGCTACCACTGCCACACACTCCATGTTGCACTGTTCCCCATCTTTTGGCAGTGGTTCCCCACTGTTCAAACATCTGATCAGTCAGAACACACTGGTGCAGTTGGTAGCGCCGCCATGCCTAGACAACAGAGTGTGTCAGTGACTGCATTGCAAAGGTAGCCCCAGAGCCTACCGGATCAACTTTAATAACATGTGCTCTAACTGACTACAGAGCCGAGCAGCATGTGCAATGACTAGTGTACGCATGCTGTGCGTTGCTGTATTAGGCTGTCCTAGCATGCTAGTGAGCTACATTACCAACCTTCAGGGTAGTGATGTTGCTGCTGGCGATGGCGCTGTTCCTTCCAAGCAAGCCCCGAGATTGGCGGGCGAACACAACTATGTCCTAATGAAGGCAAGGGAGCTTCGAGTGGTGCCACGAGCGATAGTGGAGAAGGAGCACCTCCAATTCCGCGCCCTGCCGCGTCGGGCGGCGTAACTGGCCATATGCAAGCAGGTGTAGTAGGCTCGACTGGGTGTGGATACGGTGACTGTGGCTCCGGGTCAGAATTTTGTTTCACTGCGGTACGGACTACTGATGGCATGCACCCAAGCCAACTTCGGGAAGGGACACTGAATACTGCACAGACGGGAAGACTCGCCTGCTTAACGGCTCAACAACTTGCACGTTCAGACCCAGCATTCAGCTTTGAGTCCAGTTGGCACCAGCTAAGCCCTTTCACAAGCCCTGCGCACCGCCCCTTCATCTTCAGATCGCTTCAAGATCAAGGCGACGCCAAAAGATCATGGCTGGATGGCTTGGCTCTCTTGTAGCTTGACAGCGCTCAACGCACTTGCTGTGGCTTGCTTGGTGCTTGCCAGCCATCCGTGTTTGCTGCTGCTGTTGTGGTATTGCGAACCGCCAATTCTGTAGACGTCCCGGTTCCCTGCAGCAAACATGCAGACCGCCCTCAGCAAGCAGGCCACTAGGCCATCTGCAGGTCTACGCGCTTCACACCAACGGTGTGTGTATTTGCTACTGCCAGGCTCAATGCAGGCCACATTGAAGCATTCTAAATGACCGCGGTTCTCAACATGCAGAAGCGCAATCTCTCGCTCACTGAGGGTCGTCGTGAGGGCAGAGGATGCTGCAGCTACCAAGGTAAGAATCCAAATACATTCTTGAACTTGTTTAGCTACTGCTCTACACTGAGGAGAGCGTGCATACTGTGAGATAGTCCACAGAACCGCAGCGGTGACCGTTTTCGCCCAGCGCCTAAGTGCATTGGCTCCAATTGCTTCTACAAGCTGTGTTAACAACAGTATTCACTTCTTGCAGGAGCGCAAGCTATCTCCATTGGAGAAGGGTGGCACCTTAAAGGGCGCAGATGCAGCTGGCAAGGTGCGACACAATCTCATTGGAAATGGGGCGGTTACGCAGCTTAGTCGTGGTCAGCAAATAGACGCGTGTGCCCTCTATACTTTCAGCTGAACGTCTCGATATGCATGGAGCTGGCATAGGTGGCTAGTCATGTTCTCAGTCAACCACCAGAGTGCAGGCTATTCGGGGGGCACGTCCAGTTAGCTTTGCATTAATACCTACTTCCGTCAGCAGCTGCGTACCCAGCAATTCGGAGATCGTTAGCAAGTACACTGCAGCGCATCGAAGCATTGTTATAGAAGCAATCTCGACAACGATATGAGTATGAAGCTGTTTGAATGCCTAAGTTCATTTCCGTTACTGTTTTTGGTCCCAGTGGCACCACTACCTATAAAGAATCCTCTAAGCAGAGCACTTGTGCAGCATTCACCAGCGGATTCAGTGGTGATGAAGCCTTTGTTGTAGACATTCATTGTATGAACAATTCCTAACACCTATATACGGGGGTGGTAGTGAGGATGAAACTGCATGCCTGCATTCTTTACATTCTAGAGCAAGGCGATATTTCACAGCAACCCCCCAAGTCTATCCGCCCAGACTGTTTAGTTATGCTGGCCTGTGCTTAAGCACTTTTGCTATGGCACGTCCCGGAAAATAATGGCTATCCTGTGCTGTGCTGTTGCTGCAAATGCTGGTCCTTGCAGCAACGCCCTAAACGTTTCTGCGCACGTCTTGGTACTGCTCTTCTGCCCCTATGCTCTTCTGTCCCTATGCTGATATGTTCTGCTGTGCTGTGCCCCTCCATGCTTCAGGATGCTGGCGCTGCTGCCAAAGCCGCCCTGGCAGGTGCTGCAGGGAACTTCCTCCAGGTGAAGGATGGACGCTTCATTGACGACCGCTGGGTGGGTGGACGCTGGGACCTCAGCCAGTTCCCCAAGGATAAGAATGGGGAGACAGACTGGGACACGGTGAGGCAGGGGATGAGCGGAGGGCAGGGTTCACTGGGGGTATGGTGGGAAGGGGGGGGGGGGGAAAGGAGGGCAGGGGTCAGTAGGGGTATGGTAAGAAGGGAGGGGAGGAAAGGAGGGCAGGGAGGAGAGGAAGGGAAGGGGGGGGGGAGAAGGGAAGGGAAGAAACGGGAGGGAGAGGTGGAAAGGGAGGCGGGAGGTATGTGGACAGCTTTTGCAGCTGCCAGGAGAAGGCAAAATACATGATGGGGAATGATGAACTCATATGTCCCTTGCCAGAAGCCTAGTGCACGGAGCAGCGGGAGATCAGGAGTAATCCTGCTATAGTTTGCCACATGAGCAGCTGCTGAAGTGCCAGGTGGGTGGGCACAGCAAGCTGGGCATGCGGGTGGTGGTAGTTGAGCGCAGGGTGTTTATGAAATGGCCACAAAGCATCCAAGGAGGCTGCCAAGAGTAATCTGGCTGGTGGCCTAATTGAGCAAGGGGATCTTGGCGGCATGCGGTTGCTGGGTACACGGGGATATAAATTGCATCCAGTGTTTTTTGTGTAGTGGGAGGCTTTTTGCGTTGGAAAGGCCTCAGTTGTTGACATAGCTGGCGGTTGCCAGTGTGGCAAAGCTCTTGCCTGGGGTAGTCATCTCTTGAAATGGTGCTGACAATAGCTGGAAGCATGGTCGCACTCTCATCTGAGCCCAGTGGTGGAGACAGGTCCTGTATATTGCTCAGGTATTCACTTCTTGACGGATCGATCGGGAGGCGCATGTTGAAACGGAACATCTATGCCTTAATCGGGGCTGCATCTTTTCACATTTTTTGAATTGTTGCTAGATATGCTTGCTTGGCTAAGAGAAGTTCTCCAAGAGGGATAAGAAAAATGCAGCTCTCCCATGAGCAACATAGAGCAGTGATTGAGGTCTGTAGCCAGTATGTGGGCTCTTGAGCAGCAAGTTTGGCACGAAAAGCAGCAGAACAGCATCAAGACTATGTAAACATGAGGCAGACTCACCCTGCACAGTTCCGCTCAAGTGATTGATGCTAGGTTAGTTTTGGGTTTAGGGTCCATACAGTTCTGCTGCTACTAAGTCAGGTAACAGCTTGAGGTGCGGGGCCTATGGCACTTTTTGCTATGGCATATCACGAAATGTTATAATAATTCAGGTGATTGCTAGATTATTTTGGAGTGCAAGGTTCCAGGATTTATCTAATCCTCACTTCTGCTGCTGCTGCTGCTTCCCCAGGTGATTGATGCTGAGATTGCTCGCCGCAGCCTGTTGGAAGACCTGCCCATACCCAGCACCAACGAGGAGCCAGTGCTCTTTGACACCAGCGAGATCCCTTGGTGGGCATGGGTGCGCCGCTTCCACCTACCAGAGGCTGAGAAGCTCAACGGGCGCGCCTGCATGGTGGGCTACTTCATGGCTCTGATTGTGGACCAGCTCAGCGGCTACGGCCTTCTAGACCAGCAGAACAGTTTCCTTGGGAAGGTGCTTTTACATGTGGTGGTGTTTGGGGTGCTGCTGGTGCGCAGCACGGCGGATTTGGACAAGTACAAGAACTTGTTGGATGAGGCGACTTTCTATGACAGGCAGTGGAGTGCAGCTTGGGATGGCGTGAAGCGGCCTAGCGAGAGCGAGTAAGTGCATGTGGCTCGTATATTAGCTGTGTGGTAAAGAGGTGCCACTGTGTTTCTGCGGGTGGGTGGGCATGGTGTTAGGTGGGGGTCTGGAGTGGCAAGGAGTGAATAAAGGGGGATAGTTGGTGGCTAGCTGTTCTGCGTTGGGCGGGTTTTGGTAGTGGTGTGGAGTGGCAGGATGGTAGGATCTTCTATTTTAGGTCCTAGGTTTAGGAGTAAAGCAGGCAGCTTGTTCGTTGATGTACAAGTTGGGCCTGCACAGGGTAGTTGCATGCCTTGACATGGCCAGAATAGCGGTGCAGTCCTGCTATCGTTGGCTGATTGCGTGAGTGTCCATGGCACAGTAGCTGGGGAGAGTGCTGTGCCACCTTCGCATCAAAGCATGAAGATATGAAGATGCCAACATGTTCGCGTGGCATTGGCGGAGTGGTAAGAGACCGAGAGTGCAGTTATTCTTGGCTGCAAGGTCTCACTGAGGTCCGTGCATGAGTCACGTCGAGATGTACCTGTGTAAGTGCAGGTGGAGCATAACCGCGTTCAGCTAGTATCATCAGTAGTCATGGGTGTGTGTGTTGTGTGTCAGCATGTAGGTCATAGGCCATAGAGTACCGACTTGTCGGGGTCGGTCTCCGGAAGCATCTGTCAAACGGAAGGTCAACCAACTCGGACAGGTAAGTGAGTGCCTCGGTATAAACACCGATTGATATTTTGCAATCAAGAACGCTCTGCCAGGGATCATGGGCAGTCAAGGCGACTCCGCTTCGGTGCTGCTTCGGTTCACTCGTGGTGTGCACTCCGCTGCTACTGCTGCCCTATCCGCGAGCTTAAATGCTTTCGGGCTCCACAGATAAGCCGAAGCACCAGCGAAAGGGCTTCATCCCAGATCACACCGTACGGAGAGACGTGGACCATCTTTTTGAGCACACACTTCTTACAGAAAACACTGCGGATCTCCAAAGCCGCGGTGCCCTTATCTACGATCACAGGTAAGATCAGGAGCACTCAGCTTAAACAAAGAAACACTATAGAGTTGCTTTGACATATGGTGACATGATACTGCGGCCGTCTGTTGCAGTCAGCCATTGCTAAAGAGCAGCACGTAAGCATGCCGCGGCTACCGCCACATATCTTTTGGTGAGCCTGTTAGCAATGCCTAACTGGATACAAACACGGCATCAGATAAAGTTTACTGCCATTTCTTTAAGCTGTTCGCAGTCGCTCACGCTGCAAGAACATTGTGGCTGTAGCTGGCATTAGTCTGACAGCGGATTGACTGCGGCTCCCGAGGAACTAAAGGCTTGTTCACAGCACATATTCTGCCCTCTGACGTGTTCTCTAAACAATCAGGAACGGCGTGTGCTATACTCATGAATCATACCAATACCATATGGTAAAATCTAATACTGACAATCAACCTGGGCGTCTTTGTGCTGGCTGCTGCAGCTGGGGTGTGGAGCAAGACATTTTGGCAGGCACCAAGTCATACCGAAACCAACCTTAGACACGAAGATGAGCAACAAAATCCAAGCCCTGCATGCTCCCGCAGCCCAGGATGACATGTCACGCAACAGGAAGGAAAACGTTGGTGCTGCATTGAAGATGGCTGGGAGGATGGTAGCAAAGGTGGCTGGTCACTTGGACCTGCCTGATGCAAGGACACCCATGCTTTATGATAGAGCAGGTAATATCATGTTTTGGTCTAAGAGCCCATGGCACCTGAATCTGCTGGCCCGTACGTAGTCATGCAAACTGTTAGCAGAAGCAATAACTGTAATAATCACTCAGACTGGCGCTGCAGGAATCCGAGAATGCATGGCCTAGGATTTGCCCATCAGGCATGACGATCTTCGAGCATAAGAACACCACCCAACAAAGATGTGCAAGAAATGCATCGGCGGCTGCAATGGAGCACTGCAGGATCTCCCTTGCCTCTGCTTGCCCTCATGCAGGACCCGGGTGCATTGATGATGGCACCCCTGCAGGCCCCCAAGAAGGGTGAGGTGCTCCTGGGCTATGAGCTGTTCTATCCACGCAACATTGGAGGCCCCTTCGCCTGCTCTATGACCAACCTCAGCTGGGGAGATGCCTGGGTGGACTGCTGCTGCATGTCTTGTGTGTATGGCTATATACCCTGGCTTCTAGTCATGGCTTGCGGTGCTTCTGGCGCCCTATGCGCATGCTGTCTGCCCTGCGCCATGAAGAAGCACCAGAAAGTGAGTGAGTCATGGCAAAGATATATTAAGTTATCCACGTCATCATCAAAAATGTAGCATGTCGAGTTGAGACTATCCTTTCTATGGAGGTGCTGGCCAATAAACAGTACCGGATTAAATCTGGCTGCCTTGCTGTTTTTGGTGAGGCGTTCCCACGCCTGCCTTCTGCGGCCTGATGAGTCAATGCCAGCGATCCAAGACAAATTACTAGCACCGTCTGGTCCTCCTTGCTTCCTCTTTGACCTGTGTCAGCCCTCACTGTTCGTGGTCTGGCTCTCAGTTGGTCGTTTTTAATCCTGCTCCTAGCCATTGAGCCTCCTGACATGTACAAATTGCTATGGCAGTTCTGGCAAGGATAGTTTCTGCAGTGCCAGCTGTTGGCTGCTGCACCTAGTATGCTTGGTTGCATCACCAGGTGTGTAGAAGGGAGAGTTTACACAGCAAGCGGTTGCCTTCGTAGGAGGAGGCAGCTTCCTCCTTAGCTGTTATGGACCGGCATTTCAATATTTGGATCTGTATGAGTGCTACCCAGTTTGCTTAGATCTACAAAGGCATGCTTTCCACTGCCTTCAAGCAGGACATCTTAGGTAGACCTTTCTTGAAGAAAATTTTAGAGCTTGCACAAATCTGTTCATCTGCTGCACATCTCAGACTCTTAAAAACTGGATGGAATGTGTCTAACTTGCATTATGCTATTAATCTATGTGTCTTGTATGTGCATAAGCATCTTGCCGGAGTGCTGCAACTCATGAGCTGCCACTGTGTCTGGTAAATGTGCAGATGTGCCAGGGACCTGTGTATGGTGCCCCTGGCAGTGACCTGGAGAAGATGACCCCTCCCTCCATCATCAATGACTTTGACATCATTGCAGAGCTCATAAAAAGCCGCACTGGAGCTGCAGCAGACAACATGTCTTCTGCTTCTGGGGCCCCTTCTCAGGCAGCAGTCTCCATCAGAAAGAAGTAGGTCATGCCACTTGGGCCAACCCGTTACGACAACTGGGCTCACTGCTGGAGTGGTGGGTGTATCTGCCATTTGCAGTACTGGCCGGAGGAGAGCTGTAAGTTAACCTCCGAGCAGCAGCACAGCGAAGATCAATGTCCTGCAAAAGCCTGATTTATGTTAAGATGGCTGGGTTGACCCTGTGGTTGTGAGTATTGTTGGGCACTGCATGCAAAACAACGCTACACATGCAAGCACCGCACCACTTTCTTGTTCCCCATAAACTATTGAGTGCTGAACCCGGACTGAAAACAGCGCTAAAACCACGTAGTACAGGTAATGGCCACTAAATCAAAGCACATATGCCCCTGCTGGCCGCCTTCTTATATACTGGATTTTAACTATGCTGATGGCTGCAGCTGGGCAAGCCAATGCAGCCTTGGTGACGGTCAATTGCCAGGGGGAGCTGGTATTATTGTCCTTTTTTGCTGCTGATTAAGTGGTGTGGGGCTAGCAAGTTGACCAACCCACTGGGCTTCAGTAGTAAGCTTGAGGTGCAGATTTTACAATCCTGCAGCACCAGATCGTGTCACAGGAGCCTTCATATATAAGTGTTGTTGGCCTGGCATTGTGATGCTTGGTGCACTTCTTGCGGGCTTTCATTCGAGCCTTAGGGTCTGTGCTGGAATCATGTGCTCAGTGACAGAGTGAGCAGCAAGTTTGTGAAGATGGGAATGATGTGAGGTGTGCTTTACTGGTAGACACTGGTAGACACTTCGGGTACAAGAGCATCCACACATGTAGTGCGCATCTAAATCCACGGGGAAATTGTGGGCCACAAACTTTAGTCCTTAGGATGCAGAGGGCAAGTGGGTCGAGAACAAGTATAGGGGCAGCCAAGTCAACGCTTCGTAAATACTGTTTGCAAGTAAAGGCAACTGCCTGCATCAACATAGGTCCTTGTGTGTGGACCATGGTGTCAAGCTGGGGTTTAAGGTCTGCTGGTAACGTCCGAGGATTACTGCAGATGAATGATGGGACGTGGGCTAAGTCTGAAGCTTTAAGGGAAAACCCACGCAAGTCTGAGATGGATTATGTGAGCAGGCATGCACTGGCTCAGCCACCACTGGGACAGAGCCACCTCTGTTTTGCAGTTCCCTGATTGTGATCAGGAGCCTCGATGATGATTGATGAGGACCTTTTGATGGTCTGGAGTTTGGGTGGCCACTGGCACAGCCGGTCTTGTGCACAACACAGAACCCCACTCGACGGCGTATTCCAGGGAACTGCTCAACAGTGTGGAGTGTGGAGCGTTGAGCGGGTGGACCGCTGTTAGTAAAGTGAATCGAGGCCCTTATCGGCAACTTAAAGTGACTTTCAATGCCCTGGATACCCGAAGTAAACGGGTGCGGCTAATGGTACATGCACAGCTGGCTTCATGGCTGGGCCGTGCCAGGATCCTGGCTCAGAGTCCGAGTCAGAGTTGGAAAGTTGGAACTGTACGGCTGCTTGTAGTGCTGTGAGACTGTTCCTGCGTATTTCCGCCCATTTAAGATAGCTGAATGACGCAGAAGTTAGAATGCATTGTGTCCAGGAGCATACTACGGCTGCAACCCTTGCGACACAAGTAGTTGTAATACGCTCGGGCATCTGTCTGTCGATCGTGCGGTGGCAACCACCGTGCGTGCAGTGGCCCTCGTGGTCTCCCGTCCCATCACACACACCCCTCTTGACGCTCGCACAATGGGTCGACTTAACCCAGCCATAGAGGTTGTGGCTTTATTCATGCTCTTCCTACACGCCACTGAAGCGAGGCACCTGCTTATCGGCGGACTAGGGATCAACAGCAGCATCGCGTTAGCAGACTTAAATACGATGTCTGGATCACTCTCGATACTGTCGGTCTCGCAGGCTGGTGGTCCCGCGCCTGCCTTCCTGGCATGGACCCGAACACCTGCTGGTGCCTTGTCACCTATCATAGTGGGCAACCACGTTGACCCTCCACAACCAGGCATATCAGTTGGCATGACTTGTACGACATGGAGGGCCCCAGGTGCTGCTAACGATACAGCGCCAAATTTTCTGGTTAACGAATCGTCAGCAGCCCTGGACCGCTCTGCTCATGTGACAGTTCACCCCTCTGCCAAGTGGGCATTCTCAGCCTCTTACGCCAAAGGCTCCATCAGCCTTGTTAAGATTTCTCATAACAACACCACAGCTGCTCCCATCCTGGGCAAGCCAGTGACACTGCCTGTGAGCATGGTAGGTGTCAAAGCACACGAGGTCAAGCTCAGCCCCAAAGGAAATTGGCTGTATGTACCATGTCTAGGAGACGAATGGGTCAGGATGTTCAGCTTCAACAGCAGCAGCGGGGATCTCACACCGCTGAACTATCCCAGCAATGGCCCCAGAGCAAGCCTTGGCAACCGAGCTCCAGTACCCGCAGGCTCAGGCCCAAGGCACTTGGCCTTCCACCCAACACTACCAGTGGCTTACTTACTGAACGAGCTGGCATCTACTGTAGCACGTTTTGACTGGGACAGAGCCTCCAGTGGCTTGCTCAGAGCAAACTTCACAGCAGAGCCACAGCGCATAGTCTCAATGCTACCCCCACAAGCTCCCGCCAATGGTTCTAGCAACAGCAGTACCAGCAGGCAGGCGTGCTTTTGGCAAGCTGGGGCGGAGCTAGCTCTCAGCTCTGATGGCAAGTTTCTGTATGCATCAAACAGAGGGTCGTGTGGTGGTGTTAGTAACATTGTGCTATTTGCCATTGACCAAAGCAACGGTGCCCTGGTTGCTAAGGGGTGGTGGGGGGTGGATGCTGTGCCCAGGCATATAAGTCTGACGCCTGACAAGCAGAATGCTTACCTGTTGGTGGCAAACCAGTACAAGAACAGTGTAACAGTGTTTAAGAGGGATAGTATGAATGGGAAGCTGACAAAGGGGGTGACTGTGTCAACAGTATCAGCAACAGGAGGTGTCATGCTGCCCTCTTTCATAGCAGCCCTGTGATTGGATAGGGTTTAGGGGTCATCCCAAGATCTTGCTGATGGGCTACTGCTAAGATCAGGGAGTTCTCTAAAGGTCTATGGCGATTACCAACTGCTTGGCCATTGCTGATCAGTGGAGAGCCCATGCTGTCTGGAGATGAATCTGATCTGGGCTGTGCCATGTGAAGTAGTGTCAGCACAGGCTTTGCACTTCCAGCACCTTCTTGAACACATTCAGGACACTCACATGCATTTAGTTGTGTTGCATCAAATGGCCTAGATACATGACGCTGGCATGGCAGAGCTATATGTTGAGGCTATGAGAGGCTGAGCAGGGCAGTTTTTTGGTATTGTACAGCATCTAGGTTTGCAAAGAAGCATAAATGCATATGTTGAGCAGCATATGTTGACCACTCTGATAGCTCAAACTTTGCAGGGGGTTGTAAGCCGTGTGTGTTCACATGTTATGCAGCAGCCTGTCCATGCAAGCATTTAGGCTGCCAGCATCCTTCCAGCAGTATTCATTGCGAGGCATGCGCCGACTCTTTAAGTGACCCTGTGTTTTCGCTCAAGAGCATAGAAGGTATATTTGCCCTGCTTCTTCCAGTAAGTGTGGATTGTCTACATAGATTCTAATTGCCACGTCCATCATCCACCAGCTGTAGTGCACCATTTGCCAGTAATTGCAGCATGTCCATTAAAATGCACCTCATCTTTAAGCATGCGTTGCCTGTAGCTGCAAGGCAAAGGTATCCTGTTTGTTGATCCGCCTTGCTGTCCTTCTGTGACAGCTTGAGGTCCCGGGTCTGTGACACTTTGCTATTGCATATCATGAGATGTAACAGAAGTGTGGTGTGTGTTTCCTGTGGTTGGATGGCCCAACAGTTCTGGTGCTGTAAGAGTTGATCAGACAGCAAGCATCCATCAGTAATTAGTAAGCGAGTCATGGGCAAATGGTGCTGGTTTTATGATTAATTCAACAGCAAGGCAGGGACCACATACTGCCTGTGGTTGATAGCTTGACACTGCTCCTGCCTTTTGTTTGCTGGTTGTGTGCCACCATTGATTGATGGTCTGGCAGTTTGAACCTTTTACAATTCTAAAGGTGCCTGAACAATCTTTGTCAGCTATGGCAAATTGCTACTTGCAAGGACAACAGATGTGTGGGGTAGACCATTCACCAAGTCTGGCTTCCAGGCCAAGCAGATGCCTATGTGTCCTGCTGGATAGGGTGGGGTACTTAGGAGTCTAAACAGCGGCTTGAACACACTAATGCTTGCTATGGCATCATCGGTCCTGGAAGGAATCACGTCAGGCGAGCAGGGACTCAGAAGGGTCCTTATACTAGGTAGTGTTCTGTATTTCTTGTCATTTGAGACGCTCCAGACAGGAAACATGTTAGGGTTGAGGTGACAGCCATGATCCGTACTCAGCCAACGGGGACCGGAGTCCAGTGAGGGCTTGTTGCCAACCACAGGCAACTCAAGTCCAGAGTACCTGTCTGTACTTTTTGCAAATTCTCAGCTTGAGCTGTGGAGCATATGGCAGTTTTTGCTATGGCCGCCTATCATGAAACGGCACTATGAAGTAGTCATTTGAAATGTGGTGTTACTGTCAGTCATTCCAAGCCAAAATGTGTCAACGCATCCCTTGATACCATTTAGGCCAGTGGCCTAGCATGGCAGATTTTGCTGGAGTGACTGCATGGCTGGCGGTGTTTGCTGCTGGGAGCCAGTACTGCACATGATGAGAGTTGTGGGCAAATGGCTCAGTACGACCTTTTGCTGCCAGTTGATAGCTGTGCGGTGATCCATCCGGCAACTTGCAATTGCATGGCATATGTTTGCTGGCTGATGCTATTTGGATCGATGGCTGTATCTTCTGTCTGCTGTTGGCTGTTCCGCTGCATGTGCTGACACTGCTGTGAATCAATGGTGATCATGGCCAGAGTAGCTGCATGCACATGGTGCTGCTGCTACTTGTAATGGTGATGATGGTGGGGCAGGGCTTTGGGGCCAGTGCGTGCTGCTGCTGCTTGCGGTGATGGTGGGCAAGAAGGTCAAGGTGGGCTGCTGCTTTTGAGGTTGGGGTGGAGGGGGGCCCTGCCATGGTCCTGTTGCTTCATTGCGGTGGTCGTGGGACAGTATTGTAGTTGACCGTGTACCTGATATTGCTGTTCAGTAGTAAGAAAATGAATTTTCTATTATGCCTATGAATCGTATGTCTAGCCTTCCAGACATACGGTGGGCTGGTATGTATGCATTGACGGAGCCACTTGCTCAATCTCTTTGGCTTGCTAGTAGGCTATGTACACTTTCTTAGTACTCACTGCTACTTACTGGTAACAATATGAGCATGTGCTTGCATTAAGTGCCTGCCTTGCATGCCGCATGAAGACAAGAGGATGGAATGTATTCAAGATGACCGTATGCTGTCTGATGCGTTTTGATGATTGGTGCCCAGTCAGTACGTAGTGCCGCAAGCCAGTGCGTGCCGCCAAAGTGAGCAGCTAGCTGCAGGTTGTCAATCGTCACGCGCATTCAAATCCGACTGGGCCCAAATATATCCAACACTAACCAAAACAGTATAAGAAGAAGAAGGAGAAGAAAACATGGCGACAGCAATGCCAAAACTAGCTACTGCTCGTATGCAGCAGCACCGACCTGCAGGCAGCAGCTCGGCAACATTTGCGACTGCTGCTACAATCCGGCAACATTTGGTAAACTGCCAAGGGTGCGTCAACGACAACTACAGCAACATTCTTCCCCCCGTTATCGGAGGCCAGCCTCTTACTTGCGCTGACCCTGTTACTCAGAGTTCTTTAACCACACTCTAACCTCAGTCAAAAATGCGGCTGGGAATCCTGCAAAAGTTCCCATCAACCGGGGGACCCTGCAAAGACCCCCACCAAGTCAACTCATGGCCCATCTCCAATGGCCATGAGCGTATTTCACAGGGTTATGACCATGCAGCAGGCTTTTCCTGTTGAACCATTTGGGCATGCACAACTGACTGTCTAAGAACCCCCATGCAGAATGGAGCGTGATCAACTTTATGCACAAATGCCGCCTAATCTACTTTCTCCTCGTACAAACAACTAAAAATAGATCAAAGACATCAATTTTTCTGTGTATTGGGTGTACCTGCGGACCATTTTCTGTATCCCATCAGGTACGGAGAAAGTAAGGGTCTAATCAATACCAACAACCATGGATGGACACCTGTGCCCGCCATTATATGCAGTAGCAGGGCCAAAACATCTGTGTTAAGGACATCAGAACCATTACCCATGAAATGCCATGTGCGACATTGGAAGTCATTAGGGTAACAAACTAAAACCCACTTAGAACCTAAAGAGACAGCAGAAAACAGTTCATTTTTCAAAGAGTGTTTCACAGGTTTGGTTGGCCTAAGTAACAAGAACAAAAGGAGGTACAACTATCCCTATTTTTAGCCAGGAGGCACGTCCTGCCTGCCTGGGGAGTCAGGGGAAAGGGGGGATTATAATCACATCTTCATAGCCGGACCCACCCACCACCGTCCAGGTAACTCTCTTTTGGTCTTCACAAGTGGCAGAGCTGGTTGCCCTGGGAGTAAGTATGGGAGCTTATGGTTTGGTTCTGAAGGAGTTGACCAGGCCCAGACCATCAGCAAATGTGTAGCGGGTGCCGGCAGCAATCCCCGCCTTGAAGGCCTGGATCATGCCAACTGGATCAAACTTGGTTCGGCCGGCAGCCACAGCAGTTGCCTTGGTCTGCAAGGGCACAGAAAGTCAGCAGTCAGTATGTAAGAGTGGCCGGGGGAGGGGGGATGAATTTAGGTCAGGTTATGCTGTAGTGGTGTGTGATGATAACATATTGAGTCTACGCAATCTGCAAGACTTATCAAAGCAGGATTCATATACCATATGAAAGGCCATGAAGCACGCACAGGAGTTCCTGCACTCCTGTGACACAAAGCATGGGCTGTGGGTACCCACTAATAGCGCTTTGAGGTCACCATGAAGGTGAAGGACACAATGAGTCATTAAAAGGCTGCCCAAGTGATCTTATCACATTGAGTGGCAGGCAACAATGCTATCAAACTCTATCAAGACGCAGCATCACATCTGTGGCCACCAACTATGTGTACTCTACGTGCACCTTCATCCCAAGTCCCTGATGCGCATCAATGTGCCATCCTGCATGTACTGTTAAGGCTATGACAAACAGTTGGAGTGCAGGTGGACTACAAAGAAAACATACCTAAACAATCTGGGGCATCCTTGCACTTTTGAAAATGACATCAACCCAAATGCAAAAAACACTGAAAACGACCACGAAGGTTTGCAGAGATTCTGGCATCCATGATCATTTCCACTTACGTCTTGCAGCTGCTGCCTGAACCAACTGAGGCCATTGCCGCCCAGGCTAACCAGGGAATCACCCTCCTTGGTGCACACCGGGGTCTTGCCGTCCAAGCAGGGGCACAAGATGGACACACAGTTGCTGCTGTTACCTGCTAGATAAGCCTGCCACACGGGCGTGAACTTGTACCAGGAGGAAAACACGTTGTAGTTGCCGTCGTTTGCAAAGTTGGCGGTGACCATGACCCCATCGACTATGAGTACCCCGGCATCTGTGAGCATAGGGGAGTAGGCTCCAGCATCGTTTGCCCTGTCACAGGAGTATAGGCCACCAGCAGCAGAGTCAGCAATGATGAGATTCTTAAAAAATAGGAACTGGACTGCTGAACAAATTAAACCTGGATCCTAACAGTGTCAGGATTTGGTGTTGTGCTGTATTTGTCATTCGGAGGCATGATAGGGGACAAGAGGAGATACATTTGCTCCAGCTTACTTGTGGAGCCTCCCCACTAGCTGCGCCCTTTGGCTATCAAAGATCATTTGACCTATCAACAACATGCAGCCCAGTGCTGGACAGTTAAAGTGTATTGTCATGTGGCATAGCTTCGATGACCCACTGGGGCGGCTCCTGTCCATAGGCATTAGCTTAAGCGTTTTGGCTAACTAAGTGGCCAAACAAAACGACAATATAAATTGCAGGCATTGTGTCCAGAGATTCTCACCTGGTGATACTGGTGACAGGGGCTGTGTACCATTTACCATCACTGGTTCTCACAGCCACCAGGTCGCCTACCACAACTTTGCTCATGGCTTTTACATTGCCAGGGCTTGGCACGGCCTGAGGATTGGCTGGGTTGATAGCAGCAGCAGGCAGCATAATGCCGTGCTCTGGGGATGCCCTGAACACAGCCTCATCACCAGCAGCATCGGTGTAGTGGAGCTCCACATATTCAAACTGCACAGGGCTCTGCAAGGAGGGTGGACACCACAGGCAGTACATGCAGCAAGTGGTCAGTGCAAGGCACATGGATTAGGATTATGAGAGTTCATGCGACTAATGACAAGGTAAACTAAAGGAGCAGTAAAAAGGAGACTTTCTGCAGATTGATATTTTACTTTCGTGGATTTGCAGCCAGGAGCTGTCAAGGCAGACAAGCAGGCAGCCACTTCAGATACAAAGGATAAATGCCGCAGACATAGAAACTCTGTGGACAGAGAGCTTTCCTCAGCCCAGCTCAAGGGACACATACAAGCTAGTGACATCTGCCACCACCACCCTGCCAGACTCTGCTGAGAGCAATCAAATAAACCTGAAAGCACACACCTACTCAAATGTGTGGCACTGTCACTAGCTAGCACATTGTCTAACCCCCGAAGCCTGAAGTCTACTCACATTGATGGCATTGTGGTAATAAAAGATGTCACACACACCATCAGTGAAGCCGCCAACAAGACCAGTGCCTGCATGGGAAAAGGAAACAAGGGATTGAACAATCATGTCTCTGTTTATGACATGCTGCGCAATGAATCACCCCTTGCAGACTGTGTCAGGTTGTATTGACAATGGACTATAAAGCCAGCAACATTTTGACTAGCCTCTGACATCATCATTGCCGGGTAACTGTGGACGGTGCTTTCGGTTGGGTATTATGCCCATATGCCTAGAAGGCACCGTACATACAGGCCCTCAGATAAACATACTGTTGTGCAGTACGGTGGCCTGACTGATACGAAAGGGTACAGCTGCCACCACTCTGAAATAATGTTTGGTGTCAATGGCTGCTAGGTTGACTGCACCCAAGGACACACAGCTGATTATCCCAATGATTATATGTAATGATATCAGCAGCCTCCACCACCAGGCCCTGGTCTCACCTGAGTCCGTTGGTTTGAGGCAGGCCACCTGGTCTCCTATGGCCAGCTGCTCCATGGTGGCGGTGGCAAAGGTGCCTGCAGCTGGGTCATAGCGCTGGACAGTGGCATTGGAGGGGAAGCAGATTTGCATCACTGCAAGCCAGGAGGGGTGAGCAAGGAGGGTCAGTAGCATTACATGCGTTCAATATTGATTTTCTTGGAACCCTGTGTTCACCAGCACCACTACCGCCTTGTTTGTGCTCATTTCGACAGCGCATTTTCTCCATGCTGCCATCTGCAGTTGCTCATGAGCACTATGCAAGCACGATGCCAGGAAGTGCCAGGAAGCAAACGTCTTCCCAAGTAGTGTGCATACAAAACATGAGGCTCTATCCTACACTTGTTTGTCTACAACCGACGGCAGTGCCCTAACATCATTGACGCGCCATATCGCCACTGTCTGCATATGGAACATGGTATGTGGCAATCTGCAAGAAATCGGAGCCCTAAACTCTTCTCATTCAAAGGCCCCTAGGACCCAAACCTCACGGACCCAAACCTTACAGCATCTAATTCGCAATAGGTAGCAACCACTCATGCATGCTAGTCAAGTCCGCCTTGAACTCACGAGAGTATTCTGACACCACTGGGCTATCTGGCGAGCACAGCATCATCCCGAAGCCACTGGCATCATCACCAAAGAAGGCATTGTTGCAGGTGGCGTAGAGTTTGGTGCCCCATGCTGGGCTAGATGGAGTCCTGGGTAGACATGCAAGGTAGTGGGGAAGCAATAACATTAAGCCTGGCATTTCTAGAGCGGGGAGCCAGTCCTTCTTCACACTAGTGGCTCGAAAACTCAAAGGCCAGGATGATATCGTACCCCTTTTGCATTCACCTTTCGGTTTCTGTGGGCAAATCTCAGTTTTGTGCTGGAATGTTTCAAGTGGCATGTAGAAAATGGGATCTATGAATGAAATCCCTTTCTCACTATGCCGCTTGCATGGTTTTAGGGACCAGTAGGTAAACCAACTTGTGGTACTTGTGGCTTCTTGAGCTTGTTCAGATGCCTGCCTGAAAGCTGCTTGGCCATGCTGTCCATGGCATGGTCCTTTTGTAAGCACATTTAAGAACTAACTCCGCTTAAAAAGAAGATCTAGGCTGGGCAAGGTGATCAGATACTAGATGAATGGGGAAAAGGCACTCCCAATAATTCACTTGCACTACCAGCGCAGATCCCGCATGAAAACATGGGAGAGGCAACACTGAATGTAATAAACACGCCTTTTCTCCTACTCTCTACCGTGTTCCCAACTTACCGCAAGCTGTCACCTCCAAATGTGGTGCTTCCAGCAGCAACCTCTTCAGGTGTGAGCACATGCACCACAGTCTGGTTGTCTATGCAGCTGTCGTTGCCACACGATGTGTTAGCAGCATTATAGAATGCTCCCCAAGAGCCATTGAAACGCCCTGCAGGCAGACATACAGGTGAGCAGGAGTACATGCAACTTTTATTATGTCTAGCCTCAGCTTGTGGGCCAGCCCAGCATCAATTGCGTGGCTTTGAGGCTGTGATCAAGGGCACCTGGTCTTCATTTGGCCAACGGCAAAGCTGGTCCCGCGTTGCAACTGATTCAGTTGATTGATTAATCTCAGCTTGGGCTGGGCGGGATCAACAGGATTCTTCCAGACCGCCAATGTGAAGACCGGGGCCAGGCAGAGTGGGGGGAAAGGAGGGGGGGCAAAACCCCGTGCGTAGTTTTATTGACCAAAGGAAATGGGAAGTGGCTGTCAGCCCATATACCCCTCCCAATGAGGTTGGAACCACCTGCTGTGCTATACCCTTAATTGCCTCGTCACCTCAACCCACCTAAAGCCTTAGCCAAATATTCCTCCTAAAGCCACACCCACCTGCTCTCCATGCTGCAGCAAGAGAAGCGTCTGTGGTGAGAGCACATCTGGTGGTGCTGTCAGGATTGGAGACGGTGAGGGGGTCAAAGGTGATGGTCACATTCACGGTATAGTCAGGGCTTGCCCCTAGCATACTCTGTGACAGCCCAGTGATAGGTACGCTGCAGGTGTTGTCTGAAAAAGGAAGGCAGGGAGTAAGGTTAGGAGAGAAGCTTACACTGATAGGAGGGCAAGGGGTGTATGTGGGGCTGGGGGGAGAGGGGCTTGAAGTCTGTGGTCAAAAAGCTCAAAATCCTAATGGTGCTTGGCTATGTCCTTGTTTCGTTCAGGAACCAAGTTTAAAGAGGGAAATGCAGATAAGAATGCTGATGGAGTGTGTCTGTATAGAAGACAGCTAGTTCGAAACACACCGGGGTGCGACTCCGGTTCCCTCTTCAAGGGAACGTTAAAGGCCATATAGATGGAATGAGTTTCAAGACACAACAACCTACCCCTGTCGACTTTCAGACCAGTAAGGGAGTTATACTGTTGCTTGCACTTTGGACAGCCTCACAGGCCTGACAGGCTAAGTGCTTTGACTCACCTCCTGATTCTGCTGTGAACCCAGGCACGTCCGGGCACCAGCCAAGGGAGTTTTCATCATACAAAGCGCTGTTGCAGCTGGCAAATAGGTATGGGCTTGTGTTGTTGTAGAAACTGCGGGACAGAGGAGCAACCTGGGGTGAAGTGGGGTGGAATGCAGCAGTAGTGACATTCGCCAACCAGCAGACCCTGGCGATGAAAACGGAGTCAGATGGCAAGACTGCATTGGCGGCTTGAAACAAGGCTCAATGTCCAGGTTCACTATGGGGTGAAATGCGGAAAGCCCTTTGCAAGTTAGTGACATGCATGGTCCCTTTCCTAGTTCCCTAGTCAATGCTCCACCAAGGGCCTCAGCGCACTTCCATTACAGCAGCATAAAATGCCCTTCTCTTGTGTTTCTGTGTGTTGTTCTCATAGGTCAGCAAAAAAAAAGATCCCTATCGGTATGTTCAGCAGAAAGTGGTTGCGAGGGTTGGGAGTGGCATGTGCTGGATTCAACAAAGCAAGTCACACTTGCAGCCTTTAACACTTACCCCTAACCCTAGCATACACCCCAAAGACTTAACCTAAACCATGAACTTCGTGCAGCAGCCAACGCTTGCAGCAGGGTTTAAGGTTTCAGAAATTAGGGTTCAGGGTTCAAGTGCTGGACTCACATCAGCTCTTCCCGCCCAAAGGTTGCTGTCCCGGAGGTGATCTCAGTGGCATTGAGCTGGTGCCAGGTTGTGGCAAAGGAGCAGTATCTACCAAAGTCTGTTCCCTCCCCGGCACCGCCACAAGTAGCGGATATTGGCTGATTAAGCCATTGCTGGACTATCATAGGGGCCATGAAAAAGAACTGCCATCCCATACCTGCAGCCAGCAGGCATCACAGAAACTAAGCCAAAACCCTAAACCGGGGATGCTGATCAATGTATCAACCTCAGACCCTGACGGGGCAGGGTGGAGGTCTATGGCCACGCTTGACTACACCAGGGATCCGGTCAGCAGTACAGCTGCAGCGCAGGAAATCAACAAGCAGTGCCAGTAAGCAACAAGATGCAAACCCCTGGGCAAGCTATGTCTATGATGTAGGGTTTAGGCCCAGACTGCCCAAGGGGCCCTGGTCCAAGCAAGGAGATGGCGCTGCCCCTGATTGAAAATTCGATTTTTTGGTTCCATGACCCGGCCTGCACTTTTCCATTTTGTTAATCTCTAGTATTGATTGTTCAGGACATTTGGGTGCACCCTAAACCCTAGGCAGTGAAGTGAGCACTGCAGGAGTAACAGTGTATAGTTCCTTATATTGAGGGGGTCTAGGTGACTAAGGCCCTGAAAAGATTAGCACCAGTAAGAGTTATGCTCATTAGTATCTCCTCCTCACCAGGGAATGACCAGTAGAGTGGGAAGAGTGGGAACCCAGTGACGGCACAAAACAAGGGCTTGTTGGGGTCTATGATGGCGCTGGTGTTAATGGTGATCGTCACTTCAGCCACATCAGCTGACAGCGTGAGATTGTTATTGGGGTCCGTGGCATTGTAGCTGTTCACAATCTGGTGGCTCATGGCGGTGATGGGCACCTGGCAGGGCTGGGGGGCTGCAGCAGGGAGATGGACAGAGATGAATAAGTTCGTGATAGAAAGTGTATTAAATTTCAGGTGTGCAGCCAGTGTGTTTCTGCAAGACAGGCTCAGAGAAGCAGTACAGATAACCAAAGCATGGACAGTCAGGACAAGATGAACAGGCTCTATCATGCAGTTCTTGAGAGTCTGGGTTTAAGGATAAATCTATAAGGGTCCTCCCCTCCCCAGGCTTACGAGTCTGGCAGTTGGCGCCGCTCCATCCCCCGGTGCAAGCGCAAAGGTATGCTGCAGTATCCATCAAGTGTCTGTGGCGCACTGGGCCCTCAGTGTCGATGGTGCAAGTACCATGTCCATTACATGGGTCAGGGTAGCAGGGGTCAACCTCAGTACAGGTGGTACCTGCACGCCCACACACAGGCAGGCAATAACAGCAATCAACCTGAGGGTTTAGTGATACAGCTGACAAGCTAAACCGTAAGAAACCTCTGACCAGGTGGGTCATGCAGGCCCACCCAGCACGGCAAATCACACTTAAGGTTTGAGGGCAGATTAACCAAAGCCTTCTGAGCAAGTGGATTTACGCTGCACACTCTACCCATTATATCATTGACGCAGCTGTAAATTTGTTTGGACACTACCCACCATGACGCTGCTGTTGGCTTAACAGCGCAAGATGAAACTCAATGAACAGGTCCTGTGTTGCTATATGTGCCACACGCTGCCTTGTAAGATTTTGCATGTATTGGTGGAAGTCATTACAGAGCGATGCCATGTAGCTGCTTGGAATGGGAAGGTATTGGGTTGTGGCAAACCCTAAATCACAAACATGCTGCCACATCTAGCCAGCAGCCCCAGTGAACTTACCCATCCATCCCGGCTGGCAGGTGCAGACAAATCCTCCCAGGCCATCTTCAGCACAGGTCCCATTGTTCGCACATGGGGCGGCAGCACACGCTGAAATAGGGGCAGGCAGCACGAGGGAGCAAGGTGTGTGTGTGTGGGGGGGGGGGGGGGGGGAGGGTAATTGGAATACACATCTGTAACAGCTTACATCAAGAACACATGTTCAGGTGTCATGCCTTAGAATTTTATCCCTTTTGATAATAAGAGCCCATAGCAAAACTGCCATAGCTTAAGCTGCTATGAGAACAGCGGGAACGCGGTCTTTGATATGCAGACATAAGAAATCGACAACATATGCGTAAACAGGAGGTCACCTGAAAGTGGTACTAACTTAATCAGAGGCTTGCTAACAGGTTTAGTCTAAGTGCACTAGATGCCTATAGAATGTACTGGTATGGTTGCACGTGTAATGTACGGCCCAAAAAGTAAACCATGCCAGCATTCGATCTTGGACCCCCTGTCTGTTGCTGTCACATACACTAATGAACTGCCCCAATACAAGGCTTTAGGGGACGATTTGTTACATTCAAACAGAAGAAGGACAACCCAGAGCCAAGACAAGGCTCAAGGGATCTCCAGAAATCCAAACTAACACATGGCAAATGCAGACACGCCAAGCAGTAACAGCTTGCTTGGGTATGTGCACAGTGCATTCCTGAGCCAGCCCCGGATGCCCTCAGGCCTTAGGGTTTAAGCTGTAGGGTGCTGGGTTAGGCTTTCCTGGGTTCGTCCCTGACATGATACTGTGGTAGCAAAGTTTGCCAGCTGGATAGCTGCTGCAAAGGGCTAAGGGTTTAGGGTGGAGTCTCACCTGGGTACGTGCCCAGCACAATGCTGTGGTAGCACAGGTTGCCCACCGGTCTGCTGGTGTAGTTCTGCACCCTAGTATTGGTGGCACAAGCCAGACTGCCGCCACCCCCCCACTGGCCCAGAGTGGCAGTCAGGCCTGGGTTACCTGGCACACTGCATGCCACCTGGTTGTTCACAGCAGGGGTGCTGCCATTGGTGAAGGTCCAGCTCCTGCCCAGGGCACAGGGGAGGGAGCCGTTGACAGGGCTGACCACACCATCCAGCTTGTAGGAGCAGCTGGGGGTCACGCTGCTGCAGGCTGCATGCGACAAGGAGGAAGGGCAGTGGTGCACCAGGAAGGAGTTTAGCACAGATATAAACAGCGAGGCATTCAGGTTTAGCTATGGCATCTGGATATCCCAAGGTGGCTCTCAGAAGGTTGCGGAAAAAGGTCATCCAAACCTTGGGCTCTCTGCATATAGAGAGGTTTGATACTGTGACAGTTGTTACCCACCGTATTGCGATGCATTCTACCGTGACAAGCATTGTCCCATTCTGTGATCCGCACAGCATGCTCCATTCACTCGCAGTAAGCTGGAAGCCATCCCGCTAGGGCTCAGCTGAACCCTAGCCAAAAATGTCACTGACTAGGCCCAATTAGTAATCAGTATAATGAGTTTTGTTCCAGCTATCAGGGCAGGCTGACAAGACTGTAGGGTTTGGGGTCCTAAACTGTGGACACCTATTGACCAACGACCACCAGGTACTTCTACTTGGAAACAGTGCCGACCGAACAAGAACAGACAATAGCAAGAACAAACATACAATGCACAAGTGCCTGCACAGGGGTACTCACGGACAAAGGGTTGTACGTTGATTTTTGTGCTGGAGCAGTCCCATCCTGTGAAGGGCCTCACGCTGGCCACCACCGTGGCACGGCTGGTGGCACATGTCAGGGTGGTGGTGTTGAAGGTGGTGGCGGCAGAGCTGTTGAAGGGGTTACGGGGCACCTTGCACGCAACCTGGAGACGAGAGGGTGGAGGGTTACGTGGATATTCAGGGTTATGCTTGTGTGTACGTGAGTAGCATCATGACAGCAGGGGTGAGTGGTAGCATGGCTTTGTTCTTGCAGAGTGCTGGCTATGCTTTTTACAGCCGGTCTTGTGCACAACACAGAACCCCACTCGACGGCGTATTCCAGGGAACTGCTCAACAGTGTGGAGTGTGGAGCGTTGAGCGGGTGGACCGCTGTTAGTAAAGTGAATCGAGGCCCTTATCGGCAACTTAAAGTGACTTTCAATGCCCTGGATACCCGAAGTAAACTGGTGCGGCTAATGGTACATGCACAGCTGGCTTCATGGCTGGGCCGTGCCAGGATCCTGGCTCAGAGTCCGAGTCAGAGTTGGAAAGTTGGAACTGTACGGCTGCTTGTAGTGCTGCGAGACTGTTCCTGCGTATTTCCGCCCATTTAAGATAGCTGAATGACGCAGAAGTTAGAATGCATTGTGTCCAGGAGCATACTACGGCTGCAACCCTTGCGACACAAGTAGTTGTAATACGCTCGGGCATCTGTCTGTCGATCGTGCGGTGGCAACCACCGTGCGTGCAGTGGCCCTCGTGGTCTCCCGTCCCATCACACACACCCCTCTTGATGCTCGCACAATGGGTCGACTTAACCCAGCCATAGAGGTTGTGGCTTTATTCATGCTCTTCGTACACGCCACTGAAGCGAGGCACCTGCTTATCGGCGGACTAGGGATCAACAGCAGCATCGCGTTAGCAGACTTAAATACGATGTCTGGATCACTCTCGATACTGTCGGTCTCGCAGGCTGGTGGTCCCGCGCCTGCCTTCCTGGCATGGACCCGAACACCTGCTGGTGCCTTGTCACCTATCATAGTGGGCAACCACGTTGACCCTCCACAACCAGGCATATCAGTTGGCATGACTTGTACGACATGGAGGGCCCCAGGTGCTGCTAACGATACAGCGCCAAATTTTCTGGTTAACGAATCGTCAGCAGCCCTGGACCGCTCTGCTCATGTGACAGTTCACCCCTCTGCCAAGTGGGCATTCTCAGCCTCTTACGCCAAAGGCTCCATCAGCCTTGTTAAGATTTCTCATAACAACACCACAGCTGCTCCCATCCTGGGCAAGCCAGTGACACTGCCTGTGAGCATGGTAGGTGTCAAAGCACACGAGGTCAAGCTCAGCCCCAAAGGAAATTGGCTGTATGTACCATGTCTAGGAGACGAATGGGTCAGGATGTTCAGCTTCAACAGCAGCAGCGGGGATCTCACACCGCTGAACTATCCCAGCAATGGCCCCAGAGCAAGCCTTGGCAACCGAGCTCCAGTACCCGCAGGCTCAGGCCCAAGGCACTTGGCCTTCCACCCAACACTACCAGTGGCTTACTTACTGAACGAGCTGGCATCTACTGTAGCACGTTTTGACTGGGACAGAGCCTCCAGTGGCTTGCTCAGAGCAAACTTCACAGCAGAGCCACAGCGCATAGTCTCAATGCTACCCCCACAAGCTCCCGCCAATGGTTCTAGCAACAGCAGTACCAGCAGGCAGGCGTGCTTTTGGCAAGCTGGGGCGGAGCTAGCTCTCAGCTCTGATGGCAAGTTTCTGTATGCATCAAACAGAGGGTCGTGTGGTGGTGTTAGTAACATTGTGCTATTTGCCATTGACCAAAGCAACGGTGCCCTGGTTGCTAAGGGGTGGTGGGGGGTGGATGCTGTGCCCAGGCATATAAGTCTGACGCCTGACAAGCAGAATGCTTACCTGTTGGTGGCAAACCAGTACAAGAACAGTGTAACAGTGTTTAAGAGGGATAGTATGAATGGGAAGCTGACAAAGGGGGTGACTGTGTCAACAGTATCAGCAACAGGAGGTGTCATGCTGCCCTCTTTCATAGCAGCCCTGTGATTGGATAGGGTTTAGGGGTCATCCCAAGATCTTGCTGATGGGCTACTGCTAAGATCAGGGAGTTCTCTAAAGGTCTATGGCGATTACCAACTGCTTGGCCATTGCTGATCAGTGGAGAGCCCATGCTGTCTGGAGATGAATCTGATCTGGGCTGTGCCATGTGAAGTAGTGTCAGCACAGGCTTTGCACTTCCAGCACCTTCTTGAACACATTCAGGACACTCACATGCATTTAGTTGTGTTGCATCAAATGGCCTAGATACATGACGCTGGCATGGCAGAGCTATATGTTGAGGCTATGAGAGGCTGAGCAGGGCAGTTTTTTGGTATTGTACAGCATCTAGGTTTGCAAAGAAGCATAAATGCATATGTTGAGCAGCATATGTTGACCACTCTGATAGCTCAAACTTTGCAGGGGGTTGTAAGCCGTGTGTGTTCACATGTTATGCAGCAGCCTGTCCATGCAAGCATTTAGGCTGCCAGCATCCTTCCAGCAGTATTCATTGCGAGGCATGCGCCGACTCTTTAAGTGACCCTGTGTTTTCGCTCAAGAGCATAGAAGGTATATTTGCCCTGCTTCTTCCAGTAAGTGTGGATTGTCTACATAGATTCTAATTGCCACGTCCATCATCCACCAGCTGTAGTGCACCATTTGCCAGTAATTGCAGCATGTCCATTAAAATGCACCTCATCTTTAAGCATGCGTTGCCTGTAGCTGCAAGGCAAAGGTATCCTGTTTGTTGATCCGCCTTGCTGTCCTTCTGTGACAGCTTGAGGTCCCGGGTCTGTGACACTTTGCTATTGCATATCATGAGATGTAACAGAAGTGTGGTGTGTGTTTCCTGTGGTTGGATGGCCCAACAGTTCTGGTGCTGTAAGAGTTGATCAGACAGCAAGCATCCATCAGTAATTAGTAAGCGAGTCATGGGCAAATGGTGCTGGTTTTATGATTAATTCAACAGCAAGGCAGGGACCACATACTGCCTGTGGTTGATAGCTTGACACTGCTCCTGCCTTTTGTTTGCTGGTTGTGTGCCACCATTGATTGATGGTCTGGCAGTTTGAACCTTTTACAATTCTAAAGGTGCCTGAACAATCTTTGTCAGCTATGGCAAATTGCTACTTGCAAGGACAACAGATGTGTGGGGTAGACCATTCACCAAGTCTGGCTTCCAGGCCAAGCAGATGCCTATGTGTCCTGCTGGATAGGGTGGGGTACTTAGGAGTCTAAACAGCGGCTTGAACACACTAATGCTTGCTATGGCATCATCGGTCCTGGAAGGAATCACGTCAGGCGAGCAGGGACTCAGAAGGGTCCTTATACTAGGTAGTGTTCTGTATTTCTTGTCATTTGAGACGCTCCAGACAGGAAACATGTTAGGGTTGAGGTGACAGCCATGATCCGTACTCAGCCAACGGGGACCGGAGTCCAGTGAGGGCTTGTTGCCAACCACAGGCAACTCAAGTCCAGAGTACCTGTCTGTACTTTTTGCAAATTCTCAGCTTGAGCTGTGGAGCCTATGGCAGTTTTTGCTATGGCCGCCTATCATGAAACGGCACTATGAAGTAGTCATTTGAAATGTGGTGTTACTGTCAGTCATTCCAAGCCAAAATGTGTCAACGCATCCCTTGATACCATTTAGGCCAGTGGCCTAGCATGGCAGATTTTGCTGGAGTGACTGCATGGCTGGCGGTGTTTGCTGCTGGGAGCCAGTACTGCACATGATGAGAGTTGTGGGCAAATGGCTCAGTACGACCTTTTGCTGCCAGTTGATAGCTGTGCGGTGATCCATCCGGCAACTTGCAATTGCATGGCATATGTTTGCTGGCTGATGCTATTTGGATCGATGGCTGTATCTTCTGTCTGCTGTTGGCTGTTCCGCTGCATGTGCTGACACTGCTGTGAAGCAATGGTGATCATGGCCAGAGTAGCTGCATGCACATGGTGCTGCTGCTACTTGTAATGGTGATGATGGTGGGGCAGGGCTTTGGGGCCAGTGCGTGCTGCTGCTGCTTGCGGTGATGGTGGGCAAGAAGGTCAAGGTGGGCTGCTGCTTTTGAGGTTGGGGTGGAGGGGGGCCCTGCCATGGTCCTGTTGCTTCATTGCGGTGGTCGTGGGACAGTATTGTAGTTGACCGTGTACCTGATATTGCTGTTCAGTAGTAAGAAAATGAATTTTCTATTATGCCTATGAATCGTATGTCTAGCCTTCCAGACATACGGTGGGCTGGTATGTATGCATTGACGGAGCCACTTGCTCAATCTCTTTGGCTTGCTAGTAGGCTATGTACACTTTCTTAGTACTCACTGCTACTTACTGGTAACAATATGAGCATGTGCTTGCATTAAGTGCCTGCCTTGCATGCCGCATGAAGACAAGAGGATGGAATGTATTCAAGATGACCGTATGCTGTCTGATGCGTTTTGATGATTGGTGCCCAGTCAGTACGTA
The DNA here is from genome assembly GCA_963556185.1 of Pseudopediastrum boryanum. Lineage (NCBI taxonomy): Eukaryota > Viridiplantae > Chlorophyta > Chlorophyceae > Sphaeropleales > Hydrodictyaceae > Pseudopediastrum > Pseudopediastrum boryanum. The sequence goes on from OY744493.1 coordinate 175,718, forward strand.
GTGCCGCAAGCCAGTGCGTGCCGCCAAAGTGAGCAGCTAGCTGCAGGTTGTCAATCGTCACGCGCATTCAAATCCGACTGGGCCCAAATATATCCAACACTAACCAAAACAGTATAAGAAGAAGAAGGAGAAGAAAACATGGCGACAGCAATGCCAAAACTAGCTACTGCTCGTATGCAGCAGCACCGACCTGCAGGCAGCAGCTCGGCAACATTTGCGACTGCTGCTACAATCCGGCAACATTTGGTAAACTGCCAAGGGTGCGTCAACGACAACTACAGCAACATTCTTCCCCCCGTTATCGGAGGCCAGCCTCTTACTTGCGCTGACCCTGTTACTCAGAGTTCTTTAACCACACTCTAACCTCAGTCAAAAATGCGGCTGGGAATCCTGCAAAAGTTCCCATCAACCGGGGGACCCTGCAAAGACCCCCACCAAGTCAACTCATGGCCCATCTCCAATGGCCATGAGCGTATTTCACAGGGTTATGACCATGCAGCAGGCTTTTCCTGTTGAACCATTTGGGCATGCACAACTGACTGTCTAAGAACCCCCATGCAGAATGGAGCGTGATCAACTTTATGCACAAATGCCGCCTAATCTACTTTCTCCTCGTACAAACAACTAAAAATAGATCAAAGACATCAATTTTTCTGTGTATTGGGTGTACCTGCGGACCATTTTCTGTATCCCATCAGGTACGGAGAAAGTAAGGGTCTAATCAATACCAACAACCATGGATGGACACCTGTGCCCGCCATTATATGCAGTAGCAGGGCCAAAACATCTGTGTTAAGGACATCAGAACCATTACCCATGAAATGCCATGTGCGACATTGGAAGTCATTAGGGTAACAAACTAAAACCCACTTAGAACCTAAAGAGACAGCAGAAAACAGTTCATTTTTCAAAGAGTGTTTCACAGGTTTGGTTGGCCTAAGTAACAAGAACAAAAGGAGGTACAACTATCCCTATTTTTAGCCAGGAGGCACGTCCTGCCTGCCTGGGGAGTCAGGGGAAAGGGGGGATTATAATCACATCTTCATAGCCGGACCCACCCACCACCGTCCAGGTAACTCTCTTTTGGTCTTCACAAGTGGCAGAGCTGGTTGCCCTGGGAGTAAGTATGGGAGCTTATGGTTTGGTTCTGAAGGAGTTGACCAGGCCCAGACCATCAGCAAATGTGTAGCGGGTGCCGGCAGCAATCCCCGCCTTGAAGGCCTGGATCATGCCAACTGGATCAAACTTGGTTCGGCCGGCAGCCACAGCAGTTGCCTTGGTCTGCAAGGGCACAGAAAGTCAGCAGTCAGTATGTAAGAGTGGCCGGGGGAGGGGGGATGAATTTAGGTCAGGTTATGCTGTAGTGGTGTGTGATGATAACATATTGAGTCTACGCAATCTGCAAGGCTTATCAAAGCAGGATTCATATACCATATGAAAGGCCATGAAGCACGCACAGGAGTTCCTGCACTCCTGTGACACAAAGCATGGGCTGTGGGTACCCACTAATAGCGCTTTGAGGTCACCATGAAGGTGAAGGACACAATGAGTCATTAAAAGGCTGCCCAAGTGATCTTATCACATTGAGTGGCAGGCAACAATGCTATCAAACTCTATCAAGACGCAGCATCACATCTGTGGCCACCAACTATGTGTACTCTACGTGCACCTTCATCCCAAGTCCCTGATGCGCATCAATGTGCCATCCTGCATGTACTGTTAAGGCTATGACAAACAGTTGGAGTGCAGGTGGACTACAAAGAAAACATACCTAAACAATCTGGGGCATCCTTGCACTTTTGAAAATGACATCAACCCAAATGCAAAAAACACTGAAAACGACCACGAAGGTTTGCAGAGATTCTGGCATCCATGATCATTTCCACTTACGTCTTGCAGCTGCTGCCTGAACCAACTGAGGCCATTGCCGCCCAGGCTAACCAGGGAATCACCCTCCTTGGTGCACACCGGGGTCTTGCCGTCCAAGCAGGGGCACAAGATGGACACACAGTTGCTGCTGTTACCTGCTAGATAAGCCTGCCACACGGGCGTGAACTTGTACCAGGAGGAAAACACGTTGTAGTTGCCGTCGTTTGCAAAGTTGGCGGTGACCATGACCCCATCGACTATGAGTACCCCGGCATCTGTGAGCATAGGGGAGTAGGCTCCAGCATCGTTTGCCCTGTCACAGGAGTATAGGCCACCAGCAGCAGAGTCAGCAATGATGAGATTCTTAAAAAATAGGAACTGGACTGCTGAACAAATTAAACCTGGATCCTAACAGTGTCAGGATTTGGTGTTGTGCTGTATTTGTCATTCGGAGGCATGATAGGGGACAAGAGGAGATACATTTGCTCCAGCTTACTTGTGGAGCCTCCCCACTAGCTGCGCCCTTTGGCTATCAAAGATCATTTGACCTATCAACAACATGCAGCCCAGTGCTGGACAGTTAAAGTGTATTGTCATGTGGCATAGCTTCGATGACCCACTGGGGCGGCTCCTGTCCATAGGCATTAGCTTAAGCGTTTTGGCTAACTAAGTGGCCAAACAAAACGACAATATAAATTGCAGGCATTGTGTCCAGAGATTCTCACCTGGTGATACTGGTCACAGGGGCTGTGTACCATTTACCATCACTGGTTCTCACAGCCACCAGGTCGCCTACCACAACTTTGCTCATGGCTTTTACATTGCCAGGGCTTGGCACGGCCTGAGGATTGGCTGGGTTGATAGCAGCAGCAGGCAGCATAATGCCGTGCTCTGGGGATGCCCTGAACACAGCCTCATCACCAGCAGCATCGGTGTAGTGGAGCTCCACATATTCAAACTGCACAGGGCTCTGCAAGGAGGGTGGACACCACAGGCAGTACATGCAGCAAGTGGTCAGTGCAAGGCACATGGATTAGGATTATGAGAGTTCATGCGACTAATGACAAGGTAAACTAAAGGAGCAGTAAAAAGGAGACTTTCTGCAGATTGATATTTTACTTTCGTGGATTTGCAGCCAGGAGCTGTCAAGGCAGACAAGCAGGCAGCCACTTCAGATACAAAGGATAAATGCCGCAGACATAGAAACTCTGTGGACAGAGAGCTTTCCTCAGCCCAGCTCAAGGGACACATACAAGCTAGTGACATCTGCCACCACCACCCTGCCAGACTCTGCTGAGAGCAATCAAATAAACCTGAAAGCACACACCTACTCAAATGTGTGGCACTGTCACTAGCTAGCACATTGTCTAACCCCCGAAGCCTGAAGTCTACTCACATTGATGGCATTGTGGTAATAAAAGATGTCACACACACCATCAGTGAAGCCGCCAACAAGACCAGTGCCTGCATGGGAAAAGGAAACAAGGGATTGAACAATCATGTCTCTGTTTATGACATGCTGCGCAATGAATCACCCCTTGCAGACTGTGTCAGGTTGTATTGACAATGGACTATAAAGCCAGCAACATTTTGACTAGCCTCTGACATCATCATTGCCGGGTAACTGTGGACGGTGCTTTCGGTTGGGTATTATGCCCATATGCCTAGAAGGCACCGTACATACAGGCCCTCAGATAAACATACTGTTGTGCAGTACGGTGGCCTGACTGATACGAAAGGGTACAGCTGCCACCACTCTGAAATAATGTTTGGTGTCAATGGCTGCTAGGTTGACTGCACCCAAGGACACACAGCTGATTATCCCAATGATTATATGTAATGATATCAGCAGCCTCCACCACCAGGCCCTGGTCTCACCTGAGTCCGTTGGTTTGAGGCAGGCCACCTGGTCTCCTATGGCCAGCTGCTCCATGGTGGCGGTGGCAAAGGTGCCTGCAGCTGGGTCATAGCGCTGGACAGTGGCATTGGAGGGGAAGCAGATTTGCATCACTGCAAGCCAGGAGGGGTGAGCAAGGAGGGTCAGTAGCATTACATGCGTTCAATATTGATTTTCTTGGAACCCTGTGTTCACCAGCACCACTACCGCCTTGTTTGTGCTCATTTCGACAGCGCATTTTCTCCATGCTGCCATCTGCAGTTGCTCATGAGCACTATGCAAGCACGATGCCAGGAAGTGCCAGGAAGCAAACGTCTTCCCAAGTAGTGTGCATACAAAACATGAGGCTCTATCCTACACTTGTTTGTCTACAACCGACGGCAGTGCCCTAACATCATTGACGCGCCATATCGCCACTGTCTGCATATGGAACATGGTATGTGGCAATCTGCAAGAAATCGGAGCCCTAAACTCTTCTCATTCAAAGGCCCCTAGGACCCAAACCTCACGGACCCAAACCTTACAGCATCTAATTCGCAATAGGTAGCAACCACTCATGCATGCTAGTCAAGTCCGCCTTGAACTCACGAGAGTATTCTGACACCACTGGGCTATCTGGCGAGCACAGCATCATCCCGAAGCCACTGGCATCATCACCAAAGAAGGCATTGTTGCAGGTGGCGTAGAGTTTGGTGCCCCATGCTGGGCTAGATGGAGTCCTGGGTAGACATGCAAGGTAGTGGGGAAGCAATAACATTAAGCCTGGCATTTCTAGAGCGGGGAGCCAGTCCTTCTTCACACTAGTGGCTCGAAAACTCAAAGGCCAGGATGATATCGTACCCCTTTTGCATTCACCTTTCGGTTTCTGTGGGCAAATCTCAGTTTTGTGCTGGAATGTTTCAAGTGGCATGTAGAAAATGGGATCTATGAATGAAATCCCTTTCTCACTATGCCGCTTGCATGGTTTTAGGGACCAGTAGGTAAACCAACTTGTGGTACTTGTGGCTTCTTGAGCTTGTTCAGATGCCTGCCTGAAAGCTGCTTGGCCATGCTGTCCATGGCATGGTCCTTTTGTAAGCACATTTAAGAACTAACTCCGCTTAAAAAGAAGATCTAGGCTGGGCAAGGTGATCAGATACTAGATGAATGGGGAAAAGGCACTCCCAATAATTCACTTGCACTACCAGCGCAGATCCCGCATGAAAACATGGGAGAGGCAACACTGAATGTAATAAACACGCCTTTTCTCCTACTCTCTACCGTGTTCCCAACTTACCGCAAGCTGTCACCTCCAAATGTGGTGCTTCCAGCAGCAACCTCTTCAGGTGTGAGCACATGCACCACAGTCTGGTTGTCTATGCAGCTGTCGTTGCCACACGATGTGTTAGCAGCATTATAGAATGCTCCCCAAGAGCCATTGAAACGCCCTGCAGGCAGACATACAGGTGAGCAGGAGTACATGCAACTTTTATTATGTCTAGCCTCAGCTTGTGGGCCAGCCCAGCATCAATTGCGTGGCTTTGAGGCTGTGATCAAGGGCACCTGGTCTTCATTTGGCCAACGGCAAAGCTGGTCCCGCGTTGCAACTGATTCAGTTGATTGATTAATCTCAGCTTGGGCTGGGCGGGATCAACAGGATTCTTCCAGACCGCCAATGTGAAGACCGGGGCCAGGCAGAGTGGGGGGAAAGGAGGGGGGGCAAAACCCCGTGCGTAGTTTTATTGACCAAAGGAAATGGGAAGTGGCTGTCAGCCCATATACCCCTCCCAATGAGGTTGGAACCACCTGCTGTGCTATACCCTTAATTGCCTCGTCACCTCAACCCACCTAAAGCCTTAGCCAAATATTCCTCCTAAAGCCACACCCACCTGCTCTCCATGCTGCAGCAAGAGAAGCGTCTGTGGTGAGAGCACATCTGGTGGTGCTGTCAGGATTGGAGACGGTGAGGGGGTCAAAGGTGATGGTCACATTCACGGTATAGTCAGGGCTTGCCCCTAGCATACTCTGTGACAGCCCAGTGATAGGTACGCTGCAGGTGTTGTCTGAAAAAGGAAGGCAGGGAGTAAGGTTAGGAGAGAAGCTTACACTGATAGGAGGGCAAGGGGTGTATGTGGGGCTGGGGGGAGAGGGGCTTGAAGTCTGTGGTCAAAAAGCTCAAAATCCTAATGGTGCTTGGCTATGTCCTTGTTTCGTTCAGGAACCAAGTTTAAAGAGGGAAATGCAGATAAGAATGCTGATGGAGTGTGTCTGTATAGAAGACAGCTAGTTCGAAACACACCGGGGTGCGACTCCGGTTCCCTCTTCAAGGGAACGTTAAAGGCCATATAGATGGAATGAGTTTCAAGACACAACAACCTACCCCTGTCGACTTTCAGACCAGTAAGGGAGTTATACTGTTGCTTGCACTTTGGACAGCCTCACAGGCCTGACAGGCTAAGTGCTTTGACTCACCTCCTGATTCTGCTGTGAACCCAGGCACGTCCGGGCACCAGCCAAGGGAGTTTTCATCATACAAAGCGCTGTTGCAGCTGGCAAATAGGTATGGGCTTGTGTTGTTGTAGAAACTGCGGGACAGAGGAGCAACCTGGGGTGAAGTGGGGTGGAATGCAGCAGTAGTGACATTCGCCAACCAGCAGACCCTGGCGATGAAAACGGAGTCAGATGGCAAGACTGCATTGGCGGCTTGAAACAAGGCTCAATGTCCAGGTTCACTATGGGGTGAAATGCGGAAAGCCCTTTGCAAGTTAGTGACATGCATGGTCCCTTTCCTAGTTCCCTAGTCAATGCTCCACCAAGGGCCTCAGCGCACTTCCATTACAGCAGCATAAAATGCCCTTCTCTTGTGTTTCTGTGTGTTGTTCTCATAGGTCAGCAAAAAAAAAGATCCCTATCGGTATGTTCAGCAGAAAGTGGTTGCGAGGGTTGGGAGTGGCATGTGCTGGATTCAACAAAGCAAGTCACACTTGCAGCCTTTAACACTTACCCCTAACCCTAGCATACACCCCAAAGACTTAACCTAAACCATGAACTTCGTGCAGCAGCCAACGCTTGCAGCAGGGTTTAAGGTTTCAGAAATTAGGGTTCAGGGTTCAAGTGCTGGACTCACATCAGCTCTTCCCGCCCAAAGGTTGCTGTCCCGGAGGTGATCTCAGTGGCATTGAGCTGGTGCCAGGTTGTGGCAAAGGAGCAGTATCTACCAAAGTCTGTTCCCTCCCCGGCACCGCCACAAGTAGCGGATATTGGCTGATTAAGCCATTGCTGGACTATCATAGGGGCCATGAAAAAGAACTGCCATCCCATACCTGCAGCCAGCAGGCATCACAGAAACTAAGCCAAAACCCTAAACCGGGGATGCTGATCAATGTATCAACCTCAGACCCTGACGGGGCAGGGTGGAGGTCTATGGCCACGCTTGACTACACCAGGGATCCGGTCAGCAGTACAGCTGCAGCGCAGGAAATCAACAAGCAGTGCCAGTAAGCAACAAGATGCAAACCCCTGGGCAAGCTATGTCTATGATGTAGGGTTTAGGCCCAGACTGCCCAAGGGGCCCTGGTCCAAGCAAGGAGATGGCGCTGCCCCTGATTGAAAATTCGATTTTTTGGTTCCATGACCCGGCCTGCACTTTTCCATTTTGTTAATCTCTAGTATTGATTGTTCAGGACATTTGGGTGCACCCTAAACCCTAGGCAGTGAAGTGAGCACTGCAGGAGTAACAGTGTATAGTTCCTTATATTGAGGGGGTCTAGGTGACTAAGGCCCTGAAAAGATTAGCACCAGTAAGAGTTATGCTCATTAGTATCTCCTCCTCACCAGGGAATGACCAGTAGAGTGGGAAGAGTGGGAACCCAGTGACGGCACAAAACAAGGGCTTGTTGGGGTCTATGATGGCGCTGGTGTTAATGGTGATCGTCACTTCAGCCACATCAGCTGACAGCGTGAGATTGTTATTGGGGTCCGTGGCATTGTAGCTGTTCACAATCTGGTGGCTCATGGCGGTGATGGGCACCTGGCAGGGCTGGGGGGCTGCAGCAGGGAGATGGACAGAGATGAATAAGTTCGTGATAGAAAGTGTATTAAATTTCAGGTGTGCAGCCAGTGTGTTTCTGCAAGACAGGCTCAGAGAAGCAGTACAGATAACCAAAGCATGGACAGTCAGGACAAGATGAACAGGCTCTATCATGCAGTTCTTGAGAGTCTGGGTTTAAGGATAAATCTATAAGGGTCCTCCCCTCCCCAGGCTTACGAGTCTGGCAGTTGGCGCCGCTCCATCCCCCGGTGCAAGCGCAAAGGTATGCTGCAGTATCCATCAAGTGTCTGTGGCGCACTGGGCCCTCAGTGTCGATGGTGCAAGTACCATGTCCATTACATGGGTCAGGGTAGCAGGGGTCAACCTCAGTACAGGTGGTACCTGCACGCCCACACACAGGCAGGCAATAACAGCAATCAACCTGAGGGTTTAGTGATACAGCTGACAAGCTAAACCGTAAGAAACCTCTGACCAGGTGGGTCATGCAGGCCCACCCAGCACGGCAAATCACACTTAAGGTTTGAGGGCAGATTAACCAAAGCCTTCTGAGCAAGTGGATTTACGCTGCACACTCTACCCATTATATCATTGACGCAGCTGTAAATTTGTTTGGACACTACCCACCATGACGCTGCTGTTGGCTTAACAGCGCAAGATGAAACTCAATGAACAGGTCCTGTGTTGCTATATGTGCCACACGCTGCCTTGTAAGATTTTGCATGTATTGGTGGAAGTCATTACAGAGCGATGCCATGTAGCTGCTTGGAATGGGAAGGTATTGGGTTGTGGCAAACCCTAAATCACAAACATGCTGCCACATCTAGCCAGCAGCCCCAGTGAACTTACCCATCCATCCCGGCTGGCAGGTGCAGACAAATCCTCCCAGGCCATCTTCAGCACAGGTCCCATTGTTCGCACATGGTGGTGCGACTCCGGTTCCCTCTTCAAGGGAACGTTAAAGGCCATATAGATGGAATGAGTTTCAAGACACAACAACCTACCCCTGTCGACTTTCAGACCAGTAAGGGAGTTATACTGTTGCTTGCACTTTGGACAGCCTCACAGGCCTGACAGGCTAAGTGCTTTGACTCACCTCCTGATTCTGCTGTGAACCCAGGCACGTCCGGGCACCAGCCAAGGGAGTTTTCATCATACAAAGCGCTGTTGCAGCTGGCAAATAGGTATGGGCTTGTGTTGTTGTAGAAACTGCGGGACAGAGGAGCAACCTGGGGTGAAGTGGGGTGGAATGCAGCAGTAGTGACATTCGCCAACCAGCAGACCCTGGCGATGAAAACGGAGTCAGATGGCAAGACTGCATTGGCGGCTTGAAACAAGGCTCAATGTCCAGGTTCACTATGGGGTGAAATGCGGAAAGCCCTTTGCAAGTTAGTGACATGCATGGTCCCTTTCCTAGTTCCCTAGTCAATGCTCCACCAAGGGCCTCAGCGCACTTCCATTACAGCAGCATAAAATGCCCTTCTCTTGTGTTTCTGTGTGTTGTTCTCATAGGTCAGCAAAAAAAAAGATCCCTATCGGTATGTTCAGCAGAAAGTGGTTGCGAGGGTTGGGAGTGGCATGTGCTGGATTCAACAAAGCAAGTCACACTTGCAGCCTTTAACACTTACCCCTAACCCTAGCATACACCCCAAAGACTTAACCTAAACCATGAACTTCGTGCAGCAGCCAACGCTTGCAGCAGGGTTTAAGGTTTCAGAAATTAGGGTTCAGGGTTCAAGTGCTGGACTCACATCAGCTCTTCCCGCCCAAAGGTTGCTGTCCCGGAGGTGATCTCAGTGGCATTGAGCTGGTGCCAGGTTGTGGCAAAGGAGCAGTATCTACCAAAGTCTGTTCCCTCCCCGGCACCGCCACAAGTAGCGGATATTGGCTGATTAAGCCATTGCTGGACTATCATAGGGGCCATGAAAAAGAACTGCCATCCCATACCTGCAGCCAGCAGGCATCACAGAAACTAAGCCAAAACCCTAAACCGGGGATGCTGATCAATGTATCAACCTCAGACCCTGACGGGGCAGGGTGGAGGTCTATGGCCACGCTTGACTACACCAGGGATCCGGTCAGCAGTACAGCTGCAGCGCAGGAAATCAACAAGCAGTGCCAGTAAGCAACAAGATGCAAACCCCTGGGCAAGCTATGTCTATGATGTAGGGTTTAGGCCCAGACTGCCCAAGGGGCCCTGGTCCAAGCAAGGAGATGGCGCTGCCCCTGATTGAAAATTCGATTTTTTGGTTCCATGACCCGGCCTGCACTTTTCCATTTTGTTAATCTCTAGTATTGATTGTTCAGGACATTTGGGTGCACCCTAAACCCTAGGCAGTGAAGTGAGCACTGCAGGAGTAACAGTGTATAGTTCCTTATATTGAGGGGGTCTAGGTGACTAAGGCCCTGAAAAGATTAGCACCAGTAAGAGTTATGCTCATTAGTATCTCCTCCTCACCAGGGAATGACCAGTAGAGTGGGAAGAGTGGGAACCCAGTGACGGCACAAAACAAGGGCTTGTTGGGGTCTATGATGGCGCTGGTGTTAATGGTGATCGTCACTTCAGCCACATCAGCTGACAGCGTGAGATTGTTATTGGGGTCCGTGGCATTGTAGCTGTTCACAATCTGGTGGCTCATGGCGGTGATGGGCACCTGGCAGGGCTGGGGGGCTGCAGCAGGGAGATGGACAGAGATGAATAAGTTCGTGATAGAAAGTGTATTAAATTTCAGGTGTGCAGCCAGTGTGTTTCTGCAAGACAGGCTCAGAGAAGCAGTACAGATAACCAAAGCATGGACAGTCAGGACAAGATGAACAGGCTCTATCATGCAGTTCTTGAGAGTCTGGGTTTAAGGATAAATCTATAAGGGTCCTCCCCTCCCCAGGCTTACGAGTCTGGCAGTTGGCGCCGCTCCATCCCCCGGTGCAAGCGCAAAGGTATGCTGCAGTATCCATCAAGTGTCTGTGGCGCACTGGGCCCTCAGTGTCGATGGTGCAAGTACCATGTCCATTACATGGGTCAGGGTAGCAGGGGTCAACCTCAGTACAGGTGGTACCTGCACGCCCACACACAGGCAGGCAATAACAGCAATCAACCTGAGGGTTTAGTGATACAGCTGACAAGCTAAACCGTAAGAAACCTCTGACCAGGTGGGTCATGCAGGCCCACCCAGCACGGCAAATCACACTTAAGGTTTGAGGGCAGATTAACCAAAGCCTTCTGAGCAAGTGGATTTACGCTGCACACTCTACCCATTATATCATTGACGCAGCTGTAAATTTGTTTGGACACTACCCACCATGACGCTGCTGTTGGCTTAACAGCGCAAGATGAAACTCAATGAACAGGTCCTGTGTTGCTATATGTGCCACACGCTGCCTTGTAAGATTTTGCATGTATTGGTGGAAGTCATTACAGAGCGATGCCATGTAGCTGCTTGGAATGGGAAGGTATTGGGTTGTGGCAAACCCTAAATCACAAACATGCTGCCACATCTAGCCAGCAGCCCCAGTGAACTTACCCATCCATCCCGGCTGGCAGGTGCAGACAAATCCTCCCAGGCCATCTTCAGCACAGGTCCCATTGTTCGCACATGGTGGTGCGACTCCGGTTCCCTCTTCAAGGGAACGTTAAAGGCCATATAGATGGAATGAGTTTCAAGACACAACAACCTACCCCTGTCGACTTTCAGACCAGTAAGGGAGTTATACTGTTGCTTGCACTTTGGACAGCCTCACAGGCCTGACAGGCTAAGTGCTTTGACTCACCTCCTGATTCTGCTGTGAACCCAGGCACGTCCGGGCACCAGCCAAGGGAGTTTTCATCATACAAAGCGCTGTTGCAGCTGGCAAATAGGTATGGGCTTGTGTTGTTGTAGAAACTGCGGGACAGAGGAGCAACCTGGGGTGAAGTGGGGTGGAATGCAGCAGTAGTGACATTCGCCAACCAGCAGACCCTGGCGATGAAAACGGAGTCAGATGGCAAGACTGCATTGGCGGCTTGAAACAAGGCTCAATGTCCAGGTTCACTATGGGGTGAAATGCGGAAAGCCCTTTGCAAGTTAGTGACATGCATGGTCCCTTTCCTAGTTCCCTAGTCAATGCTCCACCAAGGGCCTCAGCGCACTTCCATTACAGCAGCATAAAATGCCCTTCTCTTGTGTTTCTGTGTGTTGTTCTCATAGGTCAGCAAAAAAAAAGATCCCTATCGGTATGTTCAGCAGAAAGTGGTTGCGAGGGTTGGGAGTGGCATGTGCTGGATTCAACAAAGCAAGTCACACTTGCAGCCTTTAACACTTACCCCTAACCCTAGCATACACCCCAAAGACTTAACCTAAACCATGAACTTCGTGCAGCAGCCAACGCTTGCAGCAGGGTTTAAGGTTTCAGAAATTAGGGTTCAGGGTTCAAGTGCTGGACTCACATCAGCTCTTCCCGCCCAAAGGTTGCTGTCCCGGAGGTGATCTCAGTGGCATTGAGCTGGTGCCAGGTTGTGGCAAAGGAGCAGTATCTACCAAAGTCTGTTCCCTCCCCGGCACCGCCACAAGTAGCGGATATTGGCTGATTAAGCCATTGCTGGACTATCATAGGGGCCATGAAAAAGAACTGCCATCCCATACCTGCAGCCAGCAGGCATCACAGAAACTAAGCCAAAACCCTAAACCGGGGATGCTGATCAATGTATCAACCTCAGACCCTGACGGGGCAGGGTGGAGGTCTATGGCCACGCTTGACTACACCAGGGATCCGGTCAGCAGTACAGCTGCAGCGCAGGAAATCAACAAGCAGTGCCAGTAAGCAACAAGATGCAAACCCCTGGGCAAGCTATGTCTATGATGTAGGGTTTAGGCCCAGACTGCCCAAGGGGCCCTGGTCCAAGCAAGGAGATGGCGCTGCCCCTGATTGAAAATTCGATTTTTTGGTTCCATGACCCGGCCTGCACTTTTCCATTTTGTTAATCTCTAGTATTGATTGTTCAGGACATTTGGGTGCACCCTAAACCCTAGGCAGTGAAGTGAGCACTGCAGGAGTAACAGTGTATAGTTCCTTATATTGAGGGGGTCTAGGTGACTAAGGCCCTGAAAAGATTAGCACCAGTAAGAGTTATGCTCATTAGTATCTCCTCCTCACCAGGGAATGACCAGTAGAGTGGGAAGAGTGGGAACCCAGTGACGGCACAAAACAAGGGCTTGTTGGGGTCTATGATGGCGCTGGTGTTAATGGTGATCGTCACTTCAGCCACATCAGCTGACAGCGTGAGATTGTTATTGGGGTCCGTGGCATTGTAGCTGTTCACAATCTGGTGGCTCATGGCGGTGATGGGCACCTGGCAGGGCTGGGGGGCTGCAGCAGGGAGATGGACAGAGATGAATAAGTTCGTGATAGAAAGTGTATTAAATTTCAGGTGTGCAGCCAGTGTGTTTCTGCAAGACAGGCTCAGAGAAGCAGTACAGATAACCAAAGCATGGACAGTCAGGACAAGATGAACAGGCTCTATCATGCAGTTCTTGAGAGTCTGGGTTTAAGGATAAATCTATAAGGGTCCTCCCCTCCCCAGGCTTACGAGTCTGGCAGTTGGCGCCGCTCCATCCCCCGGTGCAAGCGCAAAGGTATGCTGCAGTATCCATCAAGTGTCTGTGGCGCACTGGGCCCTCAGTGTCGATGGTGCAAGTACCATGTCCATTACATGGGTCAGGGTAGCAGGGGTCAACCTCAGTACAGGTGGTACCTGCACGCCCACACACAGGCAGGCAATAACAGCAATCAACCTGAGGGTTTAGTGATACAGCTGACAAGCTAAACCGTAAGAAACCTCTGACCAGGTGGGTCATGCAGGCCCACCCAGCACGGCAAATCACACTTAAGGTTTGAGGGCAGATTAACCAAAGCCTTCTGAGCAAGTGGATTTACGCTGCACACTCTACCCATTATATCATTGACGCAGCTGTAAATTTGTTTGGACACTACCCACCATGACGCTGCTGTTGGCTTAACAGCGCAAGATGAAACTCAATGAACAGGTCCTGTGTTGCTATATGTGCCACACGCTGCCTTGTAAGATTTTGCATGTATTGGTGGAAGTCATTACAGAGCGATGCCATGTAGCTGCTTGGAATGGGAAGGTATTGGGTTGTGGCAAACCCTAAATCACAAACATGCTGCCACATCTAGCCAGCAGCCCCAGTGAACTTACCCATCCATCCCGGCTGGCAGGTGCAGACAAATCCTCCCAGGCCATCTTCAGCACAGGTCCCATTGTTCGCACATGGGGCGGCAGCACACGCTGAAATAGGGGCAGGCAGCACGAGGGAGCAAGGTGTGTGTGTGTGGGGGGGGGGGGGGGAGGGTAATTGGAATACACATCTGTAACAGCTTACATCAAGAACACATGTTCAGGTGTCATGCCTTAGAATTTTATCCCTTTTGATAATAAGAGCCCATAGCAAAACTGCCATAGCTTAAGCTGCTATGAGAACAGCGGGAACGCGGTCTTTGATATGCAGACATAAGAAATCGACAACATATGCGTAAACAGGAGGTCACCTGAAAGTGGTACTAACTTAATCAGAGGCTTGCTAACAGGTTTAGTCTAAGTGCACTAGATGCCTATAGAATGTACTGGTATGGTTGCACGTGTAATGTACGGCCCAAAAAGTAAACCATGCCAGCATTCGATCTTGGACCCCCTGTCTGTTGCTGTCACATACACTAATGAACTGCCCCAATACAAGGCTTTAGGGGACGATTTGTTACATTCAAACAGAAGAAGGACAACCCAGAGCCAAGACAAGGCTCAAGGGATCTCCAGAAATCCAAACTAACACATGGCAAATGCAGACACGCCAAGCAGTAACAGCTTGCTTGGGTATGTGCACAGTGCATTCCTGAGCCAGCCCCGGATGCCCTCAGGCCTTAGGGTTTAAGCTGTAGGGTGCTGGGTTAGGCTTTCCTGGGTTCGTCCCTGACATGATACTGTGGTAGCAAAGTTTGCCAGCTGGATAGCTGCTGCAAAGGGCTAAGGGTTTAGGGTGGAGTCTCACCTGGGTACGTGCCCAGCACAATGCTGTGGTAGCACAGGTTGCCCACCGGTCTGCTGGTGTAGTTCTGCACCCTAGTATTGGTGGCACAAGCCAGACTGCCGCCACCCCCCCACTGGCCCAGAGTGGCAGTCAGGCCTGGGTTACCTGGCACACTGCATGCCACCTGGTTGTTCACAGCAGGGGTGCTGCCATTGGTGAAGGTCCAGCTCCTGCCCAGGGCACAGGGGAGGGAGCCGTTGACAGGGCTGACCACACCATCCAGCTTGTAGGAGCAGCTGGGGGTCACGCTGCTGCAGGCTGCATGCGACAAGGAGGAAGGGCAGTGGTGCACCAGGAAGGAGTTTAGCACAGATATAAACAGCGAGGCATTCAGGTTTAGCTATGGCATCTGGATATCCCAAGGTGGCTCTCAGAAGGTTGCGGAAAAAGGTCATCCAAACCTTGGGCTCTCTGCATATAGAGAGGTTTGATACTGTGACAGTTGTTACCCACCGTATTGCGATGCATTCTACCGTGACAAGCATTGTCCCATTCTGTGATCCGCACAGCATGCTCCATTCACTCGCAGTAAGCTGGAAGCCATCCCGCTAGGGCTCAGCTGAACCCTAGCCAAAAATGTCACTGACTAGGCCCAATTAGTAATCAGTATAATGAGTTTTGTTCCAGCTATCAGGGCAGGCTGACAAGACTGTAGGGTTTGGGGTCCTAAACTGTGGACACCTATTGACCAACGACCACCAGGTACTTCTACTTGGAAACAGTGCCGACCGAACAAGAACAGACAATAGCAAGAACAAACATACAATGCACAAGTGCCTGCACAGGGGTACTCACGGACAAAGGGTTGTACGTTGATTTTTGTGCTGGAGCAGTCCCATCCTGTGAAGGGCCTCACGCTGGCCACCACCGTGGCACGGCTGGTGGCACATGTCAGGGTGGTGGTGTTGAAGGTGGTGGCGGCAGAGCTGTTGAAGGGGTTACGGGGCACCTTGCACGCAACCTGGAGACGAGAGGGTGGAGGGTTACGTGGATATTCAGGGTTATGCTTGTGTGTACGTGAGTAGCATCATGACAGCAGGGGTGAGTGGTAGCATGGCTTTGTTCTTGCAGAGTGCTGGCTATGCTTTTTACAGCCGGTCTTGTGCACAACACAGAACCCCACTCGACGGCGTATTCCAGGGAACTGCTCAACAGTGTGGAGTGTGGAGCGTTGAGCGGGTGGACCGCTGTTAGTAAAGTGAATCGAGGCCCTTATCGGCAACTTAAAGTGACTTTCAATGCCCTGGATACCCGAAGTAAACGGGTGCGGCTAATGGTACATGCACAGCTGGCTTCATGGCTGGGCCGTGCCAGGATCCTGGCTCAGAGTCCGAGTCAGAGTTGGAAAGTTGGAACTGTACGGCTGCTTGTAGTGCTGCGAGACTGTTCCTGCGTATTTCCGCCCATTTAAGATAGCTGAATGACGCAGAAGTTAGAATGCATTGTGTCCAGGAGCATACTACGGCTGCAACCCTTGCGACACAAGTAGTTGTAATACGCTCGGGCATCTGTCTGTCGATCGTGCGGTGGCAACCACCGTGCGTGCAGTGGCCCTCGTGGTCTCCCGTCCCATCACACACACCCCTCTTGATGCTCGCACAATGGGTCGACTTAACCCAGCCATAGAGGTTGTGGCTTTATTCATGCTCTTCGTACACGCCACTGAAGCGAGGCACCTGCTTATCGGCGGACTAGGGATCAACAGCAGCATCGCGTTAGCAGACTTAAATACGATGTCTGGATCACTCTCGATACTGTCGGTCTCGCAGGCTGGTGGTCCCGCGCCTGCCTTCCTGGCATGGACCCGAACACCTGCTGGTGCCTTGTCACCTATCATAGTGGGCAACCACGTTGACCCTCCACAACCAGGCATATCAGTTGGCATGACTTGTACGACATGGAGGGCCCCAGGTGCTGCTAACGATACAGCGCCAAATTTTCTGGTTAACGAATCGTCAGCAGCCCTGGACCGCTCTGCTCATGTGACAGTTCACCCCTCTGCCAAGTGGGCATTCTCAGCCTCTTACGCCAAAGGCTCCATCAGCCTTGTTAAGATTTCTCATAACAACACCACAGCTGCTCCCATCCTGGGCAAGCCAGTGACACTGCCTGTGAGCATGGTAGGTGTCAAAGCACACGAGGTCAAGCTCAGCCCCAAAGGAAATTGGCTGTATGTACCATGTCTAGGAGACGAATGGGTCAGGATGTTCAGCTTCAACAGCAGCAGCGGGGATCTCACACCGCTGAACTATCCCAGCAATGGCCCCAGAGCAAGCCTTGGCAACCGAGCTCCAGTACCCGCAGGCTCAGGCCCAAGGCACTTGGCCTTCCACCCAACACTACCAGTGGCTTACTTACTGAACGAGCTGGCATCTACTGTAGCACGTTTTGACTGGGACAGAGCCTCCAGTGGCTTGCTCAGAGCAAACTTCACAGCAGAGCCACAGCGCATAGTCTCAATGCTACCCCCACAAGCTCCCGCCAATGGTTCTAGCAACAGCAGTACCAGCAGGCAGGCGTGCTTTTGGCAAGCTGGGGCGGAGCTAGCTCTCAGCTCTGATGGCAAGTTTCTGTATGCATCAAACAGAGGGTCGTGTGGTGGTGTTAGTAACATTGTGCTATTTGCCATTGACCAAAGCAACGGTGCCCTGGTTGCTAAGGGGTGGTGGGGGGTGGATGCTGTGCCCAGGCATATAAGTCTGACGCCTGACAAGCAGAATGCTTACCTGTTGGTGGCAAACCAGTACAAGAACAGTGTAACAGTGTTTAAGAGGGATAGTATGAATGGGAAGCTGACAAAGGGGGTGACTGTGTCAACAGTATCAGCAACAGGAGGTGTCATGCTGCCCTCTTTCATAGCAGCCCTGTGATTGGATAGGGTTTAGGGGTCATCCCAAGATCTTGCTGATGGGCTACTGCTAAGATCAGGGAGTTCTCTAAAGGTCTATGGCGATTACCAACTGCTTGGCCATTGCTGATCAGTGGAGAGCCCATGCTGTCTGGAGATGAATCTGATCTGGGCTGTGCCATGTGAAGTAGTGTCAGCACAGGCTTTGCACTTCCAGCACCTTCTTGAACACATTCAGGACACTCACATGCATTTAGTTGTGTTGCATCAAATGGCCTAGATACATGACGCTGGCATGGCAGAGCTATATGTTGAGGCTATGAGAGGCTGAGCAGGGCAGTTTTTTGGTATTGTACAGCATCTAGGTTTGCAAAGAAGCATAAATGCATATGTTGAGCAGCATATGTTGACCACTCTGATAGCTCAAACTTTGCAGGGGGTTGTAAGCCGTGTGTGTTCACATGTTATGCAGCAGCCTGTCCATGCAAGCATTTAGGCTGCCAGCATCCTTCCAGCAGTATTCATTGCGAGGCATGCGCCGACTCTTTAAGTGACCCTGTGTTTTCGCTCAAGAGCATAGAAGGTATATTTGCCCTGCTTCTTCCAGTAAGTGTGGATTGTCTACATAGATTCTAATTGCCACGTCCATCATCCACCAGCTGTAGTGCACCATTTGCCAGTAATTGCAGCATGTCCATTAAAATGCACCTCATCTTTAAGCATGCGTTGCCTGTAGCTGCAAGGCAAAGGTATCCTGTTTGTTGATCCGCCTTGCTGTCCTTCTGTGACAGCTTGAGGTCCCGGGTCTGTGACACTTTGCTATTGCATATCATGAGATGTAACAGAAGTGTGGTGTGTGTTTCCTGTGGTTGGATGGCCCAACAGTTCTGGTGCTGTAAGAGTTGATCAGACAGCAAGCATCCATCAGTAATTAGTAAGCGAGTCATGGGCAAATGGTGCTGGTTTTATGATTAATTCAACAGCAAGGCAGGGACCACATACTGCCTGTGGTTGATAGCTTGACACTGCTCCTGCCTTTTGTTTGCTGGTTGTGTGCCACCATTGATTGATGGTCTGGCAGTTTGAACCTTTTACAATTCTAAAGGTGCCTGAACAATCTTTGTCAGCTATGGCAAATTGCTACTTGCAAGGACAACAGATGTGTGGGGTAGACCATTCACCAAGTCTGGCTTCCAGGCCAAGCAGATGCCTATGTGTCCTGCTGGATAGGGTGGGGTACTTAGGAGTCTAAACAGCGGCTTGAACACACTAATGCTTGCTATGGCATCATCGGTCCTGGAAGGAATCACGTCAGGCGAGCAGGGACTCAGAAGGGTCCTTATACTAGGTAGTGTTCTGTATTTCTTGTCATTTGAGACGCTCCAGACAGGAAACATGTTAGGGTTGAGGTGACAGCCATGATCCGTACTCAGCCAACGGGGACCGGAGTCCAGTGAGGGCTTGTTGCCAACCACAGGCAACTCAAGTCCAGAGTACCTGTCTGTACTTTTTGCAAATTCTCAGCTTGAGCTGTGGAGCCTATGGCAGTTTTTGCTATGGCCGCCTATCATGAAACGGCACTATGAAGTAGTCATTTGAAATGTGGTGTTACTGTCAGTCATTCCAAGCCAAAATGTGTCAACGCATCCCTTGATACCATTTAGGCCAGTGGCCTAGCATGGCAGATTTTGCTGGAGTGACTGCATGGCTGGCGGTGTTTGCTGCTGGGAGCCAGTACTGCACATGATGAGAGTTGTGGGCAAATGGCTCAGTACGACCTTTTGCTGCCAGTTGATAGCTGTGCGGTGATCCATCCGGCAACTTGCAATTGCATGGCATATGTTTGCTGGCTGATGCTATTTGGATCGATGGCTGTATCTTCTGTCTGCTGTTGGCTGTTCCGCTGCATGTGCTGACACTGCTGTGAAGCAATGGTGATCATGGCCAGAGTAGCTGCATGCACATGGTGCTGCTGCTACTTGTAATGGTGATGATGGTGGGGCAGGGCTTTGGGGCCAGTGCGTGCTGCTGCTGCTTGCGGTGATGGTGGGCAAGAAGGTCAAGGTGGGCTGCTGCTTTTGAGGTTGGGGTGGAGGGGGGCCCTGCCATGGTCCTGTTGCTTCATTGCGGTGGTCGTGGGACAGTATTGTAGTTGACCGTGTACCTGATATTGCTGTTCAGTAGTAAGAAAATGAATTTTCTATTATGCCTATGAATCGTATGTCTAGCCTTCCAGACATACGGTGGGCTGGTATGTATGCATTGACGGAGCCACTTGCTCAATCTCTTTGGCTTGCTAGTAGGCTATGTACACTTTCTTAGTACTCACTGCTACTTACTGGTAACAATATGAGCATGTGCTTGCATTAAGTGCCTGCCTTGCATGCCGCATGAAGACAAGAGGATGGAATGTATTCAAGATGACCGTATGCTGTCTGATGCGTTTTGATGATTGGTGCCCAGTCAGTACGTAGTGCCGCAAGCCAGTGCGTGCCGCCAAAGTGAGCAGCTAGCTGCAGGTTGTCAATCGTCACGCGCATTCAAATCCGACTGGGCCCAAATATATCCAACACTAACCAAAACAGTATAAGAAGAAGAAGGAGAAGAAAACATGGCGACAGCAATGCCAAAACTAGCTACTGCTCGTATGCAGCAGCACCGACCTGCAGGCAGCAGCTCGGCAACATTTGCGACTGCTGCTACAATCCGGCAACATTTGGTAAACTGCCAAGGGTGCGTCAACGACAACTACAGCAACATTCTTCCCCCCGTTATCGGAGGCCAGCCTCTTACTTGCGCTGACCCTGTTACTCAGAGTTCTTTAACCACACTCTAACCTCAGTCAAAAATGCGGCTGGGAATCCTGCAAAAGTTCCCATCAACCGGGGGACCCTGCAAAGACCCCCACCAAGTCAACTCATGGCCCATCTCCAATGGCCATGAGCGTATTTCACAGGGTTATGACCATGCAGCAGGCTTTTCCTGTTGAACCATTTGGGCATGCACAACTGACTGTCTAAGAACCCCCATGCAGAATGGAGCGTGATCAACTTTATGCACAAATGCCGCCTAATCTACTTTCTCCTCGTACAAACAACTAAAAATAGATCAACGACATCAATTTTTCTGTGTATTGGGTGTACCTGCGGACCATTTTCTGTATCCCATCAGGTACGGAGAAAGTAAGGGTCTAATCAATACCAACAACCATGGATGGACACCTGTGCCCGCCATTATATGCAGTAGCAGGGCCAAAACATCTGTGTTAAGGACATCAGAACCATTACCCATGAAATGCCATGTGCGACATTGGAAGTCATTAGGGTAACAAACTAAAACCCACTTAGAACCTAAAGAGACAGCAGAAAACAGTTCATTTTTCAAAGAGTGTTTCACAGGTTTGGTTGGCCTAAGTAACAAGAACAAAAGGAGGTACAACTATCCCTATTTTTAGCCAGGAGGCACGTCCTGCCTGCCTGGGGAGTCAGGGGAAAGGGGGGATTATAATCACATCTTCATAGCCGGACCCACCCACCACCGTCCAGGTAACTCTCTTTTGGTCTTCACAAGTGGCAGAGCTGGTTGCCCTGGGAGTAAGTATGGGAGCTTATGGTTTGGTTCTGAAGGAGTTGACCAGGCCCAGACCATCAGCAAATGTGTAGCGGGTGCCGGCAGCAATCCCCGCCTTGAAGGCCTGGATCATGCCAACTGGATCAAACTTGGTTCGGCCGGCAGCCACAGCAGTTGCCTTGGTCTGCAAGGGCACAGAAAGTCAGCAGTCAGTATGTAAGAGTGGCCGGGGGAGGGGGGATGAATTTAGGTCAGGTTATGCTGTAGTGGTGTGTGATGATAACATATTGAGTCTACGCAATCTGCAAGGCTTATCAAAGCAGGATTCATATACCATATGAAAGGCCATGAAGCACGCACAGGAGTTCCTGCACTCCTGTGACACAAAGCATGGGCTGTGGGTACCCACTAATAGCGCTTTGAGGTCACCATGAAGGTGAAGGACACAATGAGTCATTAAAAGGCTGCCCAAGTGATCTTATCACATTGAGTGGCAGGCAACAATGCTATCAAACTCTATCAAGACGCAGCATCACATCTGTGGCCACCAACTATGTGTACTCTACGTGCACCTTCATCCCAAGTCCCTGATGCGCATCAATGTGCCATCCTGCATGTCCTGTTAAGGCTATGACAAACAGTTGGAGTGCAGGTGGACTACAAAGAAAACATACCTAAACAATCTGGGGCATCCTTGCACTTTTGAAAATGACATCAACCCAAATGCAAAAAACACTGAAAACGACCACGAAGGTTTGCAGAGATTCTGGCATCCATGATCATTTCCACTTACGTCTTGCAGCTGCTGCCTGAACCAACTGAGGCCATTGCCGCCCAGGCTAACCAGGGAATCACCCTCCTTGGTGCACACCGGGGTCTTGCCGTCCAAGCAGG
This sequence comes from Pseudopediastrum boryanum, assembly GCA_963556185.1. Classification (NCBI taxonomy): domain Eukaryota; kingdom Viridiplantae; phylum Chlorophyta; class Chlorophyceae; order Sphaeropleales; family Hydrodictyaceae; genus Pseudopediastrum; species Pseudopediastrum boryanum. The sequence goes on from OY744493.1 coordinate 197,902, forward strand.
GGCACAAGATGGACACACAGTTGCTGCTGTTACCTGCTAGATAAGCCTGCCACACGGGCGTGAACTTGTACCAGGAGGAAAACACGTTGTAGTTGCCGTCGTTTGCAAAGTTGGCGGTGACCATGACCCCATCGACTATGAGTACCCCGGCATCTGTGAGCATAGGGGAGTAGGCTCCAGCATCGTTTGCCCTGTCACAGGAGTATAGGCCACCAGCAGCAGAGTCAGCAATGATGAGATTCTTAAAAAATAGGAACTGGAATGCTGAACAAATTAAACCTGGATCCTAACAGTGTCAGGATTTGGTGTTGTGCTGTATTTGTCATTCGGAGGCATGATAGGGGACAAGAGGAGATACATTTGCTCCAGCTTACTTGTGGAGCCTCCCCACTAGCTGCGCCCTTTGGCTATCAAAGATCATTTGACCTATCAACAACATGCAGCCCAGTGCTGGACAGTTAAAGTGTATTGTCATGTGGCATAGCTTCGATGACCCACTGGGGCGGCTCCTGTCCATAGGCATTAGCTTAAGCGTTTTGGCTAACTAAGTGGCCAAACAAAACGACAATATAAATTGCAGGCATTGTGTCCAGAGATTCTCACCTGGTGATACTGGTGACAGGGGCTGTGTACCATTTACCATCACTGGTTCTCACAGCCACCAGGTCGCCTACCACAACTTTGCTCATGGCTTTTACATTGCCAGGGCTTGGCACGGCCTGAGGATTGGCTGGGTTGATAGCAGCAGCAGGCAGCATAATGCCGTGCTCTGGGGATGCCCTGAACACAGCCTCATCACCAGCAGCATCGGTGTAGTGGAGCTCCACATATTCAAACTGCACAGGGCTCTGCAAGGAGGGTGGACACCACAGGCAGTACATGCAGCAAGTGGTCAGTGCAAGGCACATGGATTAGGATTATGAGAGTTCATGCGACTAATGACAAGGTAAACTAAAGGAGCAGTAAAAAGGAGACTTTCTGCAGATTGATATTTTACTTTCGTGGATTTGCAGCCAGGAGCTGTCAAGGCAGACAAGCAGGCAGCCACTTCAGATACAAAGGATAAATGCCGCAGACATAGAAACTCTGTGGACAGAGAGCTTTCCTCAGCCCAGCTCAAGGGACACATACAAGCTAGTGACATCTGCCACCACCACCCTGCCAGACTCTGCTGAGAGCAATCAAATAAACCTGAAAGCACACACCTACTCAAATGTGTGGCACTGTCACTAGCTAGCACATTGTCTAACCCCCGAAGCCTGAAGTCTACTCACATTGATGGCATTGTGGTAATAAAAGATGTCACACACACCATCAGTGAAGCCGCCAACAAGACCAGTGCCTGCATGGGAAAAGGAAACAAGGGATTGAACAATCATGTCTCTGTTTATGACATGCTGCGCAATGAATCACCCCTTGCAGACTGTGTCAGGTTGTATTGACAATGGACTATAAAGCCAGCAACATTTTGACTAGCCTCTGACATCATCATTGCCGGGTAACTGTGGACGGTGCTTTCGGTTGGGTATTATGCCCATATGCCTAGAAGGCACCGTACATACAGGCCCTCAGATAAACATACTGTTGTGCAGTACGGTGGCCTGACTGATACGAAAGGGTACAGCTGCCACCACTCTGAAATAATGTTTGGTGTCAATGGCTGCTAGGTTGACTGCACCCAAGGACACACAGCTGATTATCCCAATGATTATATGTAATGATATCAGCAGCCTCCACCACCAGGCCCTGGTCTCACCTGAGTCCGTTGGTTTGAGGCAGGCCACCTGGTCTCCTATGGCCAGCTGCTCCATGGTGGCGGTGGCAAAGGTGCCTGCAGCTGGGTCATAGCGCTGGACAGTGGCATTGGAGGGGAAGCAGATTTGCATCACTGCAAGCCAGGAGGGGTGAGCAAGGAGGGTCAGTAGCATTACATGCGTTCAATATTGATTTTCTTGGAACCCTGTGTTCACCAGCACCACTACCGCCTTGTTTGTGCTCATTTCGACAGCGCATTTTCTCCATGCTGCCATCTGCAGTTGCTCATGAGCACTATGCAAGCACGATGCCAGGAAGTGCCAGGAAGCAAACGTCTTCCCAAGTAGTGTGCATACAAAACATGAGGCTCTATCCTACACTTGTTTGTCTACAACCGACGGCAGTGCCCTAACATCATTGACGCGCCATATCGCCACTGTCTGCATATGGAACATGGTATGTGGCAATCTGCAAGAAATCGGAGCCCTAAACTCTTCTCATTCAAAGGCCCCTAGGACCCAAACCTCACGGACCCAAACCTTACAGCATCTAATTCGCAATAGGTAGCAACCACTCATGCATGCTAGTCAAGTCCGCCTTGAACTCACGAGAGTATTCTGACACCACTGGGCTATCTGGCGAGCACAGCATCATCCCGAAGCCACTGGCATCATCACCAAAGAAGGCATTGTTGCAGGTGGCGTAGAGTTTGGTGCCCCATGCTGGGCTAGATGGAGTCCTGGGTAGACATGCAAGGTAGTGGGGAAGCAATAACATTAAGCCTGGCATTTCTAGAGCGGGGAGCCAGTCCTTCTTCACACTAGTGGCTCGAAAACTCAAAGGCCAGGATGATATCGTACCCCTTTTGCATTCACCTTTCGGTTTCTGTGGGCAAATCTCAGTTTTGTGCTGGAATGTTTCAAGTGGCATGTAGAAAATGGGATCTATGAATGAAATCCCTTTCTCACTATGCCGCTTGCATGGTTTTAGGGACCAGTAGGTAAACCAACTTGTGGTACCTGTGGCTTCTTGAGCTTGTTCAGATGCCTGCCTGAAAGCTGCTTGGCCATGCTGTCCATGGCATGGTCCTTTTGTAAGCACATTTAAGAACTAACTCCGCTTAAAAAGAAGATCTAGGCTGGGCAAGGTGATCAGATACTAGATGAATGGGGAAAAGGCACTCCCAATAATTCACTTGCACTACCAGCGCAGATCCCGCATGAAAACATGGGAGAGGCAACACTGAATGTAATAAACACGCCTTTTCTCCTACTCTCTACCGTGTTCCCAACTTACCGCAAGCTGTCACCTCCAAATGTGGTGCTTCCAGCAGCAACCTCTTCAGGTGTGAGCACATGCACCACAGTCTGGTTGTCTATGCAGCTGTCGTTGCCACACGATGTGTTAGCAGCATTATAGAATGCTCCCCAAGAGCCATTGAAACGCCCTGCAGGCAGACATACAGGTGAGCAGGAGTACATGCAACTTTTATTATGTCTAGCCTCAGCTTGTGGGCCAGCCCAGCATCAATTGCGTGGCTTTGAGGCTGTGATCAAGGGCACCTGGTCTTCATTTGGCCAACGGCAAAGCTGGTCCCGCGTTGCAACTGATTCAGTTGATTGATTAATCTCAGCTTGGGCTGGGCGGGATCAACAGGATTCTTCCAGACCGCCAATGTGAAGACCGGGGCCAGGCAGAGTGGGGGGAAAGGAGGGGGGGCAAAACCCCGTGCGTAGTTTTATTGACCAAAGGAAATGGGAAGTGGCTGTCAGCCCATATACCCCTCCCAATGAGGTTGGAACCACCTGCTGTGCTATACCCTTAATTGCCTCGTCACCTCAACCCACCTAAAGCCTTAGCCAAATATTCCTCCTAAAGCCACACCCACCTGCTCTCCATGCTGCAGCAAGAGAAGCGTCTGTGGTGAGAGCACATCTGGTGGTGCTGTCAGGATTGGAGACGGTGAGGGGGTCAAAGGTGATGGTCACATTCACGGTATAGTCAGGGCTTGCCCCTAGCATACTCTGTGACAGCCCAGTGATAGGTACGCTGCAGGTGTTGTCTGAAAAAGGAAGGCAGGGAGTAAGGTTAGGAGAGAAGCTTACACTGATAGGAGGGCAAGGGGTGTATGTGGGGCTGGGGGGAGAGGGGCTTGAAGTCTGTGGTCAAAAAGCTCAAAATCCTAATGGTGCTTGGCTATGTCCTTGTTTCGTTCAGGAACCAAGTTTAAAGAGGGAAATGCAGATAAGAATGCTGATGGAGTGTGTCTGTATAGAAGACAGCTAGTTCGAAACACACCGGGGTGCGACTCCGGTTCCCTCTTCAAGGGAACGTTAAAGGCCATATAGATGGAATGAGTTTCAAGACACAACAACCTACCCCTGTCGACTTTCAGACCAGTAAGGGAGTTATACTGTTGCTTGCACTTTGGACAGCCTCACAGGCCTGACAGGCTAAGTGCTTTGACTCACCTCCTGATTCTGCTGTGAACCCAGGCACGTCCGGGCACCAGCCAAGGGAGTTTTCATCATACAAAGCGCTGTTGCAGCTGGCAAATAGGTATGGGCTTGTGTTGTTGTAGAAACTGCGGGACAGAGGAGCAACCTGGGGTGAAGTGGGGTGGAATGCAGCAGTAGTGACATTCGCCAACCAGCAGACCCTGGCGATGAAAACGGAGTCAGATGGCAAGACTGCATTGGCGGCTTGAAACAAGGCTCAATGTCCAGGTTCACTATGGGGTGAAATGCGGAAAGCCCTTTGCAAGTTAGTGACATGCATGGTCCCTTTCCTAGTTCCCTAGTCAATGCTCCACCAAGGGCCTCAGCGCACTTCCATTACAGCAGCATAAAATGCCCTTCTCTTGTGTTTCTGTGTGTTGTTCTCATAGGTCAGCAAAAAAAAAGATCCCTATCGGTATGTTCAGCAGAAAGTGGTTGCGAGGGTTGGGAGTGGCATGTGCTGGATTCAACAAAGCAAGTCACACTTGCAGCCTTTAACACTTACCCCTAACCCTAGCATACACCCCAAAGACTTAACCTAAACCATGAACTTCGTGCAGCAGCCAACGCTTGCAGCAGGGTTTAAGGTTTCAGAAATTAGGGTTCAGGGTTCAAGTGCTGGACTCACATCAGCTCTTCCCGCCCAAAGGTTGCTGTCCCGGAGGTGATCTCAGTGGCATTGAGCTGGTGCCAGGTTGTGGCAAAGGAGCAGTATCTACCAAAGTCTGTTCCCTCCCCGGCACCGCCACAAGTAGCGGATATTGGCTGATTAAGCCATTGCTGGACTATCATAGGGGCCATGAAAAAGAACTGCCATCCCATACCTGCAGCCAGCAGGCATCACAGAAACTAAGCCAAAACCCTAAACCGGGGATGCTGATCAATGTATCAACCTCAGACCCTGACGGGGCAGGGTGGAGGTCTATGGCCACGCTTGACTACACCAGGGATCCGGTCAGCAGTACAGCTGCAGCGCAGGAAATCAACAAGCAGTGCCAGTAAGCAACAAGATGCAAACCCCTGGGCAAGCTATGTCTATGATGTAGGGTTTAGGCCCAGACTGCCCAAGGGGCCCTGGTCCAAGCAAGGAGATGGCGCTGCCCCTGATTGAAAATTCGATTTTTTGGTTCCATGACCCGGCCTGCACTTTTCCATTTTGTTAATCTCTAGTATTGATTGTTCAGGACATTTGGGTGCACCCTAAACCCTAGGCAGTGAAGTGAGCACTGCAGGAGTAACAGTGTATAGTTCCTTATATTGAGGGGGTCTAGGTGACTAAGGCCCTGAAAAGATTAGCACCAGTAAGAGTTATGCTCATTAGTATCTCCTCCTCACCAGGGAATGACCAGTAGAGTGGGAAGAGTGGGAACCCAGTGACGGCACAAAACAAGGGCTTGTTGGGGTCTATGATGGCGCTGGTGTTAATGGTGATCGTCACTTCAGCCACATCAGCTGACAGCGTGAGATTGTTATTGGGGTCCGTGGCATTGTAGCTGTTCACAATCTGGTGGCTCATGGCGGTGATGGGCACCTGGCAGGGCTGGGGGGCTGCAGCAGGGAGATGGACAGAGATGAATAAGTTCGTGATAGAAAGTGTATTAAATTTCAGGTGTGCAGCCAGTGTGTTTCTGCAAGACAGGCTCAGAGAAGCAGTACAGATAACCAAAGCATGGACAGTCAGGACAAGATGAACAGGCTCTATCATGCAGTTCTTGAGAGTCTGGGTTTAAGGATAAATCTATAAGGGTCCTCCCCTCCCCAGGCTTACGAGTCTGGCAGTTGGCGCCGCTCCATCCCCCGGTGCAAGCGCAAAGGTATGCTGCAGTATCCATCAAGTGTCTGTGGCGCACTGGGCCCTCAGTGTCGATGGTGCAAGTACCATGTCCATTACATGGGTCAGGGTAGCAGGGGTCAACCTCAGTACAGGTGGTACCTGCACGCCCACACACAGGCAGGCAATAACAGCAATCAACCTGAGGGTTTAGTGATACAGCTGACAAGCTAAACCGTAAGAAACCTCTGACCAGGTGGGTCATGCAGGCCCACCCAGCACGGCAAATCACACTTAAGGTTTGAGGGCAGATTAACCAAAGCCTTCTGAGCAAGTGGATTTACGCTGCACACTCTACCCATTATATCATTGACGCAGCTGTAAATTTGTTTGGACACTACCCACCATGACGCTGCTGTTGGCTTAACAGCGCAAGATGAAACTCAATGAACAGGTCCTGTGTTGCTATATGTGCCACACGCTGCCTTGTAAGATTTTGCATGTATTGGTGGAAGTCATTACAGAGCGATGCCATGTAGCTGCTTGGAATGGGAAGGTATTGGGTTGTGGCAAACCCTAAATCACAAACATGCTGCCACATCTAGCCAGCAGCCCCAGTGAACTTACCCATCCATCCCGGCTGGCAGGTGCAGACAAATCCTCCCAGGCCATCTTCAGCACAGGTCCCATTGTTCGCACATGGGGCGGCAGCACACGCTGAAACAGGGGCAGGCAGCACGAGGGAGCAAGGTGTGTGTGTGTGGGGGGGGGGGGGGGGGAGGGTAATTGGAATACACATCTGTAACAGCTTACATCAAGAACACATGTTCAGGTGTCATGCCTTAGAATTTTATCCCTTTTGATAATAAGAGCCCATAGCAAAACTGCCATAGCTTAAGCTGCTATGAGAACAGCGGGAACGCGGTCTTTGATATGCAGACATAAGAAATCGACAACATATGCGTAAACAGGAGGTCACCTGAAAGTGGTACTAACTTAATCAGAGGCTTGCTAACAGGTTTAGTCTAAGTGCACTAGATGCCTATAGAATGTACTGGTATGGTTGCACGTGTAATGTACGGCCCAAAAAGTAAACCATGCCAGCATTCGATCTTGGACCCCCTGTCTGTTGCTGTCACATACACTAATGAACTGCCCCAATACAAGGCTTTAGGGGACGATTTGTTACATTCAAACAGAAGAAGGACAACCCAGAGCCAAGACAAGGCTCAAGGGATCTCCAGAAATCCAAACTAACACATGGCAAATGCAGACACGCCAAGCAGTAACAGCTTGCTTGGGTATGTGCACAGTGCATTCCTGAGCCAGCCCCGGATGCCCTCAGGCCTTAGGGTTTAAGCTGTAGGGTGCTGGGTTAGGCTTTCCTGGGTTCGTCCCTGACATGATACTGTGGTAGCAAAGTTTGCCAGCTGGATAGCTGCTGCAAAGGGCTAAGGGTTTAGGGTGGAGTCTCACCTGGGTACGTGCCCAGCACAATGCTGTGGTAGCACAGGTTGCCCACCGGTCTGCTGGTGTAGTTCTGCACCCTAGTATTGGTGGCACAAGCCAGACTGCCGCCACCCCCCCACTGGCCCAGAGTGGCAGTCAGGCCTGGTTTACCTGGCACACTGCATGCCACCTGGTTGTTCACAGCAGGGGTGCTGCCATTGGTGAAGGTCCAGCTCCTGCCCAGGGCACAGGGGAGGGAGCCGTTGACAGGGCTGACCACACCATCCAGCTTGTAGGAGCAGCTGGGGGTCACGCTGCTGCAGGCTGCATGCGACAAGGAGGAAGGGCAGTGGTGCACCAGGAAGGAGTTTAGCACAGATATAAACAGCGAGGCATTCAGGTTTAGCTATGGCATCTGGATATCCCAAGGTGGCTCTCAGAAGGTTGCGGAAAAAGGTCATCCAAACCTTGGGCTCTCTGCATATAGAGAGGTTTGATACTGTGACAGTTGTTACCCACCGTATTGCGATGCATTCTACCGTGACAAGCATTGTCCCATTCTGTGATCCGCACAGCATGCTCCATTCACTCGCAGTAAGCTGGAAGCCATCCCGCTAGGGCTCAGCTGAACCCTAGCCAAAAATGTCACTGACTAGGCCCAATTAGTAATCAGTATAATGAGTTTTGTTCCAGCTATCAGGGCAGGCTGACAAGACTGTAGGGTTTGGGGTCCTAAACTGTGGACACCTATTGACCAACGACCACCAGGTACTTCTACTTGGAAACAGTGCCGACCGAACAAGAACAGACAATAGCAAGAACAAACATACAATGCACAAGTGCCTGCACAGGGGTACTCACGGACAAAGGGTTGTACGTTGATTTTTGTGCTGGAGCAGTCCCATCCTGTGAAGGGCCTCACGCTGGCCACCACCGTGGCAGGGCTGGTGGCACATGTCAGGGTGGTGGTGTTGAAGGTGGTGGCGGCAGAGCTGTTGAAGGGGTTACGGGGCACCTTGCACGCAACCTGGAGACGAGAGGGTGGAGGGTTACGTGGATATTCAGGGTTATGCTTGTGTGTACGTGAGTAGCATCATGACAGCAGGGGTGAGTGGTAGCATGGCTTTGTTCTTGCAGAGTGCTGGCTATGCTTTGCATTGAACATGAAGCTAGTTGGAAACACACAACTCTAGCTAGGGTACATGATTGTGGCTGCTCCTTAGTGGAGCTCTGGGCCCTGCGGAAGGTCCAGCCGTGAGTATTCAACCATGATAGATCGATAAAATGTGCTTTTCACTTAGCACACCTCACAGAATGCATAGCCCTTTTCACATAATAGCTTCACCTGCATGCTTGCTTGTCATACAGCTATCTTGTCCAAGACTGCCGTTCCTACCCAGCGCGGGATATGACTTAGGGTTTAGTGCAGCAAGACTACAAGAACCTGAGCTTTAGGTAAGTTTTAGGGTTCAGTGTCATTACCTGGTTATCAGCAGTGGGCAGCTTGAACCCCGGCACAAAGGTCCAGGTCCTGCCCTGCCAGCAAGGCAGCTTGCCATTAACCACATCAAACACCTGCCCCTTCAGCTGGTACTTGCACGTGGGAAGGATGAGCGAGCAGTCTGAAGGAAGCACAGAAAGCGCATGGGGGTAACGAGTTTAGGCTCTGCGGTTTGAGGTCCAAGAATATATGTGAGGGAGCAGCCCAAATGAAGCAGAGAGATGCCATACGGGCTGTTGGTCGGATGCTTACAGTGATAAACGATATGTTCTGGAGCACAGACCTGGCTAGTCAACAGACTGTATAAAGAGCCTTAAAGCCTGACATGGGTGCCTCAGTGACAACAGTGGTTTGTTGTCTACAATGCAGCATCACTGGGCATGCCGAACTGAAATCTGTGGGTTAAGGGTTTACGCTTTAGGGCTGAGACTTACCTGCTTTGCAGTAGCCACTCTGCAAACTCCGGCGCCTGGGTGCTGGCAGAGCACACTGGGCCATGCGGGCCTCCAACTGGGCCTGGGTGTAGGTCAGCCTGCACACCTAAAAGTGGCAGGCAAGATGGTCATAGCAGTGAGGTCTAATGGTTTGGCTTAGGATTTGGATCCAGACTTCTTGCTGAAAGCTTAATCTTTACCTCCTAGGGGACAGCCTCTATGTCTGTTCTTGTTAGGCTCTGAGTTCATGAGTGAGATGTGCAGGCCGCAGCACATAAAGGTTGGATGTTACCATAGCCGAATGCCGACCAGAGCCAATACCGAGGATCAAGGGCAATGGCAGAGCAAGGGCTATTACAGAAAAGCTAATTCACAGCGGCACCATTGAAGTGAGCCAAGTGACACAGTGACCAGTGCTTGGCAGTCAATGATATGCTATTTCGTGTCCAGTCAGAGAGTGTGGAGTGCCTTGAGCTCTCAGTGTATCTTTAAGGCTTGCTGCAATGGGCATTGGGGCAGATGCCCTAAACATAATGGCACCTAATGGGCATTGGGGCAGAATGGCCCTAAACACTCGACTGATGTATCCAGGGTAAATTCAATTACAGTCATGGAGTCAAGATCACTCACCCCATGGTTCCCGGATGGGGAAGAACACCCTGGGGAGGCCGTGGTGGAGCCGCACTGGGTGGTGCCACTGATGTTGAAGTTGGCCACAATGCTGCTGTCTTGAATGTAGATAGTCAGTCCAGAAGCCCCAGCCTTCTGCTGCACCGCAAAGTTTGCCACTCCAGTACAGATCTGGTTGCCAGGGCTGCCCAAGGTAGCATTAATGAAGCTGGTGCAGCCCGTGCTCTTGATGTCACCTTGGGCCTTGGCGGCACATCCCCAGTTGAGCTTGCCAGTCTTGTCACAGCAGCTTTGCTGTAGGTGCACAGTGTTGGGCAGACAAGAAAAGGACACATGTTTGACACCTAAAATGCTGAGTGTTTGATTCGAATGTACTCCTGCTGTGCATGACGAGTGCAAGCTGAAACAATCTTGACTACTCAAGGCCAAGAAACCTGCTGATGAAGTACATGACCTTCGCTAACTGTTGCAGGACTTCAGGCTTTAGACAGGAGTCTACAGTCTTTCTAAACCCCTTGCTATGGGGTAGGAACACCCCTGGAGGCATCAAAGCACGTGCCAACTGATACAGGGATGTTGCTGCAGCAGAGCCCCCCCACCTGGGTGAATGTGTAAGTGCTGCCGCTCTTACTGATACACAGGCAGCGCTTCAGCTCCTCCTCGCAGGTTTGTTGATTTTCTCCAAACAAGCAAGCTGCTGGGGGTGGTGCATAACAAACTCCCAAGGCAGCGAGAAGGACTGCTAGGCCAAGCAGAAAGTCAAGCCTGTGGGCCATGGCTGGTCACCTCAGAATATCTTCCACACGCACACCTGCAGTAGGTAGAAGTAGAATAAGTGGCTTGCAGCGACTGCAGGGCCCCTGGCACATCAGGGACTCGGTCAAACATCAGCGATGGCCCAAACGAACTTTCGAGAATCCCACTGCAGAAACCGACAACTCCTGAAGCACAGAGTGAAACGCTTTACAGATGAACTGGAATTGACAGGACAGCGGTTATATGCTCTATCTCTCGACATGTGATCGAGTTGCTGCCCGTGCGGGTGCTCATGGACCCTGTCATTGCCTTGCAAAAGCTTCGCTCTTCTTAAGATCAAGACCAGAGCTTACCTGCCGCTTTCTGCTTCGTTGATACAATTGATGTAGACAGGCGCAGCCGGATTCCTCGTAATTGAACTGTTCGAGGGCTGGCGGTGGTTGTGATGGTTGGGATGTTTTATCCGGCAGACCACTGTATACTAGGGGGAACGAGCGGCTCCTCTTGGCACGCATGCATGTGGAGGTATGTGTGCCAGGTCGAAGATAAGTTTACAAGAACGAAGGTCGACTGTGGGCTCATAATATCACAATTGATCATTCAAACTGATAACCACGCTGATAACCCATAACATCATCCATTCTGATTGAAACGTCACCCAGTGGTGCCTGCGGTCAACAGGCCTCGGCCTCGTTGCAGGACAGAGATGCATCACTCCAAGACTGCTTTTGATGCTGGATACAGCGTGCTTACCCATTCTTGCTTTGTAATGGGAGAAATGCGTCGGCCTGGGCATGTCGCGCTAGTCCATGTCCTCACTTGGAGACCGTGCCTTCAGCCAAGGGGTTCAGAGCTGGCAGGAAACGATAATCTGTCCTTTGTAGGGACCTCACAAGGACTTATGTAAGTTAAGTCCCAGCGTCAGTCTGCTGTGATTTTGATCAATTCCTTTTGACGACATTCCCGCTCTACAGTGCGGGGGAGCGCCTATCTAGTTCATCATCCTGACCGACTCCCCATACATTGCCAATAAACGATTGCAACCGATGCTGCCGCGCGATCGTGACAATATCGTGACGTAGTACTGACCGTTGCCACGGTTTGAAACAGTCCTCGTAGTGAGTGTACCTCTTAGCAGTGTACCATACGTGTTGGGGCTTCTCACGGTTTGAAACAGTAGCCATCCAAGGTACAGGGCTATTGGGACCCTCGCAAGGGCCTTAGAGTAATATTATCTGTCCGACTAGTGCACCACAAGTCGTTTCCCTCAATCCGCCCTGCATGCATTGCTCAGTGCTCTCAATGTCCAATCAACATACGACTCAGGCAGGCATGGATGATGCCACAACTAGGCACTATTCGGGTAGTCCTGCCCAAGGTATGCTTGACGAATGGTGGAAGAGGATATGAGACTGGAAAGTAAGCTAAGGTAAAGTGGCTGCTGATGCATGTTGTTTCAGTGCTCATCGATCTTGCTAACTCCTATCAAACAAACAAAAAAACCGAAACATAACCTATCATCGCTGCCTTGTCTCAATGAGGTGGGGTGGTAGAAGGGTACTCTACTAGTATTAGCAGCACTTGCTTCTGACCATTTGCCCTCCATAGTGGCGGCAGGCAGTCTAATGCGTGTCACTAAGTGAGCAGCTGCCGCAGCAATGTTTCAGCTTGGTCACTTACGGCTCTCAGCACTGGCTTCCAGTGTGCGATCATTTCAAATTCAATTGGGTCCAAATCATCCAAGAGGTTTTGGGTCCAAATCATCCAAGAGACAAACCTTTTTTTTCTTTTTTTTTGAGGTATGGAGGCGGCACCACCACCAGAACAGCGGTAATGCCCACGACCCGTGAGGGCCGGCGTTCCAGGCCTGTTGAGTCTGGCGGGTAGTCAATGGCTTGCAAGCAAACCAGTGCCAGCCTCAACCCACAAGATGCAGTGCCAGCCTCAACCCACAAGAGGCAAACCTTTAAACAAAGGCGGCAGCAATGATTGCCAAACAACTAGTATGCAACAGCACAACCAGCAGGCTCACAGCTCGGCAATTCGCAAGGTGTTGGGATTGTGCTTGCAACATCCAGGCCTAATTCAACAGTTGCTGAACCCCCAGGAATTGCTAAAAACAGCTGTGTCCCCATGGTTGAGACAACGAGCAGCTTGAGCAAACCTATCAGTCATGGCTCCCAACTCATTTCCACCTTGGCTTGCTTAAAGTTATGGCTAGGGCCTTCATGCAAAGGTTCCCAGCAGTTCAGTGTCCATCCCCACGGGTCTGCAGCAGTGTCTCACTGAGCATCTGCTTTTCACAGACCTTGACAACAACAGTTTCCATGTTTGGCCTTGGAGTGAACCATGCAGCAGGTAGGTTTTTCTTGTTCAACTATATGGGTGACATACGCAACTGACTGTGTAACCCTCCTCAGACAAAAAGACCATGCAAGCTGCTGAACGCATGCTTGCAATGGTGCGCCCTAATCTACTTTATTCGTGTACAAACCACCTAAAAGAACAAAAACTATCAAAAGTATTCCCCGTCTGTCAATGAGTGCAATTGGGGACCATCTTCTGTATCCCATCAGGTACCGACCGAAGAGTCCAGAGAATAAAAATCAAGGGACACCTTGCCTGCCACTCTATTTGTGTGGTGGCAAGGGCCAAGAGTTATGTTCCAAGGACATGGGAACTGAAGCGCAATGTGTATAACGGCACAAAAGACACTTGAGGTGATTATTTCACTAAAGCCTACCTAAATGGCTACCTAAACCCGCAATACATAGCACAAAGCACGTTGGGGATGCCTTATTGGTAATATGTTTGAAATGTATCACAGGGTCTGAAATGTATCACAGGGCCTGAGGCAAGAAGTGTAAACACCTACTTGAGCCAAAAGGCGAGTCCTCCCTTCCTTTGCAAACTAGATAAAAGGAGAATTGATGGTGATGTTCTCGCCCACACCCATTTAGCACCAGAAAGTGGCGCCAGCAGTCCACCTGGTATAACCCAGGGAGTTCATGGCCTGATTCTGAAGGAGTTCTCCAGGGCCAGACCATCAGCAAACGTGTAGCGGGTGCCGCTGGCAATCCCCACCTTGAACGCCTGGATCATGCCAACTGCATCCAACTTGGTTCGGCCGGCACCCGCAGCAGTCGCCTTGACCTGGAAGGGCACAGAAAGTAGCAAGCATATTGGCAGACTGAGGACTATGAACACATCTGGGCCCTATTCTGCTGCGCTGCACCATAGTATCACACTGAGAGTAGTATCAGACTGAGTCAACACCACCTGCAAGCCTTGTGTTTACAGGGTCCAGTCGCCTTCTGAAAGGAATTGTGGAGAGGGTTTGTTGCATTACTGTAGTCATTATGAGCTGCAGGGGCCCATAACATTTGGCAATATTGAGGATACTACAGCAGTCAGAGCCATCTGACAGCCATCACAGAGGCTTTAGAGAAATTCCTCTGTAACAATTGTAATGCATGTAAACTGCACATGTGACAGAATGGTTGCGGCCTCGGCCCGGGGGGAATAAAATGACGTTGGGCCGCCTTCAGATACTTTCTGCCATGCACCTGCCCCTGGCTTTTGAGTTATCAATTAGTTGTGGACGCGATGGGTTCTCTAGACTCTGTCCATTTGCCCTAAGTGCCAAAGACAATAACGCCATCAGATTCAAGGCTAAGGGAATAACAACAGCATTTGTGGCCACGTTTGATAACTTCTGTATTATGCTGGCAGCTTCACCTGAAAGCGACTAATGTGCATCAACTCGTGCCTATCTTTGTCCATACTACTACTACAGACAGTTGGACTGCAGCTGGAGTACAATGAGACAGACCGCAGCAGAGAGGCTGACAAAGGTGGGCCATGAGCCTTTGTACTTACGTCATTAAGCTTTTCCCTGAACCAACTGAGGCCATTGCCCAGGGTCAGAGAGTCGCCCTCCTTGGTGCACAGCGGGGTCTTGCCGTCCAGGCAGGGGCATGAAGTGGCAACACAGTTGCTGCTGTTACCTGTTAGGTAAGCCTGCCACACAGGTGCGTATTTGTACCAATTGGTGAACACACTGTAGTCGTTGTCATATGCAAAGTTGGCGGTGACCATGACCCCATCAACTATGGGTAGCCCGGCATCTGTTAGCATAGGGGAGTAAGCGCCAGACTCATTTGACCTGCAGGAAGGCAGTGGAGTCAGGAGTTACGGCTTGTCCTGCAACAAGGGAACTGGACCTTTAAATAAAACCATACAACTTCTATAAATGAAGGTACAGTCTCCATGAATTGGTAACATACGGGAAATCGTATGCACATGGTGTGATAAATCATGATAGACAAAAGGGTGACTCTGGCCACACCACTATAGCTGCTACTTCAAGCTATGTATACACAGCTAGCAACATGAACTCCTAGTGTGGTGTCTAGTGACTCTCACCTGGTGATACTGGTGACGGGGGCTGTGTACCATTTGCCATCATTGGTTGTTACAGCCACCAGGTCGCCTACCACAACTGTGCCCATGGCCTTTACATTGCCGGTGCCTGGCACGTCCTTGGGGTTGGCTGGGTTGATAGCAGCAGCAGGCAGCATTATGCCGTGCTCTGGGGATGCCCTGAACACAGCCTCCTCACCAGCAGCATTGGTGTAGTGGAGCTGCACGTATTCAAACTGCATTGGGCTCTGCAAGGAGGGTGGACACCACAAACAGTACGCAGAGGAAGCCATTAGTGCAAGGCGCATGTGGTATTGGGATGAGAGATCAAAACTATGGATAGATGCAGACTTCCCTGCTGCGATCGTAGACTTCTATATATCATTGGCAGCAAATTGTAGAAAAAAGACAAGCAGGCAGCCAGTTCCAGGTGTCTATGAACAGAAGTAGAACACTCTGCTGGAAGATGAACAGACAGCTCCTCTCAGCCCAGCTCAAGGGGCAGTTATGAGCTAGGGCATCTGTTGGACAACTGTCAGCACCACCCTGCCAAAGCTCACTCATTGCATGTACGGGGCCAAATTTGGCTCTTGTACTGGTTATTCAAATGAAGGGCACTGTGATAGCAAGGATGTTTCAATGGACCTCAATCTTAAACCTACTCATGGCACTGTGGTAGCAAAAAAGGTCAAAACCAAAAGGTTTACACCCACTCACAGTGACGGTATTCAGTATTAATAAAAGATGTTTGGATGCCGCTAATGCCTAAAGCTACTCATGGCACTGTGGTAGCAGGAGATGCCAAAACCCTAAGACGTACACCCACTCACATTGATGGCATTGTGGTAATAGAAGATGTCACACACACCCTCAGTGAAGCCGCCAACAAGACCAGTGCCTGCATGGGTGAGACACCAAGGGAAGGAACAACCATGGCCCTTTTCAGATGCTGGGTAATGAGTCACAGTCTCCAGGCTGTCAGTGGAGTCAAGGTTGACAAGGGCGACACAGTCAGCAACATTTCTGCTGGCCTCTGAGTGACACTACAATCATGCACTGGACAATGTTGGACGGCGCCCCCCAATGCTTATCTTGCCCACGCCCAAAAGGCACAGCACATGCAGATGCTGTGTAATGCTGGCGTTCAACTGGTACTAAACATAACCCTATTCTATGTGGTGCAATGTTGGCATTTAACTGATACTAAACGGCACAGCTGCCCAGCGTCAATCTGTAATAATGCTTAGAGTCAATGGTTTTAGGTTGACTGCAGCTAGGGCAAACAGCAGACACTATCTCAAGCTGTGTTTGCCCGTAACTTGGGATGGCAGCTGCAGGCTAGATTGATTGCACTCCAGCTAACTCAAAACCAAACAGTCCGAGCCAGGGTGGCAGTGGCCCCCTCCCCCTGCTGCCCCTCTCCCTCCAGTCTGCTGATACCAGCGTCGCCACCCTGTGTGTTTATCCTGTCACCCTCCTGCGTTGGAGTGTCCTTAGAGTGTCCATGTATGCAACAGTTTAACTGTGTGTGACCCTAGGGTCAATTGTACTTTACACACTAGGCATAAATCAATTCAAAACATCACATTACATAGCCCCCACCACCAGGCCCTGGTCTCACCTGCGTCCACTGGTTTGAGGCAGGCCACGTGGTCTCCTATGGCCAGCTGCTCCATGGTGGCGGTGGCAAAGGTGCCTGCAGCTGGGTCATAGCGCTGAACAGTGGCATTGGAGGGGAAGCAGATTTGCATCACTGCAAGCCAGGAGGGGTGGGCAAGGAGCAGGGGTCAAGAGAATTACATGCGTTTCAATATTACTCTTGTTGGAATCCGATGTTCACCATCACCACTACCGCCTTGTTTTGGCTGACTTTGACATTGCCTTTCCCCCATGCTGCCATCTGCAGTTGCTCATCAGCACTATGCAAGCATGATGTGCCAGGAAGCAAACGTCTTGCAAGTAGTGTGCATACATACTATGAGGCTCTTCCTACATTTGAGGGAACTCGGGATGCATTTACATTACTCAATGGCATACAAACAAGCCACTAGTGAAAGATGCACTCTGTAGTTAACATGCTGCGGTTGCCTCTGGAATCCTGTCCAACACATGCTGCTGATAGAAGCACAAGCAGGGTCTTGGAAGCTGCATCCTTGTTTGTCTACAACCGACAGCAGTACCCGAACAGCATTGACGCACCATATTGCCACTGTCTGCACCTGAAGCATGGTAGAGGGTAATCT
Organism: Pseudopediastrum boryanum; assembly: GCA_963556185.1. NCBI lineage: Eukaryota > Viridiplantae > Chlorophyta > Chlorophyceae > Sphaeropleales > Hydrodictyaceae > Pseudopediastrum > Pseudopediastrum boryanum. The sequence continues at coordinate 215,361 of OY744493.1, forward strand.
GCAATGTCTGGAATCCTGAACCCCTCCTATTCAGGGCCTCTGCCTGAACCCTAAAGGATCAATTGTGCGCTAGCTGACCATATCCATGCATGCTATCTTAGTTCTGGTCAACTTACAAGAGTATTGCGACACCACTGGGGTCTCTGGCGAACACAGCATCATTGCCAAGCCACTGGTATCATCACCAAACAACGCATTGTTGCATGTTGCATAGAGTGTGATGCCCGGTCCTGGACTAGATGGGGTCCTGTGCAGACACACAAGGAAGGGGGAAACGCAAGAGTGCTAAGCCCTGGCCTTCTATGCATCTAACAGAGCAGCCCCCTAGTGAATTTGGTCCATCTACAACTTAGTGGTTCCATCAGGCGTAAAGGTACTCATACCCCTTACGGATCCACCGTGCTGCTTGTTCGACTTTTCTTGGTGCGGGGCATGCTGCAGGTTTGCGCTGGGATGTATAAACGGCATGTATAAAATGAGATGTATTAATGATAGCTGCCCTTTGCTCACTATACCGCTTGCATGGTTTTAGGGACCACTAGGTGGACCAATGTAACACAAGCTTCTGTTCAGCTTGTTCAGATGCTTGTGTGTACATGCATGCTTAAGGATGCTTGACCATGCCATCTATGGTGTGTTTGTACGGAAAGCATACTCAATAACGTAACTGAAAAAGGGGAAGAGCTAGGCTGAGGCAGCTGATCAGATTCATGGGGAGAAGGCAGTCCCAGCAATCCTCTGCAGAATCCAGCCGGCTGCATGAATCATATGAGAGGCAGCTGAATGTAGTAGACCCAAGCCCCGTACCCTCTAATGTGGCGGCAAATCCTGTCAGCAACTTACCGCAGTTTGCCTTGACGACATTTCTAAGCAGGCTGGATTATTCCTTCTGGTTACACTATCATAATACTTGCATACATCCCAAACCACAGAGCTGTTGTCACTGGAAATGCACCATCAAATGAAAGAAAACACAGGCAAAATAGCACCCTGGAAGCGCAAACACAAACGACAGAGGTGGGTGGGCGAGATGTGTACCCGGGATGTGTACCCGAGCGTAGGGGATACGAGGCTAGGCATCCTAGCCTCACTTGCCATTCCCTTAGTAACGCGGGGCTCGTATTGTAGCGGAGGCCCCTACATTCGCGCAAGAAGCTCGGCGTAGCTCTTCTTCTTACACTCCGAGCCTTGGCACATGGGCTCATTAACAGACCTCGGCCCCGTCCCAGGACTATTTGCTAGGCTCCATGTAGTACTGCTCTCGATGTTTTAATACAACCTGCTAACGGCTCATGACATTGCTTTGTAATTGGGAGGAGATACGCCACCTGGCGTGTCGCGCTAGTACAGGTCCTCATGCTAAAGGTGTGGCCTACCAACGGGTTCATAGCAGGGAGGAACAGATAATCCACTCTTTGTAGAAATTTCCTCTGGTTTCTGATCATGCGCGGGGTCAGCCCTAGCATTGACACCAGTGCATTCCAAGCAATAGGCATACACATAACAAAATGCCTGTACTTCGTCCCGACACCATTTCTAGATGTTAAAGCAAGCCAAGTAGGACATGTTGTCTCTACAGTGTCAACACTCAGACGATCAGCGGCAAGGTAACGAGCTGAGTTCGGAATACAACAGCACTATTCCTCTGGTGCCAGGACCTAGTACCAGGAGGTAACGATCTACACCCTTCTAAAGCCAATCTACACCCTACCTAAACTAGCGCGGGCGCTATAACAAGACAGCTCCTGCATGCCTAACACCTTGGCGGTGCAGGAGAAGCCATACAAAATGCAGGAAAGTTGCTTACTGATAAAAGTTTTAGGGGTTGACAGTACAGTTGACAGTAATAAATATTGTCTACTGTATGTACACCATCATCAGTCAAGAAGCATGACATGTAGCTTAGCATGAAAGACAGGCTGAACCGCAGGACACATGCAGCTTAAAGATGCCCCCTCAAAAGCAGGGACCTCGACATTGCATGTGCTTTCCCTCCCTGGCAGGCATGCAGACACCCACATCCTCCCCTCATCCACATCAAGGTGGAACAGCAGCAGCGGGGCACAAGGGAAGGGCAAGCCTGTATCGGCTGGCGCTGCATTAGCTTTGGTCTCAATAGGACAAGTCACATCCACTTTCACAGTGCAAAGCCCACCGGTCCATGATCCCTTGCCTCTGTGATCTGTACCGATTAAGCAGAAGGTCTGGGGAGATACACTGTCCTCGTTACCTAGCCCGGTGATCCCAGCCAGCAGTGGCTGTGGCTGCATTGGTGCAGAGCTCCAACGAGGCTTAGCTATGTAATCTGCTATGGTGTTTTCCACTGCACACACCAGGTGTGCTTGCCTTTTGTTAGAGCGGGCTTGAATGCCACATATGCACCACTGCCCGGCAGAGTGGTGGCTCCATGAGGTATGGTGGTGGGGCTCGGGTGCACTGTCTGCCACCCAGAACACAACCTCTCCACCCGTGCCTTTCTAGTAGAGGAGCAGGCAATTGAGCAGCCCTGTGCTGTACAAGCTCGAGAAGCAGCGGACCGGTAAGCGGTTCCGATGGATTCAAATGCCTGCAGCAGCACCTGAAGGAGATGCAGGGTTAGCATGGCACGATGCGTGCCAAGACCTGGGATGTTTGCCAATTGGAAGGTGCCTGCAAGTTCCAACTATGGATACTTCATGAGCGGATCCTAGTGCTGCTTTTAGAAACTATGTGGCACTGGCTGGCGCCACCAACCCAGAACAGCGAGATGGGTCTGAGTAGAATTTTGTCTCATCTGCACATAAGCTAGTGAACATGGTAATAACATGGTGCACATGGTATGCTTGTAATCGCCAGGAGAAACAATTTAGATGCAGCAGTTGCAGCAAGTCCTGAGCAGACCTGCAGTGACAAGCCATGTGTCACAAAATTCAAATTGCTGAGATGTGTGGAGCTTGAAACGCGTAATCACATGCACCAGAGTAAGAATTCAAAAATTGAAAGGATAAGGGCTCTGGCGTCACTGTAGCTGCTAATTGAGCAATTTTCAAACAGTGCACGCACTCACAGGGATCGCAATGAAGAACTTAATGGTCTGCTTATTGCGTTACATAGGAGGGCACCTCCCAGTCGGACTTCTCCCATGCCTACCTGCACAAGTCCCCACATCCAGCACATCCCCAAATGTCCCCAGCATCCGTATGGCTGCTGAATCCACCTTGTGCCACTGGACTTGCTGTAGCAGCTGCTGTACTACTGCAGGTGTCGCGCTGCTGCTGCTGCTGTTAGTATTGGCGCTGCTACTCGCAAAGCGACCCCCAACCTGCTGCTTAGCTCCTGCTATGGCAGGCTTGCCATCGGCTGACCTGGTTTGGGCGGCATTCCAGGCCCGCAGCCAGTGCAGCAGAGCAGACAGTATGACATCTTCACTCCATGGCCGGCAGCTGCGAAGTTGCAGGAAGAGCTGCACTCCAGCCAAGACCATCTGAGGGGAGAGTGAGAGGGTCTGAGGATTAGACTCTCCCCCTTCTGCTGCTGCTTCAGCTTTGTCTACAGTCTTTAATTCTCCTGCAGCATTACCTATTTCCTTGTCAGCTTTGCCCCCTTCTTCGGCTGCTGCTGTGTCTGCACTGCTGTTGGAAGCGTCTGCCCCTGGTACTGGTACTGGCTGGCACTTCTGTGTGAGATAGACAGCACACCACAGCTTTTAACCGCGCCATGCAGCGAAGACATAATCTACAGCACTGCAAGTCCCATGCAACACGCCATTCTTCAGGTACGCAGCGATCACTTGTCTGCGTACTGAGCACACTATGGTGACACACTACTGAATACCTGCTCCAAACCTGAGTACTCACACTAGCATACCTGCTACACACCTGCAAAAATGGAAGCCGCGGTTCTCCTTCTGCAGAGTCCAATCAGCACTAGCTTCAAAAGGATGTGCGGATTAGTTGACGACTGGCCAAGCGCCACTCAAAACTATGTGACTGCAACCCCATATTGAGGGAACCTTCCAATCCGTCCAAGGACCTCAACTACAACTCTTGTGCAAGAACCACTGCAACAACTTACTACCATGCATGCCGATTGAATGACCCATGACATCCAGGCCAGCGGCCTACAGCAGCAGCCCTCCACCTCCTATAACAGCTTCACCTTTGTCAGAGTTGTACCAAGTCGAGTGTGGTGACTCCGACTGAACTCTCACGCAGCAGTAACAAAGCTCGCAGCCAATCAAATCTCTCGCGAGGAAATTATCTCCTTCATAATGTCACCCTTAGCATTGCGGCAAGCTCACAAGTTACTGCTGTCAACGTAACACACCACCATTTGCTCCACCCTTGAAGCGTCACTGCATCAATAGTAGCCTTCCACGTGTCCAAGGTGCAAGATACCACATGCCAGCTTTTGGCTTTTGATGCTGGTCAGCCCTAGCATTGGCACCAGTGCCACACTTCAAAGCAACAGACATGTTACATACATGTGCATGTATATGATGTCTTATCTCTATAATGTCAAAGTAAGCAACCTGGCTGGGAAATGTTGCTTCAAATGTCTACACTCAGACGATCGGGGCCATGCTAACGAGCTGAGCCAAGAGTGAAAAGCGCTGTCTCTCTGGTGCCAGGACCAGGAGGTAAGTAGCCATGACCTGTCCTGAAACCAACACTAACCCCTAACCCCACCCAATTGCACCCTACCCATATTATCCCCCTTCACGGCAATTCAAAGGAACAGCTCCTCCTTGCTTAGCACCTTGGTGCAGCAGAAGCCATAAAAAATGCAACAAAGTTCCTTATTGATAAAAGTCCTGGAAGTTGGCAATAAATCTGATCTACTGTATGTACATCATCAGTCAAATAGCATGACATGTAGCTTAGCATGAAACACAGGCTGAATTGCAGGACACACACCCTTTAAAGATGCCCCCTTGCAAGCAGAGACTTCCACATTGCGCATGCTTTCCTTTCCTGGCAGACATGCAGACACCCACATTCTCCCCTGATCCGCATCAAGGTGGAACAGCAGCAGCAGGGCACAAGGGAAGGGCAAGCCTGTCTCTGCTGCTGCTGCATTGGCACTCTTCCCAACAGGGCAAGTCAGCGCCACTTCCAAAGTGCCATAGCCAGGCACAGCAGCGCTTGATGCCTTGCCACCATTATCTGTCGCAGTAAAGCAAAAGGTATGGGGAGACGCAATGTTCCCATCACTGGTCAGCTTAGTGACCCCAACAAGCAGCGGTTGTGGTTGCAGCAGGACAGAGCCATTACTAGGCCTAGGTATATCACCTGTTGTGGTGTTTTCCAATGCCACACACCAAGTGTGTTTGCCTTTTGCCAGGGCGGGCTTGAATGCCACATATGCATCACTGCACGGCAAGACGGAGGCATCATAAGGGTATGTATTGGGGCTGGGGTGAACTGTCTGCCATCCGTCAAACAACTTCTCCACCCGAGCCTTTCCAGCGGGGTAGCAGGCAATGGAGCAGCTCTGTGCTGTACAAGCTCGAGAAGCAGTGGAGCGGTAAGCAGCTGCAATGGATTCACAGATGCCTGCAGCAACACATAAAGGAGGTGCATGCTTAGCATGGCATGATGATTGGTAAGACTTGGCATGTTTGCCGATTGGAAGGTGCCTGCAAGTTCCAACTATGGGTAATTGATGAGTGAATCCTACTGCTGCTTTCCAACATCATGTGGCACTACTGGCTAGCGCCACCAATCCAAGCAACAAGATGGGTCTGACTAGAAGTTTGTTTCATTTGCATATAAGTTAGCGAACTATGCACCAGCCACTGACAGATAAGGCAGGGTGCACATGGTATGCTTGCAATCGCCAGGAGAAACAATTCAGATGCAGCAGTTGCAGCAAGTCCTGAGCAGACCTGCGGTGACAAACCATGTGTCACAACATTCAGATTGCTGAGATGCCTGGAGTCCGAACGCGTAATCACATGCACCAGATGTAAGAATTTCACAATTGAAAGGATAAGGGCTCTGGCGAGCAACATTCAAACAGTGCATGCACTCACAGGGATCGCAATGAAGAAGTTACTGGTCTGCTTTTTGCATTCCATAGGAGGGCACGTCTCTATCTGCTTTCTTCTAGGCATACCTGCCCAAGTGCCCACATCCAGCACATCCCCAAATGCCCCCAGCATCCGTATGGCTGCTGGATCCACCTTGTGCCACTGGACTTGCTGTAGCAGCTGCTGTACTACTGCAGGTGTCGCGCTGCTGCTGCTGCTGCTAGTATTGGCGCTGCTACTCCCAAAGCAACCCCCAACCTGCTGCTCAGCTCCTGCTATGGCAGCCGTGCCATCTGCTGACCTGGTTTGGGCAGCATTCCAGGCGCGCACCCACTGCAGCAGAGCAGACAGTATGACCTCTTCACTCCATGGTCGGCAGCTGCGAAGTTGCAGGAAGAGCTGCACTCCAGCCAAGGCCATATCCGGGGAGAGTGAGAGGGTATGTAGATCAGAATGCCCCCCTTCTGCTGCTGCTGCTGCTGTTGTTGGAGTATCTGCTGCAGCTTCCTCCGCAGCCTTTGATTCTCCTGCAGCATTCCCTTCTCCCCTGTCAGCTTTTCCCCCTTCTTCTTCTGCTGCTGCTGTCTCTGCGCTGCTGCCGGGAGTGTCTGCCCCTTGTCCTGGTACGTCTCGTCCTGCTGCTTTGAACTGCTGTAGTACCAGAGCTGCATCTGGCCATCTCCACAAGATGTCCCTGTAGGTGTCTGGTCCTATCACGTGGCTCATCGCATTGATCAGGCTCAGGAAGTCCAGGTCCGGGGCCACTTTGCCATGGATCCTGGACGTGTCAGTGAACATGGCATTCACGAGAGGCAGCGCTTCTGCTAATTGGTACTGCTGCACCAAAGAGCGCAGCTGCAGCAGGTCAAGCACATTCAGGCCTGCAGCTGGATCTGTCACCTCGGGGAAGGAGCAGAAGTGGAGATACTCCAGCAAGTGGTTCAGCACTGCAGCAGCCAGCCCCAGGGTCAGGAGCAGTACATGATATTTAAGAGCTTCCATGTGGACTGGAAGAAAATCAGACGCACGGTAGAACTGCGGTTACCTGCTTTAGAGATACCGGCAGGAGAAAGATCCACGACTCCACTAGCAGCCTCTGCCATGGGGTTGCTGAAGAACATAGCTTTGAAGTAGTCTGAACATGCGGCCAGGTAGGCCTTGTTTGCGGAGACATTCCCGTCCACACACATGAACTTAACATCATGAAGTTCTACGTCATCTCTAAGGCGTCTGGCAGCTTTTGCCAGAGGCCCATCTTGAGTCATCGCTACAGAACAGACCAATTCTTGGAAGGAAGATACTCGCAGTCGAACCTAGTGTAGGACCTCGCTATGATGCGACAGTTTTGGCAAGTTACGGATCAAAAGCTAGACGGCTGATCGTATCCGCTTGCACCGGCAGACATGCGGTCACTGGAGAGGAAACAACAATGAATTATTTTACACTATAAGCTTTCCTTGATGCCCACACCGTAGTGCAGCTCCCAAGAGCTCCTGAGACGCTAGAGAATGAACTTGCGGATCAACTCTTGAGTGACTCAGTAACTGCATGAAGCTTCATGAGTGACAGCTGCGACCCAAGAGAGGCCGGCTTCATTTTAGCGTGCACTCTGGTCCCCACTCTTCCAATCAAGTAACATCCGGCACGTTAATTTTAGTGTTAAGCAAGACCATGTGCACCTCCCTTTGCCAAATTGATCGGCCAACAGCTTGACACCCGACTGACTGCCACTAGCCGCCACCCTTGACCTTAAAGTTGTACAGGTAAAAAACAGGGGTGCAGGCTAGGCGACAAATGCAGGGTTCATGACAGGCTGGCACGGCACATACGAGCAAAGAGCAGATAAATGAGACCACTCGCACCTTACTCGCACCCCACCCTTGACCTCCATTCAGCCACTTGCATGTGCGTCTTCGGACCACTTCGACCCGTGTGCTGACCAATCAATGCAACCCACCCTACAGTAAGGCAAGCAGGTTTACTATGCCCTTGCGGCTCAAGGCATTCAATCACACTGACAGGGCATCAGAACACACATAACGAAAACCAATCGTGCAGACCGGCCAAAACCGCTCATACCAGCCAACTTCACCGGAACACCTCAAAACAGCCAGTGCCGCACTATCACAGTGGCCCATCATTGCCTCAGGCCACAGGGACAGAGAATCTGCTTGTTCAAAGTCCAACCCAAACAGACAACCCTGGGATGTGCCTACTAGGCAATCAACTCAAGAGAGAGAAGTACGCAAAGAAGGGGGGGGGGGGGGATGCTTTCATGCATACGTCAAGGAAGTAGGCCCTCACCTGGCATATAGATATGCATATATACCATTCGGAACCCAGAACACATGAACCAATTAACACCCTGACACAAGCTTTGAAGCTCACATCAGACACCTCTCAAGATTGCCCCCTGGCAATATGCCCTGTTGCTGCATTCCCTCCATACTTGCAGGCAGCACAGAATGCTGAATTTTCAGCTATTAGCCACCAATACCCCTCTGGAGGCACCCGGGCAATAAACAATTGCTCATAGCCATATGCTACAACACGAGCTGCCACCAGGAAACATCAGAAACAGATGTGCACATATGGCCACACCTACTACCTTGAGACCCTTGTAGATTATGTAGGGGAACCCCAGGGCACACGCATGCAGTACCATCTTGGTAGGCTGGTTTAGTAGTCAAAAAGCATTACATGCAGCCTCGCATGAGGCACAGGCTGGACTGCAGGACATACACCCTGCAGACGACCCTCTGAAGTATGGAAGACCTCCAAATTACCTTTGTTTTCCCTCCCTGGCATGCATGCAGCCACCCACATCCTCCCCTGATCCGCATCAAGGTGGAACAGCAGCAACAGGGCACAAGGGAAGGGCAGGCCTGTGTCTGCTGGTGCTGTGTTGGCACTGGCCTCAATCTGACACCTCAGGCGCAGCACTGTGCAGTATCTCTCATTGTCTGAGGATGAAACTGTGCCGGCGGAGTTAGTCGTGGGGACTGAGCACAAAGTGTGGGGGCTCAGGGAGTCGCCAAGGCTACAACTCGTATGCAAGCTTGCTACTCCGGATACCAGGGGCTGAGGCTGGCTAGAGGTGGAATAGTAAGAGCCACCACCCCTGTTCTCACTGGCAGTGTTTTCCACAGCAACACACCAGCTGTGTTTGCCGCTGAATCTGAGCGACTTGAAAGCCACATAGCCATTGCTGTTGTACGTGTAAGTGTTAGCCTCCATCACTGTATCCCACCCCTCATGCAAGCTCTGAAACACGGGGCCTGCACGGCTGGAGGTGCCGCTGGTGGCAATGGCACAACTCCTTGAAGAACATGCCCGTAATGGGGCACGGTAAGCAGTTGCGATGCACTGACAGATCCCTGCAGATAAGAGCAAGAAGTTGACTCCTGTGGGGCCAGCCGTAGTGTGAGGGAATCCCAAGGACTTAAGAACAAAGCATGCAAATACACTCAGAAGCTGCGCAATTGCCGTCAGCATGCTACTCTGCACGTGCACTGCTGCTATCCTATCACAGACTCTGGTGGATTTGCAGCATCTTGGCATGCAAGTATATCTAAGACTCTCTTCGGTCAATTAGCCTGAGGCTGCATGGGTGATGCCGTACAGCACAATTGGCTACACCAACCCAGTGGGGGCGTAATACATACTGCACTAGTACTGCTCAAAAGCTGTGTGTGGCTTGACCATATGAAGATATGATACTTGATAAGTCAGGCAAATTGGCTCATGTACTTTCGCATTACAAGTGATTCTCTGCATGAATGCCACAAGTGCTTGCTACCAGCACTGCATCACCAATACACACACCTGTATAAGTGTCTGCGTCCAGCACATCCCCAAACTGCCCTAGAACTGCCAAATCTGCCGGGCCCAGCTTGTGCCACTGCACTTGCTGCAGCAGCTGCACTGCTAATCCTGATACCCTTTTGCTGCTGCTGCTGCCGCCCTGGTCTTCTCCATCCACCTGAAGCTGTGCTGCTTGTGCTGCTGGCTCTGAGGCCCCGGCATCAGCTCCTGTGCCAACCTGCTTTGCTTTCCACTCTCGCAGCCACTTGAGGAGTGCTGCCAGCACAGCATCCTCTGTGCAAGATCTGCAGGAGCGGAACTGCAGGAATAGCTGGACACCTGCCAAGGACATCTCACTGGGGAAGGAAAATGCTGCAGAGACCTCATTTGCCCCTTTTGATGGACCTGCAATCTGAATGCTTGCTCCTGTTGTGCCAGCCCCTAAAGATGCTGATGTTGTTGCTGTTGCTGCTGCTGCTGCTGCTGCCTCTTTGCACTGCTGCAACACAAGGGATGCAACTGGCCAGCGCCATAAGATGCTGCTGTAAGTGTCTGGCCCGACTATGCGCCCCATCTCAGTGATAAGGTCCAGAAAGCTCGTATCAAGCGTGGTGTTGCCATGAAAGCCGGAGGTGTCAGTGAACATGGCATCCACCAGAGGCAGGGCTTCTTCAACTTGGTACTGCTGCACTAGGGAGCGGAGCTTCAGTAAGTTGAGTACATCCAAACCTTCACTTGATTTGCTAGCATCTGGGAAGGAGGAGAAGTGGAGGTACTCCAGTAGGTGGTCCAGCACTGCAGCAGTTAGAGAGAGAATCATAAAATGTGCGATGGAACAGGATCGTAATTTGCATGTTATAGGGTTCCTCTGCAGCCTCTGTACCTGCTTTAGGGACTCCGGAGGAAGAAAGGTCCACAACCCCACTGGAGGCCTCTGCCATGGGGTTGTCGAAGCAACATCGCATTGAAGTAGTCTGAGCAAGCGGCAAGATAGGCTTTGTTTGCGGAGGTACTGCCATCCAGGCATTTGAAGGTGACATCATGGAATTGAACACTTTCCCTTAAGCGTTTGGCAGCCTTCGTCAGCGGTCCGACCCTCGCCATCTTGGAGAGCAAGATTTTTAAAGGAACCACAACAAGTACCAGAGTCGAGGCGCATGGTCCATCCGGCCTGTAGCGTTGTTGATGGTAAGCAGTACAAAGAGGGAAACCCTTGCAACATCAAAGTGGCAGCTTGACCTCGGATCTTCCGTGCCGTGGAAGGCCGGTGTACAAGGAATGGCGAGAAGCAGCCTGCGTGCCTTGCGCTAGTCTATTTATGATCTGCCAGGGCCGCACGATACTTTCAGAGGAATCGGATCGAACGGCAAGGGCAATACAGCAGTCACTAGTTCTGAGATCATTGCTCATTGGCATCACTGCTCTCCGAGAAGAGTGCCAAATGTCACTTTGGACCCTCTTTTAAAGCACAACAATCCAGGTAGGCTTGACGCTCAGATCATACCACACTACATAAAACGTCCTACACTCCCACATCCCACCCAATGCAAAATTGTACTAACCTAGGGTGCAGGGGTCAGACCACAGGCTGACAAGCTGCCTCACTCCATACCAAAGCTGCCTTTGATCAACCCATGAATGTAAAAAATTCTTCAAACACCCAGTCATAGATGCAATAACTGCTTACATACCATAATTCCATTGGCATGCACTACATGCATGCCAATGCAATGTCACAAGCACCAAACAAGCGCTGCAACCCAGCACTGATATATCTGAACTGCCCATTACTGTTGCAGCTGCTCCAGAAACCAGCTCAAGCCCATCCTCCATGTTGACGTTGCCAGTAATGGTCTCCAGACCGAGGGAACTCCTCCAAAACAGTAAGCCACCCTCACGAAACCAGGGTCAGGAACACCACCAGGACCACCAACCTTGACAAACAGGGCAGAGGGTACTTGGCTGTCCATGAAGACAGCACTTTGTGCCAGAGATCCCACACACATTGACTGCACTATGGCGTAGCAAAAACTCTGCTCCTTTCAATGGTTCCAGGAGGCTAACAGAAGTGATACAGCTTGAGTTACAGCTTAATGGCTTGCAAGCACATGGCATACAGCATGAGGTTATCCCCAATGACATCCAGCACCCCCATACGTATATACCCTCATGCGGGTACCAGTAATAACGGGCGTCTATGTAATGTCAAAAGCTGATCAAACGCAAGCAGGCAACTACATGTTGCTAGAATGCATCAACCCCGTTAGTTCTGCTTGTCACGCTTTGCCTTCGCAATTAATGCAACAGCAAAAAAATAGCAGGGATAAGCCCATCACACTCCCTGTCAATCCGAAGGGTTCAAGAGAACCAGCCCAGTTCAGTCCCACCTGGATATTGGGTGGACTCCCATGCTGCCAAGTTCCAGTATCATACACTAGACAGCCTACTTACTTATATGACTTGCCTTTCTCATTGCTACATACCATCCATACCAGCAACCCAGCCCTCAGGAGGAATAACTGAGGAAGAACTAAGGAAGAATATGTTCCAGTTTACCAAATAGTGGCCCCGCCAAGGCGCCGTGCCGGTCGGTGGGTGCAGCACCACCCACAAGGAGCGGTGGCTAGTCACCTTAGGCTCCAACGGCATGCTCAATGTTCCTGTCCAAGGCTCTCACAATGGCTGCCACCAGCCCACCCCTGACCCCTTGCTAGTGCATTATATGTCTTAGGGCTGTTGCTGGACGGCCAACCACCAAACAAAATGAAGAATATAAATGACAGCTGCAGTGGTAAATTAACCAACCATCAGCAGTGACCCGGAGCTCTACGACCCAGGACAGCATTGCTCCACATTTGCCTACGGTACATTCTACTCTCATTTCATTGCAGACCCATGTTGAATGTATTAACCAAGACACTTACTCTAACGCCTAACTCTGCCAGATTGCTCAGCCGGAGACTCACACTTGGTGCGACCACCCCATGCACCCTTGATCCTTCGCTAGCCACTGTATCTCAGGCCCGGACATGATCAGCTCGTCAGCGCAGGGTTGGGCTGGGCCGCCCAGCTGGATCGTGTGCTGACCAGCTGACCGAATCAACAGCAAAGCACTGCATGCATTATTGCTCAGGGCTAAGCAGTACTTCCACACACAACGAGAACCAAAAGCCAACTCTGATCACCAGAACAGCTTGTTCCAGCCAGCTCCTTAGAGCAGCACCCAACACAGTTATTGGATCCCGCACTATCACAGTGAATCACTCTCAGGGCACAGGAAACGGACTGAGGCCAGCAACTAGACTGCCTTGCCCTACACATGTGCACATATGCTGCACCAGCCGAAAGCTGTGCAGTGATCTATCTCTCATATGTTGCAAGCTCCTAGGGCTGTGCAGTGTTCCCCCTGAAACATATATGCTGCCACAAGCGCACTTCGCACACAGTATACGGCTCCAACTCAAACTTGTGTGCAAGGCAGAGAGAACCTTAAAAGCTCAACTGTTCCATTCCAAGCTGCCACAAGAGTAAATTGGAGAAGGCTGGCAATGGCACTGTGGGCTTCCGCAGCCACACCACAAGTCAAACGACATGCAGATGGCCCTGTCCATATAACTGCGCCTGTACTTGCAAAATCTGACCTAACCCACAGGGACCTTCACTGCCCATCACATCATGTGCCCTTCACATCTGCACAACAACAAGAGCTGGGGCCTGGCTTCTGGCCACCTTTAGTTCCAAATGGCAAGAAAGCAGGCCACCCCAGCTTGGCTACAACCACAGTTCGATGCTACACACCAACTCAATGTTACCTGTGTGCTTTTCAAGTTCTTCTGCCTTAATTGGCCAGTGCCAAATAAATGTTAGCATATACCCTTCTGATCTACACAATGTGCTTTACCACACCTAACTATACAATTGGCAGTTTTAAAGGTCCGCCAAAGACATACCCCTGGCATGTCCCCAGCCAACACATCCCCTCCAGCTTCGCAGCCTTAATACCAAATTGACCCCCTGTCATAGTGTCCTGTTGCTGCATTTCCTTCACATTTCCAGGCATTATACAGTGCTGGATTTCTAGCCTGCGGCCACCCACAACCCTGAGGAAGCACCCGTGCACAAGCAATTACTCATCGGCAGATACAATACAAGCTGCCATCAGGAAACAGCAGGGACAGATGTGCATATATGTGCCACACCTAACTTGATACCTTGAGAAGCTTGTGGATTGTGTAGGAAGACTCCCTTCAGGGCACACGCATGCAGTACCATCTGTAGCTGGTTCAGCAGTCAAAAAGCATGACATGTAGCCTTGCATGAGGCAAAGGCTGGACTGCAGGACATACACCCTGCACACTTCCCCCTGAAGTAGGAAAGACCTCAACACTACCTGTGCTATCCCTCCCTGGCAAGCATGCGGACACCCACATCCTCCCCTGATCCGCATCAAGGTGGAACAGCAGCAACAGGGCACAAGGGAAGGGCAAGCCTGTGTATGCTGCTGCTATATTGGTGCTTGGCACGGTGCTACATCTCACCGGCAATACTGTGCAGTAGCTCTCATTGTCTGAGGATGACACTGTGCCCGCGGAGTTGGTCGTGGGGACTGAGCACAAGGTGTGGGGACGCACGGAGCCACCACCACAGTCTGCTACTCCAGATACCAGTGGCTGAGGTTGGCTGTCGTGGGCATAGTACTGACCCCCTCTGTCCTTGCTGAACTCATTTTCCACCGCAACACACCAGCTGTGTTTGCCACTGTCTCTGGGAGGCTTGATAGCCACATAGGCACTGCTGCAGTACGTACAAGGCTCAGTCTCTATCACCGTGTACCACCCCTCGTGCAAGATCTTGAAGACCCGTCGTGCAGGGCGGGAAACGCCGCTGGTGGCAGTGGAGGAGCTCATTGACGTGCATGCCCATAATGGGGCACTGTAAGCAGTTGCGATGCACTGGCAAATCCCTGCAGTGAGATTGAGGAGCAAGATGCTAACCGCTCTTAGGCCCAGGTAATGCAAAAGCGGCTAACAGCCAAGCAAGACAGAGACAGAAGATTGCCGTCAGCATGTCTACTCTGCACAGCCGCCGTGCCTTGCTCATATCCTCTCAGAAGCTCCGGTGGATTGCAGCATATAATGATCCTTACAAAGGCATCATAAGTGTCTGAGACTGGAAGGCCAACCGAACACTATATTTGGCTGCCAGCCCAACGGAGGCATAATACATACATACTCGGAGATTGGGTACAGCTAATCAAGAGTGATGCGACAAGAAGTAGCAGGGTCTGTCATGCAGTGCTGAAAGCGAGAAAAACAGGGTGCAGCGACCAAAGCATATATACACTGGGATCATTAACTTCACATCTGGATCATAATCCGTAGGCTTGAATCAGTGATCCTATCTTACTTCGTTTCTTCGACGATTTGAGCGATTTGTGAAATTTCCCGAACTTTTGAGCATAATTGAACTTCGAGATCTAAAACGACTGGAAATTTCTCGAATCCTGAGATTTCACGACAGTTCGCAGGGCATTTCGGTTCCTTTTAGCCCATTTAGAGTCGTTTTCGACCAAAAACGCAGTAAAAGAGCAGCATTCTTCAAATTTTTTCGAGGCCCTCCGGGGGTGTTCGTAAAATTTACCGAAAAATGCAGGGGGGTCTTCAGAAAGTCTGCCCAAGGGTTTCCCAAATAAGATAGGATCACTGGATTGAATCCGTAGGTTTGGATCATTAGCTGCATATTTTGGTCATAATCCGTAGGCTTGAATCATGATCTGCAGCATTGGATCATAATCTGTAGGCTTGGATCATTAGCTGCAAACCTGGATCATGATTTGGTAGGCCTACTCTAAATCATAATCTGCAGCGTTGATCACAGCAATACAGAACCTGTATACCCACCTGTATAAGTGTCTGCGTCCAGCACATCCCCAAACTTCCCCAAAACTGCCAAAGCTGCTGGGCCCAGCTTGTGCCACTGCACGTGCTGCAGCAGCTGCGCTGCTAGTTCTGATATCCGCTTGTCGTTGCTCCTGCTGCTGCTGTTGCCCTGGTCTTCTTCATCTGCCTGCTGCTGTGCTGCTTGTGCTGCTGGCTCTGAGGCCCCAGCATCAGATCCACTGTCAACCTGCTTTGCTTTCCACTCTCGCAGCCACTTAAGGAGTGCAGCCAGCACAGCATCTTCTGTGCAAGGCCTGCAGGAGCGGAACTGCAGGAACAACTGGACCCCTGCCAAGGACATCTCACCGGGGAACGAGAATGCTGCAGAGACCTCAATTTCCCCCTTTGTTGTACCTGCACTTTGACTGATTGCTGCCCTTTCCCCGGCCCCTGAAAATGCTGAAGTTTCTGCTATTGATTCTGCTGCTGCTTCGAACTGCTCCAACACAAGCCACGCAACTGGCCAGCGCCATAAGATGCTGCTGTAAGTGTCTGGTCCGACTATGCGTCCCATCTCACTGATAAGGTCCAGAAAGCTCATAGAACGCGGCCTGTTGCCATGAAAGTCAGTGAACATAATGTCCACAAGAGGCAGGGCCTCCTCAACTTGGTACTGCTGCACTAGGGATCGGAGCTTCAATAGGTTGAGTACATCCAAACCTTCAGTTGACGTGCTCGCATCTGGGAACGAGGAGGAGTGGAGGTACTCAAGTAGGTGGTCCAGCACTGTAGCAGTAAGAGAGAGGATTACAACTGTGCGACCGGGCAGGTTCGTCATCTGCATCTTATAACAGCACTCTGCAGCCTTTATACCTGCTTTAGGGACTCCGGAAGAAGAAAGGTCCACAACCCCACTGGAGGCCTCTGCCATTGGGTTGGCGAAGAACATCGCATTGAAGTAGTCTGAGCAAGCAGCAATATAGGCTTTGTTTGCGGAGACGTTGCCATCCAGGCATTTGAAAGTGACATCACGGAATTGAACACTTTCTCTCAGGCGTTTGGCAGCCTTCGTCAGCGGTCCGACCCTCGCCATCTTGGCGATCAAGATCCCTAGAGAAATCTATAACATCTACCAGAGTCGAGGCCAATGGTGTATCAGCATTAGTGCTGTTGATGGTATAGGTACAAAGAGGGGAACCCTGGCAGCATGAAGTGGCAGCTTGAGCACGCCAGATCCGTGGAAGGGTGAACAATGGGGAAGCAGCCTGCGTGCCTTACGCTAATCTGTTACTGGTCTGCCAGTGTCTTGCCACGACACTGCAAGAACCTTGGATCATTTGCAGCTGACTATGGATGACACTGCACTCAAGCGGAAAGCCGGGAAACCAAAGGCAATACAGCAGTCACTCGTACTAGAAGTACTTCTAAGAAGCTCATTGTACAGCTCCCAGACAAGAGCGCCAACGGCCGCTTTGGATCCTCGTTTAAAGCGCAAACAATCAAGGTAGGCTTGGGTCTCAGACTATATTATACTAGGGCAGCTTGGCCGCTGGTTGCCCGAACATTGCTGGCACTCGTCATACCATGCGAGCAAGTCGGCAATGCCTACGTGGTGGAGCTTGTGCAGCGTCAGCAGCAGTCTGGCTTCGGGATCGATCCCCAATTCGAAGTGAATTCCTCCATGATGGTCGCAGCTTGTGGCAGCAGCGGTAGCAGCAGCATGCAGTTGTGCGTCAGCAGTGGGGCATAGCTGACGTGGCATTCCAGTTTGCTGGAGCAAAGGCCTAGTTCTATGTGTTCTGGACGAGCTCATAAGGCAGCTGTGCTTGAGGTTCATTCACTAAAGGGTACTGATGAGGCCGCATTGGGCTGCAGCCGAAACATGTATACCCAGCCCTACATTACGCCACTGCGCAAACATTGGTGACCCTCCTCGTGGGGGTGACGTAGGGGTTGCCTCCCTGCGCTCGATTATAACCAAAGGCTGCGCATCCTGGTATCCTTGTGACGCCAGGCCTCGTATATCTGGGATGATTCTGCTGGAACTACCCATTCTAGGGCCAGTGGATCTTTCTTCACTCTGAGGAGTGGGACGTTACCGTGCTAGTTTAGTGCTGTAATGCCTGGTCCATCTCTATGATGGCGAGTACAACATGACTTCCTCTAGGGCAGCTTGGCCGCTGGTTGCCCGAACATTGCTGGCACTCGTCATACCATGCGAGCAAGTCGGCAATGCCTACGTGGTGGAGCTTGTGCAGCGTCAGCAGCAGTCTGGCTTCGGGATCGATCCCCAATTCGAAGTGAATTCCTCCATGATGGTCGCAGCTTGTGGCAGCAGCGGTAGCAGCAGCATGCAGTTGTGCGTCAGCAGTGGGGCATAGCTGACGTGGCATTCCAGTTTGCTGGAGCAAAGGCCTAGTTCTATGTGTTCTGGACGAGCTCATAAGGCAGCTGTGCTTGAGGTTCATTCACTAAAGGGTACTGATGAGGCCGCATTGGGCTGCAGCCGAAACATGTATACCCAGCCCTACATTACGCCACTGCGCAAACATTGGTGACCCTCCTCGTGGGGGTGACGTAGGGGTTGCCTCCCTGCGCTCGATTATAACCAAAGGCTGCGCATCCTGGTATCCTTGTGACGCCAGGCCTCGTATATCTGGGATGATTCTGCTGGAACTACCCATTCTAGGGCTAGTGGATCTTTCTTCACTCTGAGGAGTGGGACGTTACCGTGCTAGTTTAGTGCTGTAATGCCTGGTCCATCTCTATGATGGCGAGTACAACATGAGACACCCTCCACTCCCATCAAGGACAAAAAGTCGATTACACCCAGGGTGCAGGGGTCGACCCACAAGCTTCACCCGCACAGAAGCTGCCTTCAATCAACCCCAAAAATGTAAAGGCCCCTTTAGACACCCAATCATAGATGCAACAGCTCCTTATATACCATTGGCATGCACTTCAACACATGCCAATGTTCACAAGCACCGCACAAGCGCTATGAACCACCAGGCTGCTTGGCTCCTTCAGGTCCAGCATTGCTTTCCAATACACTTCCCATCACTGCTGCAGCTGCTCCAATAACCAGGTCCAAGCCCATCCTCCATGTTGACGTCCGCCAGTAACGGTCTCTTTAGCCGACCAAGCGAGGGAGCTCCTCCAACACAGTAAGCCACCCTCAAGAAACCAGGGCCAGGAACACCAACCTTGACAAACTTGGCAGAGGTACTCGGCTGTCCATGAAGACAGCAATATATGCCAGAGATCTCACACATATTAAGCCCATGGCGCAGCAGGGACTGTGCTCCCTTTGGTTCCAGGAGGCTAGCAGAAATGATGGTTCTTAAAGGATTGCAAGCACATGGCACACATCATGAGTGAGCAAAGGTGATTGCAAATGACACCCAGCTCTCCCTACCCTCATTCTGGTACTAGTATAGACCGGACATACATACATGCAATCATTGTCATATGCAAGCAGGCAACTACAAGTTGATAGAATGCATCCAATCCCGTTCCTGCTTTGTCATGCTTCGCCTTCGTCGTCGAGTACAATAGCCCACTCCATGTCGGAGTTGTTAGTTGCCATCCCCTGTACTTGTGACAACTGGGTGGCCATGTGGGTGATGATGTTCAGGGGTGCTGCTCACGCAACACATCGCCTAGGTTGTCATCGAAATGTCTGGTCAACCTGCGAAAGAAGAGATGTTAACAGCAGCACAGCTGGGGCCTACCATGTGACTGCCTCCAGGCTTTGCCCCAGGTGGATGAGCCCATAAGCAGTACCAGAAGTGCACCAGGTTGAGGACTCACCAGATAGACCTGCAGGCACGGCACCAGCAACAACACAACAAGCAGTACAGCAGTCAAGGCAAGGCAATCAATGTGACTTTGAAGACCAGCAAGCCAAGAGTCATACGAGTGCCGCTATATCCCGTGGTAGTCGCCCCCACTATGAGCAGCGGCAGATGCGATGCTGTGTGAAATAAAACTTCATGCCCTACGTATTGGCGCCCTAGGCAGGAAAGCAAAAAGGAGGCAAGGGTGTGCTGACACATAAGACACTGCAAGTACCAAATGACAGACTGGAGACCATTACAAGTACAATCTGTGATGTTGAGAGATTGCTAAGGGGCACAAAAGGCAACTTGCATCGAGGCATACTTAAATACAGAAAAAGACCTGAGGCTGTCAGTAGAAGCATAGTGGCTGGCCACAGTAACGTGGCCATTTATTATTGTGGCCCTTTACCTGCTTCATCAGCACGGCAACACCAGGACATACACAATGGGTCAATTGTGAGTCAAGCAGCGGCACAGGCAGATAATGCCTGCCAGCTCCATATTGGCTATTCACAAGCAAACACAACCCACATGTGCTTCCATATGCTTCAGTCATAAGCCAGACAATCAGCATCTAAGGATACATGTGCACACATAACTAAAGCACGCATGCATGTCGAAAATGTTTATGCAAGCATTCTGACTCTTTATGCTCCTTCCACTCTTTTCCAATGGTGAAGCAAACTCTTAGGCATTCGCATTACTCAAGACACATGCAAGCCAAGCCCACTATAAGCCCATCCCCTCACTCTTCAACTGTTGGACGATGTCAATGCTTCTAGTTGAAAACCGTGTTGCACTGCTAGTTGTTCCCGTTGACTGCGCTCTGATGAAGTCCCTGCACGCAGAACCACAGCAGCAGAGGCAGATAGACAGCAGAGGCACACATGCACAAGGCGTCAGCAGCTGAACAAAAAAGGCTACTTCTCTAACTTGATCCCAACAGACCCATGTGGGCCAGCAGGCCTTCCACCAAACATACTTACGAAAGCAGACACTGTACTGCTTCTGATACTGTCATCTGAACATAAGCATAGGAGCGCACATGTCATAGGCATGCACATTGTGCTCAAATTCATGTCAGCAGATATGCCAAGGAAAGCAAACACGCTGTTAACTGCCGCATCACCATCTGCAGCCCACCAAACCACATGCTCTACAACAGCTTGCACCTGTGTTCACACATGATCCTCACCAGACACACCCTAATAACCCTTATACCCTCCTGCAAGCCTTTCCCCCCAAGTGGCTCAACTGCAGTTGCTACCCCCTTGAAGTATTCCCCTGAATTTCCTGCGCAACCCCTTCCACAAACCCTTCAAGCACACACAAAACTGTTTACACACCTTCGCGCCCAGACTTGCTGAAGGACTGCTGCAGAGCAACCCAAGCGCTCCAGTGCTATTAAGCACCCATGGGAACAAGTGTCACCTCCCTACCATCCCCATTTTCACCAGGCCCCCACCCGCTCCACTCACCTGCAATTGCTCAGTAGCCATCCCAAGGCTGGGTACAGGTAAGCCATCCATAAACCCATGATTAAAGCAGGCAGCACATGATGGAACTGGATACCGGTTGGTAAAGCCCACCCCAGCACCAGTACAAACCCCTACCACTATTACATTTGATGACATGCCATAGCAGGAGTGCAAAAGGTCCAGACCTCCCGCTGTCATAAAAAGTCCATGCTTCCCCTACCATCAACACCCATTCATCCTTCTCCCTCCCAAATCACATGCTGCTGCCACATGAGCTTTTCGTAAACCCTGACCCTAAACCCTAAAGTTACCCCTCCCTCCCCCTCACCTGCAGCTGCCACATGAACCCTCCACAGCCCCAGGTGCCAGGGGTGGGCCCTCAGTGCCTCTTTACATACCCCCTCAGCAGAGCTAAGTGACCTCCTCCCCACCCACTGCACCAGCTGCAACCATGATGCCCCTGAGGCCACGGGTTTGCTGCTGTAGCACATGGGGATCAGCAGCTGCAACAGCCACTCCTGCCAGGTGGCGTCACTTGGGTGACGCTGGCAGAGCAGCAGTAGCAGGTCTACTAGCCCAGGGCAGGGAGGGAGGGAGGACACAAGGGCCTCTACCACCAGCATTACCTGCAGAGGATGGCAAGGGGAGATTGGGAGGAAAGAAAAAGGGCACAGCAACTCAACAGCACCAGAACATGTGCAACGCCAGAGGGAGCTGCAAAGTGTGATGCATGCTCCATACAGCGCGACCAGCAGCGCATGTGCAGAGGCCAGCGACACCCATTTAAAAAGGTTGGTGGGAACAATGCACAGCCCTTGAATCGTGCAGAGCCGTCAAGATGACTCCAACCAGTGCTTTGATGTGTTGAGGGTGAGACATCAGGCCTAAGATCACTGCAGCCAATTTAGATGAGATAAATTACTGCACAGCTCTCAGGCCTTGCAGCGCCTGTGGCATACTTTAACCAGTTTGTTACGTGGCCAGGAGTATCTCCTATACAACCCTATCCCTCCCCCTTCCCCTGGCCTCACCTGTCTCCTAGTCATTATGCTCCCCATCACCTCCCCCTTTCTCCCAGACCCCCCCCCCCTCCTCCCCCTGCCCTCATCTGTCTCCTAATCACGACCCCTACCAGGCATCCTGCCCCTCTTCTCAGACACTCCCCTCCTCCACTCCCCCCTCCTCCCATACTCCCCTCCCCATCCTCTCCCTACCCTGGCCTCACCTGTCTCCTTGTCATCATGTTCCCCAGCACCTCCCCCAGCACCTGCTCCATCCATCCATGGACCACCACCCCTGCTGGGTGCCACCTCACCTCCACCTCAGGCTCACAGGGATATGTCAACACAGGAAGCTGCAGTGCAGGCACATCACCACCAGACCCACTGTGCAGCTGGACAAAGCATGCTACAGCCTCAAGCACTGCATCCACCAGACACTGCTCTGCTACTGCCAGCGCACCAGCAGCAGATTTAGCTGTAGCTGCATCACCAGCACCTCCCTGACCACTGCTACCGCTACAGCTACTGCTGCCTGTGGCTACTGCTGCTGTATTAGCAGCTGTAGCAGCAGCTAGCTGGGACAGCAGTAGCAAGTACTCCCGCCATGCTACAGCCAGCAACCCCTCATCCCCAGCCGCCTCCCGCACAGCTGCTTTGTAGCCTGCTATTGCCTCTCCCCAGTTCCCACTCAGTGCCTCATAAGCAGCCGCGTTCAACCAGCCAGAGCAACGCAACTCAGCAGTGGGTAATAAGCCCGCAAGAGACTGTGGACCCTTGTCCTGCTGCTGCTGCTGCTTCTCCTGCTGCTGTTTTTGTTGCTGCTGATTCCCCTGCTGCTGCTGGTTACTAAGGTCACCTGCTCCTCCTCCTCCTCCTCCCTCCCCTACCTGCCCCCGCTGCCCCTCCCTACCCAGCAGGATCTTAAAAGCAGCTCGCACTGCCTTGCTATCCGGCATACTCTCCAAGAACCCCCCCTTGTGCCCTGCTGCCTTGTAGTGCCCACTCGCCAGTGCCCCCAGCAGCAGTAGCGCCACCTTCCGCTTCCCCCCTGCTACAGCCACAGCTGCATTCAGCCCCCACAGTGGCTGCAGCAGCACCAACTCAGAGTTAGCATCAGCACTAGCCAATGGTGCCAGCAACCGACTTGCAGGATTACCCAGCAAATTCTGAAGCTCCTGTTGCGTCCAAGGATGCGAGGGCTTCGGGGACTTAGCCCCACCACCTGCTGCTGCTGCAATAGAGGAGCTGCTCTTACCTCTAGTGCTGCTCCTAGTGCTGTCTGAACCCCCTGCCGCTGCTGCTGCTGCTCTTGCTGTCCCCTGAGACCTCCCCCCGCCGCTGCTAGTGCTGGCACCTTTAAACACGTGCCCGCCCTTACCACCCCTACCAGCCCCCTGCTTGCCACTGCCGCTGCTGTTCATCTTTCCCGCTGCGTCTAGTTTCCCGCCATCCCCTCCTGCCTTGCCTCCCCCTCCCCCAGCACTACCACTCCCAGGCCCCCCACCATTTTTGATAACAGCTGTACACGTATCTTCACAGAGCTGCACCATCACCTGCAGCAACTGCCTCTTCGCTCGACCCTGAACCCTAACTGCTGCTGCCCTAGATGTAGCAACCATTGCTGCTGCCACCTCCCCTGCTGGCGCCCCAACACCTACATTTACCACTCCTCCTCCTCTGCTACAGCTACTGCTATCAATATCACTACCTGCTACAGCCCCCCCTCCCACTCCCACTCCGCCCCCACCCCCCTCCGCTGGCCACATCATTTGAAGGTTTAACCCTAATGCTAAGCGCATCTGCTTCACAGCATCTTGCACCAGCCATGGCGTCTTTGACATTTGACTGACACACGTGACCTCCCACCCCAGCAGAGCCTCTAGCTTAGATGCGGGCACACCCTCCACCCATCTGTTCAATGGGCTGGGGACCTGACTAGATAGCTGCAGCTTAGCAGCATGAGGGAGGGCGGCCAACCAGCTGAGCCCCACCACCTGCTGTGCTGCTACTGCTTCAATCTGCTGCTCTGCTGAGTACCTATTACTAATGCTGCTGCTACTGCCGTTGATGTCAGCCCCTGCTGCTGCTGTAACTTGGTGTGGGGGTGTCATGTCCACCCCTCCAACCGACTTCCCCCTTACCACTGCCATGAGCAGCTGCCCAACCACCACCCACGACTTCTCAGATGCTATTGCTTTACCACAACTCACTCCTTCCCCTCCCCCTCCTGCTGCTGCTGCTGCCTCTTGTGATGCTTGCTCCCCAATGTCCACAGCTTTTACAGCCACAAACACCTCTCTAGTCAATGCCTCTGGTTCCTGCAGGTGCCCTAGCCTCTGCCTCACCCCAGTAGGAAGCTCCCCGGTAGCTATCACATGAGCTAACGACAGCCAAAGCACCGCTGCTTGCATTGGCCGCATCTCCACCAGCAGCAGCACCAAATCCCTCATTGCCCCTCCAATCTCCTCCCCTAGCAAAACCCTATGCAACAACCCTGATACAGCTGCTGCTGCTGAACCCCCCTCACTCGCAGACGAGAGCTCCGCCGCCCCGGTTGCTAACTCCGCTGCTACTGCTGCTGTCCCTGCTGCTGCCACATCCTGTGCTGCTGCCGCCAGTGCTGCTTCCTGTCCCCCTGCTGCTCCTGGTACAGCCCGAATATCCTCCGACTCTGCTGCTACTGCTAACCCCCCCGCCCACTTCTCTAGCAGCTCCCTCTGTCCCGCCTCAGATAAAACCTGCACCATACGCAACACTAAATCCAAAACCGCATTCACCCGCAACTGCAGAAACTGCTGCTCATCCAGCCCGTCCCCTCCCGCCCCCTCCCACCCCTGCTCCCCTAACCCCAGCACCCCCCTTACAAGCATCACCACCTGTTCCTGCCATGTCTGCTGAGCTCCAGCTAGTAACACCCATAGCTGATAGCAGCTGCGGCAGTAGTCTGTAGCCCGCCCACATAACTTCCGCAGCATCTCCCCAAACCCTGCCCGCCGCAGCATGATGGTCATGGTGCCTAACCACAGCCGGGGTTCAGCTGCGTGGTGTGTAAAACCCCGGCGGATGGCACCAGCTGCCCTCTCAGGGGGATGCTGCATCAGTCTCCCACCAGCTGGAGGGGCAGTACCACCACCACCACCACCAGCAGCAGCAGCAGGGTCTTGGGAGGTAGTGGTGTCTAGGTGTGCCAGGGCCCATCGTAGGTAGAACTCTGGTTTGCCTGCTGCTGTAGGCTCTAGCTGTAGGAAGTAGGCATCTATCTCCGAGGGGCTGCTGCTGCTGAGATCCACCTCACTGCCACTGCCGCTGCTGCCACCACCATTCCCTGCTGCGTCAGCTACTGCTGGTGCTGGTTCTCCAGGCGAAGTGCTGTGCTCTAACTCCATAGGCGATGGACCACTGCCCGGACCACCTCCTGCTGCTGGCAGTAACCCCTGGTCCTCCGCTGGTGGTCCATGCCAGAGCAACCGCTGACACGCCTTCAAAACTCCCCTCTGTTGCTGCTGCTGCTGTCCATGTGGATCTCCCCCCGCACAATCCCCTGCACCACCACTACTGCTGCTGCTACTACCCCTTGCACCCACCCCATAACCCCCCGGCCCTCCTGCAGCAGCAGCAGTAGCTAATGGCTGCAACTTCAAGCTGTAGCAGTCCACTCCCGGCAGAGGCCTCCCCCATACGTTCAACTGCTGCCAGAGCGACACCACATGCTGCTGCTGCTGCCACAGTTTTAATAAGAGAGGCGGCAGCGGCTCCGCATGCACTACTGCCGCTTGCATCATCCGCTGCCGTTTCCACCTTAGTCCCTGATCACCCTGAGCCACTGCTGCTGCTCCCAGCACCACCACCCTTGGGACTGTATAGCATGGAACAGCTTCATCAACAGCAGCAGCTTTCTCAAGTGCTGGTACTTGTCGTACCGCCTTCTTCTCAAAGCCACCAACACTACTGCCACCGCTACTACTACTGCCAGACACCCTAGCAGCTGCTACCCCTGCTACTGCTCCGGCTTCCCCAGGGACGTTCGCTTGCAACAGCACACCCCAAGTCACCTGTCCCTCCCCCTCCCCACCACCCCCATCAGCTGCTGCTGTTGCTGCTAACTGCTTCAAACTCACCCCCTGCCAGGTCCCTGTACCATCCATACCCCCTGCTTGCTGCTGCTGCTGCTGTTGTTGTTTGCCTGCCCCACCATTTCTCACAGCACCCACACTCACTAGCTGCTGCTGCTGCTGCTTCACCTTCTCCCCCACCCCCTGCATATCCCTCACCCCCGCCCTCCCCAGCAGCCCCTTCACCTCCCCTAGCTGCTCCTGTAAGCTCAAAGCCCCATCTCCCCAATGCTGATACCCACAGCACCTCTCAGCATGGCTCCCCCTCAATTCAAACTTACACAAGGGCCAATGCGGGTCTAAGGCATGGCAGTAGCTACTACCCAGAGGTCCACCTGAAGCACCAGGGCTTAAGGACATGGCAAACCCAGGGCTTAGCCGGTAACTCCGAAACACTAGCAAGGGGCTGCGGTACCTGCTGCGCATTGCAGTGGACACGGTCGGTTTCTGTGCTGCTTGCTTTTTATTACTGCTGCTGCTGCTGCTGTTCCTGGTGAACACAGCTTCCTGCAGCTCATGCCAGTTGGCTAGACCAAATGGCTCTTTCATAGGAGCAGCAGCATCAGGACTAGAGCCTCCCGCCCTTATCCTGCCAGCAGGAGCAGCAAACAAGCCAGACAAGGGAGACGCAAACCTCACGTCACAGCTAATGCCGCCACTGCTGCCCCCACCACCCCCACCCCCGCTGCTGCTGCTGTTACGCTGCTGCTGCTGTTGACCTGAACCTCGTCCCGCTGCTGCTGCTGTTGCTGCTGCTGATCCACCCCTTGGCTGACTGTTTGTAATCTGAGGTGCTCTAAGAGGAGTCTGCCTGCTGCTACCACCCCCCGCCACCCCTGCTGCTGCTGGTACCCCTGCTGCTGCTGCTGCTACCCCTGCTGCTGCTGGTACCCCTGCTACATCTGGCGTATCCACTTTTTGTACAGGAGCGCCTGCTGCTGCTACCCCTGCTGCTTTTGATGCTGCTGGTGGCAGGGGGAGGGGCTGTAGCTCCGGCGTCTGCTGCTGCTGCTGCTGTTGTGGTATAGCTGCTGCCTCTGTTGATGCTGCTCCTGAAGGGCCGGAGGGCTGCCCTGCCCGAGGCTCGAAATTTTCCAGGGTCTTAGCCGGAGAAGACGCCAGACGTGTTGTCACTTTCCCTGCTTTACCTCCTGAGATCTTGAAGGACAAAGGGGCATAGTCATCCTGCTGAGACTGCTGCTGCTGCTGGTTACGTTGGCGTGGTGATGTCGAAGTGATAGCTGTGCTTGGAGCAGCTACAATGGGGGACAAGAGCCCTTGTGAAGGAACTGCCAGAGGTCTTGGAGAGTCAATCTCCATGTCCTCTGACATCTGCTGCTGCAGGGCATCTACAACCACACCCCCTGGTGCCGCTACCACCTGCTGCTGCTGTCGTTGCTGCTGCTGTTGTTGTTGTTGTTGTTGTGTTATACTAACAGCCTGTGGCCCTAGTATGCTCCTCACTGCAGCTGACACCTGGTCTGCTAGCGCACCAAGACCCACAGTAGTGGCTGGGACATGGGCAGGTGGAGGAGCAGGAGCAGGAGGGGCTGCTGCTGTTACCACAGACGCCACACAAAACCCCACTCCAACCGTGGCCTCTGATATCAGTGCAGCTGCTGCTGCTGTTGCTGCTGTTCGTAAGGGAGGTGCTGGTCCTGCAGGGTTGGGAACTGCTGGCTGTACTGCTGCTGCTGCTGTTGAAGTTTGTGGTAGTGGTGGTGAAACAAAGGACGCAGCAACGCTTCCAGCTGCTGCAGGTGCTGCTGCTGATGCTGCTGGTAGTGGTTGATCCCACCTCTGTGTACGCCGCTTCTTCACCACCTGCTGCTGCTGCTGCTGCTGTGACTGGAGGTGAGAAGCCGGAGCCAGACCTGCTGCTGTCATATCACCTGCACCTGCTGCTGCTGCTGCTGTGGTTATGATTCCTGGTGGTGGTGGCAGGCCTAGAGGTCCACCATGTAGCAAGTGAGCAGCAGTGGGGTCAGATGTGGCAGCCATAGCAGTGGGGTACATAGGTGGGCCTACACCAAGCCCAGCACGCTCTGAGGCAACATACGGGGCTGCTGCTGCTGCCACTGGTGTTGGTGCTGCTACTAGCGGCGATGATGCTGGTATTGCTGCTGCTGCCGGTGTTGCTGCTGCTGGTGGTGGTGTTGCTGCTGCTGGTGTTGCTGCTGCCGGTGTTGCTGCTGCTACTGGCGGTGCTGCTGCCGGTGTTGCTGCTGCTGCTGATGTCGTTGCTGGTGTTGCTACTCCTGTTCTTGTTGCTTCTTCCTTCGCTTTAACACTCTCTTTCTGCCCCTGCTGTTGGTTGCTGCTGCCACCCACAACCCTCCATCCAGGGGGAATCTGCAGTTCACCGCCAGAAGGCTGCCTAGACAGTCTGGTCCCTGTACCAGGACTAGACTTCCGCCCCTGCCCCGAGCTTGACACCCCAGACCCTTGGCCACTAACCTTAGCAGCTTCAAGCTCAGAACGTCTGCTAGTAGCACCTCCCTTGACCACCTCCGCCTCGGCCCGCCCACCATCCTTGTCCTTCTGCCCCCCATGATCTGACCCCTTCTCGACTTCCCTCTGTCTTTCCCTGCGGCTATCGCTGCTTGCTGTGACCCTGGCCCTACCTTCACTCTCAGAGGCCCTCCTACTTTCACGACCCCTGCCTAGCTCCCACCCAGTCTCCCGCTCCCGTTCCCTTTCCCGCTCCTTCTCCCTATCACGCTCCTTTGCTCGCTCCCTTTCCAACCCACGTTCCTTTTCCCGTTCCCTTTCCAGGACGCGGTCTTTCTCCCGTTCTCCTTCCCTCTCCCGCTCCTTGTCTCTCTCCCGCTCTTTCTCCCGCTCCCTATCCACCTCCCTCTCCCTGCCCCTATCTCTCCCCCAAACCTGTTCAGGGCTAGCAGGAGACCTCCCCCTAACCTGGCCCCTGCCTGCTGCTGCACTCCTGTCCCTCCCCAATCCCTTTTCTAACTCCCCACCCCTTTCCTTCTCCCGCTCCCTGCTGCGGCCCCACCTAGGGGACACAGATCTAGGGGAGAAAGACCTTCCCCTCTCCCTCTCCCTGCCTTTGCCTCTATCCGCCTCCCTTTCCCTGCTGCGGCTCCTGCTACGAGCCCTCCGGCCCTGCCTGTCTACCTCCGCCATCCTCCCTCCTGTTGCTGCTCCTTTGCCCCTGGCATGAAGCTCATCCCCCTTGGCCTCAGACTTGTCCCCCCTGCTTTCTGCTCTGCTCTCCGCCCCTGCCCTGGTGTCCTTAACAGCTGTACCCCGAGCCAGTGCCTCACGATGCTGCCTCTTCCCAGTCTCCTGCTCCCCCTCACGGGCCCCCTCTGCCTGTCTCTTACCACCAACAACAGGCAAGCTTGAGTCTAGGTCTTCCCCGGCAGTGCTAGCAACTGCTAGGACCTGGCCTGACCCTGCTCCTCCAGCTCTTGCTGTCCCTGCCGCTGCCGCTCCTGTCCTTGCACCTGTTCCTGCTGGTCCTGTTCCTGCCGCTGGTCCTCCCATTCCCGCCGCTGTTGCTGTTGCTGCTGCTCCTGTTCCTGCTGCTCCTGTTCCTGCTGCTGCCAACCCCCCTGCTACTGCTACAGGAGCAGAACCTGAGGCCTGCAGCTGTGGTGCTGCTGCAGGCTGCAGCGGCTGCAGCACCTGGTGCTGAGGCTGTAGCATAACCCCAGCAGGCATCCTCACCAGATCTGCTGCTACAGCTGCTGCATTGCCAGGCAGTAGCTGCTCCAGCTGTTGCTGTGTGTCCCTCCAACTTCCCCAGAGCTGCACCCACTCAGCTTCCAGTAACCGGTGCCGCAGCAAGTGACGCTGCTGCTGCTCTATGAGGCCTAGTGCCACATCCTGCTGCTGCTGAGGGAGCTGTTGCCAGAGCTGCTGCAGCTGCTGGGTCTGCTGGGGGCAGGGTGGGGGAGTGGGGATGAGAGGGAGGGGTGGCAGGCGCGGCGGTGGGGCTGAAACACCAGCAGCAGCACCAGCAGCAGCACCAGCAGTAGTTGCCATGGGGAGGCCCATGGGGGCCTGTTGTAGCAGAGCAGTAGTGAGCTGCAAGGGGAAACTGTTACTGCCTATTATCGGCAAAGGAGCAGCAGCAGCAGCAGCAGCAGGCCCAGGGAGTTGCTGCTGCCCTGATTCTGCCGTCCTCTCCTCAGGGTGCTGCTCCTCCTCTGGCTGTGGCTCCTGCTGCTGCAGCTGCGATCGACTTTCAGGACGACTGAGCGAACCAGCTCCAGCCTGCTTCCTCTGCTGCTGCTGCTGCTCAGTGGAAGGTGCTGTTGCTGCTGTTACTACAGCTGCTGTTCCACTATTGGTCTTTGCACTCTTCCTGGTTTTGGCACCTTTCGCAGCAGCGCTGTTCCTGGTGCCACTGCCCACCCCACCCAAAGCTGCTGCTGCTGCTGCTGTGGCTGCTGTGGCTGCTGCCCCAGAACCCCCTGCTGCAGCTGTAGTGCCTGCTGCGCTGCGTGGCCTGGGGGCTGGGGTGAGCCGTGCACCAGCTCCTGCTGCAGCTGCAGCTGCTACTGCTGCAGCTGTGGTTGCTGGATTGCATAGTGTTGGTGTTTGTTGCCCTTGGAGACTGCCTGAGAGTGACAGCTGAAACCCAAAGCTGCTGTCAGCTGGCACTGCTTGCTGCTGCGGCTGCTCAACGCCGCTGGATGATGGCCTTGTGCCCACAGCCTCGCTGTCAGGAGGAAGGGACATCTCAGACTGTACATGGTCTGACTCTTCTACTAGGGCATTGAGAATCTCCTGGACATCTGATTCCAGGGAACCTGTGGGCCGGGGTTCAGGCGTGGCGCGTGTCCCTGCTGCTGCTGGCCCTGCTGTTAGGGGCGGGCTAGGTGGGCGTGATGAACCAGCTCTGGCTTCTAACCCCTCAACCGCTGCTACTGCTACTGCTACTGCTGCCTTCCTTGCTGCTCCTGCAGGAGCTTTCAGTGGTGCTGGTTTTCTGGCTGCTTTACGAGAACCTGCGGTGCCTTTTTTGGCCTTAAGCTCTTCCAGGCGCTGCATGAGGTTTGCGATGTTGCCTTCCAGACCTGCTAGTTCAGACTGGGGCTGAGCTGCAGAAGCTGGGACCGGCTGCTTGGCTGGTTGATGGGCGCCCTGAGGCTGGGCCTTAGGCGGCTGGCGGGGAGGAGGCCGCCTGCCTCGACCTCCCACAGGCTGCCGCAGTGAACCTGGAGGATCCGATGCTGGAGCTTTGCTGCCAGGCTGCTGTGGTTCATCTTTGCCGTCCTCATCGGAACCAAAGTCGATCATACACAGGTCCTCCAGGTGCCCGCCAGGGCCTCCTACAGCCCTCATATGTAGCGCTGCTGCAGGATGAAGCGGTATGTCACAAGGAATTGACAGACGTCGACAGACGTGGACAGCCGAACGATAAGGAGGTTGTCACCTTTCATAATAATCCTGGATACATCCAGGACATCCCAGAGATGCCGTTGAGCACCTTCAGGTTGCCAATTATATGCATCGTTCTCCTGCTTTAATAGGTGATGCAAAATGAACGATTAGGCAGTGTGCCAACACTTGTAAGACGGATCCTCAAGATGGTACTTTGCGAAGCTAGAAGACTACACTGTCCGTTCATTACGCACGCCATGATGTGTCTGTTGGGAGCTGAAGGACAGTCTAGCAGCATAGCAAGGAGCCGCAGGAGCAGGAGCATTGGCAGGAGTGCGACAACCCTGAACCCACTAGTAGAGTTCGGCACTTTCAGCAGCAATTTGCACGTTTTACTGACCATGGACTATCATGACAACTTGCTGTGCGTAGAGGCGCCCCGTTCGTTTAACCCGGAAGCGAGCCATGGGCGAGTGCATTTGAGCATATTGCGTCTGGAGGATCTTGCATGCCCGATCGGCTAGTGCCAGATAATGGCCTGCCGTAGGTATCTACCGCGTCTGCTTGCGGGAGTCTTTCGTAGCGCTAGCGCGTCTCATTATAGCCATGGTGTTGGGACTGGTAGCAGTACTGGGTAAGCAGACCTCCTCGACCTGACTACCGCAAGAGCCCTGAGCGCGGAACTTCGCTTGAACTCCCGGCAGCACTTTAGACCAGCTGACGCAGTTCCTAGTAGTCGGCTCATGGTTTGACCCATCGTTGTGCAGGCCAACTGCATGGAGGCTAAGATGCGGCTCAGCGAGCAGCGCACATGGGCTGCAGGGGGGCTTTTGGAGGGGATATGCCGACCGTAAGCCTCTCTGCAGCTTCTTTGTGCTTCTAGCTGCAAACGTATAACGTTCATAACCACTACGCAGTGCCGGCACATACGAAGATGGCGATGCCATCACTTTCCCCCACTATGACGCAGGTGAGCAGGATGTGGTGTGGTGCAGTGCTGTAGCATTGAAACCCTGCTTTGGACCAAACAGCAGCAGACCATAGTCAACAGCAAGCCCGAAGGCAGTTTGGCCCAGTAGCAACCTCCATGACTTGCCAAATGGTATGATCACACTTCTTCCTGCAGGGCAACATTGCAGCCTGGCGTAAGAATGAGGGTGATCAGATTGCACCAGGAGATGTGTTGGCAGAGGTGGAGACAGATAAAGCCACCATTGAGTGGGAGTCACAGGAGGAGGGATACATTGCTAAGATCCTGTCACCTTCAGGTGAGCCGGTGACCTAAGCAAAGCTGCTTGCAGAGGTGCAGTGCAGCAAAAGATAGCACCTCCGAGGCAGCTCACTCTTTATCCTGGCATAGTACCGGCCTGCAACCGCTTCATACACTGTGTATTTGTGTTGGAATAGAAGCTTTGGATCGTCTGAAATGGAAGCTTTGGATCGTCTGTGTGGAAAGGGTAACATCGTATACTCCTGCAGCAGGGTGAAAGATAGTCATGGATGTGTAACCTCTCCAGATTTGCTCCACCTTGTCAAGGGATTCTTTTCCAACTTTGCTTGACATGGTACTGATTGACAGGGTTGACCACGGTCTGGGAATGCATCCAGCTCAAAAAGTTGGACCCAGTCTGGGGCTATGGCATAGTAGCGCTTTTAGATGGGAAGTGCCCTCATGGGCAACCTCTTGCCCCTGTCCTCTGGAACTATATTCTTTTATACTCTATACTTGTCTGTTGTGCCCTAGGTGCCAAGGACATCCCAGTAGGTGCTACAGTGGCCATCTTGGTTGAGGAAGCTGATGAGGTGGCAGCCTTCAAGGACTACAGTGAAGGTAAGGGGGCGTCAGGTGGAGGGGGACACTGAGAGGGGAGGTGTTCCAGAGCGTAATGTTTAGTCCTTCGCACATTCTTGAGAATGCAACATGCACATGGCTTTGCCTCTGTTTTGGTAGAGCTGGGTTCTTGATGTTCAGTCGACATCAGGAGCACTGGTACCTTGTCCTTTCACAGAACATGTCCCTGTGTGTAAGGGATGCAAGAGGCGTTTCTCCTCCACGATTTTTCTATGGCCTTGGCCCTTGCACAAACAAGCCCAGCTGCTTAGCTATGTTTGGAAACAAACGGTGGTGCACCGCTCTTCACAAATCTTTACTACTGATACTTTGCATGCGTTGGGTCGGGTGTATGCTCTTTATGGCTCTCCTTTTCTATCTAACCAACCCCTACTGCCACATGCCTCCCGCAGGTGCAGCTTCGTCCAAGCCTGCTGCAGCACCATCATCCGCCCCCTCCTCCCCACCACCACCACCACCAGCAGCAGCAGCAGCCGCCCCTGCCAAGGCCTCTGGCTCCTTCCCCCCGCATGAAGTCCTCGCCATGCCTGCCTTATCCCCCACCATGAGCCAAGGCAACATCATCTCATGGTCCAAGGCAGTGGGGGATGAGATTTCACCAGGGGACGTGCTGTGTGAGGTGGAGACGGATAAGGCCACCATTGCGTGGGAGTCACAGGAGGAAGGCTTCTTGGCTGCGATCTTGGTACCTGGGGGTTCAAAGGATGTGCCAATTGGGTCACCAGCAGCTGTGCTGGTGGATGACAAGGTGAGGGATGGGGTGGGCTTTAGTGGCTTGAGATCTTTGGGTTTAGGGCTCAGTGGGTTTAATTTTAGGGTTCAGTGGCTTGGAACCTTTGGTGGCGCCAAGAGGTGCAGCTTGCAGGCCGTTACAGCATCTTGTTCAATTCCCAGGATGGCATTGCTGGCGGATCTGACTGCAGCAGGTGAACAGACAATCCTTTTGGGATGTTTTGCATTCATGGGGGATGTTGGGAGGTTTGGGTGAGATGTGCTGGGTGGATGAAGCACTAGGGGTTGAGTAAATTGAAACGTCGGTACAATTGATGCCGTGCTACATAGAGGCAAGGGCTGCTATAAACAAGATAACGACATCAAATTGTCATTAGAACCAGCAATGACCAGGGGTGTTTGTTGCGAGTGGTAGTTCTAGTGATCGTAGTCAGCCCTGAGAGTAGCACATGATATCCCTGATAGGAAGCATAAGCTATGTTCACCCACAGTTAACAACTGCTGCTACTGTTCCCTGCTGGTATCCCCTCCCCTCTCCTTCCCCAGGACAAAGCAGCTGCCTTGCCAACTCAGATCAGCAGTTGACCTCTGTAATGCTTTGATGAGGAGTGCGCTGTCAGCAAGGTACCTCTTCTTGCTTACTCATTTTTAACCTGAAGCTAGCCCATGAGATTCCCTGATAGGAAGCGTGATCCAAATTAACCCTCAGCTAACAGCTGCTGTTACTGTTGCCTGCTGGTGTCCCCTCCCCTCTCCTCCCCAGGACAAAGTAGCTGCCTTTGCCAACTTCACCGCAGCTGATGCCTCAGGTGCACCAGCAGCAGCTGCACCAGCAGCATCAGCTCCGCCACCACCACCACCTAAGCCTGCTAAGGCAGACAGCAAGCCAGCAGCAGCAACACCTAAACCCAGCCCTGCACCTAAGGCGGCTCCAGGTAGGACCTGGTGCATCAATCAATCAATCAAAATGCAAAACTACCAATGCCGATGGCCAAACAAAGTTGATCTAGGCAGCTTTTGTCATCTTTCACAACTTGCTTCTGTTCTGCTTAGATTAAGTCAAGGCTTTCTGTATGTTTACAGCTTTCGTTCCACCTCGTTTCTGTTTTATTTCCCTTCTGTATTTATGAGAGCCTAAGATGGTTGGGACCTTGCTACAGCACGTAATGAAGGGGAAATACCGGTACGCAGCTTCTTGTTCTGTTTCTGTTTTGTATCTGATGATTGCTATCAGCAGGGTCAAGTTGGCGGGCTAGAATGTGATGCATGGGCGCATTGTTTGCAGCAAGGTAGGGTTTAGGTGGTAGGGTAAAACCCTAAACCCTTGCATCCTTTACTGTGCAAGCTGGCCAGTAGACAATCGCCATTGAAAGGCAATGCGGAAGAATGAGCTGTTCAACAACGGGAATATTGTTACCATGTGTTGGAGCCAGTGCAGTGCTCCTGTAAGGCACTAGTGCTGCGATTAAAAAGAAGTGGCTGCTTGGACAGCTTTGCAGCACATGTTTTTCTGGCCCAAGTTGATTGGTGTTCATCTTACGTGGCCTTGAGGACCATAGGTTAGGGCTTCTTGAGACACAGTGCATTTAATCGCCCTAACCTTCTCTACAAGACAATGCTAGTTAAGCTGGCGTTCTTGCGGTAGCTCGATCTTTTTCTGGTCTGTGACTGATGCTGATTGTTCCACCGGTGCCCCAGGTGGTCGTGTGCTGGCCAGCCCCTATGCCAAGAAGCTCGCTGCAGACGCTGGCATCTCTTTAGCTGGGGTGGCAGGCTCTGGCCCCCATGGTCGTATCACATCCTCTGATGTGGAGCAGCTCATAGCATCTGGAGGGGCTAAACCTGCTGGTGCTGCTGGTGCTGGTGTACCAGCCGGGGCATGGGGTGGTGCTGGAGGGGAGTATGTTGACCTCCCAGTGAGTCAGATCAAGCGGGTGACGGCAGCACGGCTGCTGGAGAGCAAGCAGACCATCCCACACTACTATCTAACTATGGAGTGTGAGGTGAGGGGCGAGGGGGGTTTTGATGCTGCGATTGAGATTGTGCTTTTGCTGCTGACTAGTAGGCAAAGTACACAAGAATATCATAATGGTATTGGCTGCACATGCAGAGGGAGGCATGGCTGGCAGAGGGTGGGGTCATGGATGCTGCAATTGCGTTCTTTTGCTAGGCAGCGCATGTCTGCTTCCCCTAGCTGAAACTATAGTTGTAGGATGTATGGATCAGAGTGGCATGAATGTCATCTTATTGCTGAGACTGCCGTTGATAAAGGGATGAAGCGTAACATTTGCAAAGTGCACAGGTTTTCTATTGTATATCAGCGTTTTAATCCTACCTGATATGAATGGTGCGCAACCCACTTTCATGACACATGCCCTCCTTCAAACACCAGGATGCAAGCAGAATACTCTTGAGCAGCACGTGTACTGTACCCATTGTGCTTAGTTTTTGTTTGTTCCCCTTGGTGTGCACGCTGTTGCAACTAGCCTCAGCTTGTGTTTCGGCAAGTCCACCACAGGTTGTGTGGCTTCATGATTGTGACCAGGAGCCTTGTCTTTGTGGCCTGGCTTTGTTTGGACATTGGCATAGCTGGTCCTGTGTTTGATTTGTAATTTAATGATTGATTTTGCTCAGTCCGATTGCGACCTGCGCTTTGAAGCTCACACCACCCTTACTGCTGCTCAGTCTTGGTCACTCCCTCTAAACACAGTTCTCGAGGCATGTGGCGGGTGCTGCAGAGTCCGGAATGCTGTGCAGTGATCTAACTCACATACTCCCTGCTGCTGCTGCTCCCCAGATCCCTGCCCTCCTGAAGCTTCGCTCCCAGATCAACGAGTCCCTCTCTGCCAGTGGTGCCAAGCTGTCCATCAATGACTTCATCGTCAAAGCATCTGCCCTGGCACTACGCAAGGTGCCCGAGGTCAATGCCAGCTGGCAGGGGGATGTCATCAGGCAGTTCCATAATGTGGATGTGAATGTGGCGGTCAACAGCCCAGTGGGGCTCATGGTGCCGTTTGTAACAGATGCAGATGCCAAGCCACTGAGTGCTATCAGTGCCGAGGTGAAGGAGTTGGCAGCAAAGGTGAGAAGGGCAGGGGGTGACAGGGGGTTTCCAGGTCAGTTTCAGGCCTACAATCCATCTTAACACCCAGCAGTCATAACGCAGACTGTTGGAAGTGCTCTCTGGGTCAGCCACTTGAGATGCTATCAGGTTCATCGTGCGATCTGCTTGTGTCCCTCTGTCTTAGGCTCTCGCCCTCAACATGTTGAAGTCATTCCGCGGGTCTGCACGGTTTGGAGGGCCGTGCACTGTTTTCGCTTAAACAAAACCCGGGGCTAAACACAGCCATTACCGTTAGAAACTGGCCCCCCACAGGGGCGCCTATACGGATCTAACCTAGGTTTCATGGGCACTAGAC
Source organism: Pseudopediastrum boryanum (assembly GCA_963556185.1). NCBI lineage: Eukaryota > Viridiplantae > Chlorophyta > Chlorophyceae > Sphaeropleales > Hydrodictyaceae > Pseudopediastrum > Pseudopediastrum boryanum. The sequence continues at coordinate 252,842 of OY744493.1, forward strand.
GTACTTGTACCAGGCATACCAGCAAGCTATGCTTAGAATGCTCCTTTTGGGGTCCTCATCTGTTTTAGGAGGTGTGTTTTGCAGGGTGTTTATTTGTGAGCAGACCAAGCACATGCGGTTTGCCATCATTAAGCCCTGCAATGGAAGTCCACTGATCAGAGTTGCATTCCTGTTTTCTCCTTGCGTTGCTTGATCCCTCAAAAGCAACTATCGTCTGACTGTCCTGCATGATGTTCCTAGCGGTGTTGTTGCCCTGTTATCTTCTTATCTGCAGGCCAAGGAGAACAAGCTGCAACCTCATGAGTTCATGGGAGGGACCTTCACCATCAGTAACCTAGGCATGTACGGCATCAAGCAGTTTGCTGCCATTGTAAACCCACCTCAGGCGGCAATCCTAGCAGTGGGTGCAAGCAGCAATAAGGTGGTCAAGGATGCTGCCAGTGGGGAGTGGAAGGAGGTGCCGGTGATGCTGGTGACTTTGAGTTGCGACCATAGGGTTGTGGATGGGGCTATTGGCGCGCAGTGGTTGCAAGCGTTCAAGGGCTACCTGGAGAACCCGCTCAGCATGTTGGTATAGAGGGTGGGGGACTCGTTGTAAGTGGCGGATGTGTCATTATGTGGGCATGCACGACTAATGCTATCTAAAGAGTGTTGGAGAGTTGGGGGTCGAACTGCCGCAGTAGGCTGCTGGCACATGCAAATGTTTGACACTACCATTGCTGCCGGCCCCGTTACGTCCCTTGTTTTCAGATTGCGGGGGATGCATGTTCGGGCATGGGAGGCGCTAGCATTGTTCATGTTTTAGCACGTTATGTGGCTATGCTGGTATGGATACAATCTGTGCGCTCTTTATAACGTTCGTTGGGCTGTCTACTCGGTGCTGTCGACTAGGCCCAGAGCCGGCCCATGCCGGCATCCATGGATCGCAAGAGCTCAAACCGTGCTGGCACTGCAGGGCTTGATAGAGTCGTATCTGATTAATGATAATACAGACCCAAGAGTGGTGATATGAAATAAACGGCCGTCCCACGAAGTGGTCCGGGCAAGTGCAGTGGGTTCGCATCCAGCCAACGCGGGGCCCAACTATGGCGCTGCTGGCTCCCACAACGGAATTTATCCTGGGCTAACTCACACTAACCGATGGTATCATTCACTCAAATAGCATCAGTGCTGCCCCTGCTACTCTGCACTGGTCTACTGCTCCATATCAAGTGCTGCTAGCTGGTGTCAGCTATCGAGAGCTATCGAGTGCTGTGTGTCGGAGGAATTGTTGCTCCAATTTGCCATGATGGGCACAAACAACCAACCCCCGCTCCTGGATCTCATTGAAACACCACACAAGCGAGAATCAGAACTTCGGACGATTACACGGAGTGACAGTACTGACTCAGGGCAACCTGCCCCTACCTGCCCCTACCCGGTAGTGTGGTGTGTTCGATCGTTTCGACCTAGCAGCCCTTTGCGGTTGCCACATCTTAAATGTTTGTGGTGGTGGTGGTGGTGGTTGACTGTCGGCTGGTTCTGCCTAACCCTAGTTTCCCGCATGATTCAATACCTCTTTCAGGAATGAACTGTTGTAGATGGGTTGCAACAGCAATGTAACATGTTTCAGCCGAGAACACTGCAGCACAGCCCTCTAACCGTGCAGCACCACATAAACAGCATGCAATGATGGCATTGGATATGAGCCGATGCTACTATGGCAGAAGACTCGACCACAGATGCTCTGCCCATGTAGACCCCATGCAAAGCAACAGCAGCTAGCTGAATAGTCTACTTATCGTGCCACACTCATGCTAGTAGTATTACCTTTCATCACCACAGTCCACTGGCAGCAAAGCAGCAACCTCCCAAAAGAGCAGGGGTACTATACGTAGCCGTTGCACAAAGGTTTCTTTTCACTTCGGTCACTACAGCACATTCACACCATCAAGAAGACTCATTTGCCAAAACGGCTGCACCAAGATATGTAGCTTCTGCAAGATATGCATCACTGGATGCTACTCCAAGTGCCTGTAAGAAAGCAACGCATGATGTGCAACTTCTGTGCTGATTAATTCAGTCATCCTGTCTACAACAAACAGAACGCCCCCTAGACATGGCTCTTACGACCTCATCCTATACCAGGAGAACGATGTGACCTGTCACAAACTTTTGTCAAGCAAGGTACAGATATACAACTAACACCACCAGAACAGCGGTATCACATAGACATGAGGTCATCACTCATTGGCAAGCCTGGCACATCACCACAAAGCCTGCTCAGGGGCTACCCAGATATCACCACTGAAGCGTGCTGTCTGCCTTGCTGATGCCCAAGCACCTTGGCAATAGCTCTGCACAAAAGGATACCATGACAGAACATTTCAACCCACTGCCAATTTTGTGACAATGCCGCATCTCTTAGCAACCAGCGGCTGGAATAGCATCCCCACTTATGTGCGGCCAGCAATGATACCATAGCACCTTTAGCCACAGGAGAACTTAAGAGGCTTTTGTAAGTGTACTCCCCAACATCCCTCCCAAGCATCTGACAATCCCAGTTTGCAGATGGGGAAGTGCAGGCCAGCATGCAGCCGGCTCATAGCAGCTTCATATGCAGCTTGTGAGAGGGCATTGTAGGTCCTGTACCCAATCACTTCAAATCGAGAACTTCACCTGCGGCAGAAACACAAAGTTGACGCTGCAATCAGTACGCAAGCCTAGGCCCTAACCCTGAACCCTGTCTGTTGACCATACACCGAGAACCATAGTTGTCATCTGCTGCAGGCACCTGAAAAGGCACGCTCCTACATTAAGTAGTCTCAGTAATTGCTAAGTAAATGTTGCTGTGGAGCAGTGCTGAGCTATCGGTGTCATCTTTCATCAAAGGTCAACAGCAATGCAAAGCAGCAATGCAAAGCAGTAATGCAAAGCAGCAAAGGAAAGGTCTATACAGAAGCAGCTGACAATGCAAGCAAGTGCAGCCTGGTTTTCATCAGCAAGGTCTGTATCCTGCTGAAGCCTGGAGTGGACTGCAAAAAGGAGCGACTAGAAGATTGAAAACGACTCCGGTTAAGCTTACATGTCAGACTGCATACTTGGCTCACAATATGGATGGACAATTCATGATCCACTGCCGCTAACCCAAAGAGTGTAAAAACGCAGCAGGAGACGTACCTTATCTGTGCCCGGTGCAAGCTGTAGCACTTTCAATCCAGCACCAGCAGCACACTGGTGACCTGAGGGGTATTCCGATTTGGAGGGTTCCCCAGGAGAGGCTACCTGTCCGGGATGGCCTTAAACCCTGGCCAGCCTGAGGTGACAGCTGTGTAGGGGCAACTAATAGTAGTGGTGCGGTACTTCATCTGCAGTGACACAAGCAACGTCAGCACAGCTTAGCTTTTAGCTTAGCTTACTAAGGGTAGGGGGACGGATGACGGACCATGCTTATTCTGCATCTATTGTGTTTGCATAACTCAGCTCTTGCTACTACCGGTACTGCTGCACCTCTGCTGTTGCATGCTGCATCAATGTTCACAGGAGGCACAGGCCGCCACCTGCGAGGGTATCACTTGGTTTTCACACACCCCATCAAATCCGGGGTTTTGCATACTCTTTCTTTAGGGTTTAGGGTTTTGGTTAGGGTTTTAGGTTTAAGCTTTTGCATGAACCACATCACATTCCATTCTGCAACATTGTGATTGGATTGGTGCGTTGAGCACGGCATCAGTTAAGCTAGCAGCCTTGTCCTGGGTTAGAAGCCAACCATTGTATGTAGCAATTGCAGGGGAAGGGGGGAGGGATGATGAGGAGCCAGTTTTGACCCAGGAGCGTCACACGGTATGCTGAGTCATGTTAGTCCCTCCCTCTGCAGGTAAAGTTCCGGACCAACTACTGGCGTCCTATCACTGCCATTCACGCTGGTTGGCCAGGGTTCAAGGCCATCCCTGATTGGGAGCCACTGCTCAAGAACCCTCCATTCCCTGAGTACCCCTCAGGTCATCAGTGCACTGCGGGTGCTGGGCTGCGCGGGGTGCTGCAATTCACACTGGGCAAAGATAAGGTGGGTGGCTGCTATGTGGGAGAAGTTTATACTTCAGAGGGAAGGGCAATGATGAGTGGCAAGGAAAATGCATGGTCTTTGCATACGGAAGAGGAACTTGATAGCAAGAGCAATGCAGCCCACTGTGTACCATCTCACACGTCAGGGGGCCGTACTCCAGGTGTACCAGTCAAGTGTCTGACAACCATGTCAACAACCCTTGGGTCTAAAAACAAGGCATAGCTGCTGTAAGCTGGCACCTGCTGAATTCAATGTGTAAGTCCTACATAGGCACAGCATATGCTGAAACATCAGGACTCTGTATGTACATAGGGCACTTCGGGTTGTTCTACATAACATTTGGCCCTTGCAGTACGCTGGCTGAAACTGCAGCAAAAGCTCTGCCCCCTTCAGTTACTCATACAGCTCGGTGTAGCTCTTCTTCCTTTGAGTAGCCTTCACATGCTTACCCTGCACCTGCCACTTACTATAGCTAGCTGAGACAGTAGCTTTGCTGGGCCAGCCTGACTGACCATGTCTGCACCAGCTGACTAGAAGCCCTTGCACTATTTCTGCTGCAGGTGAACCGTTTTCCATCCAAAGTGATTAATACCAGGACATTGGCTCCAGGTCCTACAAGTCGCTGCAAGAAGCTGCCACTGAAGGTGCTAACAGACGACTATACGCTGGCCTGCACTTCCCTTCAGCTAACACGGATGGCCAAGAGCTGGGGAGGTTTGGGGGGGAGTATGCAGGGGTCACAAGCAGGGGTCACAGGCAGGGGTCACAGGGGTCATAAACAGGGGTCACAACGGTCAGAGGCAGGGGTCACAGGGTTCACATGCCGGGGTCACATGGGTCGCAAGCGGGGGCCGCAGGGGTCACAGGCAGGGGTCACAGGGCTCACATGCAGGGGTCACAGGGGCTCACAGGCAGGGGTGATAGGGATCACAGGCAGGGTTCACAGGGGTCACAAGCAGGGTTCACAGGGGTCACAAGCACGGGACAGAAGCAGGGGTCGCAGGGGTCACAAACAGGGGTCACAGGCAGGAGTCACAACGGTCACAGGCAGGGGTCACAGGGTTCACATGTCGGGGTCACAGGGGTCACAAGCAGGGGTCGCAGGGGTCATAGGCAGGGGTCACATGGGGTCACATGGGGCACAGGGGTCGCAGACAGAGCTCAGAGGCAGGGGTCACAGGGGTCACAGGCAGGGGTCACAGGGCTCACAGGCAGGGGTAACAGGGCTCACAGGCAGGGGTCACAGGGCTCACAGGCTGGGGCCACAGGGCTCACAGGCTGGGGTCACAGGGGTCACATGCTGGGATCACAGGGGTCACAGGCAGGGGTGACATGCAGGGGTCACAGGGCTCACAGGCAGGGGTCACGGGGCTCACAGGCAGGGGTCACAGGGCTCACAGGCTGGGGTCACAGGGGTCACATGCTGGGATCACAGGGGTCACATGCAGGGGTCATCACAGTGGTCACATGCAGGGGTCACAGGGGTCACATGCAGGGGTCGCACGGCTCACAGGCTGGGGTCACAGGGCTCACAGGCAGGGGTCACAGGGCTCACATGCTGGGATCACAGGGGTCACATGCTGGGATCACAGGGGTCACAGGCAGGGGTCACAGGGCTCACAGGCAGGGGTCACAGGGCTCACAGGATGGGGTCACAGGGGTCACATGCTGGGATCACAGGTGTCACAGGCAGGGGTCACAGGGGTCACAGTCAGGGGTCACACGGCTCAAAGGCAGGGGACACAAGCAAGGGTCACAGGGGGTCACAGGGGTCACAGGCACGGGACACAAGCACGGGACACAAAGCACAGGACACAAGCAGGGGTCGCTTGGGTCACATGGGTCACAGGCAGGGGTCACAGGGGTCACAAGCAGGGGTCACAACGGTCAGAGGCAGGGGTCACAGGGGTCACAGGGGTCGCAAGCAGGGGCCGCAGGGATCACAGGCAAGGGTCACAGGCAGGGGTCACAGGGCTCACATGCAGGGGTCACAGGGGCTCACAGGCAGGGGTCATAGGGATCACAGGCAGGGGTCACAGGGTTCACATGCCGGGGTCACAGGGGTCGCAAGCAGGGGCCGCAGGGGTCACAGGCAGGGGTCACATGCAGAGGTCACAGGGCTCACATGCAGGGGTCACGGGGGCTCACAGTCTGGGGTCATAGGGATCACAGGCAGGGGTCACAGGGGTCACAAGCAGGGTTCACAAGGGTCACAAGCACGGGACACAAGCAGGGGTCGCAGGGGTCACAAACAGGGGTTACAGGCAGTGGTCACAACGGTCAGAGGCAGGGGTCACAGGGTTCACATGCCGGGGTCACATGGGTCGCAAGCAGGGGCCGCAGGGGTCACAGGCAAGGGTCACAGGCAGGGGTCACAGGGCTCACATGCAGGGGTCACAGGGGCTCACAGGCAGGGGTCATAGGGATCACAGGCAGGGTTCACAGGGGTCACAAGCAGGGTTCACAGGGGTCACAGGCAGGGGTCACAGGGGGCACAGGGGCCACAGATAGAGCTCAGAGGCAGGGGTCACAGGGCTCACATGCAGGGGTCACATGGCTCACATGCAGGGGTCACAGGGCTCACAGGCTGGGGCCACAGGGCTCACAGGCTGGGGTCACAGGGGTCACAAGCAGGGTTCACAGGGGTCACAAGCACGAGACACAAGCAGGGGTCGCAGGGGTCACAAACATGGGTCACAGGCAGGGGCAACAACGGTCAGAGGCAGGGGTCACAGGGTTCACAGGCCGGGGTCACAGGGGTCGCAAGCAGGGGCCGCAGGGGTCACAGGCAAGGGTCACAGGCAGGGGTCACAGGGCTCACATGCAGGGGTCACAGGGGCTCACAGGCAGGGGTCATAGGGATCACAGGCAGGGTTCACAGGGGTCACAAGCAGGGTTCACAGGGGTCACAAGCACGAGACACAAGCAGGGGTCGCAGGGGTCACAAACAGGGGTCACAGGCAGGCGTCACAACGGTCAGAGGCAGGGGTCACAGTGTTCACAGGCCGGGGTCACATGGGTCGCAAGCAGGGGCCGCAGGGGTCACAGGCAGGGGTCACAGGCAGGGGTCACAGGGCTCACATGCAGGGGTCACGGGGGCTCACAGAATGGGTCATAGGGATCACAGGCAGGGGTCACAGGGGTCACAAGCAGGGTTCACAGGGGTCACAAGCACGGGACACAAGCAGGGGTCGCAGGGGTCACAAACAGGGGTTACAGGCAGTGGTCACAGGGGTTACATGCTGGGATCACAGGGATCACAGGGGTCACAGGCAGGGGTCACAGGCAGGTGTCACAGGGGTCACAGGTTGGGGTTACAGGCAGGCGGTCAGAGGGGTCACAGGAAGGGGTCACAGGGGTCACAAGCAGTGGTCATAGGGCTCACAGGCAAGGGTCGCAGGGCTCACATGCAGGGGTCACAGGCAGGGGTCACAGGGGTCACAGGCAGGGGCCACAGGGGTCACACGGGTCACAGGCAGGGGTCACATGCGGGGGTCACATGCAGGGGTCACATGGAGGGGTCACAGGCAAGGGTGACAGGGCTCAAAGGCAGGGGTCACAAGCGTCACAGGCAGGGGTCACAGGGGTCACACGCAAGGGTCACAGGGGTCACGGGGGCTCACAAGCAGGGGACACAAGCAAGGGTCACAGGGGCTCACAGGGGTCACAAGCACGGGACACAAAGCACGGGACACAAGCAGGGGTCGCTGGGGTCACATGGGTCACAGGCAGGGGTCACAAGGGTCACAGGGGTCACAAGCAGGGGTCACAACGGTCAGAGGCAGGGGTCACAGGGTTCACAGGCCGGGGTCACAGGGGTCGCAAGCAGGGGTCGCAAGGGTCACAGGCAGGGGTCACAAGGCAGGGGTACCAGGGCTCACAGACAGGGCTCACAGGCAAGGGTCATAGGGCTCACATGCAGGGGCCACAGGGGCTCACATGCAGGGGTCATAGGGATCACAGGCAGGGGCCACATGGGTCACAAGCAGGGGTCACATGGGTCACACGCAAGGGACACAAGCACGGGTCACAAGGGGTCACAGGGGTCACAAGCACGGGACACAAGCAGGGGTCGCAGGGTCACAAACAGGGGTCACATGCAGGTGGTAAGATTTAACGCGTATCAGATATCGGCTTCGATAGATGCCAAGAATAACGGATTTACGCGTGAGTTGAGATGCCCGCCTGTACTCATCTACTTCACACAGGCTTGTCGAGAGGCTGGAGTGAGGCTGGTACAGGTAACCTTAAAAGACTGGACCCTAAATGCATTTCGGCGTAATGCCTCATCAGCGGGGTGGCCTTAAAGCTACCCATATCAGCCATATATAGCAAACAAAATGCTGCACCAGCCAACTCGACGCCGCCAGCTAATTGTCTAAACCTCACAAACCTAGTGACTCCTAAGTCGCAGTGACTCACATGATCCTCCCATCTGCTCGACATAAGGTGCCAAAACAAAAGGGGGGAGTTCGAGTCTTTGTGATCTATCGAACTCCCGGCGCAACTACACATCCAAACACTACAAGGGGGGGGGGGGGCTCTACTTCACATGCACAAACTGCAGTGAGCCAAAACATGCAGACCAAAGTGTGCAAGAACATACTAGTCCTTTGCATGCACTAGGAGCTTTGACAAATTAGCAGCGTTCTTGTAGGCCACAGTGATATGATCCCCACATACAATCTCCAATTCAGGAGTAACAGCCTTATGAGCTGCATACACCTGATTGATGATGGTGCTAAGGCCCCCTGTACACTCTTTAGGTCCATACGATGCTACAAAAACAGGCCCACTTCTACTGGTAGGTGGCTCAGTGTCCACGTCCTCTATCAGGTAATGTAAGCGATCAGCATGGGCAACGCTATTAGCTACTTCAACAAACAAAGCTTCAGGGTAACCCCTCTTTAGAACCCTTTGCTCAAAAAGCTGGGCGACTGCTTCGTAGTCTGCTACATTGCTGTTAGTGACTGCATACCTTATCAGCTCTCCTCTTATCAGGGCCCTGAAAACTGAGGGACGATGATGCGAAGAGAAAGGTACGTACATATACTTGTTATGCGCCTTTTGAAAAGTGCTAAACTTTATAGGCACCAAACCATCTACAGCTGATCCCATGTCCTTGGACACCCAGAGGTCTAAAAATGCTACTCTCACATCACTAATGCTCCATGTAAGATTGATGTTGGGCAACAGACTGTGCATGCGTTGCAAAAAAGCGTGCAAAGCATCAGCTGGCCCTTCCCACACAAAGAAACCATCATCTATCAGCCTGAAATAATGTTGGGGAAAGTTAGGAAACTCTCTCCTCATTACATCTTCAATGCAGCGAGCCACGTAGATGTTGGCATAATCTACGGCACAGGGTGTGCCCATGGCAGTGCCGTGGATTTGCTGATGTACCTTTTCTCCTCTAATGCAGAAACTATTGTCCATGACAAAATGCAGTAGATCATAAACCACTCCTCTCAGAGCAGGTTTGACTACTTCACATGCAGCTTCAATAGCTTCCTCATTGTCTATGCTAGGATACATTGCCACTACATCAAAAGTGACCAGGAATGCATCACACGATACTTGCACACCCTCTAGTTTCCTTATGAGGGTACGCGAGTCTGGCAGAACATGATCATATCTGTTCTTGCATGCCTCATGTAACACATCTGCTAGCCATACAGAAGCTGCATATGTGACCCAAGAATGGGAGGGGACAATAAGCCTGCCTTTGAGATTTGGCAGCTGCTCCCTGGTCACCTCAGGCAATTTATGTAACTTAGGCAAGACATATGGGTGCGGAAAGAGATGTGCCTGCTTTGCCCAGTGCTCAAAATACCTAAACACATGAGCAGGCAGGTCTCTGCGCCACAAACTCAGGATGCCTTTGAACCTAGTGACTAAAGCCCTTATAACCTGCTCAGCAGGGTCCAACACTAGTTTAAATTGCTCAATGTCATTAAGCTCCTTTAGTAGGAGAGCCTCATAATCAGCTTTATCTAGAATGCATAGACCTAAATTCTTATCACTGGGCTTTACTATGATGTCAGGATCAGTACGTAATGCTTGCAACGCACGCCTCTGAGCTGGCCCCAGATTTGTTTTGGGACGGCAATGCTGCTGCTTCTCAAAGAAAGCTTGTACATGATCAGAAACATCATCCAAAAATGCCTCTACACCTGCACCAGCTGCTTCAGGCTGGAAGGCAGGGTTTGGCACATGGTATCTACTGTCATACCCTAAAGTGTTAAACTGAAAACCTAGGCGGACTCTCCTGGCAAAACGTTCTACTTGCTGCTGAATAACACTATCCGCGGTAGCTCGTGTAGCTGTAGGCACAAATTTCAAACCAGCATTAAGCACTTGGAGAGCAGCCTGGTCAAATGACTTACTGCTAAGGTTGAATGCACCCACAAGGGGTAGACCACTCAAATTAGCTACTGCTGCTGCTCCTTGCTCTTGCTTGCGCTGTTCCTTTAGTAGCCGTTGTTGCTCCTCCCATTCCTGTCGTTGTAACCCCAGTTCGACTGCCTTCCTCTTTCTCTGTTTCCATACCCGCCGCCTCTGCCTGGTGCTGGACTGTTGTGGTGCCTGGCTGGTGGGGGTCGGCCAGAAAAATGCTGCTGCTGCTGCTGCTGCTGTGGCTGATCATTGTAGTAGTTCCCGCGAGGGTGGTAGTACTGCTGCTGCTGCTGCTGCTGGTCTTCATACCTTTGGCGCTTGGGAGGAGGGGGTGACCTGGGAGGAGGAGGGGGGGGTGACCTGGGAGGAGGAGGGGGTGGCCTGTTCTGGAAGCTGGACAGTGCTGCAGCACAAGCAGCTGCAGCTTGTGCAGCAGCTGCTGCTTGTGCATAAATCTCAGCAACGAACTGCGGGTCATGTGCTGTTGCTGTTGCTGCTGCTGCTGGTCTTTGGTGGTTATCCGGGAAGTGGGAGTGGGTGGAGGCTGAGGGTGTAGCTTTGCTGGAAGGGGTGACTCTTGCTGCTGCTGATTTGTAAGTCCTGGTTTGAGCGGGGGGGGGGGTTTTGAGCGGGGGATCTGCCTGCTGCTGCTGGTGTTGCTGCTGCTGTTGCTGGTTCTGTTTCTGGGGGGTTCTGGTGCTGCGGGCAGTTATCCAGCCATGCTATCTCCTCACGGCTCAAGAGTTGAGAGCTGTTTACCAGCCTGTTGATGGTCTGGATGGCCTGAATGGGTAACAGGGCGTTCTTTGGAGTGCTGCTACCTAGCTTGGAGGATCTAGGAGGGGTCTGCTTAGAAGAGTGTTGAGGGTGAGCTGCTGCTGCTGTTGTGGCTCCTGCTGCTGCTGCTGCTGGTGCATCTGCTGCTGCTGTTGTGGCTGTTGCTGCTGCTGCTGTTGCTATGGCCTCTGCTCCTGTTTCTTCTACTGTAGCTCCTGCTGTTGTGGCTGCTGCTGCTGTGGCTGCTGCTGTTTCGTCGGGAGCGGCTGTAGGGGCTGGCTTGGGTTTGAGCCGCAGGCTGTGTGGTAGGCAGTCCAGCATATCAATGTGCTGGTATGCGCTCCGCACCATGTTGCTATAACCCTTCTCCTTCCTGAAGATCTTCGCGATGCGGAGGTAGGTGGTGCCTCTCTCTAGGTTCCTCTTGAAGACTATTTTCTCGAACTCGACGATGTCTGGATCGCTGACGCTGGTATCTGCTATTGCAAGCCTGTACTTCTCCATCAGCGGAGGGACGCGCGCTGTGAACTCTAGCTCTATGCGCTTAGCTGAGGCATCTGCGTCTGCTAGTGCTTCGTTCAGAGCTGTCATATGCAGCGCCAGCGCCAGTAACTCGTCATCCCACTTATCTAACGCCTGCTTGACTAGCTGATTGCTGCGCTCATTTACTTCGCCGCTGACATTCTGGAACTGCCTAGGAGGTAGCTTGAGCCAAGCCGGGGGTGGGAGCTGCTTCTCAAAGTGAGGCTTGAAGTCCTCCACAGCCCTGCCCGCTCGTGCGTGTCTCGCCACTGCCATTAAGATAGGGAGCAAGTACTCTGAGAGCTGCTGCTTGACATATTTGTAGTCTACTATAGGTTCTATATCAGCACGGCCTGTTTCAGTATCCGACATTGTGCCAAAGCGAGGAAAGGTGGAACACCTTTCCAGAGCTAGACACTGTGGACCTGTGCAGCGTGTTGCGAAGCAACACTGAGCCTCAACTTGTATGTAACTGGTGGTAAGATTTAACGCGTACCCCTGTGCCGTAGATTATGCCAACATCTACGTGGCTCGCTGCATTGAAGATGTAATGAGGAGAGAGTTTCCTAACTTTCCCCAACATTATTTCAGGCTGATAGATGATGGTTTCTTTGTGTGGGAAGGGCCAGCTGATGCTTTGCACGCTTTTTTGCAACGCATGCACAGTCTGTTGCCCAACATCAATCTTACATGGAGCATTAGTGATGTGAGAGTAGCATTTTTAGACCTTTGGGTGTCCAAGGACATGGGATCAGCTGTAGATGGTTTGGTGCCTATAAAGTTTAGCACTTTTCAAAAGGCGCATAACAAGTATATGTACGTACCTTTCTCTTCGCATCATCGTCCCTCAGTTTTCAGGGCCCTGATAAGAGGAGAGCTGATAAGGTATGCAGTCACTAACAGCAATGTAGCAGACTACGAAGCAGTCGCCCAGCTTTTTGAGCAAAGGGTTCTAAAGAGGGGTTACCCTGAAGCTTTGTTTGTTGAAGTAGCTAATAGCGTTGCCCATGCTGATCGCTTACATTACCTGATAGAGGACGTGGACACTGAGCCACCTACCAGTAGAAGTGGGCCTGTTTTTGTAGCATCGTATGGACCTAAAGAGTGTACAGGGGGCCTTAGCACCATCATCAATCAGGTGTATGCAGCTCATAAGGCTGTTACTCCTGAATTGGAGATTGTATGTGGGGATCATATCACTGTGGCCTACAAGAACGCTGCTAATTTGTCAAAGCTCCTAGTGCATGCAAAGGACTAGTATGTTCTTGCACACTTTGGTCTGCATGTTTTGGCTCACTGCAGTTTGTGCATGTGAAGTAGAGCCCCCCCCCCCCCCCCCCCCTTGTAGTGTTTGGATGTGTAGTTGCACCGGGAGTTCGATAGATCACAAAGACTCGAACTCCCCCCTTTTGTTTTGGCACCTTATGTCGAGCAGATGGGAGGATCATGTGAGTCACTGCGACTTAGGAGTCACTAGGTTTGTGAGGTTTAGACAATTAGCTGGCGGCGTCGAGTTGGCTGGTGCAGCATTTTGTTTGCTATATATGGCTGATATGGGTAGCTTTAAGGCCACCCCGCTGATGAGGCATTACGCCGAAATGCATTTAGGGTCCAGTCTTTTAAGGTTACCTGTACCAGCCTCACTCCAGCCTCTCGACAAGCCTGTGTGAAGTAGATGAGTACAGGCGGGCATCTCAACTCACGCGTAAATCCGTTATTCTTGGCATCTATCGAAGCCGATATCTGATACGCGTTAAATCTTATCACAAACAGGGGTTACAGGCAGTGGTCACAACGGTCAGAGGCAGGGGTCACAGGGTTCACATGCCGGGGTCACAGGGGTCACAAGCAGGGGTCGCAGGGGTCACAAGCAGGGGTCACAGGGATCACAGGGGGCACAGGGGTCGCAGACAGAGCTCAGAGGCAGGGGTCACAGGGCTCACAGGCAGGGGTCACAGAGCTCACAGGCAGGGGTCACAGGGCTCACAGGCAGGGGTCACAGGGCTCACAGGCAGGGGCCGCAGGGCTCACAGGCAGGGGTCACAGGCAGGGGTCACAGGGCTCACATGCAGGGGTCACAGGGGCTCACAGGCAGGGGTCACAGGGTTCACATGCCGGGGTCACATGGGTTGCAAGCAGGGGCCGCAGGGGTCACATGCAGGGGTCACAGGGCTCACATGCAGGGGTCACAGGGGCTCACAGGTAGGGGTCATAGGGATCACAGGCAGGGGTCACAGGGGTCACAAGCAGGGTTCACAGGGGTCACAAGCACGAGACACAAGCAGGGGTCGCAGGGGTCACAAACAGGGGTCACAGGCAGAGGTCACAAACAGGGGCCGCAGGGGTCACAGGCAGGGGTCACAGGGCTCACATGCAGGGGTCACGGGGGCTCACAGACTGGGGTCATAGGGATCACAGGCAGGGGTCACAGGGGTCACAAGCAGGGTTCACAGGGGTCACAAGCACGGGACACAAGCAGGGGTCGCAGGGGTCACAAACAGGGGTTACAGGCAGTGGTCACAACGGTCAGAGGCAGGGGTCACAGGGTTCACATGCCGGGGTCACAGGGGTCACAAGCAGGGGTCGCAGGGGTCACAGGCAGGGGTCACAGGGGTCACAGGGGGCACAGGGGTCGCAGACAGAGCTCAGAGGCAGGGGTCACAGGGCTCACAGGCAGGGGTCACATGGCTCACAGGCAGGGGTCACAGGGCTCACAGGCTGGGGCCACAGGGCTCACAGGCTGGGGTCACAGGGGTCACATGCTGGGATCAGAGGGGTCACAGGCAGGGGTCACAGGGGTCACAGGCAGGGGTCACAGGGCTCACATGCAGGGGTTGGAGGCAGGCGGTCAGAGGGGTCACACGAAGGGGTCACAGGGGTCACAAGCAGGGGTCACAAGGCTCACAGGCAAGGGTCGCATGGCTCACATGCAGGGGTCACAGGCAAGGGTCACAGGGTTCACAGGCAGGGGTCACAGGGGTCACAGGCAGGGGCCACAGGGGTCACACGGGTCACAGGCAGGGGTCACATGCGGGGGTCACATGCAGGGGTCACATGGAGGGGTCACAGGCAAGGGTGACATGGCTCAAAGGCAGGGGTCACAAGCGTCACAGGCAGGGGTCACATGGGTCACACGCAGGGGTCACAGGGGTCACAGGGGCTCACACGCATGGGACACAAGCAAGGGTCACAGGGGGTCACAGGGGTCACAGGCACGGGACACAAGCACGGGACACAAAGCACGGGACACAAGCAGGGGTCGCTGGGGTCACATGGGTCACAGGCAGGGGTCAACAGGGGTCACAGGGGTCACAAGCAGGGGTCACAACGGTCCGAGGCAGGGTTCACAGGGTTCACAGGCCGGGGTCACTGGGGCCGCAAGCAGGGGCCGCAGGGGTCACAGGCAAGGGTCACAGGCAGGGGTTACAGGGCTCACATGCAGGGGTCACAGGGGCTCACATGCAGGGGTCATAGGGATCACAGGCAGGGGTCACAGGGGTCACAAGCAGGGGTCACAGGGGTCACAAGCACGAGACACAAGCAGGGGTCGCAGGGGTCACAAACAGGGGTCACAGGCAGGGGTCACAACGGTCAGAGGCAGGGGTCACAGGGGTCGCAAGCAGGGGCCGCAGGGGTCGCAGGCAGGGGTCACAGGCCTCACATGCAGGGGTTACGGGGGCTCACAGGCAGGGGTCATAGGGATCACAGGCAGGGGTCACAGGGGTCACAAGCAGGGTTCACAGGGGTCACAAGCACGGGACACAAGCAGGGGTCGCAGGCGTCACAAACAGGGGTTACAGGCAGTGGTCACAACGGTCAGAGGCAGGGGTCACAGGGTTCACATGCCGGGGTCACAGGGGTCACAAGCAGGGGTCGCAGGGGTCACAAGCAGGGGTCACAGGGATCACAGGGGGCACAGGGGTCGCAGACAGAGCTCAGAGGCAGGGGTCACAGGGCTCACAGGCAGGGGTCACAGAGCTCACAGGCAGGGGTCACAGGGCTCACAGGCAGGGGTCACAGGGCTCACAGGCAGGGGTCACAGGGCTCACAGGCTGGGGCCACAGGGCTCACAGGCTGGGGTCACAGGGGTAACATGCTGGGATCACAGGGGTCACAGGCAGGGGTCACAGGGCTCACAAGCAGGGGTCACAGGGCTCACCGGCAGGGGTCACAGTGCTCACAGGCTGGGGTCACAGGGCTCACAGGCAGGGGTCACAGGGGTTACATGCTGGGATCACAGGGCTCACAGGCAGGGGTCACAGGGCTCACAGGCAGGGGTCACAGAGCTCACAGGCTGGGGTCACAGGGGTTACATGCTGGGATCACAGGGGTCACAGGCAGGGGTCACAGGCAGGGGTTACAGGCAGGCGGTCAGAGGAAGGGGTCACAGGAAGGGGTCACAGGGGTCACAAGCAGGGGTCATAGGGCTCACAGGCAAGGGTCGCAGGGCTCACATGCAGGGGTCACAGGCAGGGGTCACAGGGATCACAGGCAGGGGCCACAGGGGTCACACGGGTCACAGGCAGGGGTCACATGCGGGGGTCACATGCAGGGGTCACATGGAGGGGTCACATGCAAGGGTGACAGGGCTCAAAGGCAGGGGTCACAAGCGTCATAGGCAGGGGTCACAGGGGTCACACGCAGGGGTCACAGGGGTCACGGGGGCTCACAAGCAGGGGACACAAGCACGGGTCACAGGGGCTCACAGGGGTCACAGGCACGGGACACAAGCACGGGACACAAAGCACGGGACACAAGCAGGGGTCGCTGGGGTCACATGGGTCACAGGCAGAGGTCACAGGGGTCACAGGGGTCACAAGCAGGGGTCACAACGGTCAGAGGCCGGGGTCACAGGGTTCACAGGCCGGGGTCACAGGGGTCGCAAGGGTCACAGGCAGGGGTCACAAGGCAGGGGTACCAGGGCTCACAGACAGGGCTCACAGGCAAGGGTCATAGGGCTCACATGCAGGGGCCACAGGGGCTCACAGGCAGGGGTCATAGGGATCACAGGCAGGGGCCACAGGGGTCACAAGCAGGGGTCACATGGGTCACAAGCAAGGGACACAAGCACGGGTCACAAGGGGTCACAGGGGTCACAAGCACGGGACACAAGCAGGGGTCGCAGGGTCACAAACAGGGGTCACATGCAGGGGTCACAACGGTTAGAGGCAGGGGTCACAGGGTTCAAATGCCGTGGTTCACATGCCGGGGTCACAGGGGTCACAAGCAGGGGTCGGAGGGGTCGTAGGGGTCACAGGCAGGGGTCACAGGGGTCACAGGCAGGGGCCACAAGAAATCTAAGACCTCTAGACCATCACCATACCTGTGCCACACCTAGAAGTTTCACTTCTGCCAATCTGTCTTTTGACCTCTCCCCTCCACTACGAATCCAGGTTCTGCTAACCCTGCCATTCTACCCCACCTCCTACTGAGTGCTACTTCTACTCCCCCCCGGATACTTCTGCCCTAATGACTCCCATTTTTTCGTACAAACGGACCCGAACTTCTGGGATGTCCGCCCTTCTGACCACCGGCGTCCCAATTTCTATTAGCTCCAACCGGCCATGCCCTTTCTAACCACACTTTCGCCGATGTCAGCTGCAATCTCTATGCAAAAATATATCCTGCCCCCACCTCGCTACCCCCACTACACACCAGTTTCGGGGCTGCCACCCTCGCACCCCTCGCACCCCTCCCCCCGAATTTTTGCCCATGGTATACACTGGACCTTGTGACAGCGAGCAGCCTAGCTGTGATGATTGTGGAGGAATGTTGGTCATGATCATGGTCCCCATACACAGATTGCATAGTCCTGAAGGTAGCCCATGCAAGTCAAGGCCTCCTCCCCTCCACGTTTTGCTGCTTGCTCCCTAATTGCTCCCCACTGAACCAGACAAGGATGCATCATTGCTACTGGAAACCACCACCACCGGTGATGAACTCCAAGTTGCAATGAAGGAGGCTTGCAAGGTATAATGTAGAGCCACAGATAGCAGCTGGGTTCCTAACTACCTGGTAGTCTTATTGTCTACCAACAAGGAGACAGCATCACCTCAGCATAGTTTAGCACAAGGGGCAGCTGCATGTGACCAATCAACTCACTCCCCCGTATGACACTGGGGCACAAGCTCTATAATCGTATCCTTCTGACATTGAGTGTGGCCATTGAATACATAAATCGCCGGTGCTGCTAATCTGAACCCGCACAGCTTGATGACCACACCCGTGACATGTGCCTGGGTATGTTGCACACTAGCACGTCAACCTGCTGCTTCTACCACCAAGAAGGGGTTACTGAAGGATCCGCCAAACACTTGCATATGAAGCAAGGAAGCAGAAACTGCCCCGTAACTGCTCCATTGCCACACATGTCAAGTGCCAGACTGAATGGTCTACTGCAGGGCAATGGAACATCCACCAAACACACGCACCAATGGAGGGCAGCCGTGTGCCTCATGAACATCACTTCCCACTATCCTACCTTCGACTTTGCAGCAGCAGGGTTTAGGCTTTGCGGCTTAAACTTAAGGGTTACCAACCCAAAACAGACAACTGATGTTCATCTACAGCCCTACTTACGGAATCATCCATCGCTGGTGGGCACACAACGAGCTCCTTCTAGATGTCTTGTCACTAGGCTTGCGAGCACCCCGAAACAAAAAAGGAGAGAGATGGGGGAGACTCTTCTTGCATACGCTAAAGAAGAAGGCCGTTGCCTAGTATATAGATATGCCCACTATGGCATTCGGTTCAATCAACAATCAGGCTCAGCGAACAGCAAACAATCATGGAGCCGGCCCTGGCTACAAATATGCCAGCTGCACCTCATCTGCTCAGACTATGCACACATGTCACCTAAGGAGCCCAGAGATGTCCCTGCTGCCACCACATCTCTCTCAGCCATAGGTCTACACACAAGATCTTGAAGAAAAGCCTTCTCCCTAAACCCTTGCCAAGACGTCGAAAACCTACACAAGCCGCACCTTCAAGCCTCCAATCCAGGCTTTGCAAGGGAATCCCCGTACAGCTACATCAAACTCTACACGGGCTTATCCCAGCCAGCTAGTCTCCTCTTACGACCCTCACCACCCTCCCTTTAATTCCCTGAGCCCCTCCATTACAATGACGGCCGCATCTGCTGCTACTTGCATTACTACGGATACACCACTATTCCCAGCGCTATTATGCGCTGGATCAGCACCATATCCATCATCATCAGCAGCAGGTTAAAGGTACTTGCCGCCCGTTGCAATGCAGAGGTATGTATAGCCATGCTCTACACCTGCTTGCCCTTTTTGTATGCCCCGCCAAAATCAATCTTGGTGCACCGTATGATCGTGTATTAGGAAGCAACAGCAGCACATCTTCGAAGAGCCAAAAATTAACCCAAAACTTGCAGACCCCAATGTGCAGTACTGGAACGATTAGCACAGTGGCCAATGCAGCCAGTATCTGACACATTGGGATGTGAAGTGCAGGGTTTGTTATGTGTTTTTGCTTGCATCGAGCCCGCCAACCTCCTGCTCAACCGCACTAACACATCACTGAGTATATGCCTTCTACTTTCTGCCACAAACTAACAGGACTGGGCATGCCATGAGTATATTGCGGCCCAAATTATTTTAGGCCTACTTCACGATCCGCTTCATTGAAAATGTACTAAATTCAACAACCAGATCCCAGCCAAGTAACCTGACTCCCTTCACCACCCTCCCATGACAGAAAGAAAGGATTCAAGAGTTACGCCCAACCAGCTGACGCATGCAAGAACGCATATATCAAGGGAACCATTCCTGTGGAGCACAGAGGCTACCACTTCTGGCTACCGTAGGCACGAGTAGGAAGCATCACCCCTGGATTTTACTTGTGCTGCCCACCCTAAGCCAGGGTCAGTAGAGAGGCCCACTCCCTTTACGTATGCAAGAAGGGATTTCCCCCCATCGTTCTCTGCGTAGTTCTCTCTTTATCTCTCTCTCTGCCACAAATGCCATTGGCATGTGAAGTGCAGGGTTTGCTGTAGATTAACCTCCGACCTCCTGCTCATCAAATTGCAAATCACAACAGATGGGCTTTGCCCCGATGTATCTACTATTTTCTGTAGCTCTGCTTCAGTTCCATAGTTATATTTGTGGCAACCACAACTTAGAGTGCAAAAGTGGCAAGCGTGCCACCTCACTGCCCTTTCACCAACTTGCTAGACATTCTAAAGTGACTCGCTTCACTAACCGCAACCAACACTTGCACAGCAATGGTTGGGCCCTGGAGCATGGGCAACATGTCCCAGTACCACTATCAGCCATTGCCATGTCTAGTGTTGCCACTCAAACCGCTTGTGGCTGGGCACCCCCTCTGCTTATAAACAGTGCACCACCGACAGGAGCGAGGCCAGGCAGGGTGGAGAGCGAGATACAACCCGTCCCAACCCTAGAACCTATCTTTCAGGGTTCGAATCGGGTCAATATCAGGGTCTCATTGGGTGATCCAAACCTGAAGTGCCCAACCCCAGCTACTAACCCACTGACAGTGATAGAACGGACCACATACCACAGAGGCCAATCTTCAGGCTCTCCTGATGCATGCAGTCAGATACCTAACTGGCAAACTCCAATAGCTTACAGCAACCTATTTACTCGCCAATCAATCTATCCACCCTGGAACCTAAAGCAAGGGATGATACAACACTCCATCGCCCAAGGCCTATGCCACCTACCAAATAAAGAGAACCCCTTACAACCTACCAAGCGTGGCCTATGCAGAAAGTTTGGGAGGAGGATGAAAACAGCGCTAATAGCCTGAGAGAGAGAGATGGCAGCATGTGGAGAACTTAGAAGATGCTCTCACCAACAGAGTTCAAGAGAAAGAGCTGAGACTTGGGACAGCCAAGACCGATACAATTTACTATCAAGCCATGAAAAGAACGCTGCCAGACATGGCCAGGCCATACCGTATGGCCGTAGTTGACAGTTGGACGACCATTGCAGGGGTGACAGAAGGAATGAAAAACACACGGATAAAATATCTGACAGGCCAACTTCCCACAGCCAAAAACCTCAAAAGGTACAAGAAAAGGAAGAGTGACATATATATGCCCCTGCTGCAACAAGCATCCAGATCGTGGACACCATGCAGTCGCGTGGTGCCCAGGAGTCGCGTGGTGCCCAGGAATCATGCCCATGGTGCAAGACAACACAGCAGTGCGCATCATCACCAAGGCTATCGCGAGTGGCGACCGCGGGGCTGATAGCATTGTTTACAATGACGGTGGCAACGCTGCCAAATGGGCGCGTTCAGGTGTGCACAGCGCGCCTACACAAGACAGTCGGTAATATCCCGTCCGATCTGCTGTCCAAAGCACAGTTGAAAGCTGCCGGCTCTCGGCCCGACATTGTCCTATATCGACGCAAGTCGGTTAAGAGGACCCCAGAGGGTCAATGGATGACATCTTAGGCTCAAATTGCGCTTATTGAAGTAGCAAGTACACAAGGGACACTGATCCCAGCAGGACATACCAAGATCCATATCAACAGCATGAGAGTTTATATGAGATACTGCGACAAAGGCACCCCTCAACCGTTATAGAAAGGAAGCCCATCATCATGGGAGTTGCAGGAGCGGTGTATGCAGAAGCTACGGTGAGGCAGTTGGAGTCTCTCGGAGTGAAAGGGAACCTGTTACGAAGCTGCACACACAAATTGCAAAGGCACGCCATTCAAAGTCTCCATGAAATTTGGAAAGCACGACAGGAAAGTATCAGGAAGAAACAGGTTAATCCGTCTGAAAACAGGGCCCCCGTGGAGGGGCATCTCAATCTGGGTGGGGGGGTGAGCCTAGGGTGGGGGGCTGGGGGGAATGAAAGGGATCAGGGCGGGGGAGCTAGGAGGGCACAGAAGCGTGGAGAAGGGTAGGGCGGGCGAGGCCACCCCTTCTGGGAGGACATGGTGTAGGCGGAATTGAAAAGTGAGGTGGATGGGATGGAGGTGGTGATATGAAGAGCCAGGACATATTGGTTGTGTTCAGAAGGCGGGTGCCCTCACTGTAGTAAGCCTACTTCCTTAACTGTACGCCGCTCATGGTTGAGCGAGCGAAGATGTAACAATGTAACACCCCTTACATCTACTTTTCCACTCAAGCTTGTTGTCCAACTCAGCTTTCTCATGGCAACTACTGCAACACACCCGAACAACTTCAAAGCGAGGGATACTTGACGCACAGGTTTGCACACGGCCATCCGACCTCCCAAGCCGCGCAACGGCAA
The DNA here is from genome assembly GCA_963556185.1 of Pseudopediastrum boryanum. Classification (NCBI taxonomy): domain Eukaryota; kingdom Viridiplantae; phylum Chlorophyta; class Chlorophyceae; order Sphaeropleales; family Hydrodictyaceae; genus Pseudopediastrum; species Pseudopediastrum boryanum. Next base: position 274,837 of record OY744493.1, read on the forward strand.
CGGCCGAGCGGTCTAGAGTGCCAGTGTCTAGATTGTTCAATAATGCGCGTGGGTTCGAACCCCACTTAGGGCGAAAATTTAAATAAAGAGGTAAAAGGCCCGCGGGAAGGTCTTTCATACTTGGCGCATGGGTTCAAGTCCCACTTCTGACAATTTGAGTTTCTTGGACAAGTCCGATCCCTGTCTAGATACTCATACACATTGTGCAAATGATGTGTTAGCGGGGATGCCAGTTGCGGAAACAACACTGCATGCGATGGTAGCATGGATGCGCAATCGAGGAGTCTACCACGTACTTTGGGTGATTCCAAGTACGGCTCCCTTGATGAACAACGTACCCATCTGAATTTCGGTAGGTTTACAAGGCCCCTGGTCGCCAGCGAGAGTTGGAAGCACTGGTGGGAGTGGTACGGACGGGAAAGAGGCACTCCACATTTACCCGTGGAGGGGAAACTAGGCCCCAAGGGGGATACAAAAGTTTCACGGTGGCTCTGGTCAAGGGCGGTACGCTTCGGGAATGCCCCCTAGTTCCTTAACATTACGCAGGTATTCCCATACGCAGGTATTCCCATGGGCCCATGACCTCGCGTCCTCTTTTTTTTTCCGACCTCCCCCTCTCCCTCCCTCAGGCACCCAACCACTGAACTGCTCTGGAATGTATAGACAACACACAGGCCAATCCCAACTATTCACCGCCCTCACCACCCTCCAGGCTTGACTCCTTGAGCCCCTTCATTACTGCTGCTACGGCAATCACCCATAATGCCTTCAACCCCAATGCCACTCTGATGCGGAATTTCTCCCACACCCGACATCACCACCACCAACAGTCTTAGTTGCAGCTCTAGCAGAAGGCAGCTCACAACAACCACCAGTATGTAGCAGCACCAGCACTAGCCGGTGTTGGACCACCGCCACCAGCAGCAGCAGCTTGGGTGCAATCTGCAGCAGAGCCCTTTCACTGCAATATGCAGCAGAGCCCTAGATACATACTCAAGTTCCAAATTCGCCGTGAAACGGGCCATGCCCTGCTTCCCTGCCAGAGCTTAGTTCGGCACACCAAACTACCTGTCGGAAGTGGCGCATTGCAAACACGTGATGGAGACTTGCATGGCCAATGGTGGGGTTCTGCAACATCAAGATGATGCCACAGCACACCCGTCATTGGATGTCAAGTGTCAGACTAGAATATAGTATAGCAGGGCCGGACCACCACAGCTGGGCTTGGTGACCAAACACAATCGCTGCATCTTGGCATGGCAACTTGATACATCACCTCCCCATCTAACAATCTGATCAAATCGTCCGTCAAGCTTTACAGCATCAGGCTTTAGGGTTTGCGGAGGTCTACTGAATGTTTACTGAACCAATTAGGCAGACTGTGCCCATATAGCTAAACACTAAACCCTAACCAGACCATCAGTGAGGCCCCATAGTAACAGAATGATTTCTGGCTACTGCCATGCCAACTGGGCCTCGTGCACATGTAGACAGACACACTTATCAACGATATCTGATCTACTGTAGCAAGCGCATGTCCCCGGTAGCTGTCTCACTCTCAGTTTCATTTTCCGTCTGTCTCTGCTACAGCCTAAACACTATATACGCAGTGGTAGTGGGCCTATAGTTCTATCTAATACCGTCTTAACACTCTCATATCAGTGACAGAGCGAGGCATCTGAGTTGTCTGAGGGACTCAGTGGCTGAGATGAGATTGATAAAATGATACTCCTGCCAGCACATATACACCCCCTATTAGGTAAGGGCCCACTCCCTTAACATATGCAAGAAGGGAATTTCCCCCTTCTCTGCGTAGTTCTCTCCCTCTCGCGCGCGCACAGGTTTTACCCTGCTGTGTATTGGCCTACTCCCTCAACTGTTGCAAGATATCTACATGCAGGACACTCATGGGCCCTTAGTCAGGGGTAACGGGGCCAACCTGCTTGCAACGACACCCACAATGAACTTGACTAGAGCAAACTAAGGGTCACCCCTGGTTGCTGTCGGTATCAAGTTCATAATGCGGAAGTTGTTCTCTGTGTTCCTCTCACCTATTCACCTGATTAGAGGCTCCACATACAGGCTTGTGCTTGCAAAGGCAAATACAGATTACAAATTACCACCCTACTTCACCCTCTTCATTGAGGATGTAATTATTTCACACACAGAGAGAGAGAGAGAGAGAGAGAGAGAGAGAGAGAGAACTACGCAGAGAAGGGGGGAAATTATTTCACACAAGCTGATCCCAGCCAACTAATCTGACTCCCTTCATCACCACCCGCCCTTGAACTCCATGAGCCCCTCCCGTACAACGACGCTGCCTGCTGCTACTTGCAGTACTGCCACTAGTCCCAATGCTACTGTATGTGCTCTGAATTAGCACAGGGGCCCACAATCACTACCACCACCAGCAGCAGCAGCGCTAGAGGTACTTTCACACCCCTTGCAATGCAGAGGTACAGCCATGCTCTACATACACCTGCTTGCCAGTCATGGAAGCCACACCGAAACCATCGTGGTGTACCATATGTGTTTGATTAGGGAATAACAGCAGCACATCATCTGCTAAGACCTAAAACTTGCATATACCAATGGTGTGGTCTGGAACCATCAGCACGATGATCCTAGACGATCAAACACATTGGCATGTGAAGTGCAGGATTTGTTGTATATCAAGCTCAACCTCCTGCCCATCACATTGGGACCCATGACAGGTGGGCTTTGCCCAATAATGTGTACCTACTACTTTCTAAAGCTCTGCTTCGGTTTCAAAGCTACCGTTACAGAGTGGCAAACCCCGACTTGGAGTGCAAAAGGTGCGGGCAGAATGTCGCCCAGCTGCCCTTTCACCAACGTGCTAGACATCCCAAAGTGACTACCTCCAAACGCAACCAACCGAACACTTGCATAGCAATGGTTGGGTTCTGAAACATGGGCAACATGTCCCGGAACGACATCAGCCATTGCCATATCTAGTGTCAGCTACATGGTCTTTGACAGATTCCAGGTCAGGACACAATCACAACCAAGCCCAAGCATCATGGCGGGGGCAACCCACACATGTGCCGCCAGGGTACATCACCTCCATTCCGTTCCGCCCCAGTCCCCAATGGCCCGGGACAATGGGCACACAACTATTTCACCGGCAAACCGCTTGTGGCTGGGCACCTCCATTGCTCAGAAACAGTGCACCACCACCAGGGGCCGGGCCAGGCAGGGTGGAGAAACTATAATTCCCACTTATGCTAGAACCTAAGTATATCTTTCAGCATTCGGAATGGGTCAGTCTCAGAATCTCATTGGGGTTATCTGCACTGGCCAACCCGACCTACTAACTCACTGACAGTGATAGGATGGACCACCTACCATATAGAGTGAGGAATATCTTCAGGCTCTCCGCAGTCAACTACCTAACTGGCAACTCGAACAGCTTACAGCAACGTATGCACTCACCAATTCAATCTATTCACCCTGATGCTGAAGCAAGGAATGATGCAACACACCATTGCCTCGGCCACTTACCAAAGAGATGCCCTTACAGCTAATCATTCTCTCAAGCGTGTTCGTTTGTCCAACTCCAACTTCCTTACGGGAACTACTGCAACACACCTAACCCCTAAAGCAAGGGATACTTGACGTACAGGTTTGTGCACGGCACGTACCATCCCACCTCCCCCTCTCCCTCCCCAGGCACCCAACCACTGAACTGCTCTGGAATATATGGACACCAAATCGGCTGATCCCAACTAGTCATTTCCCTTATCACACTCCCTTGCTTCTCCCTAGCCCCTGTCTGACTGCTACTACTTGCATTACCCACTGTGCCTTCAGTCCCAATGCCACATTGCTCCTGAATAGCACCATACCCACCACCATCAGCAGCAGCAGTAGCAGCAGCAGCAGCAGGTCCAGCAGATAGTGGACCACCACCAGTAGCGCGAGCACCAGCAGGAGTAGAAGCAGCAGTAGCAGCAACTGGGATATAGGGCCCTGCAGAGCCCTTAGACAGCAGCTGTATGTTCTCTTGTGCCACATATGTTGCAATGTTAGGTGGGCTCCTGTCCCTCATATCCACTAGTACATGGTAGAAGGGCTGATGACCACCTCCTGCCAGTTCCTGCACCTGGGAGGACAGCACAAGCAGCAGCAGCAGCAGATACTTCAGAAATGAACAATGCCTGGTTACTGTAATGTGTCTAGTACTGTACAGTGTAGACCTCCAACCCCCAAACCCCCTGCTCTTTCTTTTTCCTCCTCCCTCCTTCCCACCCCGGCCAACCCTTTTGTCCCGCTCAATTTGAACCCAAGTTCTCTTGGCCACAACCCCATTCATTTGCCACCGGCCGGGTTCTTCAGTCTCCCTCCCCATCACCATATCCATCCTCCTTGACCCCCTGCCTCCCTCCCCTTTCTGCCTTCTTCGCTCACCCATTCCTCTTCTCTCCCCTACCACAGCCTAAACCCTAAGCCTCATATTTTAACAGAGCCAGCTAGCCAGTACCAGACTACTGAGGTTTCCCCATTTCCCTTCAACCCTTCCCACAAAACAAACCCCGTTTATCACCCCCGTCATGACCACACAATTTTGCGCCATCTCCCCTCCCAGCACCCTCACTATATAACAACATTGAGGTGAAGCAGGTCCCATTGAGTCACAACCACTGATAAACCCTGATAACCATGCCATCTCTGTCCTTTCACTTGGCCAAAAACATCCTGAGAAACCCCATTTGCTGAACATTAGACCCTCTAAAAAGGCACTCAGCAGACCCAGCCTCCCCCGCCCCGCGCCCCCCACGCTTACTCTCATCATGCACCCCCTGATAAACCCTAAATCAATGAAAACTGCACTCAGCACACACACACACACACACGGCCATCCCCTCCTGCCATTGTCCCGCCCACGCTTACCCTCATCATGCACCCTCTGCTAAACCCCAACCGAAAATTACACTCACCAGACCTCCCCCCCCCCCCCCCCACCTGCCACCCCCTCCTGCCCCACCCACTCTCACCCTCATCATATACTGCCATTGAGGCGAAGCAGCACACACTGGGTCCCATCCACTGATTACACCCTTGTAACCATATCGCTTGTGCTTGATCACTTGACCCACCCGGAACAATACTTCAGGGGGATGACGCGTTGCCGCATCATCCCCCACCTCCCCTGCCTCTGCTCTGTGTAGCAGTCCCTGAGCCACCAGCCCATCCTCTGTCTCCTCAGTGATCAACCTCTGCTCTAAAGCAGCAGCTACCTGAAAAGGATATCAAGGTTCAGAGTGTAGGGTTTAAATTGTAGGGTCTAGGTCTCGGATCTGAGCTTCAGAATAAAGGGTTTCCCTTGTTTTGCATCGTGATCAACCTTTGCTCTAAGGCAGCAGCAACCTGAGAGGAAGATAAGGGGGTTTAGGGCTTGGGGTTTGGGGTTTAGGATCCCCCCTCTGGGGTTTAGGGTCTTTAGGTTTGGGGTCCTTACACAGCATATACACAACAAAAAGAAAACTAGAAAAGCCCAAAGAGCCTCAATGGCACAGGAGGAACTACAAGAAAGTAAGCTAACAAAGGCGGGTGGGCGGAAGCCCACCCACGGATGTAACTATCCTATGGTAGGCTGGCCCAGTGTAATCCTTACACCAATGGGCCCCTCCCTCAATCTTACGCGGGAGGGCACCTCACGCCCCTCCTTGCGTAGCTCTCTCTCTCTCTCTCTCTTTCTGGGGTTTAGGATCCGCCCTCTGGGGTTTACAATAAAACAACCATTCCCCAACATTCATGCTCCAAGGCTCCTCTACTACTACAATCCGCCCCCTCCCCATTACACCCGCCGTCTCAACCTTTGACTCAACGACACCATCTCCCCCTCACCACCACCCCTCTGACAACCTCTGCTGCCTTCCCCTTCCTTTCCCTCCTTCCAGCAGATTGCCTCTAACCCCGCCCTCTGCTCTCCCTCTTCTTGCCGCCCTCAAATCCCTTAACCATGCCCCCTCATCTGCCCCACGCCCAGTAACCCCAGTGTCCCTCTCCTTCCCCCATATGTTCCATTTTAACCGACCCCCTTGACGCTTTGGAGCGCCCAGCAAACAACCGATTCGACATGCACCCTTTACGCTCCCCCCCCCCCTCTCCTCGCCCCCCCCCTGCCCCGCCCTCCATCCATTGCCCCCAGTCCTCCTACTCTTCCCCTCCCCTCACGTGCATTCGTCCACACTCTGCACAGTATGAAGTACCCTAAGCCACACCCCGTACCATTCAGTGTAGCATGCAGAAGCCCTCTGCTCAACCCCCCCCCCCCGCTCTCTTTACACCCCGCCCTTGCATTAATCACCTCATGTGCAATCCCCTTTGCCCTTTGTAGCATCAGATACCCTAGCCCCATTCCTTATCATTCAATTAAGCACTCAGCAGTTGTGCCTACCTCCCTCCCTCCCCACCCCTCTGCCTCAACTTTACACCACCTTCCCTCTTTTTCCCGAACTGTCTGAGTGTCACTCCATCCCCCGCGACTATCTCCCTTCCTCATCTTGTGTGCAATCCCCTTGTAGCATTAGGCCCGTTGTAGCATTAGGTACCCCAGCCCCCATTCCTTATCATTCAATGTAGTAATTGTGCCTATCTTCCTCTCCACCCCTCTCCCTCAACTCCACACCACCTCCCCTCTTTCCTTCCCCGAACTGTCCGACTGTCCCTCCCCCCCTTTTGCCTACCCCACCATTTCTCTTTCTCTCCTCATGGGCAATTCCCTTAGCCCGCTGTAGCATCAAGTATTCCAACCTCCCCTCCTTGTCATTCAATGTAGCATTCAGTAGTTGTGCCCCTCTCCCTCAACTCCACGTCTCCTGCCTTCTTCTCCATCCCCTGCCCGACTGTCTAACTACCGCTTCCATTCCCCCAAAAGAACTCCCCCACCCCCCTCTCAACTTCGTTCCCTTCCTTACCTCGTGTGCAATCCCCTTTGCCCTTTGTAGCATCAGGTACCCTAACCCCCATTCCCTATCGTTCAAAGTAGCACTCAGCAGTTGCGCCCATTGTCTCATCAACCACATGCGTTGACCATGTGTGAGACCCTCTTGGCTCGCCCCAGATAGCATGGCCATCTGAATTGAAAGGGTGGGGAAAGACCAGGGAGATGCTCCTTCCTAAGAAGCAGAAGCAGCAGAACACGGAGCAGCAGCAGCAGCATGGTGAGAGGTGGGCCTATACACAGCAGCACCAGCACCAGCAGCAGCAGCAAGTCAAACGGGACCATAAAATGGAACTTGGCCATCAGTGAGACCTTCTTGGCTCGCTCCTGACAACATGGCCATCTGAATACTAAGGGTGGGGAAGGACCAAGGGGATGCTCCTTCCTGTAAAGGGAGCAGAACACAAATAAAAGCAATTACAGCATCAGTATGAAAAGCAGGTTTAACCATCACAGCAGCAGTTGCAGCAGCCGCGTCAGCAGCTCAAGTGGGAACATATTGAGTTGCACATGAGTGTCTCCTGATGAAGTTGCCATCTGAATGCTAAGGGTGGGGAGAGACCCAGGTGACTCACAGCACGGCAGTCTGATTAGCAGCAGCAATACATGGGGGTACCTTAGGGGCGTGATGCAAAAACCACTTCAAACTGCAGCAGCAGCAGATGTGGAGCAGGTCGCTACAACAACTGGTACAGCACCCTTTTCATTTAATGATGGCAACAGGCCGAATAAGGTAATTTCACGGCTTGTTGTAAAAGAGAATTCCATTGCCATGGCCTCCGCTAGTTGATTATTCGGGATTCCTTTAAACAGGAGCCTCAGGATGGGCAAAAATTCAGTGGGGAAGGAACAGAGGCTGCTGAATAACATATGTGTCATAATCCCCCATTTCCACCCCCAACCCATTCTGACAACCCCGCTGCTCCCCTCAAGCCGGCTCCTTTGGCACCGGATCCTATTGCATACTTTGCCCACCTACTCAATTACCCACCAACATACAAAGCCAGCTCCCCCATTGCTCAATTCTATGGCCTGCTTCACCCCACCTCCCCTCCTTTCCCAGTTTTACAAACAAACAAACAAAAATGAAGGTGAGGCTGCACCAAGGCAGCTAGGTCGAAACGACCAAACACACCGGTTTTATCTCCCTCTCTCCCCCCCCCCCCCATGCTTACCCCTGCTGCTCCCCTCATGCCCAGATCCTCCCTCTGTTCATAAGCAGTCAACACATTGGACATCATCCTTTGAAGAATACGTCCAGGACCCAGAGCCAACTGATGGAGCTCAGCTGATGAGCCCACAGGCAACTCACTCCTACAATAACAGAAAGCAGGCAGGCACAGGACAATTCGCCTGGGTTACTAGGGTTCTCGATTCCAATGTTGCCAACTCGCCTGCTTTAGATCTAACAGAAAGACAAAACAAGAGAAGTCATGATACATCAGACAACACGCTAGCAAGACACAGCCTTTGCTTATTGGGGGCCTAAAACATAACTATTCAAGAATAACTTTAATAAGTAACAAAGCTTAGGGAACCCTATGATAAGAAGCTTGGCCCTAAAACCTTAAACAAGGACATGCTTGCACACAAGGGAGCACAGGGAGACACAAGACCTTGAAGGGGTTTGGGTATAAGTCCGGACAACCTAAAACCTAAACCAGGAGGATAACCAAAAGCGTGCACATACAGTCCACATGAGCCTTACTTTCACAAAGTAGAACACATACAACACCTGAGCAGGGCAGCATTCTCTAGCGCTGTACTTCCAAGCCCTCTTCGTCCTCTTGGCGATGAGGCAATTAGTGAGGACGGTCCAGCTCAAGACAGTTTTGCTGACTTGTTGTGCGGCCACTATGCAGTGTAGTGTGGGGGGATTGCACTACGAACTTCCTTTTCCACCCTGTCCGGCTCCAGACCTGCTACCCTCCCAAATCCCCATGCTTGTTACCCTCCCAGAACCCCATACTTATCACCCTCCCAAAACCCCTGACTTGTCACCTTCCAAACCCTGGGCTTGTTACTCTCCTAAAACCCCACACTTGCCAGTTTCCCAAAACCCAGACTTGTCCACCCCCTGCCCTTGCCACCCTCCCAAATCTTAGACTTCAACACCCCCAAAACCCCAGACCTGCGACTCTCTCTAACCCCGAATATCTCACCTTGCTTTCAGCTCTCCACCATTAAACACGTCAATAAACAGTTCCTCCTCCCCCTCTTCCCCTCTCAGTACATTCACCACATGGCCAGGCACCCCCAGAAGTTGAACCCTAAGCCCAGCTGCCCTTCCAACTGCCATATGAATCAGCGCCAGAGTGATGGGTATGCCCTTCCTCTGGGTTAACACACAGTTCAAGAGGGAGTTTGCAGGATGGTAGTATACGGTTTCATCCCCCTGAAGACAACAAGGGATGGGGAGGATAGGGCAAAGGTAAGTCAAATTGTGCATACTGTCCGCGAATTACGGTTTAGGGTTGGAAACGGAAGCCTGTGAACCATGGGCACGTGCAAGCCACAGACTATTCTCGCTAGACGTTAAGGCTAAAGCACATAAATGCATGGACACCAGAAGAATAACTTTACACGTGTTGAGTAGTGCAGAATGCCCCAAGGACCCTCGATACCGTAGCAACAATTATACACTAGGGCTTTCAACCTAAATGCTGCACCAGGAGAAACTAACCCCCAGGGTTTAAAACATGCCTTTAATGCCTCTAATGCCTTTAATGCCATGTCTTTAATAGTGGTCTGACAGGTACCTTGCCTGCTTTGCAACGCAGCCACCGCCCCTTGCACACACACATCCTCCCGCCCCCCCAACTACTTGTGCTTCAGCAGAGTCACCTTAACCCCACTTCCATAGCTCCACAGTGAACTCTACCCACAGTTATCAGCTCGTCATTCCCCACGAAACAACAATACAGACCATCCCTTGGGACCCTAGGGTGCTGCACGGCCTGATAGCTTTGCAAAGACCGATCGCATCAACTATCATTCTTGATAAGGTCCGTGCTCTGATCTTAGTATACTCCCCTCCCCCCCCCCCCCTCTCCCTTCTCTGGCTTTTTGGGACTCAGACCGGCAGACCATACAGATGAATTACAACTAGAAGATGTGCAATGCACCAGCAACAACATCCCATGTAAGCCCAAGCGACCTAGGCATTACTATGGTTGCATGCAGACACACAACCCGTATTCTGTTCCACCTCGCTGTTTCCTATAAGAGCTTGAGGTGCAGAGCCCATGGCACTTTCTGCTATGGCAGATCATGATATGTGGTAATACCAGTAAAAAGGCCAAGTGATCATCAAACAATCCAAGCCCTTCAATGCTTGTGCAACCACGCAACAGTCTGACATACATCTGACACAAAACCATCCCTCTAAACACACACGCCCTTCCCCGCGTGCCCCCCCCCCCCCCCCGTCGCACTGACCTTGAATCCACATCCATATGGCTCCCGAGGCACCAAAAAAGTGGACAAGTCAGGTCCCTCCAACTGATACCCCCAAAACCCTGAACCCCACAATCTCCCCCAAGACTTCAGTTCCATATTCCCCTGATCATCATCACCATCACCATCAATAGCAGCAGCAGCAGCGCCAGCAGCTCCAATCACAGCAACAGCAGCAGCAGCACTCTCAGACCCCTGACCCATGTCCTCCTCTCCTTGCTGCTGCTGCCCCCTCCCTTCCCCCTGCTGCTGCTCGTGCTGTTGTTGCTGTTCATCTTCAGGACCGCTAGGTGCTGCCGCTGTTGCTGGCCCCGCCCTCATCGCCCCCATCGCAGCAGCAGCAGCAGCAAGAGGTGCACCACCCCTGCTACTACCACCAGCCGCACCAGACGATGAGGAATGACCAAGCACCCCTCCTGGCCCTCCTATATCACCTTCTCCTCCTGAAGCTCCAGCTTGTGCTGCTGCTAGTGGTGGTGGTGGTGGTCCGGGTCCAAACATAAGCTTGTTCAACAACAGCAAAGCCTGTGCAGCAGTACAAACACACAAACAAATCTGGTAACAAGACAAAATCATATGCAGCATAAGAGAATTTGGTGATATGGTTGACAGTTAACGGGGACTGCGATAGGATGCAGAGTAATAGTTGTAACAGCGAACTTGTAAGGCAGCTGATTGCGTAGGCACAGTTACAGACACATCTTCCACAGCACCAAAAAGCTCTTGTGATGATTCAAACCTGTTCCTCAACTGCCGCATTCAAAAGCCACACAAACTACATGTAACCTACAGAAAAGTCACACAATAACGATGTTAGGGTTTAGGGTTTCCGAGCCATACACCAAGCCTGCTATCTAAGGTGCTCAACCGCCGCAAAGTTTTCCACAAGCTAAATTGCCCCCCTATCCCCACCCGTGCAGTTATCCAGGAACCACTGTGCCCTAAAAACTTGTGGCACTCACAAATGCCGGTCCACACTTTGCTGCTCAACACGACCATAGACAAACACAGGTTTTGTACGACAAATTTACAATGCTTAAAAGGTCGCCCAGTCGTAGAAAAGAGCCCAGTAGCTCACCTTTTGGGCCTGTTCTTGCTAACTGTTACTCAACGGTCTCGTGTTGCACTCCGTCTTACCTTCCAGCCAGCAGCCCAACCTCACATGCTACAGACACAGGATGTGCGCACATTTACTTGCTGCTCCCCGCCTCACCTTGTGTCTGTCAGCTGGAACATTCAAATTCAAATGTGCTCTGGTGATACGTGCTGACAGCTCAGTGCCCAGGGCAGAGAGGATGGACCTGATACGCGACAGGTCAGCTGCCGGGTAGTGGAGGGACACCTGGGAGGGGGGGGGGAGGCGGGCTTCAGGGTTTAGGGTTAAGAGATAGGGTCAGGTTATGGCTTGAGGACTAGGGTTTAAGGTTGGGGTTTAGGCGTTTCGGGGTTGAGCTCAGATCCTAGAAGGGGTGGGTGAGATGATGACAGGTAGGAGAGGGGAGGGGTGCAAGGTCAACAAACAATCCAAACCTAGAATACTCAGTAGTGAGTGAATCATGGAGCTGATGTGGGACAAGTCAGCAGTAAGTTAGTGCAGAGAATCCAAAAGGGTTTGCTGGTTCCCCAATATCTGCAGGTGAGCTCTGTTTCGTCAATCAAAAGCTGAATTCGATCCATACGCACACGCTTTTGAGGAACCGAAGGGGAGAGGTGGAAGGGAGAAAAGGGTGCCGTAAGAAGATAGCCACATAAGGGATCAGCATAAGTGAGAGCTGCACTTGATCTTTTGTACATATAGTATATTTATGCAAGTACATCTAGATGTAGATGGGACTGGGGGAAAAACCAGGCAGCAATGGTGGGTGAAAGGAGGAAAAGGGAGAGAGGGTCAGAATTAAAACATTGAGAAGAGAAAAGAAACATATGCTTGGTCTGTCATATCGTTCCATCTTGAAGGCTATGTTTTTTGGAAACCCCTTGAGCCTGGTGTTGGCTCCTGGGTCTCTTATCCTTCTGCGTGTAACTTTAAAGCCATGGAGTGGAGCCACACCTTGGACCAGGCGGAGGGGAGTGGGGCAGCCCCTGATGGCCGTGATGCAATATCGACCTAGGGTTTAGGGTTCGGAGTTTAGGCTTTAGGGTTCAGAGTTTAGGGTCTAGGTTTAGGGGTATTGAAGCGTGACGGCGGTGGTGCAGTGTGGGGCAGACACAGAGACACCGCTAAGGACACATAGTCCATGTTTCAGGCTTTTAGTATGCTGCTATACGTATCATGCAGCAGTTGGCCCTCCTGCGAACAAGTTACAGCAGTGGCATTGTGAGCTGTGTTTTGTATCTGCGCAGGTTGCATGTGGGCATCACATGTAGCTAGACTCAGCACTTTGCTTGGCTTCAATGAGCACAATTAAAAACAGGGCGTTGGCCGCAAGTGCCTGAATGTAACTGCAACCGACATATGCCAGTTTAATAGACCTTGTCATCCACCCTTATGACCTGTGCTGCCTATACTAAGAGAAAAACGCGCTCATTCCCTGGCAACTTTCATTAATGACACTACAAGGTACCTATCCCTGGTCGCAACCTAGGTTCGACTCGAGTTTAAATAACATGTATCTCACCAGCTGCAAAGCGCCCTCGACTGCAGTACCGACGCTCTCCGGGGAATCGTCCTTCATGATGCGGCACACCTCCCTCGTGCATAGCTCTGCTTGCACTTGCGCCAGGGCCAAACGAGCTGCGTAACAGGTTCCCATCTTGGAGCAGGCATAGTCGGACGCTGCGGACACCAGAACCTCCCAGATGTCTTGGACTGGGTACTCCATGAGGTTTAGCATGACATGCCGTCGCTTGTGGGGCCAGTTGACATCATTCAGGAGAGCCATGACTCGGACATCCAACTGCAAGATAAAGACGCGTCGGAGATTGACACATGCACGGGAAAACTAGGAGTTGCCGTAATCTTACCAAATGCCTCAGCTGGTAGTAAGACTTCCATTCCTGATCGCTAGCGCTATCAGCTGGCCAGCTCTCCCCAAGCTTCCACTTGTCAACACATCTGGACCGCCACAGCCCGTCCGCAACAGCTTGCCAGGACTTGCAGGCCACCCCCGCACTCAAGTGATCCCTGTATTCAAGCTTCCGGAAGCAGAACAGAAGGGCATCGGCTGGGAGATGAGCATAAGACATAGATTCCTCAACTTCAGTCATTGTGACCTCGCTACGTACAAAACCGTGCATGCATCTTTTCGTATCACGCATGGCATTGCATGGAACACTGCTTTGAACAAGGGAACTCATAAGTGCATCGGACTGCTGAATTGCTGGACTCTTCCTCCCGGTTGTAACTGCTGTCACCAGTGGCACCAGATCAGAATGGATCCATCGGGCTGTACAGCAGGGAACTTGGCTAGGACATTCGTTGTACTTGCTCCAAACATTCCAGCTCAGCATGTGCATAGCCGACTAGCTCCTTCTTCCAATTGGCGCGGTGGCCCTGAGCACAATCGCTGAGTGCACTGGCGCACTGTTTTAGCGAGAGCTGCGTTGCCTGTTCACGTCAATAACTAACGATCAGCAGGCCCTGTCTCAAATGTCTGTCACAGCTCTCTCTACCAGCAACCGGCTGGCCAGCCAGCGAGCTGCCCCTTGCATGCGTGTAGTTCGGTGCTCAGTGAAGCCCTTTGTCTCCGCTAAGGTACCGCATGCCAACCCAGGGCAGCCCATGGTATTCTCACATACGTAGTCTAGCGCATTAGCCGCTCTGAAACCGTGCAATTCCCACAGGGTACCGGGGCAGCAGCAGTTGCCACAGTTGCACGCGTCCAATCTAGGTAAGGCGTAACTTCCTACCAACTGTCAGTATCCGTGCTATTCGAAGAAATTCTCCTAACACAAGGCATTGCGGGTTTTCAGGCGCGTCATGCAGCCACTTTCAGCAGCAGCAGTAGAGGCTCCAGCAGCACCTGTCCTCCCCTACCGTGTTGGACATGGCTTTGATCTGCACCGGCTGGCTGAGGGATACAAGCTCATTATCGGTGGGGTGGAAATCCCACATACCAAGGGCTGTGAAGCACACTCAGACGGTGAGTAGAACCCCTGTAACCACTCCCCAGCAAGCGCCTGAACCCTCCCTTTTGCCCTGCTTCTGTACCCTAAACACAAGTTCCCCCAATTACGCCCCCAAACGGAAGAAGTGGATTATCGAATTCACACAATGGAGATGTGTTTGGCATTGCTTCTATCGCCGTGTGCTTCAGCACCTCGAAAATCCTGCACACGCATCCGCCACCCTGTTTCTGGCTGTATGAATGCTTCTCAGTGCATTTGTCTTAATATGCAGTAGCAGATGTGCATAAGACACCTCAAGCTGTCATGGAACAGGAGGCTGGGGCAACAGACAAATTGCCTTTGCCTTGCCTCGCGTTTCTCCGTTTTCTTCTTGCGCTTGATGATTTGTAGATGACGTGCAGGATAAGCTACTTTTTCAGTGCATTTGTTGTGCCTTGGCTTGCAGCTGCTGAGCATCTGACTGTTTCTGCATACAGGTGATGTCCTGCTGCACACGGTGACAGATGCCATACTGGGAGCACTGTGCCTGCCTGATATTGGTGAGCATAGAATGTTAACAAACAAGCAAACAAACAAAATTTCAAGGTGTGGCTGCACCAAGGCAGCTCGGTCGTTAAAGGTGGCAGCGGCAGTGGCAGAAGCGGCAGCAGCAGCGATGGCTCCTGCAGGGGCAGCAGCAGGAGCGGCAGCAGCAGGAGCAGGCATGTAACAGCAAGGGCAGCGGCAGGAGCGGCGGCAGCAGCGCCAGAGACAAGCATGCTAAAGGCAAAGGTAGCTGCAGTAGCAATATAGGCTTCGGGACCAGGGCGGCAGCACCTACTGTGCATCTGGTTAGCAACCCCAGTAGTGCTTAGCAAACGCATCCAGCAGCAGGTCTCTTGTCAGCAGCTAACCAAGCATGTGCTTTATGTCAGTCACTATCGTTACATTTCATGGGGATGCCCCTAGCAAAAGTGCCATTGGCTTCTTGTTAGCCAGATGTACTTGCGGGTGTTTTCCTGCAGACAGCAGCGGTAGCTTTACAGAGCAGCTGCAGACATCAGACGCAGGTAGAGCGCTGCCAAGCACCAGGGAGCAATGTGATTTCTCATGGTGGGATGGTTGTCAAAGAGGTTTAGGGTTTAGTTTTAGGGTTTGGGGTTTAGGGTTTCTCATGGTGGGATGGTTGTCAAGAGCAGCAGCAGTATCAGGTGCAGTGGCAGGAGCTATGGCTGTTGCATGCTGTTATGCATCTCAGATAGATCATTGCGTGTAGCTTTCAGGGCATGCAGCACCCGCCCAGTTTGCTACTGTGTTTGTTTTGTGCCCGAGGCTGAGAGCTGAGATCGCGAGAGACATAGGCAAGCAGCCATGAAGTGCTGCATCATACACAATATTAGCTGGCTTGAAGGATGGTACTGTAACACCTGCAGGTAGCAAAGTTTGGAAGTATCAGTACCAGCACTAATAGAATATACAAGGGTGGGGGGCTTGGAATCCCTCCAGGCTTGCCAGCGGCACACCCTCCCGACCACTCTTGAGCCGTGGGAAACTTGACTGTATGATTGTACATTCTACTCTCACCTACAATCGGTCGAAACCGCTTTTCTGAAAGCCTTCAATTTCAGTTGCTCTTAAAAATCTGGGCTGACGGTGCTTCCGCTGTGATTTGCAATAACCAGCAGCAGCACTTACAGCCGGCTGTTTCATACAGCAGTCTAGAGCAGATGATATGTTATGCAATGTACAACATGGAATGCATTTCTCATCATGTTTTGCTATGACTATTACTTGACCACCTATGTTGACTTTGACAAGACCACATGTATCCTTAGCCAAAGGAACCTTTCTGTAGTTTGATCTCCCATGCCTCAATGGGAGATCAAACCCATGCTTCCACCCACTCTTGTACAGGTCAGCTATTCCCTGACAACGACCCCAAGTGGAAGGGTGCCAACTCCGACATCTTCCTGAAGGAGGCTGTGCGTCTGATGAAGGAGAAGGGATACTACCTGGGCAACCTGGATGCTACCATCATTGCACAGAAGCCTAAGCTATCACCACATAAGGTAGTTGTGGATCTCACGTCAGCTTGCGGAAAATGTGGCAGCCTTCAGAATTGTTACAAATACATGCATCTTGACATACCGCTGGCAACATGCATGCTAACCTGGAGCGGATGCATAAACCATTAGCTTAGGTTCCAGTCTCAGTCTTTCATTTATCATTGATGTTATGTATGTGCAGCCCCATTACACAACCGCAGCATGCAGGAATCGGGTCTGTCTACTGGCCGGCACATCTGGCTGCCCCATATGGAGGTTGGCAGAACGCCTGCATGATTAGCGCCAACCTACCAGCATTAATTGTGGCTAGCTTTTGGCTACAGCACTATAGGGGCCTGCAGAAGACGATAGCATCACATGTGCTCTGGCCACCACCTTACAGCATCAAGCTGTTATTTAAGTTATAGTGTCGGCAGTTCCTTGGGAAGTGTTCCTGCTTTGACTGCGCTGTGCATCGAAAAAATCTTGCAGGAGAATATCAGGAAGAACCTTTGTGAGATGCTGGAGGCCCATCCATCAGTAATCAACATTAAGGTGAGCCATGTCTGTACCCTGCTGCTTTGAGGCTTAGAAGGCATTTCAAAAGAAGCCATGCTGCACGTTCATTGGGTACAGCTACTACTTTGGCATGAAACCCCTCCTGCAGTGAAGCATATGGTCGCCTCATTCGCGCGAAACGCCAGTGAAAGGCCTCTAAGTGTCCTCCTGTGGTAGTCCACGCCTTCTCTGGTCTCTACAACTCACAAGACTCCCGCACAACTGCCTAAGGCGTGCTGCTTTGTGCTCATGCAGGCCAAGACGCACGAGAAGGTCGACAGCATCGGGGAGGAGCGCAGCATAGGATGCCATGCTGTGATCATGCTTATACGGAAGGAGTAGTTTCGAACCGTGTGTAGGTTTGCGTGAACTTGAACACAGTAAGATCACCTCCTCCGGTTGGCGGATTTTTTGTCAGAAAGTTCGCCTTGCTGCAGCACAGAGACCTCCTGTAGGTTACGGTGGTCTCGCTACAGCAGCTCGACGCGGAGTCGGGTCTGAATGTCTGATACCACTGACACACTACCGCACTGCAGGGCTCTACAAGTAGGCCCTTAGAATGGAGTCACCCTCACTGCCGGCTCTTGAGCCTCGTCTCTTCTTCTTTGGTTACGGGCAGGGACTTGTGAAGTAGTCGCACGAAGTTTGCCGAGTAGGTCTATGCATACATGGTGTTTTGAGTAAGCGAGCTGATAAACACGCATGTTGGTTGAGTGTGCTCTATCCCCGAGTCAGAAGAGTTTGGAGTCTTGTTAAATTCAATGGCAACTGAAGATCTTTGTATAGCGTGTGCTGAGCCCCTTGATTGGACGGCCTTTGGGCCGTGTGGCCACAAGGACGCTTGCTCAAGATGTGTCTCCAGGCTGCGTTTCCTCTTGGAAGACAAGAAGTGCATGATGTGCAAACAAGAAAACTTGCAGCTTTACTTCACTAGATTCAACGGTGATTTTACACTGCGTCTAGGCCCAGACCAATTCGCACAGCTCAAGGTATCGATGCCGGTCTCTGGACGTGACGAGCCACCTCGGTTGGTCTTGAATCATCATAGATCCGTCCTTCTGCAGGATCGAGCTCGGACCGGTGAGCTGTACGAGCTACCTGAAGTGGATGGCTACTTTGACGACCGGGAGCATTACGATGACATCAAGTAAGCAGCAGGGAGAGGTGCAGGCAGGTGCAGCATGAGCTAGCCAATCCATGCAAACCCAAGGCCTAGCAAGCTAAAGGGACTGGTGCCGCATGCAAGGAGTGGCCAACCCTGATCAGTCCCCTGGAGAGACCCGCCAATACCTCTATCTGCTACTGCAGCTGGCCAAGCAATCTTGTCAAGAGCCCCTCGTGCACCATGTCTCTCTCGCCTTCCTTCTGCACACAGACACCACCGTTGACTTCGTTTGCAAAGCCCCAGCCTGCTATCACAACTTGCTCAAGCAAGTTCTGCATAAGAATGTCTCAAACTCCTGTGTCCCTTGCCTTCCTTTTCCTTCTTCTGCTCAGGAAGTTATGCAGCTACTCCCACCCCATCCTGGCTGGTGCTGGAGGAGCTCCTGCGCCCTCCTTTGACAGCTTGGACCAGCTCAAACGCAAACTGCAGCAGCAGCGCAGCCAGCACTTCTGTGACCTGTGCCTCAAAGGCAGACGGGTAAGTGTGCTGTGAAAGCATGCAGCAGGACCAGCAACAGCAGCAGTAGTGGCAGGGTAGCAGCATGAATAGCAGCAGCAGCAGCAGTGGCAGGGGGTCAACAGCACCAGCAGCAGCAGTGGCAGACGGAACCACGGCGGCAGCAGCACCGGCAGCAGCAGGAGCACTGGCAAGGGTAACAACAGCAGCGGCAGTGGTGGCAGCAGCAGCAGCAGCGACAGAAAAGGCAGAAGCAGCAGCAACAGCAGCAGTAGTGGTGGCAGCGCAGCCAGCACTTCTGCGACCTGTGCCTCAAAGTCAGACGGGTGAGTCCTCAAGGAATATCATTTGAGCAGCAGTGGTGGCAGCAGCAGCAGTAGTAGTAGTGGCAGCAAGAGCAGCAGCAGCAGCAGCAGCAATGGTATTGACAACTACAGGAGCAGCGGTGGTGGCAGCAGCAGCAGCAGCAGCAGTAGTGGCAGGAGCAACAGCAGCAGTGTAACAGCAACAACAGCAGCAACAGCAGCAGTACAGCAGCAACCGTGCTGCAGCAACCGGTGCACAGCAACCGGTGCAGCAATAGAGCATCAGCAGGAGTGGTAGCAACAGCAGCAGCAATAGCGGTGCCAGAGGTAACAGCAGCAGCAGCACCAATAACAACAGCAGCAGCAATAGCGGTGGCAGAGGTAACAGCAGCAGCAGCACCAATAACAACAGCAGCAGCAATAGCGGTGGCAGAGGTAACAGCAGCAGCAGCACCAATAACAACAGCACCAGCAGCAGTAGTGGCAGCAAAAGCAGCAGCAGCAGCGATAGTGGCATTAGAGGCAGCAACAGCAGGAATGGCCGCCGCACCAGCTTGGCATTGGCAAACAGCAATGGCAAGAGCGCTGGCAGGCCCAGGGGCGAGGCTGGTAAGGGGGTTCTGGTGCCACCAGGAGTAGTGTTGAAAATCCTGGCAAAGGCACTGCAACCAATCCACGGCCTTCACAGCAATAGCAACAGCAGCAATGGCCACATAACAGTTCTAGATGCAGGAACATATTTGTTACTCTACAGGCAGCAGCATCAGCAGCAGCGGTCAAGAGCGGCAAAAGGGGCAGCAGAAGTAGAAGCATCTCGTAATGTTGTTTACCTCTGAAGCCAGAGCAAAGCGCTGGTGCCTGTCGAAGCTGACA
>OY744493.1:294908-612539 GCA_963556185.1 Pseudopediastrum boryanum
CCGTGCGGCTTTCAGCATACGCTGCAGTTAATAAGCAGAAGCAGAGTTACACCATTTTCAGGGCAGGATTAAATCCTGGTCGTTCTTCTCCTTCTTACAAGAAGGAGAAGCCAACCTGGTAGAGAGAGATGGCATGGGTTGGTTGATAAGGAAATTCTACGATGCAGAACTCCAAGCCGTCCCCAGCAATGCTCAAGCAATACATGAGCAATCAGGGAAGAAGGTGTAACGTCAGTTGTTGCCAGCAGCCTAAACACATTACCTTCACTGGCCTGGGCATGGGACGTTGCTCCTGCAGAATCGGCTCCCATTTTCTTGCAAGGAAGATGGGACCAAGGGGTACAAACAGCCAGTCCCTGCCATCCATATCTGCTAGCTTCTTTCATGGCATCCTGTACGCTGTCTTCACAACCAGCTGACAGCAGAACAAACTAGTCTTTGCCAGTGGAAAATACCAAAGACTGCCTTACTTTGTTCCACCCGGTATATCTGTGACAGCTTGGGGTGTGGGGCTTATGCCACATTCTGCTATGGTATACCATGAAATGCAACAATGATCGCCAGTGGGGTACCTCCAGTGGACCACATCTAAACACTTCTAAGCACCACTGCACGCTTGTTAGTTCCATAGAACCCAAAGCATCAGGCCAGCACATTATTGACTGCCAAGCAGATTGAAAAGCCAACCCGTCTCCATGCAAAGACAGAACCTATCCCCAACTTCTCCTTCGATCACCATCGCTCTCCTTCGCCCTCGCCACCACCCCATGCCTCCTCTCCCTCCGGCCCTCTCCCCACTCCCCTTGCACCACGTCCCGTCCATTCTCCCCACTTCCACCTCTCCTCCGCCTCTTCCATCTCCCTCTCTTTCCCACCCCCTAAACCCCCCAAACCCACCCCCTAAACCCCCTAAATTCTCCTCACCTTGAACTTCGCCAGGCAGGGTTCCTTCAGCACCTGCACCCTAGGGTTTATCATCTCATACCCCTTCCACCTCCTCAGCTGCTTCTTCCAATATTGTACCCAGGCCATCACCTCCACCACCTCTTTTACACTAAACACCTGACCACCATCCAACAGCACATGCACCAAGTTCCACCCAGCCAACAACCCATATAGATCATCCCCAGGCACATCCAACCGGCCCTCCCCACAGCTGCTGCTGCAACTTCCGTTGGTGCCTTTTGCAGCTGCTACTGCTTTCCTGAACATATCCTGCACCTCCTTTGGCCGCCCCACAGCCCATTCATTCCCTTCTGCTTGTAAGAACAGAGCCATGGGCATCCAAGGGGTCAGGTCACAAGGGACATTGGGCCAGTCCTGCTCGTCATCCTCATCCTCATCTTCATTATCTTCCGCTGTCTGCTGTCCTGCTACCTCTGCCATCTTTTCCTCCATTACTGCTCCAGCCAGCAGCTGCACCAGCTCCTCTTTCTCAACACAGTGGATGCCATTGATTCTATCCTTGGCTAGCTCCTGTAGCAATGAGACGCAGAAAGAACAGGAGGAGCAGCAACAACTACCAGAATAAGCTGTACCACAGGACTGTTTGGAGATGGATCGGTGATGCCAACAGAAAGGCAGTGGTGAATGCTACAAAATCTCAGGATCTGCAACTAAGTAGCAGAAACTATCTGCTGCTGCTCAGTACGTTTGCTTGCAATTTCTATCAACTTGGCTGCAGGACGACCTCTTACATTGCGTGTGCAATCAAGCCCTCAACCGTCTTCAACCCTCTTAACCATTAACCGTTAACCTGTAATCACCATACCACCTCCCCCTCATCCCTCACCTCTCTCAAATATGCCACACTCCTCCCCCTCTTAACCTGGACCTCCCACCCCGAGCCTCCCCCCCACCCCGCCACCCCCGCCTCCCTCACCTCTCTCGAATATGCCACACTGCTCCCCCTCCTAACCTAGACCTCCAACCCCAAGCCCCCCCCCTAGACCTCAAACCCCACGACCGCCCTCCCCCCCCCCCAACCTAGACCTTAAACCCCAAGATAGCACCCCCCCCCCCCATCCCTCACCTCTCTCAGATGTGCCACACTCTTCCCCCTCCACAAATCCGACATTGTCTCCGTCATCACCCGGAGCACCTCTGAAGCAGAAAAGACATGCACACAGCCGCAACCAGCAGCAACACCCAGTTCAAAACAGTCCTCCGAGACCCATTTGACCAGAATCCCAATTGGAGCAATGCTATTTATTAAGTGGGAGCACGATAGTAGAGTGTATCAACCACAACAGGTCAAACCAGCCAAACAAGCAATCATACATTAGCAAGTCAAGGTCGTTACAGGCAAACAATGCTAGTGTGTGTGGGGACACGACAAGCGGATTAGCAGGGACCAAGTGAGACCTTGATCCAGCTGCCTCCCCACCACCCATGTGTGATGGAAGTGGAGCAGGTCTGGGTTATAGGGGCCTGATTGGTTCCCTTGGTGTGCACGCCGTTACATCTAGCCTCACCTTGTGCGCTGGCAAGTCCACCATCACATTGTGGCTTCATGATCTGATTACAAGGCTTGTGTTTATGCCCTGGATTTGTCTGGCCATTGGCAAAGCTGGCCTTGCAATTCTATTGACTGAAGTAAGACCTGCCGCGAGGTGTGCCTAGAGCCCTCTCACAGCTTATCACATGTGCATTTGTGGAAATGGTTTCCAGCCCCTGCAGCCCCTTCATCTGTCCCTCTCTGCTTCACCCATTTCCGTACCTCCCTTGGCCCCCCTCTCCAGCCACCCTGGGCCTAGCAAAGCTTTTACCACCTCTTTCTGTACCCGTGGCAATCCATTGCCTCCTCCCTACCTGCCACTAACTCATGTCTGCACTTGAAAAGGACGAATAAATGCAAGAGCTAAACCACCAACCGAAAGGCGGCCAGGCTCTGTCTCACTGCTAAGCCCTCGTGGGCACATTCTCCCCTTCTTTCCCCTCCCCCCTTGTGCCTTTCCCTCCCATTTCCCCGCTCTCCCACTCCCTCCCATTCACTCTTCCTCTAAAGACCTCTCACTCGTACCCTTGCTCTCTTTCCACTTGCCTCCCTCGTACCCTCACCCTCACATGGGTGACCAGAATCATTGAAGTCACCATGATGGAGACGCTTTTGTCATTACTCTGTCACCAGGATGGGGACGCTTTTGTCATTACATGGGTGACTAAAATCGTTGGAGTCACCAGGATGGAGACGCTTTTGTCATTACTCAGTCACCAGGATGGGGACGCTTTTGTCATTACATGGGTGACCAAAATCGTTTGGAGTCACCAGGATGGAGACGCTTTTGTCATTACTCAGTCACCAAGATGGGGACGCTCTTGTCATTACATGGGTGACGGTGGGAAGTTCAAAAAACACTTGACACCTAAACCCCATTGCACATGCCAACACCTTGGGCTTTAGTAGCTTGCATATATATGTTAAGGTTGGTATGAGCAACGCTGTCCCAATGACAGGCTTCCTCATTGCAACAAGTGGAGCAAGCAGTCTGATGCAAGATGTTCAAGACAGTTTGCGCGTTGCAATGCGCAAAAAGTGGCAGTTTGAGTACCACATGCCTTACATCAACACGGCAAAATCTTTTTTCAGCATAGTAGTATGCAAGCTTAGGGCACTGCTCATGCATTGTTGGTGTTGGGCATGCTAGCCATGCATCTTCATGGGAGGTGCAGTGATGATTTCTTCAGTGCATGCACTCTCGGAATGAAATCCACTGTACTGGCTGAATCATGGTTAGGCCCTGCGATTTTGTGAACACCACCATGGAAAGAGGAAGCATTCACCTAGTGCTACTCGACACTCTAGCATGAGGATGAACCATTAGCCTCTCGCAATCACACTCAGAAAGACACTCCCCTGAAAAAACGCCCCAACACACAACTCCCTCCCCCCACCCTATTTGACCTCCATACTTTCCCAAGCCTTTCAAGCCACAGTGCCTCACACATTTAGGCAGGGAAGCTTGGCCAATAACACATGCACTTGCACAAGCAGGAGCCAAGAAGCTTGAGATTTGAGTTGTGAAGGGACTTTTCTGCAGCTGCTTACTTAAATTTGAACATCCCTAACCGGAATCATTGGAGTCACCAGGATAAGGACGCTTTTGTCATTACTCTGTCACCAAGATGGAGACGCTTTTGTCATTACTGAGTCACCAGGATGGGGACACTTTTGTCATTACATGGGTGACCAATAAAATTGGAGTCACCAGGATGGAGACGCTTTTGTCATTACTCAGTCACCAGGATGGAGACGCTTTTGTCATTACATGGGTGACCAGAATCATTGGAGTCACTAGGATCAAGACGCTTTTGTCATTACTCTGTCATCAGGATGGGGACGCTTTTGTCATTATATGGGTGACCAAAATCAATAGAGTCACCAGGATGGAGACGCTTTTGTCATTACATGGGTGACCAAAATCATTGGAGTCACCAGGATGGAGACGCTTTTGTCATTACTCTGTCACCAGGATGGGGACGCTTTTGTCATTACATGGGTGACCAAAATCGTTGGAGTCACCAGGATGGAGACGCTTTTGTCATTACTCAGTCACCAAGATGGGGACGCTTTTGTCATTACATGGGTGACCAAAATCAATAGAGTCACCAGGATGGAGACGCTTTTGTCATTACTCAGTCACCAAGATGGGGACGCTTTTGTCATTACATGGGTGACCAAAATCAATAGAGTCACCAGGATGGAGACGCTTTTGTCATTACTCAGTCACCAAGATGGGGACGCTTTTGTCATTTCATGGGTGACCAAAATCGTTGGAGTCACCAGGATGGAGACGCTTTTGTCATTACTCAGTCACCAAGATGGGGACGCTTTTGTCATTACATGGGTGACCAAAATCGTTGGAGTCACCAAGATGGAGACGCTTTTGTCATTTCATGGGTGACCAGAATCATTGAAGTCACCAGGATGGAGACGCTTTTGTCATTACTCTGTCACCAGGATGGGGACGCTTTTGTCATTACATGGGTGACCAAAATCGTTGGAGTCACCAGGATGGAGACGCTTTTGTCATTACTCAGTCACCAGGATGGGGACGCTTTTGTCATTACATGGGTGACCAAAATCGTTGGAGTCACCAGGATGGAGACGCTTTTGTCATTACTCAGTCACCAAGATGGGGACGCTTTTGTCATTACATGGGTGACCAAAATCAATAGAGTCACCATGATGGAGACGCTTTTGTCATTACTCAGTCACCAAGATGGGGACGCTTTTGTCATTACATGGGTGACCAAAATCAATAGAGTCACCAGGATGGAGACGCTTTTGTCATTACATGGGTGACCAGAATCATTGGAGTCACTAGGATCAAGACGCTTTTGTCATTACTCTGTCATCAGGATGGGGACGCTTTTGTCATTATATGGGTGACCAAAATCAATAGAGTCACCAGGATGGAGACGCTTTTGTCATTACATGGGTGACCAAAATCATTGGAGTCACCAGGATGGAGACGCTTTTGTCATTACTCTGTCACCAGGATGGGGACGCTTTTGTCATTACATGGGTGACCAAAATCGTTGGAGTCACCAGGATGGAGACGCTTTTGTCATTACTCAGTCACCAAGATGGGGACGCTTTTGTCATTACATGGGTGACCAAAATCAATAGAGTCACCAGGATGGAGACGCTTTTGTCATTACTCAGTCACCAAGATGGGGACGCTTTTGTCATTACATGGGTGACCAAAATCAATAGAGTCACCAGGATGGAGACGCTTTTGTCATTACTCAGTCACCAAGATGGGGACGCTTTTGTCATTACATGGGTGACCCAAATTGTTGGAGTCACCATGATGGAGACGCTTTTGTCATTACTCAGTCACCAAGATGGGGACGCTTTTGTCATTACATGGGTGACCAAAATCGTTGGAGTCACCAAGATGGAGACGCTTTTGTCATTTCATGGGTGACCAGAATCATTGAAGTCACCAGGATGGAGACGCTTTTGTCATTACTCTGTCACCAGGATGGGGACGCTTTTGTCATTACATGGGTGACCAAAATCGTTGGAGTCACCAGGATGGAGACGCTTTTGTCATTACTCAGTCACCAGGATGGGGACGCTTTTGTCATTACATGGGTGACCAAAATCGTTGGAGTCACCAGGATGGAGACGCTTTTGTCATTACTCAGTCACCAAGATGGGGACGCTTTTGTCATTACATGGGTGACCAAAATCAATAGAGTCACCAGGATGGAGACGCTTTTGTCATTACTCAGTCACCAAGATGGGGACGCTTTTGTCATTACATGGGTGACCAAAATCAATAGAGTCACCAGGATGGAGACGCTTTTGTCATTACTCTGTCACCAGGATGGGGACGCTTTTGTCATTACATGGGTGACCAAAATCGTTGGAGTCACCATGATGGAGACGCTTTTGTCATTACTCAGTCACCAGGATGGGGACGCTTTTGTCATTACATGGGTGACCAAAATCGTTGGAGTCACCAGGATGGAGACGCTTTTGTCATTACTCAGTCACCAAGATGGGGACGCTTTTGTCATTACATGGGTGACCAAAATCGTTGGAGTCACCAAGATGGAGACGCTTTTGTCATTACATGGGTGACCAGAATCATTGAAGTCACCAGGATGGAGACGCTTTTGTCATTACTCTGTCACCAGGATGGGGACGCTTTTGTCATTACATGGGTGACCAAAATCGTTGGAGTCACCAGGATGGAGACGCTTTTGTCATTACTCAGTCACCAGGATGGGGACGCTTTTGTCATTACATGGGTGACCAAAATCGTTGGAGTCACCAGGATGGAGACGCTTTTGTCATTACTCAGTCACCAAGATGGGGACGCTTTTGTCATTACATGGGTGACCAAAATCAATAGAGTCACCAGGATGGAGACGCTTTTGTCATTACTCAGTCACCAAGATGGGGACGCTTTTGTCATTACATGGGTGACCAAAATCGTTGGAGTCACCAGGATGGAGACGCTTTTGTCATTACTCAGTCACCAAGATGGGGACGCTTTTGTCATTACATGGGTGACCAAAATCGTTGGAGTCACCAAGATGGAGACGCTTTTGTCATAACATGGGTGACCAGAATCATTGAAGTCACCATGATGGAGACGCTTTTGTCATTACTCTGTCACCAGGATGGGGACGCTTTTGTCATTACATGGGTGACTAAAATCGTTGGAGTCACCAGGATGGAGACGCTTTTGTCATTACTCAGTCACCAGGATGGGGACGCTTTTGTCATTACATGGGTGACCAAAATCGTTGG
This sequence comes from Pseudopediastrum boryanum, assembly GCA_963556185.1. Lineage (NCBI taxonomy): Eukaryota > Viridiplantae > Chlorophyta > Chlorophyceae > Sphaeropleales > Hydrodictyaceae > Pseudopediastrum > Pseudopediastrum boryanum. The sequence continues at coordinate 302,179 of OY744493.1, forward strand.
AGTCACCAGGATGGAGACGCTTTTGTCATTACTCAGTCACCAAGATGGGGACGCTCTTGTCATTACATGGGTGACCAAAATCAATAGAGTCACCAGGATGGAGATGCTTTTGTCATTACTCAGTCACCAGGATGGGGACGCTTTTGTCATTACATGGGTGACCAAAATCGTTGGAGTCACCAGGATGGAGACGCTTTTGTCATTACTCAGTCACCAAGATGGGGACGCTTTTGTCATTACATGGGTGACCAAAATCGTTGGAGTCACCAAGATGGAGACGCTTTTGTCATTACATGGGTGACCAGAATCATTGAAGTCACCATGATGGAGACGCTTTTGTCATTACTCTGTCACCAGGATGGGGACGCTTTTGTCATTACATGGGTGACCAAAATCGTTGGAGTCACCAGGATGGAGACGCTTTTGTCATTACTCAGTCACCTGGATGGGGACGCTTTTGTCATTACATGGGTGACCAAAATCGTTGGAGTCACCAGGATGGAGACGCTTTTGTCATTACTCAGTCACCAAGATGGGGACGCTCTTGTCATTACATGGGTGACCAAAATCAATAGAGTCACCATGATGGAGACGCTTTTCTCATTACTCAGTCACCAAGATGGGGACGCTTTTGTCATTACATGGGTGACCAAAATCAATAGAGTCACCAGGATGGAGACGCTTTTGTCATTACATGGGTGACCAGAATCATTGAAGTCACTAGGATGGAGACGCTTTTGTCATTACTCAGTCACCAAGATGGGGACGCTCTTGTCATTACATGGGTGACCAAATCAATAGAGTCACCAGGATGGAGATGCTTTTGTCATTACTCAGTCACCAGGATGGGGACGCTTTTGTCATTACATGGGTGACCAAAATCGTTGGAGTCACCAGGATGGAGACGCTTTTGTCATTACTCAGTCACCAAGATGGGGACGCTTTTGTCATTACATGGGTGACCAAAATCGTTGGAGTCACCAGGATGGAGACACTTTTGTCATTACTCAGTCACCAAGATGGGGACGCTCTTGTCATTACATGGGTGACCAAATCAATAGAGTCACCAGGATGGAGATGCTTTTGTCATTACTCAGTCACCAAGATGGGGACGCTTTTGTCATTACATGGGTGACCAAAATCGTTGGAGTCACCAGGATGGAGACGCTTTTGTCATTACTCAGTCACCAAGATGGGGACGCTTTTGTCATTACATGGGTGACCAAAATCGTTGGAGTCACCAAGATGGAGACGCTTTTGTCATTACATGGGTGACCAGAATCATTGAAGTCACCATGATGGAGACGCTTTTGTCATTACTCTGTCACCTGGATGGGGACGCTTTTGTCATTACATGGGTGACCAAAATCGTTGGAGTCACCAGGATGGAGACGCTTTTGTCATTACTCAGTCACCAAGATGGGGACGCTCTTGTCATTACATGGGTGACCAAAATCAATAGAGTCACCAGGATGGGGACGCTTTTGTCATTACATGGGTGACCAAAATCGTTGGAGTCACCAGGATGGAGACGCTTTTGTCATTACTCAGTCACCTGGATGGGGACGCTTTTGTCATTACATGGGTGACCAAAATCGTTGGAGTCACCAGGATGGAGACGCTTTTGTCATTACTCAGTCACCAAGATGGGGACGCTCTTGTCATTACATGGGTGACCAAAATCAATAGAGTCACCAGGATGGAGACGCTTTTGTCATTACATGGGTGACCAGAATCATTGAAGTCACTAGGATGGAGACGCTTTTGTCATTACTCTGTCACCAGGATGGGGACGCTTTTGTCATTACATGGGTGACCAAAATCGTTGGAGTCACCAGGATGGAGACGCTTTTGTCATTACTCAGTCACCAAGATGGGGACGCTTTTGTCATTACATGGGTGACCAAAATCGTTGGAGTCACCAAGATGGAGACGCTTTTGTCATTACATGGGTGACCAGAATCATTGAAGTCACTAGGATGGAGACGCTTTTGTCATTACTCTGTCACCAGGATGGGGACGCTTTTGTCATTACATGGGTGACCAAAATCGTTGGAGTCACCAAGATGGAGACGCTTTTGTCATTACATGGGTGACCAGAATCATTGAAGTCACTAGGATGGAGACGCTTTTGTCATTACTCTGTCACCAGGATGGGGACGCTTTTGTCATTACATGGGTGACCAAAATCGTTGGAGTCACCAGGATGGAGACGCTTTTGTCATTACTCAGTCACCAAGATGGGGACGCTTTTGTCATTACATGGGTGACCAAAATCGTTGGAGTCACCTAGATGGGGACGCTCTTGTCATTACATGGGTGACCAAAATCAATAGAGTCACCAGGATGGAGACGCTTTTGTCATTACTCAGTTACCAAGATGGGGACGCTTTTGTCATTACATGGGTGACCAAAATCAATAGAGTCACCAAGATGGAGACGCTTTTGTCATTACTCAGTCACCAGGATGGAGACGCTTTTGTCATTACATGGGTGACCAGAATCATTGAAGTCACTAGGATGGATACACTTTTGTCATTACTCTGTCACCAGGATGGGGACGCTTTTGTCATTACATGGGTGACCAAAATCGTTGGAGTCACCAAGATGGAGACGCTTTTGTCATTACATGGGTGACCAGAATCATTGAAGTCACCAGGATGGAGACGCTTTTGTCATTACTCTGTCACCAGGATGGAGACGCTTTTGTCATTACTCAGTCACCAGGATGGGGACGCTTTTGTCATTACATGGGTGACCAAAATCGTTGGAGTCACCAGGATGGAGACGCTTTTGTCATTACTCAGTCACCAAGATGGGGACGCTTTTGCCATTACATGGGTGACCAAAATCGTTGGAGTCACCAGGATGGAGACGCTTTTGTCATTACTCTGTCACCAGGATGGGGACGCTTTTGTCATTACATGGGTGACCAAAATCGTTGGAGTCACCAGGATGGAGACGCTTTTGTCATTACTCTGTCACCAAGATGGGGACGCTTTTGTCATTACATGGGTGACCAAAATCGTTGGAGTCACCAAGATGGAGACGCTTTTGTCATTACATGGGTGACCAGAATCATTGAAGTCACCAGGATGGAGACGCTTTTGTCATTACTCTGTCACCAGGATGGGGACGCTTTTGTCATTACATGGGTGACCTAAATCGTTGGAGTCACCAGGATGGAGACGCTTTTGTCATTACTCAGTCACCAGGATGGGGACGCTTTTGTCATTACATGGGTGACCAAAATCGTTGGAGTCACCAGGATGGAGACGATTTTGTCATTACTCAGTCACCAAGATGGGGACGCTCTTGTCATTACATGGGTGACCAAAATCAATAGAGTCACCAGGATGGAGACGCTTTTGTCATTACTCAGTCACCAAGATGGGGACGCTTTTGTCATTACATGGGTGACCAAAATCGTTGGAGTCACCAGGATGGAGACGCTTTTGTCATTACTCAGTCACCAAGATGGGGACGCTTTTGCCATTACATGGGTGACCAGAATCATTGAAGTCACCAGGATGGAGACGCTTTTGTCATTACTCTGTCACCAGGATGGAGACGCTTTTGTCATTACTCAGTCACCAAGATGGGGACGCTTTTGTCATTACATGGGTGACCAAAATCGTTGGAGTCACCAAGATGGGGACGCTTTTGTCATTACATGGGTGACCAAAATCGTTGGAGTCACCAGGATGGAGACGCTTTTGTCATTACTCAGTCACCAAGATGGGGACGCTTTTGTCATTACATGGGTGACCAAAATCGTTGGAGTCACCATGATGGAGACGCTTTTGTCATTACTCAGTCACCAAGATGGGGACGCTTTTGTCATTACATGGGTGACCAAAATCGTTGGAGTCACCAGGATGGAGACGCTTTTGTCATTACTCAGTCACCAAGCAACAACAACAACAAACATTTAAGGTGTGGCAACCGCAAAGGGCTGCTAGGTCGAAACGACCAAACACACCATCGGATGGATCCAAACACAATGGCTTCCAGACCACCAACCAAGCAGTACTGATACCGAAACATGTATCCAGGCAAGACAGAGCCCATGATCAAGAACACCACCCACTCCTCCATCGGTTGCAATGGCATGGCAAACAATGACGATTACCACGGGCTGGAGATGTACAAGAACCATGCAAAGGACGGGGATGCATGGGACGGGGATGCATGGGACGGGGATGCATGGGACGGGGGCCCAAGATGGGGACGCTCTTGTCATTACATGGGTGACCAAAATCAATAGAGTCACCAGGATGGAGACGCTTTTGTCATTACTCAGTCACCAAGATGGGGACGCTTTTGTCATTACATGGGTGACCAAAATCAATAGAGTCACCAGGATGGAGACGCTTTTGTCATTACTCAGTCACCAGGATGGAGACGCTTTTGTCATTACATGGGTGACCAAAATCATTGAAGTCACTTGGATGGAGACACTTTTGTCATTACTCTGTCACCAGGATGGGGACGCTTTTGTCATTACATGGGTGACCAAAATCGTTGGAGTCACCAAGATGGAGACGCTTTTGTCATTACATGGGTGACCAGAATCATTGAAGTCACCAGGATGGAGACGCTTTTGTCATTACTCTGTCACCAGGATGGAGACGCTTTTGTCATTACTCAGTCACCAGGATGGGGACGCTTTTGTCATTACATGGGTGACCAAAATCGTTGGAGTCACCAGGATGGAGACGCTTTTGTCATTACTCAGTCACCAAGATGGGGACGCTTTTGCCATTACATGGGTGACCAAAATCGTTGGAGTCACCAGGATGGAGACGCTTTTGTCATTACTCTGTCACCAGGATGGGGACGCTTTTGTCATTACATGGGTGACCAAAATCGTTGGAGTCACCAGGATGGAGACGCTTTTGTCATTACTCTGTCACCAAGATGGGGACGCTTTTGTCATTACATGGGTGACCAAAATCGTTGGAGTCACCAAGATGGAGACGCTTTTGTCATTACATGGGTGACCAAAATCGTTGGAGTCACCAGGATGGAGACGCTTTTGTCATTACTCAGTCACCAGGATGGGGACGCTTTTGTCATTACATGGGTGACCAAAATCGTTGGAGTCACCAGGATGGAGACGATTTTGTCATTACTCAGTCACCAAGATGGGGACGCTCTTGTCATTACATGGGTGACCAAAATCAATAGAGTCACCAGGATGGAGACGCTTTTGTCATTACTCAGTCACCAAGATGGGGACGCTTTTGTCATTACATGGGTGACCAAAATCGTTGGAGTCACCAGGATGGAGACGCTTTTGTCATTACTCAGTCACCAAGATGGGGACGCTTTTGCCATTACATGGGTGACCAGAATCATTGAAGTCACCAGGATGGAGACGCTTTTGTCATTACTCTGTCACCAGGATGGAGACGCTTTTGTCATTACTCAGTCACCAAGATGGGGACGCTTTTGTCATTACATGGGTGACCAAAATCGTTGGAGTCACCAAGATGGGGACGCTTTTGTCATTACATGGGTGACCAAAATCGTTGGAGTCACCAGGATGGAGACGCTTTTGTCATTACTCAGTCACCAGGATGGGGACGCTTTTGTCATTACATGGGTGACCAAAATCGTTGGAGTCACCAGGATGGAGACGCTTTTGTCATTACTCAGTCACCAAGATGGGGACGCTTTTGTCATTACATGGGTGACCAAAATCGTTGGAGTCACCAGGATGGAGACGCTTTTGTCATTACTCAGTCACCAAGCAACAACAACAACTAACATTTAAGGTGTGGCAACCGCAAAGGGCTGCTAGGTCGAAACGACCAAACACACCATCGGATGGATCCAAACACAATGGCTTCCAGACCACCAACCAAGCAGTACTGATACCGAAACATGTATCCAGGCAAGACAGAGCCCATGATCAAGAACACCACCCACTCCTCCATCGGTTGCAATGGCATGGCAAACAATGACGATTACCACGGGCTGGAGATGTACAAGAACCATGCAAAGGACGGGGATGCATGGGACGGGGATGCATGGGACGGGGATGCATGGGACGGGGGCCCAAGATGGGGACGCTCTTGTCATTACATGGGTGACCAAAATCAATAGAGTCACCAGGATGGAGACGCTTTTGTCATTACTCTGTCACCAGGATGGGGACGCTTTTGTCATTACATGGGTGACCAAAATCGTTGGAGTCACCATGATGGAGACGCTTTTGTCATTACTCAGTCACCAAGATGGGGACGCTTTTGTCATTACATGGGTGACCAAAATCAATAGAGTCACCATGATGGAGACGCTTTTGTCATTACATGGGTGACCAGAATCATTGAAGTCACTAGGATGGAGACGCTTTTGTCATTACTCTGTCACCAGGATGGGGACGCTTTTGTCATTACATGGGTGACCAAAATCGTTGGAGTCACCAGGATGGAGACGCTTTTGTCATTACTCTGTCACCAGGATGGAGACGCTTTTGTCATTACTCAGTCACCAGGATGGGGACGCTTTTGTCATTACATGGGTGACCAAAATCGTTGGAGTCACCAGGATGGAGACGCTTTTGTCATTACTCAGTCCCCAAGATGGGGACGCTTTTGCCATTACATGGGTGACCAAAATCGTTGGAGTCACCAGGATGGAGACGCTTTTGTCATTACTCTGTCACCAGGATGGGGACGCTTTTGTCATTACATGGGTGACCAAAATCGTTGGAGTCACCAGGATGGAGACGCTTTTGTCATTACTCTGTCACCAAGATGGGGACGCTTTTGTCATTACATGGGTGACCAAAATCGTTGGAGTCATCAAGATGGAGACGCTTTTGTCATTACATGGGTGACCAGAATCATTGAAGTCACCAGGATGGAGACGCTTTTGTCATTACTCTGTCACCAGGATGGGGACGCTTTTGTCATTACATGGGTGACCAAAATCGTTGGAGTCACCAGGATGGAGACGCTTTTGTCATTACTCAGTCACCAGGATGGGGACGCTTTTGTCATTACATGGGTGACCAAAATCGTTGGAGTCACCAGGATGGAGACGCTTTTGTCATTTCTCAGTCACCAAGATGGGGACGCTCTTGTCATTACATGGGTGACCAAAATCAATAGAGTCACCATGATGGAGACGCTTTTGTCATTACTCAGTCACCAAGATGGGGACGCTTTTGTCATTACATGGGTGACCAAAATCGTTGGAGTCACCAGGATGGAGACGCTTTTGTCATTACTCAGTCACCAAGATGGGGACGCTTTTGTCATTACATGGGTGACCAAAATCGTTGGAGTCACCAAGATGGAGACGCTTTTGTCATTACATGGGTGACCAGAATCATTGAAGTCACTAGGATGGAGACGCTTTTGTCATTACTCTGTCACCAGGATGGGGACGCTTTTGTCATTACATGGGTGACCAAAATCGTTGGAGTCACCAGGATGGAGACGCTTTTGTCATTACTCAGTCACCAAGATGGGGACGCTCTTGTCATTACATGGGTGACCAGAATCATTGAAGTCACCAGGATGGAGACGCTTTTGTCATTACTCAGTCACCAAGATGGGGACGCTTTTGTCATTACATGGGTGACCAAAATCAATAGAGTCACCAGGATGGAGACGCTTTTGTCATTACTCAGTCACCAAGATGGGGACGCTTTTGTCATTACATGGGTGACCAAAATCAATAGAGTCACAAGGATGGAGACGCTTTTGTCATTACTCTGTCACCAGGATGGGGACGCTTTTGTCATTACATGGGTGACCAAAATCGTTGGAGTCACCAGGATGGAGACGCTTTTGTCATTACTCAGTCACCAGGATGGGGACGCTTTTGTCATTACATGGGTGACCAAAATCGTTGGAGTCACCAGGATGGAGACGCTTTTGTCATTACTCAGTCACCAGGATGGGGAAGCTTTTGTCATTACATGGGTGACCAGAATCATTGAAGTCACCAGGATGGAGACGCTTTTGTCATTACTCTGTCACCAGGATGGGGACGCTTTTGTCATTACATGGGTGACCAAAATCGTTGGAGTCACCAGGATGGAGACGCTTTTGTCATTACTCAGTCACCAGGATGGGGACGCTTTTGTCATTACATGGGTGACCAAAATCGTTGGAGTCACCAGGATGGAGACGCTTTTGTCATTACTCAGTCACCAAGATGGGGACGCTCTTGTCATTACATGGGTGACCAAAATCGTTGGAGTCACCAGGATGGAGACGCTTTTGTCATTACTCAGTCACCAGGATGGGGACGCTTTTGTCATTACATGGGTGACCAAAATCGTTGGAGTCACCAGGATGGAGACGCTTTTGTCATTACTCAGTCACCAAGATGGGGACGCTCTTGTCATTACATGGGTGACCAAAATCATTGAAGTCACCAGGATGGAGACGCTTTTGTCATTACTCAGTCACCAAGATGGGGACGCTTTTGTCATTACATGGGTGACCAAAATCGTTGGAGTCACCAAGATGGAGACGCTTTTGTCATTACATGGGTGACCAGAATCATTGAAGTCACCAGGATGGAGACGCTTTTGTCATTACTCTGTCACCAGGATGGGGACGCTTTTGTCATTACATGGGTGACCAAAATCGTTGGAGTCACCAGGATGGAGACGCTTTTGTCATTACTCAGTCACCAGGATGGGGACGCTTTTGTCATTACATGGGTGACCAAAATCGTTGGAGTCACCAGGATGGAGACGCTTTTGTCATTACTCAGTCACCAGGATGGGGACGCTCTTGTCATTACATGGGTGACCAAAATCAATAGAGTCACCAGGATGGAGACGCTTTTGTCATTACTCAGTCACCAAGATGGGGACGCTTTTGTCATTCCATGGGTGACCAGAATCATTGAAGTCACCAGGATGGAGACGCTTTTGTCATTACTCAGTCACCAAGATGGGGACGCTTTTGTCATTACATGGGTGACCAAAATCGTTGGAGTCACCAAGATGGAGACGCTTTTGTCATTACATGGGTGACCAGAATCATTGAAGTCACCAGGATGGAGACGCTTTTGTCATTACTCAGTCACCAGGATGGGGACGCTTTTGTCATTACATGGGTGACCAAAATCGTTGGAGTCACCAGGATGGAGACGCTTTTGTCATTACTCAGTCACCAAGATGGGGACGCTCTTGTCATTACATGGGTGACCAAAATCAATAGAGTCACCATGATGGAGACGCTTTTGTCATTACTCAGTCACCAGGATGGAGACGCTTTTGTCATTACATGGGTGACCAGAATCATTGAAGTCACTAGGATGGAGACACTTTTGTCATTACTCTGTCACCAGGATGGGGACGCTTTTGTCATTACATGGGTGACCAAAATCGTTGGAGTCACCAGGATGGAGACGCTTTTGTCATTACTCAGTCACTAAGATGGAGACGCTTTTGTCATTACATGGGTGACCAGAATCATTGAAGTCACTAGGATGGAGACACTTTTGTCATTACTCTGTCACCAGGATGGGGACGCTTTTGTCATTACATGGGTGACCAAAATCGTTGGAGTCACCAAGATGGAGACGCTTTTGTCATTACATGGGTGACCAGAATCATTGAAGTCACCAGGATGGAGACGCTTTTGTCATTACTCTGTCACCAGGATGGAGACGCTTTTGTCATTACTCAGTCACCAGGATGGGGACGCTTTTGTCATTACATGGGTGACCAAAATCGTTGGAGTCACCAGGATGGAGACGCTTTTGTCATTACTCAGTCACCAAGATGGGGACGCTTTTGCCATTACATGGGTGACCAAAATCGTTGGAGTCACCAGGATGGAGACGCTTTTGTCATTACTCTGTCACCAGGATGGGGACGCTTTTGTCATTACATGGGTGACCAAAATCGTTGGAGTCACCAGGATGGAGACGCTTTTGTCATTACTCTGTCACCAAGATGGGGACGCTTTTGTCATTACATGGGTGACCAAAATCGTTGGAGTCACCAGGATGGAGACGCTTTTGTCATTACTCAGTCACCAGGATGGGGACGCTTTTGTCATTACATGGGTGACCAAAATCGTTGGAGTCACCAGGATGGAGACGATTTTGTCATTACTCAGTCACCAGGATGGGGACGCTTTTGTCATTACATGGGTGACCAAAATCGTTGGAGTCACCATGATGGAGACGATTTTGTCATTACTCAGTCACCAAGATGGGGACGCTCTTGTCATTACATGGGTGACCAAAATCAATAGAGTCACCAGGATGGAGACGCTTTTGTCATTACTCAGTCACCAAGATGGGGACGCTTTTGCCATTACATGGGTGACCAGAATCATTGAAGTCACCAGGATGGAGACGCTTTTGTCATTACTCTGTCACCAGGATGGAGACGCTTTTGTCATTACTCAGTCACCAAGATGGGGACGCTTTTGTCATTACATGGGTGACCAAAATCGTTGGAGTCACCAAGATGGGGACGCTTTTGTCATTACATGGGTGACCAAAATCGTTGGAGTCACCAGGATGGAGACGCTTTTGTCATTACTCAGTCACCAGGATGGGGACGCTTTTGTCATTACATGGGTGACCAAAATCGTTGGAGTCACCAGGATGGAGACGCTTTTGTCATTACTCAGTCACCAAGATGGGGACGCTTTTGTCATTACATGGGTGACCAAAATCGTTGGAGTCACCAGGATGGAGACGCTTTTGTCATTACTCAGTCACCAAGCAACAACAACAACAAACATTTAAGGTGTGGCAACCGCAAAGGGCTGCTAGGTCGAAACGACCAAACACACCATCGGATGGATCCAAACACAATGGCTTCCAGACCACCAACCAAGCAGTACTGATACCGAAACATGTATCCAGGCAAGACAGAGCCCATGATCAAGAACACCACCCACTCCTCCATCGGTTGCAATGGCATGGCAAACAATGACGATTACCACGGGCTGGAGATGTACAAGAACCATGCAAAGGACGGGGATGCATGGGACGGGGATGCATGGGACGGGGGCCCAAGATGGGGACGCTCTTGTCATTACATGGGTGACCAAAATCAATAGAGTCACCAGGATGGAGACGCTTTTGTCATTACTCAGTCACCAAGATGGGGACGCTTTTGTCATTACATGGGTGACCAAAATCAATAGAGTCACCAGGATGGAGACGCTTTTGTCATTACTCTGTCACCAGGATGGAGACGCTTTTGTCATTACTCATTCACCAGGATGGGGACGCTTTTGTCATTACATGGGTGACCAAAATCGTTGGAGTCACCAAGATGGAGACGCTTTTGTCATTACTCAGTCACCAGGATGGGGACGCTTTTGTCATTACATGGGTGACCAAAATCGTTGGAGTCACCATGATGGAGACGCTTTTGTCATTACTCAGTCACCAAGATGGGGACGCTCTTGTCATTACATGGGTGACCAAAATCAATAGAGTCACCAGGATGGAGACGCTTTTGTCATTACTCTGTCACCAGGATGGGGACGCTTTTGTCATTACATGGGTGACCAAAATCGTTGGAGTCACCAGGATGGAGACGCTTTTGTCATTACTCAGTCACCAGGATGGGGACGCTTTTGTCATTACATGGGTGACCAAAATCGTTGGAGTCACCAGGATGGAGACGCTTTTGTCATTACTCAGTCACCAAGATGGGGACGCTCTTGTCATTACATGGGTGACCAAAATCAATAGAGTCACCAGGATGGAGACGCTTTTGTCATTACTCAGTCACCAAGATGGGGACGCTTTTGTCATGACATGGGTGACCAAAATCGTTGGAGTCACCAAGATGGAGACGCTTTTGTCATTACATGGGTGACCAGAATCATTGAAGTCACTAGGATGGAGACGCTTTTGTCATTACTCTGTCACCAGGATGGGGACGCTTTTGTCATTACATGGGTGACCAAAATCGTTGGAGTCACCAGGATGGAGACGCTTTTGTCATTACTCAGTCACCAAGATGGGGACGCTCTTGTCATTACATGGGTGACCAGAATCATTGAAGTCACCAGGATGGAGACGCTTTTGTCATTTCTCAGTCACCAAGATGGGGACGCTTTTATCATTACATGGGTGACCAAAATCAATAGAGTCACCAGGATGGAGACGCTTTTGTCATTACTCAGTCACCAAGATGGGGACGCTTTTGTCATTACATGGGTGACCAAAATCAATAGAGTCACCAGGATGGAGACGCTTTTGTCATTACTCTGTCACCAGGATGGGGACGCTTTTGTCATTACATGGGTGACCAAAATCGTTGGAGTCACCAGGATGGAGACGCTTTTGTCATTACTCAGTCACCAGGATGGGGACGCTTTTGTCATTACATGGGTGACCAGAATCATTGAAGTCACCAGGATGGAGACGCTTTTGTCATTACTCTGTCACCAGGATGGGGACGCTTTTGTCATTACATGGGTGACCAAAATCGTTGGAGTCACCAGGATGGAGACGCTTTTGTCATTACTCAGTCACCAGGATGGGGACGCTTTTGTCATTACATGGGTGACCAAAATCGTTGGAGTCACCAGGATGGAGACGCTTTTGTCATTACTCAGTCACCAAGATGGGGACGCTCTTGTCATTACATGGGTGACCAAAATCGATAGAGTCACCAGGATGGAGACGCTTTTGTCATTACTCAGTCACCAAGATGGGGACGCTTTTGTCATTACATGGGTGACCAAAATCGTTGGAGTCACCAAGATGGAGACGCTTTTGTCATTACATGGGTGACCAGAATCATTGAAGTCACCAGGATGGAGACGCTTTTGTCATTACTCTGTCACCAGGATGGGGACGCTTTTGTCATTACATGGGTGACCAAAATCGTTGGAGTCACCAGGATGGAGACGCTTTTGTCATTACTCAGTCACCAAGATGGGGACGCTCTTGTCATTACATGGGTGACCAGAATCATTGAAGTCACCAGGATGGAGACGCTTTTGTCATTTCTCAGTCACCAAGATGGGGACGCTTTTATCATTACATGGGTGACCAAAATCAATAGAGTCACCAGGATGGAGACGCTTTTGTCATTACTCAGTCACCAAGATGGGGACGCTTTTGTCATTACATGGGTGACCAAAATCAATAGAGTCACCAGGATGGAGACGCTTTTGTCATTACTCTGTCACCAGGATGGGGACGCTTTTGTCATTACATGGGTGACCAAAATCGTTGGAGTCACCAGGATGGAGACGCTTTTGTCATTACTCTGTCACCAGGATGGGGACGCTTTTGTCATTACATGGGTGACCAAAATCGTTGGAGTCACCAGGATGGAGACGCTTTTGTCATTACTCAGTCACCAGGATGGGGACGCTTTTGTCATTACATGGGTGACCAGAATCATTGAAGTCACCAGGATGGAGACGCTTTTGTCATTACTCTGTCACCATGATGGGGACGCTTTTGTCATTACATGGGTGACCAAAATCGTTGGAGTCACCAGGATGGAGACGCTTTTGTCATTACTCAGTCACCAGGATGGGGACGCTTTTGTCATTACATGGGTGACCAAAATCGTTGGAGTCACCAGGATGGAGACGCTCTTGTCATTACATGGGTGACCAAAATCAATAGAGTCACCAGGATGGAGACGCTTTTGTCATTACTCAGTCACCAAGATGGGGACGCTTTTGTCATTACATGGGTGACCAAAATCGTTGGAGTCACCAGGATGGAGACGCTTTTGTCATTACTCAGTCACCAAGATGGGGACGCTTTTGTCATGACATGGGTGACCAAAATCGTTGGAGTCACCAAGATGGAGACGCTTTTGTCATTACATGGGTGACCAGAATCATTGAAGTCACTAGGATGGAGACGCTTTTGTCATTACTCTGTCACCAGGATGGGGACGCTTTTGTCATTACATGGGTGACCAAAATCGTTGGAGTCACCAGGATGGAGACGCTTTTGTCATTACTCAGTCACCAAGATGGGGACGCTCTTGTCATTACATGGGTGACCAGAATCATTGAAGTCACCAGGATGGAGACGCTTTTGTCATTTCTCAGTCACCAAGATGGGGACGCTTTTATCATTACATGGGTGACCAAAATCAATAGAGTCACCAGGATGGAGACGCTTTTGTCATTACTCAGTCACCAAGATGGGGACGCTTTTGTCATTACATGGGTGACCAAAATCAATAGAGTCACCAGGATGGAGACGCTTTTGTCATTACTCTGTCACCAGGATGGGGACGCTTTTGTCATTACATGGGTGACCAAAATCGTTGGAGTCACCAGGATGGAGACGCTTTTGTCATTACTCAGTCACCAGGATGGGGACGCTTTTGTCATTACATGGGTGACCAGAATCATTGAAGTCACCAGGATGGAGACGCTTTTGTCATTACTCTGTCACCAGGATGGGGACGCTTTTGTCATTACATGGGTGACCAAAATCGTTGGAGTCACCAGGATGGAGACGCTTTTGTCATTACTCAGTCACCAGGATGGGGACGCTTTTGTCATTACATGGGTGACCAAAATCGTTGGAGTCACCAGGATGGAGACGCTTTTGTCATTACTCAGTCACCAAGATGGGGACGCTCTTGTCATTACATGGGTGACCAAAATCGATAGAGTCACCAGGATGGAGACGCTTTTGTCATTACTCAGTCACCAAGATGGGGACGCTTTTGTCATTACATGGGTGACCAAAATCGTTGGAGTCACCAAGATGGAGACGCTTTTGTCATTACATGGGTGACCAGAATCATTGAAGTCACCAGGATGGAGACGCTTTTGTCATTACTCTGTCACCAGGATGGGGACGCTTTTGTCATTACATGGGTGACCAAAATCGTTGGAGTCACCAGGATGGAGACGCTTTTGTCATTACTCAGTCACCAGGATGGGGACGCTTTTGTCATTACATGGGTGACCAAAATCGTTGGAGTCACCAGGATGGAGACGCTTTTGTCATTTCTCAGTCACCAAGATGGGGACGCTCTTGTCATTACATGGGTGACCAAAATCAATAGAGTCACCAGGATGGAGACGCTTTTGTCATTACTCAGTCACCAAGATGGGGACGCTCTTGTCATTACATGGGTGACCAAAATCGATAGAGTCACCAGGATGGAGACGCTTTTGTCATTACTCAGTCACCAAGATGGGGACGCTTTTGTCATTACATGGGTGACCAAAATCGTTGGAGTCACCAAGATGGAGACGCTTTTGTCATTACATGGGTGACCAGAATCATTGAAGTCACCAGGATGGAGACGCTTTTGTCATTACTCAGTCACCAGGATGGGGACGCTTTTGTCATTACATGGGTGACCAAAATCGTTGGAGTCACCAGGATGGAGACGCTCTTGTCATTACTCAGTCACCAAGATGGGGACGCTCTTGTCATTACATGGGTGACCAAAATCAATAGAGTCACCAGGATGGAGACGCTTTTCTCATTACTCAGTCACCAAGATGGGGACGCTTTTGTCAGTACATGGGTGACCAAAATCAATAGAGTCACCAGGATGGAGACGCTTTTGTCATTACTCAGTCACCAGGATGGAGACGCTTTTGTCATTACATGGGTGACCAGAATCATTGAAGTCACTAGGATGGAGACACTTTTGTCATTACTCTGTCACCAAGATGGGGACGCTTTTGTCATTACATGGGTGACCAAAATCGTTGGAGTCACCAGGATGGAGACGCTTTTGTCATTACTCAGTCACCAAGATGGAGACGCTTTTGTCATTACATGGGTGACCAGAATCATTGAAGTCACTAGGATGGAGACGCTTTTGTCATTACTCTGTCACCAGGATGGGGACGCTTTTGTCATTACATGGGTGACCAAAATCGTTGGAGTCCCCAGGATGGAGACGCTTTTGTCATTTCTCAGTCACCAAGATGGGGACGCTTTTGTCATTACATGGGTGACCAAAATCGTTGGAGTCACCAAGATGGAGACGCTTTTGTCATTACATGGGTGACCAGAATCATTGAAGTCACTAGGATGGAGACGCTTTTGTCATTACTCTGTCACCAGGATGGGGACGCTTTTGTCATTACATGGGTGACCAAAATCGTTGGAGTCACCAGGATGGAGACGCTTTTGTCATTACTCAGTCACCAAGATGGGGACGCTCTTGTCATTACATGGGTGACCAGAATCATTGAAGTCACTAGGATGGAGACGCTTTTGTCATTACTCTGTCACCAGGATGGGGACGCTTTTGTCATTACATGGGTGACCAAAATCGTTGGAGTCACCAGGATGGAGACGCTTTTGTCATTACTCAGTCACCAAGATGGGGACGCTCTTGTCATTACATGGGTGACCAGAATCATTGAAGTCACTAGGATGGAGACGCTTATGTCATTACTCTGTCACCATTTCCCCGCTCTCCCACTCCCTCCCATCACTCTTCCTCTAAAGACCTCTCACTCGTACCCTGGCTCTCTTTCCACTTGCCTCCCTCGTACCCTCACCCTCACATGGGTGACCAGAATCATTGGAGTCACCAGGATGGAGACGCTTTTGTCATTACTCAGTCACCAGGATGGAGACGCTTTTGTCATTACATGGGTGACCAGAATCATTGAAGTCACTAGGATGGAGACGCTTTTGTCATTACTCTGTCACCAGGATGGGGACGCTTTTGTCATTACATGGGTGACCAAAATCGTTGGAGTCACCACGATGGAGACGCTTTTGTCATTACTCAGTCACCAAGATGGGGACGCTTTTGTCATTACATGGGTGACCAAAATCGTTGGAGTCACCAGGATGGAGACGCTTTTGTCATTACTCAGTCACCAAGATGGGGACGCTTTTGTCATTACATGGGTGACCAAAATCGTTTGGAGTCACCAAGATGGAGACGCTTTTGTCATTACATGGGTGACCAAAATCGTTGGAGTCACCAGGATGGAGACGCTTTTGTCATTACTCAGTCACCAAGATGGGGACGCTTTTGTCATTACATGGGTGACCAAAATCGTTTGGAGTCACCAAGATGGAGACGCTTTTGTCATTACATGGGTGACCAGAATCATTGAAGTCACTAGGATGGAGACGCTTTTGTCATTACTTTGTCACCAGGATGGGGACGCTTTTGTCATTACATGGGTGACCAAAATCGTTGGAGTCACCAGGATGGAGACGCTTTTGTCATTACTCAGTCACCAAGATGGGGACGCTTTTGTCATTACATGGGTGACCGTGGGAAGTTCAAAAGAAACTTGACACCTAAACCCCATTGCACATGCCAACACCTTGGGCTTTAGTAGCTTGCATATAGATGTTAAGGTTGGTATGGGCAACGCCGTCCCCTTCACAACCCCTCTGCCACCCCCCTGTCTTCCCGTCCTCTTTCCTCTCCCTCCCCCCATTTCCAACCCACCCCCTCTGTCCCACCTGTTCTCCCCGTTATCTTTGTTCAACTCCCTCTCTCCCCAGCCTCTGCCTCCTTCCCTCCCACCTCCCTCCCCACCCCCTCTTTCCCTCCCCTTCCCTCTCCCCTCCCTCACCCTTCCGTCCCACCTCTTCTCCCCTCCCCCCTACTCCGCGCCTCTCTGTCCCCCCCCCTCTCTACCTCCCCTTGTCCCCCTCCCCGCCCCAGCCCCCCCACCTGCCCGCTCCTGTACCCCACCAGCCTCCAGAATAGAGCTCCCTGCTACCAGCCCGCGCTCTCCCTCGCCCCGCTCTCCCCCCCCCTCACCTGCCCGCTCCTGTCCCTCATCAGCCTCCAGCACAGAGCTTCCCGCCACCGGCCTGCCCGCAAAGCGCCCCACCTGCCCGTCCCCCCCCTTGCCCACCCATTTCCCCTCACCTGCCCGCTCCTGTCCCCCACCAGCCTCCAGCACAGAGCTTCCCGCCACCGGCCTGCCCTCAGAACCACCACCACCACCAGCTGCTGCTCTGGTGTACCTACTACTAGGTGCTGGTGGTGCTGGTGCTTCCCCCGCTAGGGCTACCATCCCTGCTGCTGCCTTGTACATCTGAGCACGAAGTGCCATATTCCTCTGGACCTCAGGGTTCTTGCATAGGTAAAACAGAGCCTCCTATTTAGGGAGGGGATGGATGGAGCGAATGCAAATGAGAAATGCAAAGGATGTAAGAAACGAGGAGTTGATGGTAAAGTAGAAGGCTGGATGACCATACAGAGAACATATGCAATGCAACCACTAGGGTCAGGGATGATGTCATGCCCTCCTCATGATTAATTACTATATGATTATGTGGAAAGACATTGAGTAGATAGCAATCACATGGATCATCCTATCTGCACACACCATGCTGCAACCGTTTTTGTTGGGACCTAGGGCATGACCCTTCATATGCCATAGCAGGAGTGCCCTAGGCCCAGGTAAACAGCTCCAACCGCCTCCAACCCATATTCCTCCAAGACTCCCAAGTTTGCCCCATAACCCAACTCACAACTTCTTCATCTAACCGTGTGATCCACTTCATTGCACCAATGCACAACAGCTGCTGATCCTCCATCCTCTTACACACCCTCTCCCCTCCCCTTACAATAACATCCCACTGTACTCCCCTCTCCCCATACATTTGTAACCCCACTTCAGCTGTTCAGGAATCAGTTCATACTCCACCAACTAAACCTCAATCACAGCAATGTAAACCAACGATGCTACATTTCTCCCCCTCATCACAACATATCACCACCCTTGCACGCCTCTTTAAACAAAACATCCTTGATACCTTCTACTTTTTCCCTCCTCCCTCTCTTCCCACTCTTCACTCTCCCACCCTGGAGCCACCCACTGCCCCACCCACCTCCTTCCATTCTCCCCTTTCCCTGTGGCTTCTGCACCCACCCTCCCCACATCTAACACCCTCTCTCTGCCCAAAGAACCTACTCTGCTCATCCCCTATCCTCTCACACCCTCTCCCTCCCTCGCCTTACCATAACATCCTACCATTCTCCCTTCACCCCATACTCACATTTGCCACCCACTCCAGCTGTTTAGCGTTTACCTCATACTCCACCAGCTGAACCCCAATCACAGTAGCAAATGGCGCCACCGTACCGTCTCCACAGTCTATCTTGCCGCTGACACCATTGACCTGCTGCCCTTTCCCAGGCAGGGTTGTTGCAGTGTCTCCCTTCAGACGAAGCAGCACGCGCTCAAATGTCTCCCGCGCATGAGCAGCAGCCTGAGATGAGCGAAAACACACCAATCAGATCAAGCAATGGATCAATCAATTGATCAACCAATGAACCAAGCAACCAATGAACCAATCAATGAACAAATGATTTAATCAAAATTGAAAAAGCAGCAGCCTGAGATGAGCAAAACATAGCAATCAGATGAATACCGGTATATCTCTCCACCCTGCCTGGCTTCTTGCCGACGGTGCAATACTTTGGACCACAGGAGGAGCTGCTCCCAGACGGTTTGCCCAATCGTGGCCTGAGAATTGAATTTTCGCCTCAGATGTCGACTTCAGACTTAGAGTGCGATTGAGGTGGTAGTCTAGCTCTTATAGGGGACTGGTTTCCAATTGGACTTGCCGCAGCCTGTACAGGCATCCAATTGTTATGTATAAACATACATTGACATACCCCCTCCCCCCTTGCAACCCCTGAATCTCCCTGTGCCCAAGATTCTCCATGGAAGCCCGTCCAACCTTTCTCCTCCTGACCTGGCCTCCCCACCCTTCTTCTCCCCTCCCCTCCACCTCCCTCCCCCCCCCCTCCCCCCCCCCCCCACACCTGTGTCTGAGTCATTCCAGCTTGTCTCAGCACCTGTGTCATCCCCCTAAGACCCCCCTTGTGTCTGGCTGCCTTCCCACCCCCCTCCCCCCTTCTCCCCCCCCCATCCCCTCCACCCCCCCCCACCTGTGTCTGACTCATTCCAGCTTGTCTCAGCACCTGTGTCATCCCCCTGAGAGGACCAACACCAGTAGCACGTGACATGGCAGAATATGCCAAACCCTCCGCTAAAGTCCTGCACACATACAAAACACACACACACACAAAAAGAGTGGACGCCAAGGTCGGACTTGCCATGCAAGCAGACCCATTCAATGCCAATGAATACCACCAGTGGACTGAATTCTTTATCACCCTCTTAATCAATATTGTAAGATCAACATCTTTTATCCACCATGCAAGCAGCGCCATCCGATCAAACCCAGGACCCCCCGTGGGATGAGTTCAAATGAACACTTGTTTCAGGCGGTTTAACAAAAGGAAACATATAAGACATATAAGAAAGAAAGATGTATGATAGGACGAGTGGCCCCAGGGGGGTATCTCAGATGAAGCTAGAAGAAGGAGATGCTGCATGAAGGAGCTCCAGTGGATGCACTGCATGCTGACTTTGCTAGTATAGTAGCCACCTGCATTCGACTGCAGAAAAACAGCATCTGGCATCGCAGAGCATCCCGTCTCTCCGATTCCACTCTCTTCCAACCCTGCTTCCCAGCCAAACCTCCACCTACCGTACTGAGTCGCCTACCCGTCCACCTTGTCCCTCCATATTCCTCTCTATTTACAGCAGGATGTAATGTCCAGGTCTTATCATGGACACCCGCATCCTTACCCCTCCCCACACACTTCTCCTTCGATCTTCCTCCCCTCCCTCCTCCCCACTTCCTCCCCTTGACCCCCCTCCCCCACACCCTTCCCCCTGACCCTTCTTCCCGTCCCCACACCCCACACATACTCCTCCCTACTTACAGCAGAACATGATCTCCTGGTCTCAACATGGACACCCGTGCCCTTCCCCCCCCCTAACACCCTTCCCGTTCAAACTCCCTCCTCCCCCCTCCGAGCCTGCCCCCTTCCTCTCCCCCGACCTTCCCTCCCCATACCCTCCCCCCTGACCACCCCTCCCGTCCCCACACATCACACATATTCACCCGTACTTACAGCAGCATGTACTCTGCTGGTCTCATCATATACACCCACATCCTTCCCCTTCAAATTCCCTTGTCCCGCCTTGCAGCCTCCCCCTTCCTGCCCCCCACCTCCCCTCCCCACACCCTTCTCCAAGCACCCCTCGCCTCCCCCTGACCTCCCCTTCCTTTCACGCCACACATCCTCCCCCCGTACTTACAGCAGCATGTAGTCTGCTGGTCTCAGCATAGACACGCGCACACTTCCCCCTCCAGGGCGCTCCTGCATCCTGAAGTTCCTGCTGTCTGCCACCATGCTGTGTACTGCAGCTACCAGAGCAGGCTCAATGCCAGGTGAAGACACCACCCAGCCAGCACGGGGAGACATGCACATGGTGTAAGAAATATTCCATGGAAAGAAGAATGGCTCTGGCTACGCCCTTATGGCTGCTAAATTGAGCTACCATCTACCCAGCCTGCACCTGTGACGCATGTAGGGGAGACATGCAGCTGATGTAGGAATTCATTTATAAAGGAAGGGATGGTTCTGGCTACATGTCTATAGCTGCTATCTTGACCTACCATCGACCCAGCCTGCATGTAGGGGAGAACTACACAAGGAAAGTTGAATGGAGGTGGCTACGACTATCTTCTGATCAGTTATAGGGTCCGATACGGCCAACCAACCAAGGAGTTGGGTCCCAACATCATGCATAGCTGAGAATACTTTATTCTCTTTTGTGCATGCTCTTAACTTCAGCTAAAACAGCCTCTCACTGGCACCTGCCATGCATGTACACCACACAGCCTCAAGACCCTCACAGACATAATGCATAGGACGCATGAGCGCATAATGTGCGGATTTTGACTGGAAGATGGCCCGCTTGAAGTCAGAGGGAGCAAAAGAATCTGCAGCTTGATACATTGCTATGGTGTGTCGCCTTCAACACTTTTTTGTGCCTTGCATGCTGCTCCAGGTATGCTACTTTAACTCAACAACACTCAGAAGGTGTGCTTCCCACTGAGGCTGGTTTCCATGTGCAGCAGCACCCCATGGATGCCACCTTCAAGGGCCTAAAGCAATGCTACTGCTTGATATGGACCATGCCAAAATGCCATTTTTTTGAATTGTCCACAGACAGCTGCTCAGAGGGCAAATTTCCTGTAAGGCTGATTTCTCCTTTTACCATTGCTTTTGCTGCTGCTTTTGATACTGCTGCAAGCCAACAGTGCTTCTATGGACCCCAAAATGCTCCTGCAGCCCTTCCTTGCATCGGCCCCTGACAAGCGAGGCATTGACCCCACTCTCCAAGCTTCCATATGGTTAAATGAACCTGGATCTGCAGGACTCACAAACCGAATTTTACCCTGTACCTTCTGCAGTGGCGCGTATCCACTTGGCCATGCCATGCAACTGAGATTTTTGGTCATTTTTCTCCAACAGGACCTGTGGGATAAGGGGCAACGCAACACATCTCCTTTATTGCCTAGCTGCTCACAGGGGGCTAAGCAAGAGACTGCAGGGTGGTTCTCTGGTAAGTTCTGAGAGTTCAGTCAAAACTCGTCAAAGAAAGTTTGTTACAAGATAGGCACCTGGAAATCCTCATGGGCAACAACAGGAGACAGACAAGAGCATGCGCAGAAGAGTAGCTGGATATGTGAGGGGCATGTGGTGCAGCCGAAGGCCTGTGAGGATTCTAAAAACCTGGTGATCTGTATGCCTCTCAGGTCGCTGGACCTTGCAGCTGGTTGAGGTAAACAGCGTGCTGCAAGTAGGCACCAACGCGCTACAGCACTCTCTGTATCATATGTATTTCATTGTTATAAGCGATTATGTACAGTTCTCATGTACCGCGTATGTAAGTGTCGACGTGGTCCGGACGTGGGCATGCGAACTTATGCACTGGACCACGTTACCCCAGAATGACAGCAAGTCTAGGTGCCGAGGTACAAGCTTTCACACAAGGCAGATTAGAAAAGGCACGCCCCTCCTCTGGCAATGAGCGGAGTAACAGATCATTCCGACAGGAGGCTTCTAGCCTCACCAGAGCTTCTTGCGCGAGCAAGGCAGCCTTCAGGGCCTGCTTCTCCCGCCAGGTCCTTTCAGACTCTGGAATATCTTGAAGAGACTGAAGGGGGTTTCCCGCATCCTGAAAGCCTATGCCAGTTCCTGTGTTCATGCTCTATGCCTGGTCCCGGGGGCGGAAACAAAGCAGGAGAAGTGCAAAACCAAAAGGGTACAGGCTGTTAGGTTATTCCTTTAGGGACAAATGTAGCTGCGTCTATGTATGTTGACGGGTCTGGTCAGGATTTTACAACCTGGTTGAACTGTGAGTGAGGAGTGTGCCGTCCTGCACGAGTGCCAACGGCCTTTCTGCCCCAATTGTGGGCGCCGATGAAGATACTTGGCTCCTTTGGACTCGTATGCATTCTATCGCATGTCCCGGCCCCTTGGTAACTCCCTTGGTGTTCTTCACTAATGAACATCCACTGCACACTCCCAGTGTGAATACTAGTACACGATGCACTTTCCGATATAGGCCACGGACACTCTATGGGACAAAATCAAGCTCGGCAAGGTTAAGCTGCACAAACGTCCCTGGCATTTGATAGATCAACGTATCTGGGACATGCTCAGCTCCACCCCTTCAATCGGTGGGGTGCCTGAAAAACAGCAGCAGCACCCTGGTTTCGTAGGTGTAGCAACATAGCTTGGGAAAGCTCCCGGGGTATGCCTAAATATAAGGATGTTCTGATGAAATCGGAAATTCAAGACAGCCAACAACTCCATAAAGGCGAAGGTGCCTGCCCAAGACCACGATTCTCCACGCACGGCACATCCATTTTGAATTAATTCCAAGACAGTAAACACAGCAATTCAACACCCTTCCGGCGTCACTACAAGCCCCACCCCTGCTGAGCTTGCAGGTGCTCTCACAACATACACACAAGACCGCAAATGGCCCCACAACTTTGCAGCCGTGTAGTGCTTGGATTAGAGGAAGGGTTGGGGTGACAGGAGGACCCTGAATAGCTTTCTTTTTATACCATCCCTACCATACTACCAGCATGCATTGAGACTCTATCGCTGGACATACAAAACTCTCTGCCTTGCTGCAGTCAACCAGGCAGCATCAATCTCTTATTGCCAATCCCCCATCCACAAGCAAACATCTCAACACTATGTCACGCACATGCAGGGCCACAAGCTGGCTCTTAGTGCACAAGAACTAGCATGCGCACGATTAATTGTAATGTACCAAACAACCTGCATATATAGTGATCACACGGCCCTGCAGCAAATCTATGGATGGCCACTCGAACAGTCGCTCCAAAGCTGTGTCTGTCCTGCAGCAAAAACCCCAGCTACCGCTTTCAGACTCAACAGGACTCATCTTTAATCGGACAACAGAAGCAGCAATCTCACAGGCACCTGGCCGCAATTTCAAGATCACACAGTGAGAGCCAGCTCAAGAGCTCACCCGCAAATTTCCCTGTTCAGATTTGACTGGTCACATCCACAGACCACTGTGCTTCTTACAAGTGCAAGCACAGAAAGTCGCCCCAATGAAATGTACCCTATGCACAGTCACAGGGCACTCATAGCATTTGATTGCGGCTAGTCTGCATGTATCACTTGCTAGTGAGTCCAGTCATCTACTTGTCACTAGTGTGTCAGTGCCTATCAAGGCATCTCTGTCTAACACGCCTCAGAGATCAGGATGGCAACAGTGCCCATACCGCACCAAATTGGCAGCCTACTACACGCCTACAAGCCTACCAAAAATACAGAAGTTGCCTTACTCCCAACCTGTAAGGACTGATGCTTGCTTGTCTGCCCATTCCTTGCTGCATTGCAGCAACACATGGCAACCCTAGCCAGATCAACAGGCTTTCAGCAGGCACCATGATACACAACGGTGACAATGTCACCTCCATCCTCCCTGCACGCGCACAGATTGCGCTTCTCACCAGCTCATGATTACATACAGATAAAAAATCCTGAAAGCAGAGTCGCATACATTCTGGGAGGATGATACTTGCCTCCACTCAGATCACATGGTATAAGCTATTCCCCGCATAAAGTACGTACACATCTCCAGCGCATCACACATTCAGAGCACTTCTGGCTTTTCTACCGTCTTGTACCCAAGCTGCACCTTCACAAAAGACACACTGTAGAATACTACGGAGCTGTAAGCACTTTGAGTTTGTCATAACACACACTGCCGCGGCAACAAAAGGCCACTTCATCAGCGGTGCTCGAGCAACGCCATGTGCTAGCCAGAGGTACGAAAAAACATTTGTGTGCTAGCGTTTGCAGGTCTACTGTTGTTTACTACCTAGCCTGCACTTCCATGTCAAAAGCCATTCACAGAAATCAAAGGACTAAGAGCTCTGATTCTAGCAGGGGTGCTAAGCTGTGGCTTTCATCGCTCAACAACACCTGCTAGATCCCTACATGGCCCTACACCTGTCAATCAGCCTCAAGCTCTGCTTCCCTTTCTGCATGTGAGACCCCGGCGCATGTGCAGATCCCCAAACATGAATGAAGCAAAGCCAATCAGTGTCACCGTCCATTTAACTGCCCGTTCCGGCAATGCCTGCATCGCAGCCAAACACAAAGCCTTTTGTGGACACAGGCGATGCTACAACATACAAAACGGAAGTGTAACCCCAACCTATAAGTCACGCACGCGCTGACCAGCAGAGATACTATCGCCTATGAATGCCACATCACAGGCTGTTCACAACTACACAGCTAGGAATAACTGCTCCTTAACAACGATCTTGAAAATAATCGATTGACTGCAACATCCAGAATTGGAAGTGCAAGCCTAGCTGTAGTCTCAACACCACAATGAAAGCCCTGGCATCGGTTTTAACCAATGCTGATTGCTGCCAAACACAATTTGGCTATGTTTGCATGGCAAACCTCCCACCAGCAAGGGATTGCATGCATGTAGCACAAAATGCATACATGCAATTGTATTACCTAACCAATCTGACTACCATCACAGACAATTGGCCGACCCATTGCAATCCCCCCCCATGTTTCCTGCTCAAACAGCGACTTACAAACTGCAGAAGCAGGAAAGTAAGTGAACCCCAGTCAGCGCTTATCTGCTCAGCTTGCTCTCCATGCGAGAACACAAAGTACAAGATGGACTGCGCACACCAGCCAAGGCATATGCCCTGCTAGTTATGAAGCTGCACATCTTTAAAAGAGCGAGCCCCACCACAGAAATATGTGGACATACTGACATACATCTGACAGGCAAATGGCTGCCGTAACACTGTCCACCCATGAGCAGTAAACGTGCCATTCAAGACTTGCACGTCAAGAGACTGGCAAACGTCCAAGGCCACTCCTAAGTCAGTTGGTTCCCGTCAAAGTCATCCCCTCCATGATCTGTCATGTGCACTCTGGATCGCATGTAAGCTTTCCTCCAAAATGATGATATGACAACCCAATGGTGAAGCAATGACATGAGAAGACAGCATAACTGAGAAGTTTTGGTGGAAATGGACAAGCAGACCGCCAAGCTGCTTTTTCATCACATGCAAGCACATCGTGGTGAGGCCTCCCATGAACCTTCTGCCAAGGCCTATCCATCTTTTCGGACAATCACCCATGAAGTCGGGCGAGCCCCTACACAACGCCGAAGACAGTGCTATACACCTTACAGCACCTTTGAGCACCAACCAACCACCCAAACGCTACTCCCATGTATGTTGTGATTGCTCAACTTAGTACTGCAACCATTCGGTAAACCTCAACTGTTTTTGTTAACCTTCAACCTGCTCTGGGCTCTGATCCAAACTCCCCCATCAAAACATACTCTTTTGCCCGTACCCCTCACCCCTGCCGATGGCATCACACACTAGAGTGCAACGCCAATAAGCAACCAACCCCGACCACCACACAGGCACCTTCATTTCACTTTGCATATCCCTACTCCATGACAACTAAACGCCAGGTATATCCCATCAAAACTGCACAACCTTTGTGCAACGCCCCATCATTGACATTCTGATGTTTGTGGTGCTGCTGATAGCTAGCTGGCATTGCTTGCTTGCTTCTTGCTGCTGCTGCTCCTCTCTGAAGAGTTCACAAGTCTTCAAACAGAAGCCTGCTGGCGCCTGCGGAAACAAAAGCTGCCCCTGCTGCTGCCGTTGCTGGCTCTGGCCAACAGCCGTCTGCCTTCAGTGCAGCTCCAAAAAACATCCAACACTGCTTTTTACATAAACAGCTCCATCTGTGACCTGTCCTGCACATGAGCAAATGCACAGCCCCTGCCACCAAGCCCCAACGCACCATCCCCGCATGCTGGCACAGCCCCCTCCAAATCAAACCCTGCCCGGGCACTGCTGCTGCATCCAGCTGCAGTTCCCATAAGCTGGCTGCTTGCATAACACCACCCACAGCTACCGCTGCTGCATCCGCTGCCCCCCTAACCACAAATCCCTACTTTGCAGCCTTGCTGGCTGTGCTGCGGTTGCTGTGGTTGAGTGCCTTGCTGGTGGTGATGCTGCTGCCAATGTGCTTGGGAGTCCCTGCTGAGGCAGCAGCATCCCACTGGGCTCCCGCACTGCTGCTGCTGCCGCCCTTCCTAGGGGTACCTGATGAACCATCACCCCCGCGGATGTGACCACCGCCACCGCCACTGCTGCTGCTGCTGCTCTTCTTGGTTGTCCCCGTCGGCCCAAAGAAATCCCTTCCTACGCTGCTGCTGCCTCCTCGCTTGGGAGTACCCGAAGGGTCAAAGAAGCCCTCTCTCGTGCTGCTGTCCATCTTCCTTGGGGTCCCAGAAGGAGAGACCGTGATGTGGCCCCCCGGCACAGCCACAACAGCAGTGGGTGTGGAAGAGACGGAGCTGTGCCTGTACGACTTCCGCTCCACATTCAGGCTAGGCAAGACCAGGGGCTTCAGGCGCGCAGAGCCAGAGGAAGACTTGCTAGCACCCTTGCCTGAGGGAGGGACAGAGGCACTGTTGCTGCTGATAGATGAAGGTGCGGGGCGTGTGGGTTGCCCCACACACGGAGTGGATGGAACCGAGGTGGTGGAGGGCAGTGAGCCCTCCCTCACTGCCCCCTTGGACCTCACCGGGGTCAACCCTGGCACTGCTGCTGCTGCTGTGCTGCCCAGTGCCAGCTGCACCACAGCATCAGCACTGGAGGAGCCACCAGACCCTCCTGACCCGCTCCCGCTGCCACTGCGTGATAAGGGAGTAGCCGGCACCTGCTTCTTTTCAGTGCTCCGCCTCCCTGCCCCCACCGCCATGTCAGGGATGCCAGCAGCAGCTGTAAGCGTGACTACCTCTGGCTGACTGAGGGCCTTACTGCTGCTGCTGTTGCGCCGCTGCTCCTCATACCGCTGCTGCTGCTGCTGCTCCGCAGGCTGGGCCTGCTGCCGTGGCTGCCCTGTAACCCCTGCGCCCTCCCGTGCCTTCTCCCTCCTCTTCTGCCCCCTGATAGTCCTCAAAGCCGCCGTCCTCTCTAACTCCTCCAGCTGCTCGAAGTACTCGTACAGCATCTCCGCATAACCATCCATATCAAATGCAGCATTGAAGAAGTTGCAGCTCAGGTTCATCTCCAACAGAAACGGCCCTGCCGGAGTGAGCGCTACGTCCCACCCCACCAGAGGCACGTCCGGCACCAGCAGCCTATGTGCAGACTCCACCTGACGTAGGATGTTAGCCAGATCAGGGATGACCTCACCCGTGACTGTAACACCAGACTCTGGGTGGTATGTCCAGGTCTGGAATGCGCTGGCAGCCACCTTGAACAGCCCCTTCCACCCCACCTGGTACCAGTGCTCGCTGCTCATACCCTCACCCAGCTCACCCGTGTCGGTATCCACCGTGAAGCAGATGGACTTGTGGTCGGTGTCAGCCCCAGACAGCCCTGCCCGCCACACTGCAGCTACAGCCTCCACTGTGGGCCCCGCATCCTCATCCTCCTCCCCACCCTCCCCTTCCCGCAGCTGCTGCTGCTCGCATTCCTGCAAGGCTTCTGCTGCCTCCTGCTCCTCCTCCTGCTGCTGCTGCACCTCCTCCTCCTCTTGCACTGCGGGCTCTTCTTCCACAGGTTCGACTGCTAGCCACCACTTCTGCTGCTGCTCCCTGGGTGGGCGCGGCCGCCAGGGCTGCTGCTGCTGCTCCCGCTGGTCCTGCTGGTGCTCCCGGTCATCCCCCACCCCACCAAGCACTGCTGCTGACCCCTCCTGCTCCACCCTAGGGTCTAATGTATTCACAACCCCACTGCTTAAAGGAAGGGCTGGGCTCGGAGGGCCTGCGAATGCCCCCTCTCCCGCACCTCCTCTACCCTCATCCCCCTCCTCACCAGCATCGTCTGCTCCTAAAAACCCCTCCCAAGCCCTGATGACCCGCTCCCTAGATACATACTGCTGCTCCTCCTGCTGCTGCTGCTTTTCCTCCTCCGCCTTCTGCCGTTGTAACCAGCTGATGCTTGCGGTCACCACCCGCAATGTGGACAGCGGGGCTTCAGCAGGCAGGAGGCGGGAGAGGAACTCGCTGTTGCGTAAGCCCCGCTGCAGGATCCAGTCACCCCCAGAGGCAAAGTTCCTGTGAAAGTGAGCAGTGATACAAGGAAACAATTTCAGGAGGTCTCCATAGATGACAGTAGCTCTTTAAGCAATATGGGTACATGCAGGCACGACCTCTCGAGGGAATGCAACAGAGACTATGGCAAAAGTATACAGTCTAATCCACTTTCAAAACTCAGCAAAACTTCTGCATCCTGCAAGCATCCTTCTGCAGCGACACCACTTTGTATTCTGTGGTATTGGCCGTGTTCCTGATTTGCCAGGCAGATAAAATGGCAACCACTGCAATTATCACAGGAATGGCAAATGACACCCTCTACGAGCAGGACTAGCAGGTCAAGTTCATTTACTCTGCAGAGCAAAGCACACCTCCAAGCTCCAGCATGCATCAGATGGGGCAGCATGCACCTTGTAAGTTGTAAAATGCCTAAACGCCCTGCCCATCTGTCTCGTAGTGCAGAGCTTGCACTTACTTGAACATATGGATCCCCATGCCACCTTCTATACTCCTGTGCTTGACAAACACCATGGGAGCCTTGATGAAGGGAGACACAGGCAGGCCCAACCGCTCCCCTTCCAGCAGAAACGTTCCCTTGTCTTCCATGACGTAACTCTTGCAGGAGGTTACACGGGCATGGTATGCTGCGAGCAGGCTGTTCAAGCGCCATGTTGCTAGCCAATGGCTTGGCTCCAGCAGCAGATCGCTGTAGTACTGGCTCAAACTGAGGTTCGGAACTTTGGCTGCACAGTAGATGGCGGCTATGAGGCAGGCGATGGGATTTAGAACGAAGATGAACAGCACGGCCAGCCAGCGAGCACGGCAGAAGAAGCTGAGTGGGATGCCTGCAGGGGGGGGGGGGGGGCAAGTCAGGGGCCAACAGACGGTCAGCATGTCCGTGCGAAGCCCTCTTCAGTGGAAAGAAAACGTAGGGAGGGTATCTTCAGTTGCAGATGCATATAAAGAGGCAGTAATGTATCCGATGCTGCTCATATGCTCGCTGCGCGCTCACCTGTTCCAGGAATGGCGACGTTCTGCAGGTTTGCGTACATGTCATGGCGTGCTGTCACGCTGCGATAGTGTGGCTTATCCCATATCTCAAGCCACTTAGCGAGGGAGTACAAATGGACCAGCTGGCGTTTCCTGCTTCTGAGATAGTCTGGCCATAACTGGTCAGGGGTTCTGTCGATGTGCTGCCTGGTCCTGTAGTAATACAGGATTGTGCTGTAATACAGCGAGGTCGCTGCAAATACACGAGGGAGTCCCGCAAAAAGCCCAACAAGCCAGAGCATTCTCCAAGCTGCTGTTCCCTCTCAGCCCTAGTGAACGAGGGAGCACCGCGCAGCTGACCACCCTCTGTGCTTCATAGATCTCCTGCTATCTAGCACATCTAGATCACTGTTAACAATATAAACCTTCTAGCTCGTAAATCAGTGTTACTGCAGTCTTGAACTGGCACGTGCAGCCCCCATCCCGATGAAAGCGCTCGTACAACCAAAGCCCAACCCCCAAGGGCCGAAAAGACGGGGTAACGCGGGCTGCAAGAGAGAACATCGATCTTCATCTTCAGTGGCAAGATCAGTGAGCTGCTGTAGGACTGCTTCTGGTATGACCTTCAGCTCCTGCTCCTCCATTATTCAGTGACTCGCTGGTGACTTGCTCCGGAGCCGACTAAATCGCCGCTCGATAAATCCTAAAAGCTCTACAAAAAGCTTAAACCAGGCAATGCTCGTTCTGCACATCCACGACTGCAGAATGCGCCATGCTGTGACATTCAGCAGTTTCAAGCTAGTCACAACGACATGCAGTGTTTGTTTTGTTCATGAATCTTGATTTCATCCAGACCATTAGCCTTTTAGTGTACGAGAGTAGAGAATCACCTGCTCCCAAGGGAATCCGATCAAAATATAGAAGTGCCAAGCCCGTGCCCAAGCTCAAGCGAAGTTGAGCCTCCCGTCCGGAGAGACGAAGGTTTGAGCAGGCCTCTCTGCTTCAGCTGTTCGAGAGTTCAGCTGTACAAGAAGTGGTTTGTCAAACACAAAACTCTTATACTTTAGTTTAGTTCAGCCCAAGCTTACAAATTCCCACGTAAGATCCCTTCCTCGATCCGTTTTCACTGATGTTTGCCAGGATAGAACGGAGGCCAGCTGGGCGGCCCAAACTACTCAATTCCTGCGATGTAACGTCACTCGCTGTCCTAATCTAGGAATAACCAGAATTGATTGACTAACCATGCTTCTTATGACCCTCCACTGCTGCATCCCTCTGGTTGATACAACTTCAAGTAACGCATCCTCATGCAGCTCTGAAGAGTGCTTGGCAGGTATTACACCCCCTGCTTCAGGGCAGTGGATGATATCCAAGATGTAGTCCTAGACTGCTAGACAACATAATCCCCTGGACCAGGTCCTGGCTCCTTAGCTGCTGCTGCTGCCTTGGGAGAAGAGCTGCTGGGCTTCGCCCGAGTCTTCACATCACTGAAGCGATCTGCCGTACCAAACCTGCAGTGTGGGGCACTGCGTGCTCTGGAGTTCTGCGGCAAAGGGCCAGCAATACAAGCAATGTTGCCGGCCTGGAAGAGAGTAGTGCCTCAGCAGCTAACGCTAGCACAGATTATGCATGCTGGAGCCTTACTGCTGGCTCCAAGCTTTCCTCCTTTCACTTTCACCTGTAAGGTTCACACTGTGGCCCCCTAATCTTCACTACCAAGGAGAGGGAACTTCCACCATAGAGATGTTAAACAAACAAACATTACATTGTTTGTGACATTGTTATCAATGAGGATTTACAGTCTGGTCCTGATGTGGCGGACATATTAAGCGTCCTGCGGCTCCCGGAAGGTCAACACTTGGATAGGTTTGATTTGGAGTCAGATCATTTTGGTGCCTGTTCTGATGAGCAACTGAGTGGTCGAAGTTTCCAAGATGGATACATGCTTGGGTACCACTCCTGGTTGGTGGTCTGGAATCCATTGTCTTTGATCCATACGATGGTGTGTTTGGTCCCTCAGACCTAACAGCCCTCTTGCAGTTGCCACACCTAACATGTTTGTTTGTTTACATACATGGGAATGGGCGGTAGGTTTGTCAGTCAGCTGCATATCAGGCAGCTCTTTTCTGGAAGTCCTTCAAGGGCAAGTTGTTGTGTAAGGTCATTGGCTTTCTTCGTTGCCTACAATGCCTTATTACATTTCATGATATGCCATAGCAAAAAGTGCCTTAGGCAGCTCAAGCTGTCACAAACAACAGCAAGGTGGAACAGAATACAGTGCCTACAATGTCTTAGGGAGAGAGAGAGAGAGAGAGAGAGAACTACGCAGAGAAGGGGCCAAATGCATTAAATGTTAGTGTTTGCCTCCTACTGTCCATACCCACTACCACCACAACTGAAGACCAATCAACAGTCCGGCCAATGCTGCTGCAATCACACGCTCCCTAATGCACGCACCGTTTGTCTCCCCAGGCAGGAGCTCTGTCCCATAGTAGCTGGGCCCAGTATGCTGCTCCCAGTGCCTAGCAGAGTTGACTGCTGATCCCGAGGAAGTGCCTGCTTCAATATCGCCTCACGGCGGCTGGTGCCAACACGGGTGACAGGCTCATGCCGGTGACAAGAAGTTACCTAAAAAAGTCAAAGAGCATAACGATTCCGATCTGCAAGCGATGGTTTGTTGCAACACCCCAAGTACTCTTCAATCTCGTGCATCAAAACGTAGTCAATAGTAAGCAAGTCCATTGCACTCCAGGCAATCGAAAACTCAAAGACTCAGGTACTTCACAATGACTTCAAAATGCACACCTGTTGTAAGGTCACATGCTCAATGACTAGTGTAAGGTCAAATCGTGAAACTCCATGTACCAGTAGGTAGCGTCGTCGCCAAGCTCAGATTACACACATTGTTCAACACCTCAGAGCCAAGTCTCCAAACTCGTGCTTTAGAGCGCCATATTCAACGAGGAAGTCCATCACGGGCACTCCAAATTACAAACGCTCACGTGGTTCCCATCTTGAAACGCATGCCTGGCAATGCCGCACATGCGCATTTATATCGTTGAACCGAACTGTCAAAATCCAAACGCCAGTAGGCAAGTCCCTATCCCAGCCCACCTATGGTACTATTATAGACAGATAGACATTGTGCACCTCCCCCATTCACCTGTGGGCCAAACCCTGATGACGCCACATCATATGCCCCAGGCCCCGGCACCAACATCCGGCTCGGCAGCTGACAGCTGATCAGCGGATCTCCTGCTGGCAGCCAGCCGCCACCTGCACCCCCTGCTGCTGCTGCTGCTGATGATGATGATGATGACTGATGGCCAGCAGAGGAAGCAGGTCTGCTATGAGACCTGTGGCATGATCTGCTGTTGAGGGTAACACCGTGTACTGGTGTTCTTGCCTTGGGGCCGTGGAAGGACCAGCTGGGTGCCATGTGGCCAGGTAAGCCGCTGCAGGAGGAAGGGCTGAAGCAGCGCAGGAGACTGGTTTCAGATGTTGACCAGCAGCACAATGCTGTTGGCTAAAAACTGTATGTGCTTATGAGTATGCGATGAACCTCTAATTCAGGGTTTAGAGCTTAGAGTTTAGGGACTTGTGCAATGCTAAGATGTATGCAATTTCACCTTGTGGACTGGGTTCAGCAACGCAGTGCGAAAAACTGGTGCAAGTGATTTCCCGTTTGGTCAGCTGTCAGTCATCCACACGGCCACACACTCTCTGCAATCAATCTGGAGCAAAATCCAGTCCCCCAGGACCCCTTTCCCAGGCTTCTTATGAATCGTGTGCACCATCCGCATAGCGGCTAAGCGTTCCACATCAGGCAAAGTAGGGCAGCAAGAGGCTATCCACTTCACACATCAGATTGCTGCCCCCTCCAGATATCCTCCTCTACTAGAAACCCAGCCATATCGAACTCCTCAAGCTGACCATGAAATAGAGAGGTCCAGCGCTTCCACTCCACCCTTACCGAGAGTTTGCTGTGCCAAAGGGGTATGGGCTAGCACCTGGCCCCGGTGCACTCTTCCTTAGGGGGCTCCATCGACTGGCACGGCCAATGTGACAAGTGCCTGATGTGGGCTGACCTGAAAGATGAAGCTGTGCATGCAGAATAAACGGACATGCATGGGGGTTAATCATCCCACTTTGGAGAGGGCTTCCTTCAAGTGATACCATAGATGCAATACGTGACCAGGACCCTGCAAAAAACATGCCACATGCACGAGTTCACAACTCTTTCTTCCCATGTTGCTGGGTATAACTGCTCCTAGTTAGTATCGTCTCTGCATCCCCTAGCATCAAGCACAGCTGGCGGTGCTGGTATCTTACTTTGCATGGGATATTGTTTGCTGTGCCCCCTACCATCCCCAGCCCCTTTTCAGCAACAGTTGCCGAACTTGCTGCTTGTGACCCCCCTCCAGCCCCCCTCTGCGCTGCGTTCCACCCTGCAAAACAGTAATTTTTGCTACAAGGTCTTTAGGCTGTTATATCCAGCACTCAATTCCCCTCGCTGGGCCCTGCTGACCTGTGTTCCAATCGTTGCCACTCCTACGTCATAACTCCCAGGACCAATAGGACGTTGCTTCGGAACCTGAACAGAACCTGACGATGTGTGCGGCCTCGGAATCTGCAGGTGTTGGTAAATGGGAACTATTAGTGCAGGGGCCTCAGCACCTAACACACGCATGTGTGGATAGAGATACAATGTAAAAGAGTATGCAATAAGGGCACAAGATACCCTCATGTATCCCAATTGAAAGCAGTCTTAGCCGCAGCATTACAGGCCCTTTCCGCCTGGAGCAAGGGCACCTCAACTGTCCAGCTTGTGCGGTGAGACTTGAACTGCGTCCTGCACCCCTTGCTACCGGTAATCCACTGCAAGATGGGACATGCATATGAGATAGATCACTGCAATGCCCTGGGACCCTGCAGCACCCGCAACATGACTCCAACCATTCTGTGAGGGAGTTGAGAGGGCGCCTAGATATGGAAACTGAGAGCTAAGGCGACGTGAACTGGAGAGAGGGACATGTGAGCAGGGAGATCTATGTGCTAGTCCTAATTAAACTGCAGCTGCTGCTGCTTACTGTAGCTGCTGGTGCTGTGGTGGTGGTGGATAACACCTGATGGCCTAAACTTGAGGGCAGGCAGTTTCCAGGACCAGGGGAAGCCTGCAGCAGAACAGAAGCAAGCAAGCTTCCATTAATCATTCCTGCAGGTCTAATGTGAAATCACCAGTGTCACAATAATAATAATAATAATAATAATAAGAAGAAGAAGAAGAAGAAGAAGAACATGAGGGCAAGCCCTGGGTGACATTCAGTGTGCTGTGTGGTGGAGCGGCTCTGTAAATAAGAACCAGCAGAGATACGAAGGCAAGGGACCTGAGAACTGGTTTGCCCAAGCATAGTTGTACTTTCAATGCGGGACCGTTGATCCTGACAAGCCTAAAGACACCATCAGATGGCATGAGACATATCAAGCACTTCAGAAGGTCTAACAACTAGTCTCAACAGCTATCAGGCAGATGGTATCAAGGCTCCGACAAGTTTCCTAGCTGATGCCAAATGCTGACGACATGCATAGGCAGAAGACATCGTGCTGGTTAAATCAACCATCACATGCTTTGTATAGCCTCCTGCTACACTCCTCTCCCCTCAAGTCGCCACACCTCTATCCAAGACCCTTATGGCAGCTTTACTTGGCCACGTGCTTACCGTTCCCAGATAGCTGCTCTCCCAAGCTTCGTCATAGAGCTTCCGTGTCCTCCCTCCAGAACCAAAGGGAGCTTTAGGCGCAGAGGCCCGTTGAGACAGGATCTGCAGGTAATCATTCAAGTGTTGAACATGGTGTGGGGCGCAGCTGCTAATTAACTGCATAGTAATTCTGCTGGCCTGCTGTGTACATGGTAGGCTATCCTGTAACATGTTAGTACAGACTACAACAGACTTGCTATGTAGGATTCAGCAATTTGTGCATGGAAGAGGGGACATCTACAGAAGGCGAAGTTGCAGATGCAGAATGTTTCCTCAAGCGCATGGAAGAAGCTGGAAATGTGCTCTGAAACCAGCGATACATGTGCTTAATAGGCCTCTCATAGCCTTGGGGCTCTATAAATCCTCTTTTGGACCCCACAATTTGGACCATTGTAAGGCATGGTTTTTTGAAGGTTGCTCATTTATTCGAGAGAGCGGAGCTGATTTAGCTCACCTGAGTCCCGAAAGTGGAGCGGGTCGCCTCTGTACTGCCCATTACTTGCACTCTTGCATTGGAGTCGTATGCAAAGGCCGGGCAAGCGACCACTTATCGTGCGCCACGAAGAAGGTCATTAGGCATGGCAGCTATTCGAACGTATTAGTGGCAGCATGGCAGTGGCAGCATGGGCAAAGCATGTGATGGGCACCACCCATTGTGTACTATACGCCATGTGGCGATTGTAATATACTAATGAATCAGTTCCCACATCCATTGTTTGAGCCTCAGCCTTCGCTCGACGCGGTGCATGACACCTCTAATACGTTCGAAGCACACATGGCTAGGATAAGGAAGCGATTTCAATGTCATTAGATAGCTAGAAAAGATGGTTAAGATGTTAAAATGATTTATGAGCCCGCGCACGCATTTCAGAATGATGACGGAACTGCTACAGCACGGTGGCTACAGCGAAGGGGCAACAAGGTGCAGTCCAGGAAGAGCATGTGGAAGACATGGAAGCACAGAGGCCCGGGCGCTGTCTTTCAATTGCTATTACCATTCACAATGCAGGCTTCGCAGCGCCTTGCTCGGCCAACGGGGCAGAGGTGGGACAGTTGCATGCTAGTAACGCTCTCCCTGGCACTGCAAGCACCCCAATAATCCATTTCTGCCCATTGCAGGCCCGTTGGGGCGTTCCGGTCTTCGGTAAAACCCCCATGCTCTTCCGCTGTCCACGTGGTACGTTTGAAGACGGTGCTAGGAGCATTGGATCTACCGCTGCACTATTGCGCTTGTGAAATTCTCAGCTAGTAGCTGGCTTGCGTCAACACCCGCTTTAGTATGGGCCCATTATCAGAGTTTCCGTTTGTATTGGCATGACGCGCTTCCTCGCAGGGTCGTAGCAGGGGCCAACCAGATGGCTTTCGGTCCAACCAGCAGCGTCGGATGCCGGTGGCCACGGCCAGCGTAATGGTGAAGGATGATAAGTCAGGGGTTGAATTCCCTCTTGCGCAGAAGTTCTGGTAAGCGCTGCTGGCCATATCCGTTGGATGTCGTGGTCTCACCCTGCAAGTGCCTGCCTAACTGCCTTGGGGGCACCCGTTAACTGTCAACTGCCATCATTATACCCCTCTCTGGGTGCCTCTCAGAATCTATGCATCGTTGGCGAGCCGTGTGCGTCTCCCATGCCATGCATGCCATAGTTGACCTGCGCTACAGGAGCACCAAGCTGTGGCATATGGAGCTGGCTTATGAACAGCCCTTGGGTTTGGGTAGCAAAGCCAAGAGTGCGTGCTGGTGGAACCATGCTCAAATTAATTACTGTGTAGTCCTGGGCTACAGTAACAGCTTTGATGGCAAGCAGGTATGTCTACTAACCATGCGCATGTTCTGCTGCTGCCTGTGCACAGGGAGGGTGAGGAATTCCGTTGCCTTGGCGCATGCACTCGCGCCAAGAAGATCCTGATAGTTGCAGTTCAGGTAGGCAGCTGCATGCAGCCTATCAGCAAAGCAGCAACAGACAAAGGGGGGATGTAAGCGCAGCTCACCTTCTTGCAGCATGATCCATGGCACAACATCAGCTGTGAACTAGCAACTGAAGGACTAACTGCAGACAAGTTCTGCCTTCTTTGTTCCATTGCTAAGCTGCATTACTGACCACATAGAACAAAGGCAGGCGGGTTGCAAGGTGTCTATGACCTAACCTGGTGCAGGCAAGCAATGGCTGTGCAGTTCAGGACTGGCCTCTTGCCTGTGTTATTGTTACAGACTGGTATAAATCATAGCTTGCATAAGACCCAGGCACAAGGGTGGTGACACAGAGTGTGTGTCTCCTACAGATCAGGGCAGTATCACTGTGACTAGCTGTATTGGTGGATGGTGATGCAAGGGCAAGGATGGCATTGAAAGTGCTGGGTTCTTGCTCCTGTTACATGGAGATGAGCTGAATCTCCTGTTAGCTTAAAAAGCACCTGCATCTTCCTCACACAAGCTCCACTGACGCTAGCCTACATGCACACCTTCATTTGTAACAGCCTGTGCTTAATGGATGGGACTAGCCACACACGTCATTTGCTGGAGCCGGTTGGAGTCATTTGCTTGGGAGCTGCACGGCCCAGAGGGCAGTGCAGTGGTCTCTCTTAACACAAGTCATTTGCTGGGGTTCACCTGAAGCTGTGGCAGCTTTTCCCACTGGATGCTTCTTGTGTGACAAGCTGCTGCATGTTGCTGTGTGCAGGTCTACTCTGTTGCGCTGTACGTAGAAGCAGAGAAAGCTGCAAAGGAGCTTGGCGTGCGGGCACGTGGCGGCTTCTTTGAGTCAGATGGAGACTTCTGCCAAGCTATTGTGGATGGCGCCTTTTCAAAAGTCTTGAGGGTGAGTGCATGTGAGGTCAAGGGAACAGCTGCTGTGGTAGGAATTGAAGGTAGTTGACTTCACCAGGGGCAGCTGGGTTTGAAACAACTAGAAGCAACATGTGCGCCTGATGGAGATTTCTGCTGAGTTGTCGCGGAAGGGGTCTTTTCCAAGGTCTTGCAGTTGAGTACATGTGAGGTCGAAAGAACAGCTGCTGTGATGAAGACGCTGGGTTCGAGAGGGTTTTGCAGTCGCAAGGCAGATAGCTACATATTTCAGGGTAGCCTCCTGCTGCAGCTGCTGCACTGTGGCTGCTGCTGCTACTGTGATGGGACGCTGGGTGCGGAAGGCTTGCCAGTAGGGAGGCATATAGCTATTAAATGCCTCCTGCTGCAACTGCTGCTCAGAAAAGACCCCACAGTAGAATTGAAGGTGTGGCCTCCCACAAGGCAGCGTCTTTGAAACAACCCAAAGCAGCATGTTAGTGGAGGGGTCAGTTTGTAACCATGTTAGATGCAGTTAACTTGAGGCTGTAGCAGCAGTTGGGTGCTTCGTGACCAGCCATGCAGCCATGCATCATGCTGGCAATGACAGCATGTTGTGGCTAGGGTCTAGGCTTTAGACGTATGCCATTAACTCTCAAGGCTAGGGGCTAGTTAAGAGGCTGAGATTGCAAGTGGCTGGAGCTAGTATGTAGACCGTGCGTTAGGGTTTAGCATAGGATACGTTTGCAGGCTTCCTTGGGGGCAAGGGCAGTTGAAAGTAGGTGAGGACATATGTCATGGGGTTGTTGGGAGAATGCTGGCAATCCTTCTTTGGGACATTTGTAGCAGCAATCGTCACCCTCCAAGGAGTGGCTGCAAAAGCACCATAGTAAAAAAACAAACAAACCAAATGTAAGGTGCGGCAACTGCAAAAGGGCTGCTAGGTCGAAACGACCAAACAAACCATCGGATGGATCCAAAAACAATGGGTTCCACACCACCAATTGATAGGAATATCCAAGCATATTGGAACAGTTGTCAGGGTCATAGTATACAACATCTGACCACTGTAGGAGCACACTGGCTGCCGAAAAGCTGACTTGTCATCTGACAGGAATGCATTCTTCTGTTGTGAGTAGTTTTTTGGGGAAGAGTAGCTGGCCATGACCTTAGGCCAGGCGGGGAGGAAAGTGTTCACTTTGACAATTTGGTTTGGGTTTGGTTGGGGGGGTCCGCCTGGTTTAGCGAGTGTCACATGGTTGTGAGGCCGGGTTGCGGAGGGAGGGGCACCGTCGGACACTGGCAGGGGGCATCCGTCGCACTTGCTGAGCCAGGGGTTGGAAGGGCCCTGTGCAGGGGCCCGCGGGGCCCGCGCATATAGAGGGGCATGTTTCTGGCGTTATGTGAGCAGGGACCACCAGTGAGGAGGGTCTCAAATAGTTCAGGCATCACACGCTGAAAGCATGGAATGTCTCTTATTGGAGAATCACCTCACACTGGTAATGGCCAGCCTGGCCAAAGTCACCACACAGGGAGCATATAGATCCAAGGACCACGGCAGCCTTGAAATCCCTCATTCGCAGAAGAATCATTAAGCTCTGCTTCTCAGTCCTGCTTACCAAGGCTGCCTTGTCGCTGGCGTTCTCTTACTTTTGCTGGTCCATTAGTCTGACAGCTTGCTGCTTGGTGTGACTGATATCCCCGTGCAGTTCCAGCTGGTGCGTGACATCGAGGGGGAGCAGTTTGCCGATGCTGTGGACAAGGTACTACAACCACGGATGCAGCTCACAGGTAGGTGGGAGAGCTTTGGGCCCTTGTAAATGAGATAGATCACTGCACAGCTTTTGGGCCGTGCAGCGCCCGCGGCATAACTGCATCCAGTTTGTTAGTATGTAAAGAGCAAAAGTCGAGGCAATGAGTCGAGGCCCTTTATGAGCTGCTTTCAGCTTGGTCTGGTCATGTTTCTGCATTGTAGGGGAGGGTTATTGGTTTTGGAATGTTTAGGTCACTGGTCCATAGGTGGGAAGTACTGCTGTGCAGTGAGCAAAAACAGCAATAGCAGCCATGTAGTGAAGCAGTCAGAAGAATTGGGTGGAATTGTGAGAGACTACGAGGCACTATCCAATTCATAGGCCAAATTGTAAACCCATTGACGTTGCAGCATAAGGCAGCCTTCCTGTCGTTGCACAGGAACAATGAGGCATGTGTCACCATTATTTTTTAGTGCACATGGAAGACCACCCATACTTCAGTGTTCCACTTGCTGCTTTTGTAACAGCTTAGAGGTGCAGGCCTCAGTGCCACCTTTTGCTGTGGCAGTACCACAAAAGTAGTCTTGGCACAGAATGGAGCAATTGCTGAAACTGAAGGGTGTGTTTTACTGTTTGGTTTAGGTGAGCTGGACAAGCTGGCAATGCTGAATGGATTCTTTGCTGGGCGCAAGCTGCCCACAGGCACACAAGTGATCTTCTTCTGGACCAACGCTGGAGACCTGGAGGTGGAGCTTGTTGAACCAGGGGCGAGTGTTAACCTCGAGACGATCGCGCCAAAGAACCGGATCCCTGCTTCTGGAATGAGCCGCGCTTTCTTTGAGATGTTTTTGGGGTCTTCCCCGACTGTGCCAGAGGCGATCCCTG
Source organism: Pseudopediastrum boryanum (assembly GCA_963556185.1). Classification (NCBI taxonomy): domain Eukaryota; kingdom Viridiplantae; phylum Chlorophyta; class Chlorophyceae; order Sphaeropleales; family Hydrodictyaceae; genus Pseudopediastrum; species Pseudopediastrum boryanum. Next base: position 343,757 of record OY744493.1, read on the forward strand.
TGTGGGTAGCGGGGGCTAAGGAGTTGCTCGAGAGCGAGAATGTGAAGCGCGATAGCCGTAAGGCTGGTAGTGGATGATAATGGGCAGATTAAAGATAGCAGGCCTTTGAGAACCTATCTGTGACCACGCACCGCAGTGTCAAATTTATTGGGCTACAGGTTCTGGCTACATGGAGAAGTGCCCACTGCTAGGTTGTGAAAGATTTTTGTTTTATCGATGTCAAAGAGACCTTTACCTCGACATGTCGAAAGGGTCTGCAATGCCTGCAGTTGGCACCGGGTGATACGTAGCTCGAGTGAGTCGACAGCTTACGCTGCCAAGATCATAGCGGATCTGTTAGCCCTTGGTCCTGATACTAGAATGCAGCGTGCAATGACTGATTGTATGCGAGCTGATGTTGTAGGAGCCATAACATCTTGACAACGGAATTGTAGTTTGCAGTCGTATGTCAGGGCATGCTTACTTCGAAAGGCGTCGAGATATCCGTGTAAGAATTATTTGAGGGCCACTGCCTTCATTATCTACACCTGAGTATAAGAGGGTCGGCATGGAACTGTCCGAGGAGCAGGAGATGTGCCCAATTTGTCAGGTGGGGCCAGAGGAAGATGCTCAAAGTTCACTGGTCTCAGCCTTGTGGTACTGGCATGCGATATGTGACATCCTTGTGGAGCTGGAAAGCCTCTTATGTTGGCAATGCTGCCACGCACATGGACAGTGAGCAAGGATGAACCCGAACTCAAAAGTGCATGCGCACCCGTCTCGGATGTCAGTTTGAAGCTGATGCGTCCCTCGTTGCAACCTTGGTATGGTCTCATTGCGTACTTAAATTGGCTCGGTGCACCCCCAGTGGCCGGGATCCCTTGATGCAACCAACCTTCGGAGACCTTAACTGACCCCCCACCGACCCTGTTTTACTGTTTTACTGTTGCAGGACACATTTACAGACCCAGTCACCTTAGAAACGGGCGTTACATACTGCCGCAGCCACATTCAAACCTGGTTTTTCACGGGCAAGCGCACCTGCCCAGCCACCGGTAGAACCGTCACCCCCTGCCTACTCCCCCCTTACGTCCGCATCCCTAAAACCCCCTCAGCCAGCACTACCCTCGCCATTGGAGACCGCCCACGCGCGTCCTCCGATCTCCAGCTTGCGCGCGAGTTGCACCAAAGCGCTGTCTGGAGCTCGAGAGGGCCTCGTCATGGTGGCCTAGGGTCCAGCTCTCTGCTGCTAAGCCTAGGTAGCAGGAGCAGCAGCTTGCCAGTAGAACCTAAAACCTCAGATGCAGCACATGGACTAGCTGGCGCTGCGCGCAGCAGCAGCTCACACATCCCCCTCAACATCTTGATTCCACCACCAGCAGCAACAGGGACAGCAGCAGTAACAGCAATAGCAGGGGGATCTAACTCTGCCCCAGCAGAAACAACCCCAGCAGCAGCAGCAGCGGGTAGTGGTCTTGTAGGCAGTACATCTCCTTTACCATGCAGCAGCAGCAGCGAGCATAAACCCCACCAGCTGCTGGAGCCTTCCACCAGCATACGCAGCGACGCCTCATGCTTGACCACTGCCTTTGTCACCCTCAGCAGAAGTACAGGCGGGCTCAGCAGAGCTGCAGATCTTCAGACAGAAGGTGACTAGGATGGCCAATACCTTACCCTCACTTTTAAAGTGCTGCACCACTAGCTCTACACAGCCCTCCATTGTCTTGGTACCCGATAACATTATTGCTGCAATACTAGCTGCCAAGATCTTCAAGCAACTTATAGGTGTATGGGCTGAAAGTAGGATTGCAATAAGAGATTTTGGAAAGGAGAATGTAACTCCTTGGCCACTAAACACCTCTATGTTGGAAAGCACGATTAAAACCAAGAGCTAAACCATCCTGCTAGGTTTTAACACGCGCATTTGGGATTTCCTGTTTGTTGCTATGTTGTGTGCGTAGTGTGCGTCTGGCACCCACCTCCAAACTAGTTGCCAAAAGCTGATAAGAAAACTAAAGTTATCTTGTTTCCCCCTGCCCCTCCTGCAGCTGCTGCTTCTGCTGGTAATCCACCAGAAGACCGAGAAACTCCCCCTGCTGGTACTGCTGCTGCTGCTCCATCTGCTGCTGCTCCTGCTACATGTGATGAAGCTGCTATTGATGATGTGTTTGATGATGATTACACTGATGATGTGATCAGAGGCCGAGACCGTGATCAGAGTAGGGGGAGAGCTACAATGATTTCACCCTTCAAGAGCCCAGGAGTATTTAACAGGTGAGGCCGCGGTTTACAATGCAGGATTGCCCTGGGTCCAAATGGTATTAAGTGTAGTGCATATCCATACACTACATCAAGAGTGCACACCAGTGGTAGCCACATGTTCCCGTGTGTTTATCTGTGACTGGCCCCACTTGGATCTACAGCTTGGGATCAAGTGCTGCGTGTTTATTACCCGGGGTCCTTTGGCCACTGCCATAGCTGGTCTTGGGTTTTGATTGATTGATCTTGATTGGGTTGTGTGCTGCTTGGTCTTGAGTGATCTTTTGGCATAGCTGGTTTTGTGTTTTGATTGATTAGTTGATTGATAGCTTGTCTTGGGTTCTGGTTGATTGATTAATGTTTGTACAGCTAATGCTTTGTGTGTGCATTTGCTTCTGTCCATGTGACTCCCTCTGCTGCCCTGCATGGTTGTGCTGGTATGGCTGTTTTTGTATTTGCACCGCACAGCCTTGACTTGCCAGCCAAGCACTTAGCTTATGTTGTTTTGCTTGCAATACAATTGCTGCGTCCTGTGGTTTGCCGTGTCCAAATCCTTCTCTGCATCTAGTTAGATCTAGTTTTAGGGTCTTAAAACTAAACCTTAAAACTTTTAAACCCTAAACCCTAACCTTGCACAGGTCCTTCTCTGCATCGTCATCATCCCGTCGTAGTCAACCACCACCACCAGCAGCAGCAATACCAGCAGCAGTTGAGGTCACAGCATCAGACGTTGCTGGGATGGATGTACAAGAGCTCGCCACCTTGATCAGCTCAGCTGCTACAGCTATAGATGCTGCTGCTGCTGCTCATCTCCTGCCGCTACTGCTGCTGCGCCTGGAAGGCCATTCAGCAGCAGCAGCAGCAGGAGGAAGGAATGAGGATGAGGAGGAGCAGAGGGAGTTGTGTGGGAATCAGGAGGTTATAGGTGGTCTGCTGCAGCTGCTGTTTGCTACTGCTGTGTGGAAAGATGAGCATGTGCTAGGGCTGCTGCTGCCAGTGGTGGAGAAAGTGATGGGACTCGCGGGAAAGGAGACAATGGTAAGGGGAGGATGGGCGAAAGGGATAGGCGGTAAGAAGCAGCTGGGGGCGAGAAGAAACTGCGGTAAGGGGAGGACGAGGGAAAGGGATAGGTGGTAAGAACAGTGGGCGGGGATGAGCAGCCTGCTTATGTGCGTTGCGAGGGAAGTGGCAATGCTACTTGAGACGTTGCGGCATTAGCTATTGGTGCAATTGGCAAAGCTGTGTCCATAGCTTGTAGACAGGCCATTCTGCAGGCAGGCTGTATCGGGTATTGCGGCCTCAGGCTTTTTTCTGCTGTGGGTGTCTCAGATCACACCTATAGCTGTGTGCTCCAACTATGTGAATATTGATTCTTTATCTACTTTGCCTGGATTCTTGTCGACGCACTTCTTGTGAGCAAAGGAGGAGCATTATGTTGTGGTGTATGCTGCGCCACAACCCGCCCCAAAAGTGTTGTGCATTACAAGCGTGGACACATCTTGCGTGCACACGCATGCTACTGCTAACGTATGCTTGGCTGCTTATTCTAAACGCCCTGCAGCTGACATGCGCTTTTTCTCATGAATGGAGTCCTTAAAACCTTTTAAAACCTCATAATCCTCTTCAAACCTTTCAAAATAGTTAAACCTCTTGAACCTCTTAAGCCTTTTGAAGCCTCCTCCCCTGCTGGCTGCAATAGCAATTTTGTGTTCCAGGCGTGTAGCCCATTTTTCTGTGTTCTGTCGCCATTGTATGCATGGCAAAACAAGTGCAGCAGAGCGTGTCTGCCCACCTTCCCCCAACCCCCTCACCAAAAACTACTGCTGCTGTTGCCGTTGCATAATTCCTGCAGACTTTGTTCCATCAAGGTGGTGCTCTGGCTGCAGCTCAACATATCATACGCTGGTTGACCAAGGATGCAACAGAAGACCGGCAAGCTGTAGCAGCACCAGCAGTACAGACCATAGAGCAGCAGCATGGGGAGCAGGAACAGGGAGGAGAGGAGGAGGAGGGCGCCACCAGTGCAACAGCAGACGAAGCAGTAGTGGAAACGCCTGGCCAGGCTGTATCAGAAGAAGGAGGTTTAAGATTGGGGTTTAGGGGATTGCATGAGCAGGGTATGGAAGTATTGGACAGTGGAGAGGGAAGCGCTGGGAGCATGGTAGGGGAGCAGGTCAAGGCGGAAGAACAGCAACAGCAGCAGGAGGGACAGGAGGAGGGGGAGGATGAGAGAGCTGTGAGGTTGTTGGATTGTGTGGGGCAGAGGTTGAAGCATCAGGTGCTGCTGTTAAAGGTGATGCAGGTGTTGCTGCCGGAGGAACAGGAGGACGCTGCAGTGTATGGTGAGGGGTCTTTGGGGGGTAGGGGAATGGATGGGGAAAGTGGGTGAAATGAAGGCTTGAGAGTCCAGACTATGTTCTGTCAGCAGCGCTGCTGGTGCTACTTAAAGCTTTACTCCTGTTCAAGTCACCAAAGCAGCTTTACGCCCTTGCTATTTCACCGGTGTTGTTTGTGACTGATTGTACAGTATAAGTATGACCAGTATATGCATGTGGGCCAAGTTACTAGTTACTAGTTACCCCCTTGTGTGCCATGTGATTAACAAGCTTGGAAACTAGTCCTGCTGTTCCTTTTGCCCTGAAGCGTTGACCATCTGTTGACCAGCAGTTGACCATCTGTTGACCAGCTACCCTCCGTCTGCCCTCCAGCTGTTGACCAGGTGTTTGACGCGCTACTGCCATTAGTCACCTCCCCGGACCTCCCAGGCCTCCTGAGAGCTACTGCTGCATCAAGATTGATGAATGGCAGCACATCCACGGGGGCTCATCCACACCTAGCTGAAGCTATCATGGGGGACCCGGCCACAATGCAGCAGATGCAGCAGCTATGCAGAGATGCAGCAGCAGCAGGGGCAGGAGGGGCGGAGGCGGGGGCAGCAGCAGCAGGGACAGGAGGGGGGGAGGCGGGTGCAGGGGCAGGGGCGGGTGCAGGAACAGCAGCAGCGGGGCCGGAGGCGGGGGCAGAGACAGCAGAGGAGAGGGAGCAGCAAGGGGAGGGGTCTTTGCCGGCTACTGCTATGAGTTTGTTGGTGATGATGACGAACCTGGTGCAGACGAGTGCAGCTGTGAGGGGTGCACTTTTAGGTAGGCAAGTGGTTGTGTTGGAGAGTTGTACATGGTTGGCACAGGGACGCACCAATGCTATTGGTATGGAGACTGCAGGAGAAGCGGGCAATCATTGATGTGTATGTATACGGCGAGGTTGCATGAGAAATGGGGCTGCATAGAGTGACAGCAACAACAGGACTTACATGAGGTAAATAACAAGATTTTGAAGAAGTTGCAAATGCAGTTTCAGCGCCGGAGGACCTGGTAGCCCTTTCTGCTGATTGTTTTGCTTGTTCCGCTCTAGGTTGTGTGCATGTGGGTAAGCAAGAGAGCAGAAACATTGTGCAAGAGCATGGTAGACCATGGCATCTCACTGACGTCTGCTCTTCCAAATGTGATGCAGGCACAATCATGTGCTTGTATGGATAATGCAGATCTAAAGTCTGCCCAACCATAGGAAATAGCCCTGTAGCACTGTCAGATGTGTCTAGATGCTGATTCTGATGCCGAACCAACTGCGAGTATTCATACTTCTCTTTGTTGTCTTGCTCTTGATACTTTTGCTCTAGCCACTGCTGCAGATTCTACCATACTATTACTATTACAGGACAGGAGGGGAACCCTAAACCCTAACCTTACCCTAAGCCCTAGCCCCTATGTTGTCTCGATGTTGATACCCCTGATTTTAAACCCCTTACTCTGGCTGCTGCTGCAGTTTCTGGAGTTTTGAAAGAGGGGAACCCTAAACCCTAACTTTACTCAAAAACCTAAACCCTAAACCTTGTTGTCCGGATGTCCCTAACCCTACCCAAAACCCTAACCCGTTGCTCTGGCCCCTTCTGCAGACTCTGGACTGTTAGAAGATCTGTTGACTTGGTGTGTTGATTCTGCCCCTCCTGGGGAGCTGAGAGATGCATTGCATTATGGGCTGGTCAGGCTGGTGTACGGAATTGATGAAACAGCGGAATTCAAACAGGCGGTTGCCAAGTCAAAAGGTGCCTTGGGGGTGGCTAGGTCAGGGAGGCTGTAAGGCAAGGGAAGGAGCAGCTGCATGGTGTGGGTAGAAGGGTTTGAGGCTGGGAGGTGTGGTGGGGGAGTTGAGACATCCTTTGGGAATGTAACGTGGTATTCAAGTAGGCTGGTGCAGTTGACAGGACAGCATGGTTCACAAATGTAAAAGTATGGCAGTAATCAAATGTGGTCTGTAGTTGAGATGGAGTGCAGGTTCAATAACAGGCATTTGATGGAACATCAAGGCAGAACAGATGCATTGGAAGAAGGGTGCCGCTGGAGAGGACTTGGGAGGAAATAGGAGGGACATATAGAACCTAAACCCTGAACCCCAAGGTCCTAAACCCTACGACCCTAAACCCTGAAATTGACACCCTCAATCAGCAAGAGGGCGAGTATGCAGTGAGAGCTAAGTACAGCAAGAGCAGCTGGAGAGTGTGGCTAGGATAAGATGGCAAACAGTTTTTGTTCATAATATGCACATATGGTCCTGGAGGTTGGGATATCGGTTACCACAGCAGGGGAGACTGCAGACAAGGAAAGCAGGGTGCAGTCATGCAGTGCTGGAACGAACAAGAGCAGGATGCAGCGGAGGAAGCAAGGCACTGGCTCATTCTGCAATTCTTTGATGTGTTTCTGCTCCATCTAACAGGGCGCAGCTCGCATATATGTATATGTACATCTTTGTTAAGTGAGGCCGCTGCGCAGCTGCAGCAGGTTGGGTTCACGGGGTTAAAGGGAGCTCGAAACCCTTCTGCCATGCCATTTTGGAGTTTATCAAGTCTAAAAGAAGAAGAGAAGTGATTTGTTAGTATGACTGGAGAGCATGTTCTCTAAAAAAATCCCTGGCTTTTGCATATGTTATGACATGTTGTTCTGTGCTGCTTCCCTGCAGTGTTGCTACCTCAGCTGTGCAGCCTGACCCAGATGTGCCACCCCTCCCAGCAAGCTCATTCATGTATGGCACATGTGCTCAGGGAGGTGGTGTTCAGAGAAGACACAGCTGCAGCCACACTAGCAAGGTGAGGGAGGATATGCATGTGTATGTGTTTTTACCAGTTTGACAGCATGGTATTTAGTCCGACCTGGATGCCACGTGGGCTCCCATGCTGCCCAGGCAACAAGTTTAGGGTTTTGGGTTCAGGGTTTAGGATTCCCATGCTTCCCAAAAATTGGGTTTAGGGTGTAGTGGTTTAGTGGTTCAGGGTTGAGGGCAACCATGCTGCCAGGCAAGGAGTTTGGGGTTTAGTGTTTTGGGTCTAGTATCTAGGGCTCCCATGCTGCCGGGTGACGAGGGAAACACCATCACCCAGGCAGCCTACTTATAGGAGCCGCCTCTACAATTAATATCAACCATACAAGGTTACATGATGGGGGGTGACAGCAAATCCCCTAGTGCGGGTCTTTTGCATTGTTCTCTTATCTGCTGCTGCTGCTGCTGTTCCCCAGTCATTGTGAGTACATCTCTCCAGTATCAGGACTGGCTAGGTGTATCAGAGGGGTATGTATGCCATGGCAATTTGTCCTGATTATATGTCCCTTATCTCATCTGAAATGTTTGGTTGCTCCTAATTTTCTAAGCAGTAATTGCCACCACCAGTCAAAATCCGTGTTATTGCGTCCCTGTGTTGGGCCGTCGTTGCCCTTATCTGCTGCTCCTGTTGCACAGTCAGTCGGAGTGCATCTCCCAGAGTATGCTGGGTATCAGAGGGTATGTATGCCATGCCAAATCATCCTGCTTTCATCTCCTTTATCTGCTGCTGCTGCTGCTGCTGTTCTTCCGCAGTCACCCTGAGTACATTGCTCAATGTATGGATTGGCTGGGTGTACTAGAGGGTATGTATGCCATGGGCAAAGCATACTGCGTTTATTTCCGTTATTCATCGTTAATTCTTTGGTTGCTCCTTTATGTGCTGCTGCTGTTCCACAGTCACCCCCAGTACACCCCAGTGTATGAAATGCGAAAAAAAGAAGAACTGTATGGTTTAGGGTTTAGCGTGTAGGGTTCATGGTTGCTCCTTATCCACTGCTGCTGTTGTTCTGCAGTCACCCCGAGTACATTGCTCAGTGTATGGCATGGTTGAAGGGCTATCCCTCCCGCCCTGCCCTGGCTGCTGTAGCTGCTGGTGTGATCAGCAACATCTGTCATAACATCAAGGCGGCAAGGGAGGAGGTGTTCACGGGGGGAAACATGGAGGTGGTCATGGACATGCTGGCTGGAGGGGTGAGGGATTTTGGGGGGGGGGAGGTGGGGAGGGGGGGGTGCACCAGAGAGGGAAGGGGGGGGGGTTAAGTCCCTGAAACAGGTGGGGGACTGTGTGTGGGGGGGGGACTGGGGGCCGGTGTGCACCTGAGAGGGAACCGGGGGGGAGGGATGAGACACCAAGGGAAGCACCAGAAGGAACAGCTGCGTTGGGGGGGAGGGCAAAGCCCTGTGTGTGTGTGTGGGGGGGGGGGGGTTGAAGGGGGCGTAAGGGAGAGCGGTAAGAGAGGGAAGGGAGGGCGGGGGGTCTAATGCCCCTGGGGGGCAATGGGGAGGTGGACGGGCGTGGGCGCACGAAAGTGGGGCAATAATGACCATTATGGCTACACTGACGTGACCATTGCGGTCAAGTGCAGTAAGGGAGGGAGGTTTCTACCTTTTGCTGGGGTATGCCCATAGTTGTAGTTTTAGATGATGGTGAGGCGACCAGCGCAGTGCTCAGTAAAAGTCCACAGGAGGGAGGCAGGGTTTAGGGTTTATTGAGTTTATGATTTAGGGTTTAGGGAGTGTAGGGTTTAGGGATGTAGGGTTTAGGCTCTCAGCATAATGGTGCTTCCATGAGCTGGAACCTTCTAAATGCAGTCACAGGAGGCAGGGAGGAAGTAAGAGGTTTCGCCCCTGCCTGCCCCTGCAATATGAAGTACATTGCTTTTAGGTCCCTTAACCCCCTCCCCACTCCCCTGGCTGCGTCCCTCGTACTTACCTCCTGCTGTTGCTGCTAGTTCGGAGAATTGATCCACTGACTTGACTAACCCCCCCATCCCCCCACCCCCTTCAAAAACCCCTCCACTCAATAGCACTGACCTGAAGGAGGAACCAGCGCAAAATGGGTTTAGCACCGTACGACTATGGTCACTGCTGCACACCCCTTTATCCCGCCCTTATCTCTCTCTCTCTCTCTCGTACTCGGTTGCAGGGCATTTCAAGGTATTACAGGGTATTGCGGGTACTACAGGGAATTGCAGGGTATTGCAGGGTTTTACAGAATAATCCAGGGTATTACAGGGTATTGCAGGGTGATTCCCGTATTCTGTTTCACTTCGTTGGTTTTTTATACCGGCTTGAGGTGCGGGGCCTAATGGCACTTTTTGCTATGGCATATCATGCATATGTATAAAGTTAATTGCAGGGTGACTGCTGCGCACTTATAACCCCACCATTCGTTCTCTTCTTTATTGCAGGGAATTGAGGGCGGGAGGACCATCGTACGTCTAATGGAATCCATATGGGAGGAGGTGCTAACTGCAAGCAACCCTGAACCACATTCCAAAGCAGCTGTAGCATGCTTCTTACAGCACAGGTGGCGGCTACTGCTGCTGCTACGGCCATATCTGGCATGTGAATCAGACACACTGGCTTTTGCTGCTGGGGGGATGGGATGCTACCTCATTGATAAAGAGGGGGATAGGAAGGGGGGTGGGGGGAGCAGCGGCGGCGGCGGTAAGCTGTGGGGATTCTTGAAAAGCAGCAACAGCAGCAGCAGCAGTGGTGGCGGTGATGGTGCGGCCGAATGGGAAGGGGACTTCTTCAAGGTGAGTATATGCCTTCAGGAGGAGCTAGGGTTTAGGGTTTAGGTTCAAACTCTAGACCCTAGGGTCAAACTTTCAACCCTAAGCTAGATATCTTTGAAAGCTGTGTTGTGAGAGGTTGAGGTTGCAGCAAAAGGGACGTGGTCAGAGGCATTGTTCACTGGATAGCGCCTACACCCAGTGCATGGAAATATGGATGCTTCATCATATCCACTGGGCACATGCAACGAGAGAATGGCCACAAACGGGTTGTAACAGCATGTATCAATACAGTCCGCCAAGTGCATGGGCTTTAGGGTTTATGGGGTTCTTTTTTGGGGTGACTGCTTCAGTTGACAAAGGAATTAGGGTTTAGGGGACTTCTTCCTTTGAGGTTTATGCCCTCACCAGGAACCGTTTCTCCTAGGACAAGCTGCGTCCGTTATTACAGTAAATTGCTGTCAGTGCTTCAGTGACTCCAGCTACTATGAAATAGTATTAATAATATTGATAACAATGATAAACAATATTCCATAATGTGCAGTCCACAAGTAGAGGAGGCACTAGCTGATTTTAACAAGATTTACCTTGGTTTCAAAGTCGCTTTATTTGCAGACACCACAACCCCCAAGTGGAAGAAACCAAACATTGTAAATCTGCTGAGCTGCTGTTGTTACTTCCCCATTCCAGGCTGCTGTCCTTTTCAACCCTAAACCCTAGAGTTTCCGCGGCGTTCCAGGCTACCGCTCCTCTACACTCGTTAACCCTTTAAACCCCTGTGTTTCTTCCCCGTTCCAGATTGCTGCCCTTCTTTACCTTAAACCCTAGAGTTTCTGCGCCATTGCAGGCTGCTGCTCTTCGAAATCCGTTAACCCTTCACCCCTAAACCCTGTTGTTTGTTCCCCCTTCCAGGCTGCTGCTGTTGGTGCGTTGCTGCCTCTGGTGCGCATCATGCTCAAGTCCTTGGAACTACTGCATGGACTAGCAGCAACACCAGGAGGTAAGGAGGAGGGGAATCCCATGCACTTGATGTAAGAATTCACGATCGAAAAAAGAATGGCTTTGGCGTCCAACTATAGCTGCTACCTCGAGCAATATTAACACACTGCATGGACTAGCAGCAACACCAGGAGGTAAGGAGGAGGGGAATCCCATGCACTTGATGTAAGAATTCACGATCGAAAAAAGAATGGCTTTGGCGTCCAACTATAGCTGCTACCTCGAGCAATATTAACACACTGCATGGACTAGCAGCAACACCAGGAGGTGAGTAAGAGAAAAGCTGCCAGGGGATTGGGGGGTGGCGGGGGTTTTGAAGGGGGTGGGGGTGGGGGGATGGGGGGGAGGGTTAGTCAAGTCAGTGGATCAATTCTCCGAACTAGCAGCAACAGCAGGAGGTAAGTACGAGGGAGGCAGCCAGGGGAGTGGGGAGGGGGTTAAGGGACATAAAAGCAATGTACTTCATATTGCAGGGGCAGGCAGGGGCGAAACCTCTTACTTCCTCCCTCCCTCCTGTGACTGCATTTAGAAGGTTCCAGCTCATGGAAGCACCATTATGCTGAGAGCCTAAACCCTACATCCCTAAACCCTAATTCATAAACTCAATAAACCCTAAACCCTGCCTCCCTCCTGTGACTGCATTCAGGAGGTTCAAGCTCATGGAAGCATCGTTATGCTGAAAACCTTGTGCTCAGCAGCACTGCCATCGCTACCATTAAACCCTTTGACGACCTAGCAGCATCATCCGCAGCAGCAGTAGCAGCTATCCAAAGCAGCAGCAGCAGTAGCAGTAACACGCTGGTGCCAATGCTCAGCAAACAGCAGCAGGAGGAGACCATGCAGTCCATCTGGGCGGCTGCCTCAGTATCTAAATCCTCAAAAGCTGTGCTTGCTGCTGTGTCTGCCGGAGGGGAGGCGTTTTCCAGTGTTTGCGCCCCGGCAGTAGCAGTAGTGGTGAAGGTGTTGCTACAGCTGATGCAGGGTGGGTCGTATGAGCAGCAGCAGCAGGCAGCTAGGGCATTACATGCATGTGCTCTGAGTGATGAGGTGGGGATGGTGCGGGAGGTGTTGTTGAAGGTGGGGGTGATGGGGGTGGCAGCTGCTGCGGTGGAACGGCATGTGGGGGATGTGCTGGGTGCTTTGGCTGTGAGGGTCATGTATCCTCTGAGATCAAGGTGAGCCAGGGGAGGGGGAGGGGAGGGGTTAGGGTTTTGGCTGGTGGTGTAAACCCTAAACCCTAGCTTTAGAGAAAGGTGAGCCAGGGGAGGGTTTATTAGGGTTTAGGATTCCCGTTTTTGGGTGCATGCCCTTGACAATCTTATTCTGTGCTTTGTGTTTGGCTTGCTGTGTGCTGTGCCTTCCAGTGGTACTTCTGCCTTGGAAGCATTTGCACGGATGTGTGTGCTGGCAACTTGAATGAGAGCAGTAAGGCTTTCTGTAGCAGGAGTCACCAGGGCCAGGCTGGACAGCTAGGGGGCTTCTCATAGGTTTGGGGTGGTGGTCTTAGCCTCAGTTGTATGCCCTTTGCTTTGTATGTGGCGTGCCAGCCTGTCATGAACCACTAGCAAACGGATAGGTTCTCAGACTAGCCCAAGAGGCGCGTCCCTTGGAGCCAAAAAAGGCTCATAAGGCCAAGACCACCACACGTTGGAAGGATTCCAACTTCAACTCGGTCAACAATCTCAGAGAAAATCTAATCGGAGTGAATATATTTTGTCCTGTTGCTCCCTCTACAGGGACGATGTGAAGTTTGCGGAATTTGAAATTTGAAGGTTTGTGACAGAGAAGTTTCTTTCATATCAATTATCATGAATATTTCATGACGATTATTACCTGCTGCTCCCCCTTCAGGGATGATGTGATGTTTGCCGCCAGCGACCTCTCCGGCTTCCTGCTCTGCTGCTGCCAACTGCTCCGCCGCCTACACCCCGAGACCGCTGCTTATGCTGCTGCTCTCCTGGACCAGCTGCTGCAGAGTGGAAGGGTGGGAGATGTTGAGACTATGGTGACAAGGGGTGGGGTGGCGGAGGCAATTGTGTTCAATGGGAAGAAGGCGGAAGATAAGGATGTGCTGGATTGGGTGTCACTAGTGGTCACACTACTGGAGGTGAGTGCGGGTGACGGGGGTGACTGATGTCAGGTGATGGAAGGTGAGTAGGTAGGTAGGGGCACCTGCGCTACTGCGGGAAAGAGCTGATTGCATGTGCATTGCGAATCGAATTGTCAGTGCTGGCTTGTCGCCACATGTTGGTGCGGATCGACTGCCTCAATGATATAGGGGGTGTGCTGATGCTGGCTGAACAGCACATCAAAGCCACAGGGGTGACGGGGGTCAGGGAAGCTGGCTGCTGTACGTAGGTAGAGACACTTACGCTACTGCGAGAGAGAGTTGGCTGTGTCTGCAGTTTTCGTACAGGGGTTGGCAGTGATCCCCTTATCGCGACATTCATGGTGGTTTGGATCGACTGCCATAATGATATAGGGGGTGTGCTGATGCTGGCTGAGCCCCAACATACAGCCACAGTGGCAAGTGGTAAGGAGATATGGGCAGTGTGATATTCTGACAGGTGCTGCCATTGCTGTTGCGGCTGTGGCTACAGCTGTCCCCGGCTGCTGCTGCTACGACCCTGTCCTTCTGCTGTTGCTGCTGCCGTGGCTGGTGGTGCTGTACCTTCCGTCTCGATACCGTTGCTGTTCTGGTGCTGCTTTTGGCGGTTATCTGTTTTCTGGCTGCTGCTGCTGCTGCTGCTGTTTTTGTTCTTCCAGGTCGGTGACAGCAGTCTAAATGATGCCCTGGTGGAAAGTGGAGCCGATGTAGTTTAGGGTTTAGGGTTTAGGGTTTAGCCCTAAACCCTAAACAGCAGTGTGGATGATGCCCTGGTGGAAAGTGGAGCCATACATAATGATCCCCTGCTGCCTTAAGGTGTTGTCTTGACACCTAATGGCACCTTTGCAGCTGTTTTGGCTCCAGGTCGGTGACACCACTGTGAAAGATACCCTACTCAAAAGTGGAGGCACACAAGAACCATGTTCTGCTGCCACTGCCATCAGTTACTTGTTATCATGGTGGTATGATGCCCTGAACCCTGAACCCTAGCTTCTGCTGCAGTTGTGGCCAGGTTGTGGCTGGCTGGTTGTGACTGCAGGTCATTGGCGACAGTGCGAAGGCATCCGTACACCATCTCCTGCTGCCAATGGTCCGAAACCCTAAAACCTAAACCCTAAACTTCTTCTGCTGGTTGTAGGTGCAGGGTGGTGACAGCAGTGTCAAGTAGGCGCTGGTGCAGGCCGGCGAACATACATGATGGCTTCAAACCCTAAAACTCAACTCTTAAACCAAAAAGCTAAGCTTCTGCTGCTGTTATGGCTGCAGGTTGGTGACAGTAGTGTGAAGGAGGCCCTGGTCCAGGCAGATGTACATGAGCTGCTGCTGAATGATTACTTGGCACGACGCCAGGAGCTGGTTACTACTGGCGTACGGGGTGACCTCATCAAGAAGGGCTGCTTGAGAGCGATCAAGAAGATGATAGGAATGGATCTGACACTGATGCTGCGAGGGGGAGATGATGCTGCTGCTGCTGATGATGATGGTAATGATGATGATGATGGTAGTGGTGATGGCTCGTCCGAGGTGGAGGGGGAAGGGGAAGGGGAGGACGACGGAGTAGTGTAGGTGGGTGGCAGTGTTGATGACTCGGTAAGGAGCAGCTGCCTGCAGCGATTGTTAAGGTTGTAGGGTTGGTCTTCTGCTCGCAAGGAGAATGCACGGGGTGGGAAGGCCAGGTATGTTCGTTGCTCTGGGGCTGATTGTGATAGATAGTATGGAGGAGGAGGAGGATGGTGGTGGTGGTGGTAGCACTAGCTTGTCCGAGTCTGATGTGGACGAGGAAGAGGAAGAGCGGGGGCAAGGGCAGGAGGGGGTAGGTGGCAGCGGTTCAATAAGGAGCAGCGGTTGGGTTGGTGTTCTGCTGCACGGAGAATGGGCATGGTGGGCCGGAATGAATGCTGATATGTCTGTGAAGTGCCGGGCTGGGCGGCATGTGTCACACAAATCAAGCACTCCCAGATCCTGGTACTTGTGGTGATCCCAGCTTCGGAGCCTGCGCAGTGGTATTCTGGCATATGCACGAACTGTCACGTATACACACTGTCATACGAGCTTACTCATTTGAAGCTGAGTAGCTCTTGATGTTCGTTAAAGGCGGACAGGGACTGGTCAAGATTAGAAGCTGGGGGATCACATGCAGCTGATGTAGCTGAAGCTGCTGTGCGGTGCCAGCTTTGTCTGGCTTTTCGTATGGATTTGAGCGATGCCTTGGACCTTGATTCTAGCTGCAGGGCGGGGACGACTGGTCCGGTAATGGGCATGGGCGGCCTCCGGAATAACTGTGGATGAACTCTTTGAGGGTGAGCAGCCTGTGACGAGACCCCGCTGCGAGTCAAGGTGCGTAATGAGGCAAGCACTGATCGCCAGGAGTCCGTAGGGAATCACTATGACTTGAAGTTCTTGCGAACTGTACTGCGAAACGAACTTGGCACTCACGCACCATACCCGGCCGAGAGCATGGTTTGCGCCCTGCCACGGAAGGCTCTATTCATTAGTAGGTGAGCAGTAGCTTCTCCACTCAGACTGGACTGTATGTTGTTCTCTTTGTGGCAGCTGCTCGTACCATCACCATGAACAGAGGGACTGGCGTAGGTTTCGACGATGAGGACTTTGACCCAGTCACGTCGCTGGAGGGCATCCCAGTGTCGGAGAGAACCTGGCGAGAAAGTCAGATGCTGAAGTCGGCCTTGCTGGCGAGAGAAGCTTTGGTGAGGATACATGCGGCAGAGGTGCACGCTCCATTGAAAGAGCAATGGAGTGACAGCAAGTATCGATGTATAGCCTATCTTAGTATCGTGCCTCACAGCAGTGATTGCGCTGCCGACACCTAAGCGCACCGGTTTTGCTTGTCCTCGGCCTCCAGCCCCACAGTCCAGCCCACCCACCTCCATTTGTACATTTGGTACGCAAAGCAAAACATCTTGTAATAGCATAAGATCTTAACTTTATCGAACAGAAGATGATGCATGCTTCGCATCAGCTTGCACACATGCACCGTCCTTGCTCGCTGTTCAACAGTCACCTTACTCAGAACTAGTTACCCAACTAACCACACTCGCCAAACTTCTTTGCGTACTTCATGATGCTTCAGTTTAGAGTAACATCATATCATCCAATAAATATATATAGACTTCCGTGTTGTTTCGTGGTGTACCTTTCAAGTGCCCCTGCCCTTTTACAATTCCTGTAAGGCTCACATTCACACTTTGCAGCATCTCTCCCTGCCAACCTCCAGCTGTGGGTTGTAAGCAGTTGACTTTTACTTAATTCTCCCGTGACGGGGCTGAGTCTCGTCTTAAAACATGATTAAAATACGCAAATGATCCGATATGTTCTGATTATAGTCCCTCTGCCCTCTGTCAGCATGCACAGACTAACCATTGGTATACCCTTATGCCCCCTACTGGCTTCTATAACAGGTGTTAATGCAGAAGGATGGTCAATCATCTAAGCTACAAGGGATTGCCAAGTGGATACGAGCAGTGATGGAAGGTACGCCGTGGTTCAAACTGTATACATAAGTATACTGCAGTACCGTAGTTTAGCATGTGTTTGCACCTATACACCTCGCATTCAGAACGCATCCTGTCTACTTCTGTTCTATGACCAAGTGAAGTGCAGGGGGTAAGGCAGGTTTGCTACCGGTCTGCAGCATCAACAGCAGCAATGCAGCATGCACGCCGTACAAATGTTATGAATACCCCCCTCCTATTTGAACTAGCAGAGCAATGGGGAATCTCCCCCTGGCAAAGAAATAGACATGCCTACGATTGGTTGTAGTAGAGATGAAACCAAGCACTGTATGCACTTGAGCTGAAAGTACCATCGTCCACCACAACAGACTCATGCTTCTTTTGCTGCTCTTGCACCTTGACAAGTGCTAAGTAGAAGATAGATGTTTACTGGTTTGATGTCTGGCCCAGGTGCTGGTTACCTTCTGCCCCCTTGGGACCTGGAGGTTGCTGCAGTGACAGCAGTGTTTGCACTGTCGAGAGATCCCAAGAACACCACAACCGAAAACAGACCAGGAGGGGGGATTGTCCAAGTGTCGCACATGGACCTTGGGGACTATGTCCTGCTGTAAGAGGGAAAGGAGGGTGGATTGGGGCATTCATTCCATTTCTGAGGGCTTCGGTCTTAGGGGTTGCACAGCACCCAACTGCCCAAACTTACTTGAAGCAACGTTCTTGGACTCATGAGCTTGAATGAGATCATGGCCCAGGGTTTTGCCAGTACTCTGCTGAGGCTTGCTGTCTGTCAAGATGTACTAAACCTCGCCTCTTTCACCTGCAGACTTGCATGCCCTTTGCCAAGACCTGCCCAGCACAAACGCATAGTTTTTGCCTCTGTATGCAGGAGCTAATCAAGTGTTATTTGCATTGCTACACTTTCTGATATGCCATAGTAAAGGTGCCATAGGCCCTCACTTCAAATCAGATCAAGTCAATTGTAACCAGCAGCTTCATCATTCTGACAATTCTAGTTATTCAATTAAACGCAAGACTCGCTATGCCAGCAACCAAACCAACCCAGGCCATACGGACAAGGCTCCCCATCTGACGGCCCAAAGAAGGGGAAATGTATTGCCAAGGCAATGGCAGACTAAATCCCTTTTGCTATGCTGCTTGCAGTACTGTAGGGGAGGCGCTTGTCTGGTCATCCATGGCTCGTGCTACTGATGTAGGACCTCTAGGGAGAGTTGCACAGGAGATCTTGGGTACATTGGAATTGACTAAGCCACAGGTGATGGGCAACAAGGGGTTGAGGGTATAGGGCAAAGGAAAGGGATGAGGTGGAGATGCAGTGAACCGTAAGGCAATCGGGGGTTCGATTGTTAAAGAGGGTGGGAATTGGAGACTGATGTAGGGGCATTGGAGAGGAAGGGGTTGATGGGCGGCAATTTGGGGGGGGGGGCCTGGGGGAGGAGGGGAGGATGAGGAAATGAAAAGTCACGGAAGCTATGATGAAGCGTTGGGGGGAGGGTTTGGCATGGGAAGACCGGATGGGGCGCCAATTGAAGATGCTAAACGAAGAGGTAATTTGCATCCTTCGAGGAGTCGAAGAGATCAGAAAAAGGTAGATGCAGGCAAACCAAGTAATAGGGCAAGATCAAAGGAGTTTGGGGTGGGGGCCCAGCACCTGGTATGCATTCTTATAGGTGCATTGACAGTACAGCAAAGAAGGGTCCAAGTCGGCCAAAACTGAGGCCTATATCATTAATGAGTTGCTGAAATAGAATAGGGAGATTGACAGGTCTGCATAGATGGGAAGTCCTTTAATTATGCATGTTCCTGTTGATCGTACGGGACAAAGAACCTCACGCCTGCATATTTCCCGCCAAATGATTATCGCTATTTTATTTTACCCCCTAAGGCCCTTAGGCGGCCTATATCCTTCATAGTCACCTATATCCTTCATAGTCACCTATATCCTTCATAATCACCTATATCCTTCATAGTCACCTATATCCTTCATAGTCACCTATATCCTTCATAGTCACCTATATCCTTCATAGTCACCTATATCCTTCATAATCACCTATATCCTTCATAGTCACCTATATCCTTCATAGTCACCTATATCCTTCATAGTCACCTATATCCTTCATAGTCACCTATATCCTTCATAGTCACCTATATCCTTCATAATCACCTATATCCTTCATAGTCACCTATATCCTTCATAGTCACCTATATCCTTCATAGTCACCTTTATCCTCAGAGCTAAGGATCCTTCTAATGCAGGCGGCTATGAAAGCTCGGAAGGTGTGTGAGCACGTACTGCTGTGGTTGAAAGGGGACATGAGCACAACAGGCTTACCTGGACGGGGAGCAAACGAGGCAGACAGTGGCAGCAGCAGCAGCAGCAGCATGATTGATCGTGGTGATGCTGTGATGACATCTTATGCTGCTGTGATCGCTGATCATTTGCAAATGTATGAGCTGCACCCCAAACATCTGGAGTGGGTGACATATGTGAGTATAAACTCTATGGGTCCAGGCTCCCTATGGCTCCAGGAGGGGGAGGGGAAGACACGGTCTTTTGCACGCAGACAGGGGGAATGTGGAAAGAAGGAGGGTGAGGAGGGCGTCGGGTTACAAAGCGCAGATGGATGGAGGAGAAGAGGGGCCAGTTTGGCAGCGGGTCAAGGAAGGAGGGCAATTTGTGATTGATGGGCTAGGCTTTAGGGCTTAGTGGTATTGGATCAATCCCAAACTGCTCCACATCCATCACACATGGGTGGTGCGAAGGCCATGGGTGCTAGCAACACCCCGGTTGGGGCTGGGGGTGGATCCCACCAATGACAAAGTGGTGAGCCATTTATTGTGACTTTTTCAGGGTCACATGCCACATAACACATTCTCCTTCTGCCTCTGACTGACCCGTTTTCATTTTTTCTCTGCCGCTATAGGATACCCTGTTCAACTTATGTAAGATGTTTGAGGTTCAGCAGAACCCCCTGCTCCGTGCTCAGATGCTCAAGGCAGCATCAGGCCTGGTTGCGCTAGCAGGTGAAGCACCAGCAGCACCAGCACCACATAGTAGGTACGACAAGAGGGGCGAACAAGGAGCAGGAGCAGCAGCAGGTGGTGGTGGAGGTGGTTCTGCGGGCAGGCCGGTAGCAGAGAGCTCAACTTTGGAGGCTGGTGGGGGACAGGAGCGGGCAGGTGAGGGGGGAGGGGCGGGGGGTGGGGTGGGGGGAGGGAAAGTGGGGAAGACAGGAAGTGAGCGGCAGAGAGGTGGTTGGAATGATGGCGAGGGGGTGCGAGCCGGAGGGAGAGGAGGGGAGAGGGGGTGGGAGGTAGGGAAGGGGAAACGACACTCTAAACCACACTCCTGCATTGCTGGCCAGCTATGCAATAATGTCACTTCCTGCTTTTACATTTTCAAGTATGGACATGAGTTTGTCCCTCTGCTCTGAGAGAGAGAAACGCACGAAGAGAGATGGTGCATTGATTGCCTGCCAAAGATGGTAGGAACGGTTCCTGGATGTACGGGAGTTGTGATGGGGACACTACATTCAGAAAAGGTTGCCAGGAGTGGGACATACAGCTACAGATAGCCGCCTGCTACAGCAGTAAGAGCTCTTTCTTCTATATTGCTCTGGCTAATTGGTGCTGATGCTGCTGTCCTATCAGAGGTGTGTCGTGTAATGAAGGAGGCCACAGCCGTGATATTCAGGCAGAAAAGTGTGGCATGTCTCAAAGAGGTGAGAGAAGGGGGAATGGCCAAGAAGCCGAAAGGACAAGAGGGTTGGGAAGTTATTCTTGTGAGCTTTAGGAGATTGAAATAATACGGTGGGCAGCAGTAAGTGTTTTGCTGGGGGAAGTCTGTGGAGGAGGTTTTAGGGAAGGGAACGGGTGTAATTGGGGCCATTTTGGAATTTTATCTGGCTGCTCCTGGAATGTCAGATTGTAGCCACCAGCAGCTAGGATTAGCCATCAGTTCCCACTACTGCCTACAAGTGCTTCCAGGTAATAACTGCAACCAGTTCTAGCAATTAGTTGCTGGCACTAGTGATTGGGCCTCACTTCTAATGCCAGCTTTCCACTGCAGTTCATGTTGTTGCATGGTATGGAACCCATTGTGTTTTGGATCCATCCGATGGTGTGTTTGGTCGGTTCGACCTAGCAGCCCTTTGCGGTTGCCACACCTTAAATGTTTGTTTGTTTTGTTTGTTGCATCGACTGCTGCCTCTGTACTGATGACGGGACAGTGCCAGCAAATGCCTAATTGCCCTTGTCTTTGACCCATTTTGCTAATCTTCTGTGACAGCTTGAGATGTGGTTCCTATGGCACATCAGAAGTAGCGAGGATATTGTTTACCTGCTTCCATTGCTGCTGCTGTCACTGTTAAGGTGGGGAGGAGTGACGGTATGGGATGTTACATGAGACCCGCTGCCGTCTGTAGGGGGGCAGATAGCACCGGATCTTCTTTTCACGGCAGCGGGTCAGATAGCACCGGATCTTCACCTAAATACCTTTTCCTCATGCAATGAACCCCTACTGCTGAGCATGTGCTGCTGCTACTGGGGCGGCTGGGGCTCAATAGTTGGCAGTCGATGCTTCAGGAGCTAGATGAGTGTAAAGCCAACTGCAGCCACGGTTCCTCTTGATTCTGCTGCTTTCCTTTTTGCTACAGGAGTTAGCCAAGCGCAGAATCAATGGCAGCCACTGTGTTGAGAAAGAGGAGCTGGTGCAGCTGCTGGCTGGAGCAGTAATGGAGGAAAAAGAGAATGGGACACGACCAGCAGCAGCAGCAGTGGGAGAGGCAGAAGACAGCAATGAGGACTGGCCCAAAGTCCCTTGTGACCTGACCCCTTGGATGCCCATGGCTCTGTTCTTACAAGCAGAAGGGAATGAATGGGCTGTGGGGAGGACGAGGGAGGTACAGGACATGTTCAGGAAGGCAGTAGCAGCAGCAAAGGGCAATACCAGTAGCAGTAGCAGCACCAGGGGAGAGGGTGGTAGCAGCAGCGGCAGTAGCTGTAGCAACAGGGGGAGGGGCAGCAACGATGCGGGTAGCAGCAGCAGCAGTAAAGAGAGCAGCACGGAGGGCAGCAGCAACAGCAGCAGTTCAGGCGGTGAGGACAGTAAGAACAACAGCAGCAGCAGCAATAACGGCAACAACAACAAGAACAGCAGCAGCAGAGGCTGTGATGACAGCAACAACAAAGACAGCAGCACCAGCAGCAGCGTGCCAAAGGACCTGCCTGGGGATGAACTGTATGGGGTACTTGCAGGTTGGAACTTCATCCGCACATTGTTAGATGGTGGTCAGGCCTTCAGTGTGAAAGAGGTATTGGAGGTGATCACCTGGGTACAACATTGGAAGCAGCAGCTACACAGGTGGAAGGGCTATGGATTCGTAAAAGTTACCAGGATACAAGTGATCAAAGATCCATGCATTGCAGAGTTCAAGGTAAGGTATTGGAAAGGGATGAATTAGTAGAGCTGTTGTTGATCCACATACTTGAAGTCATACATACCTTCATCCATGAGTGGCCGACGGGGCTTTCATTGTACATGCAGAGAGGCGGGGTCGGATGTGTGTTCTAGACCATGTTAACCAGCCAGATTGTTACAGTTGTCCAAGCAAAAGCGAATCCCTTGCCTGGGTTTTCTTACAGTTGTTCTGCAAGGAGATGCGTCCACATTGCCTCAAACATATCGTAGCACTATTTGTCTCGTGACCTCTCATCCACTAATGCAAATCACCCAACCCCAAAAGCACTCAACCCTAGTAACCCTAAGACCTAAGAACCTAACTAGAACACGTAATCCTACGTGTCCCGATCCGAACCCAAGCTCTAATCATTTTTAAGGATCAGGCTTAGGGCTTCAGGAAAGACGGAGTTGTACAAACCCTAAACCCAAAAATGCGATAGACAGTGGGTTAGCTGCTGCAGTCAATCTACCGGCCAGGTTGCAGCAGTCTAATAGTCTGGCTCATCCATGGACTCAGAGTTATTGTAGCCTATCTGCGTTTCTTAAAATCCACAAAGCTTATATGGTAGTTGTTAGAAGGTGGGAAGGGAAGGTGGAGGCAACTGACGGAGTTGGGAAGGGAAGGTGGAGGAAGTTAGGAAGGTGGGAGGGAAGGTGGAAGGTGGGGGGAAGGCAACTCCATTACTGCCTTGGTACTGCATGAAATGACCTACATTTGTAGTACTAAATTCCATGATATGCCATAGCAAATAGTGCCATAAGCCCAGCATAGGGCATGAACTGACATACAATAAATCTGGATCTTACTCATTTGTTCTCCGTTTCGTGTCACTGGCACACCTATTAACGTAGTATTGGTCATTGTATGTATGATGTATTATTTTTCAGGCTCGTTGTACATCGTCGGACGAGTCCTACTTGTGGCTGGTGTGCGTGTACCCCAAAACCCAGCAAGGTTAAATGAACCATTACAGGCGTAACCTGTGGTCATCCTGCTTACTTTTCTTTTTGCTTATTATGTAAGGTGTGGGAACACCAAAAGGGCTGCAAGGCCATTTAGTCAACAAGAGTGGGAAATCACAAACGTAAGAGCTGCTTGCCTTTCATTTTGCAGCGTATGCTGAAAGCTGCTCGCAAGAAAGCCAGCACCGCCAGCAGCACCAGCGGAATCTCTCCAGCAAGAGCAGCAGCAGCAATGATAGCAGCTCTATCTGGTCCAGCCTGTCCTGATGCTGATGCTCATGCTGCTGCCTTGGCCCTCCTGGGTGTTAAGCCAGGGGATGAGGAGCTGCTGCTGGTGCCGAAGCACAGAGAAAACGAGGCATACATGCCGACTGAGGAGCTTATTAATAGAGCGGTGAGGAAGCTGAAGGAGGAGAAGAGAAAGGGGAGGGGAAATTAGAGTTAGAAGGAGGTGGCTGTGTATTCCTCCTAGGACTCAGGCTCTGCTTTTGCTCCTACCTGAACTGCACAGTGCCCTAATACCTAGCTTGAGGTTGGGTGGCTTCATGTTATCAAAGCACCGAAGTGTGCGGACAAGGAAAGCAGGGTATTGCAGGGTGCGGCTAACAAAGCAGAGAGTCATAACCATCTCGCCTGAAGTGTACTGATGGCAACATATGTAGAATCAGCCAAATAACGGCCTTCCAAGACACAGCATACAACCCAGTACATTTATATATTGATTTCTTGACAGCATCACCTCTTGATGATGGGCCCTTTTGTTATTTCCATCCTTTGGAATCAGGTTGACCCCACCACAGGCGCATTCAACTCTGCCAAGCAATGTTCCTACTGCAAGAAGTTTGTGGTTGACTCTAAGCCCTGCAGTGCATGTCACAAGGCACGCTACTGCAATGCCACATGCCAGAAGGAACATTGGCAGGACGACATGGAGCTGTGCAAGCAACACAGGAAGAAGGACACACAGGCAACCAGCAGCAGCGGCAATGGGAAGGGCGGCAACACAGGAGACAGCAATGGAAAGGGTGGTAAGACAGCAAGCGGCAATGGGAAGAATGGCAAGACGACAAGCAGCAGTGGAAAGGGCCGTGGCAATACAGCTAGTAGCAAGTAGGGAACGCCCCTGCTTGCTGCTACTGTCATAACCACTTCTTTCAGGCCAAGGTGTTATCCTAGCCCATGTCTAGCATCTTATCTTCACCCGAGGAGTGGATGATGATAATTTGCCAGACATGGGGGGTAGGATCGATCGCCTTGGCCTGAAATAAGTGGGTAAGCAAGGCCCCTGTCGGACTTGACCTGGCTCTATGCCACCTCAGTATTAACCGCCGCCCTTGCCGGATGCACCCTAATAATTACCAATTACCAATTACCAAATGGCCCCGTCAAAGCGGGACGCCGGTGGGGGCAGCGCCACCCACAAGGAGCCAACTTAGGCTCCAACGGCATACTCAATTTCCTGTCCAAGCTCAAACAATGGCTGCCACCAGCCCACCCTAAATCCCTTGCTAGCCAATGTATGTCAGGCCAGCCCATTTCGACTTGCCATGCGCTGACCAGTTGACCCAGTCAACAGCAAGCCAAACAGTTTTATGCCTTGCTCAGGGCTAAAAAATTCAATAGATCAGCCACACTTGAGCTGCTTTCATGTGCCTTCAATGCTTACCTTGTTGAAGCTACTAGTATTAGCTATCGTATGGTTAGTGTGTAACAGATAATGAGGTTGGCGCTTGTTGGCTCCCCTTGACAGCAAATGCAGGGAGTTGCATTGTATAGTTTCATACTATGAAGATGTTCAGCAGCAAGCATGGCCCTGCACAGCGCTGTGCGCTAGCGCCTCAGTCCTGCTGTTGCACACTCAGATCATTTTAGGGGTTGCCTCCATGTCTGCTATGACAGGCAGCACTAACTTTGGAGAACATATGAGTTAGTCCATTGTTTGTGGACCCATCCGATGGTGCGTTTGGTCGTTTCGACTTAGCAGCCCTTTGCGGTTGCCGCACCTTAAATTTTTGTTTGTTTTAGTCCCCTTATAGCCCCATTCATGTCACGTGTCGTACAACGACACTGACTTTTGTTTGCCGCCGTAGTTGCCAAGTGTCCTGTGAGTGTGTGTGTGTGTGTGTGTGTGTGTGTCATTGTGCTTACCTCATGTTGTTCTGTCTTGTGTGTGTGTGTACAGCTCTGCAGTGTCACACTCAGTGATGTGCTGCTGCCGGACCACTGTATTGCGCAGTGTACGCTTCTGTGGCATGATTGCATCAGCTGACGGCCTGACTGCTGCTGTGAGGTCATAGTCCATCAATTGTGCACAGTGTGGGGGCAATCTTATGTGCACAGTGGGGCTTATAATCTTTGATGTGGACTGCTGTCACGGTGTGGTAACTATGATGGGTCACTCGAGGGCCTGCTGAGCCCGCTCGGCTCACTCACTGCCCGGTGGGGCTCAGTTAGAGGGCACTTGCTCAAATCAGGCAAGCTATTCCAGCCTTCATTGATAACTAACGTTATCGAAAACGCTACGTGTGCATAAATGACGTGTCCGACACTGTTCGTCGGTAGCGGTTCTTGTCCAGTATTGTACATGTCGCGTCCATGTCATATACGCAAGACATTGATCATTTGTTCGTACAAACACCAGTATCAACAACGCCGGTATCCCCCTACATATACATCAATGTAAACCGTTTACATTGGCCAATGGCATAGGCCCCAAACAGAGACGCCCACGTACTACCTGCACCAGCTCCCTGCTCTTCTTAACTGCTCAGCAGGATGAATGTGGATGGTTGCTTGTCAGATCACCAGTTACCAAATGGCGGTCCCATCGACGTGGGGCGCCGGTGGGGGCGGCACCCCCCCCACAAGGAGTGAACAATAGGCTCCAAAAGGGCTCCATACTCAAAGTTCAAGGTCAAGTTGAAGTCTCACACTGGCTGCCACGCACCAGCCTACCATTGATCCCTTGCTAGCCAATGCATGTGAGGACTTGCAATGCAAAAGAGGAATGAAGATGGATAACCACCTTCTCACCTCTGCAATCAAGGTCTTCTAGCATACTAGCAAAGACCCTGACTGCATGCCCAGTCAGGGTGGTCTTTCCTAATATGCTAAAAGACCTTGACTGCACCTCCCACATGCCAAGCAACATCTAACTGCACTACCCAGGCGCATCCATGCTACAAGCAGCAACCCAGCCAGGGTCAACGTCATGTCAAATGAATAGTTCATTTCATGGTGCCACAACAGTTCTGTAGTATAGTCATGTTCCGCTCGAAAAGCCCCTCATGTCAAGCCCCCAGCTGAGATTGCACTGCCATAACCTGCTGTAGCTAACCCCTCCTTCTGCCCTGCGCGCGGCGTCACGCTCTTTGGCGAAAAGGACATGGTGGTGTGTGGCCCCACCCCACCAGCACTCTTACCCAGCAACTTCCCTGTTGTCGGCATGAAGCCCCCCGCACTGCCACCACCACCACCTCCAAACCTAGCTCCAGCAGCAGCTGCTGATGTGTACCCGCCCATCCCAGCTGCCAAGCTGCTGACTGTCGCTGGTGCTGCGCCTGGTGTAGCACCAGGGGGAGTGCGGAGCATGCTGCTGCTGCTGGTGGGACCGCCGGCAGATGCAGCACCAGCGCCAAGGCTGGGTCTGAACTGATAGCGGGATCCCGGCACTGCACTGACCTGCAGCTGTGCATCTGTCACCTGCGGGAATAAGAGGGAGTCACAAAGATCCAAGTGAACAGAATGAAATGATTCTTCCGCAAATATGAGTAGGGGTCTTGAAGCAAGTCGACCTGCATTTGCAGTAGTATTCAACACCTTGCCAGTTCCATTGCAAAGGCAGATGAGAAGGATGGTTACAAATAATCTGGTTTTCATCAGCAGTCCAAATATATCCCTCTTGATCTGGCTGAGACATGCATGGCCAGTGTGCTTGCACCTGCATAGCCCCTCCTTTGTGTGCCGATACGGCATGCTCCATGCCTCTGAAGGAGACCATGGGCCATTTCAAGCAGTTAAGCGCCACTCACCAGAACCCGCCCCCCCTAAGTACATAGAGCACCTTACAGACGCCTCTTACTGTAGTCCCACCACTAAATACCTTGCAAGGGATGCTGCATACACTCTTGCCTCCAACACTCAGGCTGCTGCACCTACCTGTTGGTTGAGCCAGCGTATCATCTGCTCATTGCTCTGCAGCTGCCCCTTGCTCTCCTCCAGCTTGGCCCGCAGCTCCCCAGCCTCGTTCTGCAACAGCTGCACCTGCTGCTGCAAGCTCTCCTTGCCCGCCACTGCCGCCTGCAGCTTCTTGTCAGCTTCTGCCAGAGCTGTTTCCTTTGCTGAGGCCTCCTCCTCCTGGCGCACTAGGATGGCCTGCTTGCGCTTCACCTTCTCACGAGCCAGGCGCAGGTCGGTCTGGGTTAGGGAGGACAGAAAGGAAGCCAGAGCGATGGGTAGATAGGGAGGCTCTCAGGAATACGCACTTCCAATGCTGAAGAGAATAGAGATGGTCATATCGTTTGCAGTGTCAGCTACCTGTTGGAAACAGCCGGTTACATTAAATCATAGCCAGTCAGGATACACACAACACAAACATGGTCCTCTCCTATCTGCAGTTCAGCAAAGCATGGCTGAAACGCTGCTTGCCATCTGGCGGCACAGGTTCTACTGGTCCCCTGCTGCTCTCTGCTTTTTTACATGGTAGTACCTGTAGCACTAATTACCCAGTGGCCTTTTCTCTGCTGCCTTTGAAAAAATACTCAGATAAACATTCAATGCGTATCATAATTCCAGGGCACCTAAGACCAGCTTTCAATCCTGGCACCCCTCCCTGCAGCCCCTTCCCTTTGATCCCGGCACCCATCCCCATGCTTCTCCTTTCCCTGGCTTACCTGCAGCCGCTCAATAATGGCATTCCCCTTGAGCACCTCTGAGGCTGCCTCCTTAGCTCGTGCCTCATGACCTGAAGCCATGCCCCGCAGGTCTTGGCAGCGTGCCTCCCACTGCTTAGCTGATGCTTCCAGGTCAGACAGCCGAGCCTGCTGCTGGGAGATGACCTGAGCCTGGGCTGCAAGCTGCGGAGGGCAACAGAAAAACATACAGCTGAATAAAGAGAAATATCAGACCTCCACGTACACCAACTCAAATTGTGGAAGGTTCATACTAGTCCTTCTCCTGCAGTCACGGACTCCAAGTTACCGTGATTTGAACATCTGTCTACTGCTGCAGCAAAAGGCATGCAGCTGGTTACGTATCTGCCGTACTCACAGTGATAACTTCCCCTCTCATCGTGCCTTGGATTACCCTCTGATTTTGCGCTTGCTGAACCTGAACAACCTCTGCAGCAAAGGTGCTATATTGCATGCTTCCAGAGAAACCACCCCTGTTCCCCCCCACCTTGTCTTCTGCTGCCATGAGCTTGGCCTTAGTCTCGCTGGCTGCTACTTCACTGTTGTGCTTGTCTGCTGCCAGTGCCTTGACCTTCTCCCTCAGCTCTGCCACCTCCTGCTCTAATGACTGCTGCGCCCCTTGTGCAGAGCCTAGCTTGTGACTCAGCTCAGACACCTGCAGCAGAGCAAGCGCCCAATTGTAAGTACAGAGAACGTGAGAGCAACCCAAAAGATCTCGTGTTGATTTCCAGCGCGTTGTTGAGGGTACGGCCAATATACATCTTATCAGGCAGCGACAGAACAGTAGCTTTGGGCCTGCTCAGGAACAGCAGCAATCTAGCAGAAATGCTGGGTCTTGTCAGCAAGCATGTTGGCTGGCTGTATTGCTCACTTTAAACTTGCCATGCAAGCTGTGCACCCTGCACCCCAGAAGTACTTGGATGTGAAGAGGAAAGAACGCATGATGCAAGCTGATTTCTTTGGAGATCATTCATAACTGTTCATCCCTCCCACCTGTGAGTCCAGCTGGTACTTCTGGTCTCTGAGTGCCCTGTTGTCAGCGTCCAGCTCAGCTACTCTGCTGTTCAAGCCCTCAATTTGCTCACTGCTGCGCTTGGACTGCTCTTGAAGCTCCCTGGCAAAAGCAGACCAGCACACCTGTTGAATGGCTAACATAATGCTTGTGCATATTCTAATGAACAATCAGAGGCTTAAAAACAAGGTGAAGCCAACTTGAGGTGCAGGGGTCTGCCAGACTTTACTGGTTCCACAAGAGAAAGCAAAGGCATGTGTTGACTGCTAGGATCATGCTTGATTCTTCACAGTGACAGTCTGACATCCTGGGAGCACCTTGTTGATTCTTCACAGTGACAGTCTGACATCCTGGGAGCACCTTGTTGATTCTTCACAGTGACAGTCTGACATCCTGGGAGCACCTAAGTGCCCCATTAGCATCCCAATGTACATCAAACAAGCAGCCTATACAACCTATCATGGCTGCACAAGCTGTCTCCATAGCAGCAGCTGCTTGCTGTAACATACATGTCCCAGAAAGTCCCAGCATGATCCCCTCTCACTTGTCTGCCTGTGCCTGCAGTGCCGCCTTCTCTTGCATGCTCTGCTCCTGTGCTGCCACTGCCTGACCCTTGAGCTGGGCCTCCCACTCCATCTGCTGCCGCGTGTGTTGAGCCTGCAGGTCAGACAGCTGCCCCTGGCACTTGCACAGGTCTGCCTGCACACCATCCCGCTCGTGCTGCAGCAGCAATAGAAACAGAGAACCACTGAGCACAGCATTGGGCAGCTGGCCACTAGAGCCTGGTGTTTAAGAAGCATATGTTGTTCAAGGTGGTTGGAGCAGCATGTATGTACAGCATGATGCATCAGAAGATTATGGGCTTGAACCAATAATTGTACTAATGGTCCGTAAAACATGCAGATCAGACAATGGAGTATTTAGATGCCTTTATGTGGTGCTCTTTATGGTGCTTACAGCTGTTGGTTAACATATACAGAATACTCCAGTAGGAAGAGCTGCAACCAGAGCAGAACAAGCAGCTGATGGCCGCCATATCTGCTGACAGGTCTTGCAGGCAGCATATCCCATGGCTAAATCATGATGCAGCCAATTACCTGTGTGTCAGATAGCCTGCTGCTGACATTGCTGTAGTCCTCCTTGACTTCTGAAAGCCTGAAGGCCAGGAACTGCATGAAAAACAACAACATGACCAACTTCAGAGCTCCTCCCATAGCACAGCAGCATGTCGACACGGTCTATGTGGTGGCAGTTCCAGGAGAAGCCTCCGCTCAGGTGTCCACGGTCTGTGCAAGGAGTTGTGAAAACCAAGCAGGGTATCAGCTCCCGCTATATGGTTCTTGCTGATCAGTGTGCATGTGCACTGCATTGCGATCAAGTGCTTCCATGATTGCGGTTTGTTTCCTGTGTAGTCTTGGCACATATAATGCCCCCTTTTGTACTTGAAAGCGCAGACCGTACCTGCTTGACGGCAAAATCATTTCCAGGCTTGAATGCCAGGGTGATGTGCGGCAGCTGCTTGAAGTCATTGGTCTCCACTATCTTAAAGGTGGACTCCCCTGGCCTAATGATGAGCACTGCCTGGAAGCGAGGCATGTCTGTTTCTTGTGATGACTGACATTTGTCTAGCAGGCTGATGATCTTCCCCGGGAAGTTTGCGAAGTCTACTAGGATACCCTGCTCTGCCTTAAGGCTCTGAAACTCCTCCTCACTGACTTCTAGCGTGTGCAGAAAGAAGGGATCTTCTTCGCTTGAGACATGAACTCTTAGCACCTGTGGCAGGGGTGAAGGCTGTCAGAGCCTGCTCTGCTCATGGGCCAGGGAAGGCGCATGCCATAGTTTACCCGCAAGCTGTGATTCTGCCGTGTTACTCCTGATAGGATACGGAAGGTCAAGTCCTCTGTCTGGTCCTCTCTGTCGTGCTGACGAACTACTACTGGGATGGCCTTCCAAAAGAGAGTCGTTGCTGAGCTTGCATCGAATCCACTTAGGAGCCTCTGGTCTTCCTCTATGACGAGGGGCATGTTTAGGTGTTGACAGCTGGGGCCTTGTGGGAATACGACGCTAAGCGAGGCACCCAACCATTGCTGTTGTTAACAATTACCCAACAAGTTTCTGTGCATCGAACATCGAGTCGGACCCGAACAGATGAAGTACGAGACAGTAATCAAACAGGAGTAGCCTGATCAGGTTATCGCCGTTGTCCTTTGCTAGGAGTAGGTCAGCAGGTGAGTACATGTGCTTACATGCAATGCAAGAAACACCTGATGGAGCATGCCGAACCAGTAACAAGTGTCCTGCCGTGCAGCAGAGTGCATCTCATACGCCATGCAGCGGCACAGCCATCATCAGAGGCACTCAACACACTCAACTGTGGCACTCGGCTGTCCAGCTGCCTTTGAAATTCTCACTCCCAAAAGGAACATATTACTGATGGTAATCACGCTAGGGCTCTACTGAGTTGAAAGGCATGTGCATCCCGGCTGTGCTGCTTGCTCGGCCCTGTGTCACTCCGAACCGACATGACCAGATGCTCCTTGCCAGCGTTGATCATGTCCTGAGACGCCGCAGAGCCAATGCGATAGCTCTTTAATGACCTCCTTATGGCTCCTTTTCTGATACTTTATAATTCCAACGGACTCCCCTTGTCCCCTCATAACACTCACTACAGGATGAGCAGCGGGCTGCAGGTCATAGCCCATAGCAGGCACCACAGTCACGTGAAACATCCATTTGCTGCCCCCCCCCCCCGCGATATCGGTACAAGATGTACATCTACACCCAACAAGTGGAAGTATTGGACCTTATCATGTCACTGATCAAAGCTCCATACCTGCCAGCTCCAGCCAGGAAAGCCCAGATGACAATAAGTTCTTGTCCAAGTTCCATTCTGAAGTATAAATGATAGCTGCTGAAAAGTCTCCTCCAGCTAGCGGCAAAGTAGAAGCCTCAAGCAGCACAGCAACAGCTGTATCCAACTCTGCTGCCCATCAGAGTATTGCACCAGACAGACATCCCCAACTTCTGATGCTCAAGATAGATGCACAAGCATATGCAAGCTTCTCTACGGACATACATCTCCCCATACAAAGGCCCGTCATTACAGGGACGAGGTATGCAGGCTCCTGTCATTGCCGTTGCATTCTCAAAGGTAGAAGCTGACACACACCTTATGCTTGTTAACCACTTTGGGTGGCACAAGACACTTGGCACTTCCATTCCCAAGAAAATATGTGCTTTACCAATGCAGGCAAGTTGCAAATGGGTCACTGCAATCTTCTTCTCTCAGCAACACAGGTAGCAACACAGTTGCCATTGAGCCCTGCTGCACTTTTTCATGGGTGAGCCTCCCACATATATTCAACCACAACCATCCTCTGTTAGCAGGGGAGGGCACTCCAGCCGGCTTGTAACGCAGCAATTATAATTGTTAAATTCACCCGTTATCCCCTTTACGGTAGTTTCAACCACGCAGCAAATATATCCCGGCAATGTGAAGCTTAAATAAACACTACCTACAGACAGCCTACTTGATACCAATGAACCCAAAGCACAGTCCCCAGGAATGGCATGGCCCATTGAAGGCATCTACCGGTATGCTAAGAAACATTCGCACCTCAGAAACATTAGGCAATAAAGAAGACATCTAATGTAAGCAGGCATACTTACTTCGGTGCTATGAAAAGCTGCCTGCGCCTGCTAGGCCCCCTGCCTGTGCAGAATATGACCCTCCTCTGAGACAAGATATCCAACCCAATCAAAGCTGCAGGCCCTGTAAAGGGCTTCCTCCCATCCCCTAACAGCTGTGTAAACACAGGCAGATCCCCCACAGCCACATCTATGGCATCCCAAGGTACCCACTGGTCTGGGGGCTCTGCAAAGACAAGCTTCCCTGCTGCGTCCTTCTCAGCATCTCCTGCAAACGTTAGCTGCACCTTCTTCTGTGGAAGTGGGACAGGCCTGCCGTCAACCCCAATGCTCATGATCCCAGGTCCGTTGAGATAAGAGGCAGCGTCTGAAGGTGGGGGTAGGCCTATGAGCTGCGCTGCTTGCCAGTTAACTGCAGAAAAGGAGGACCCGCAGTCTAAGATACCTACGAAGGGCTGGTAGGTTCCGGCGCCAGCTGTTGTAACTGCTGGGGAGGTGATTCGGATTCCAATGAGACCGGTTTCGTTGAGGAGAGCCGCTGGGAGGTTGCTTAGCCCTGCTTCAGCTGCTGCTGCTTGGCCTTCTCCGGGGACCCAAAGCCTCAAGCGGTTGTTGGGAAAGTCAAAGTCCGTGTCAAAGAGACCAAGGACTTCCATGCCTATCATGCCTTCGACAGGGTCATGTCCAGGGTCTAGATGCTCCTGGGGGAAGTCTGTTATGACTGCATGAAGAGGGGGGAGGTTTAGGGCTTTGACCCCTGGCTGGGCAAACCGTCCTCCATATAAAGCCGCTCCTTCGAGTTCGACGAGGTCGCTCCCTTGCACGGCTCCTCCAGCACCCATGCCAGCTATGATGGTTTTGCCTTTCTTAATCCCTAACTCCTGCTGCAAGTGAGGGGTGATCAGCTCGCTGGTCAGCCCAGTGTCGACCATAAAGTCGAACGGCCCCTTCCCCTGCACCATGACCTTCACGAGGATGTAATCTTTGCCGAAAGCCCCTTTGGGAAGCTTCAATCGTTCCATAGGCAGATCTGCTAGGGGAGTAAGGCCACTGGAACCTTCAGCTGCGGGGAGGGCGGTTCCAGATCCGAACACCTCGTCGATTGACCTGGCTAGATCAGACCTATGAGTGCCTTGAGTGCTGCTTTGTTCTGTTTTCTGACATCTGGTTAGAGAGCAGCGATTCCGACTGAGGGTGTATGGGGGGTAACGCGCAGGCCCGAAGTGGAGAAGCCCTCGGCCCAGCACGGTTAATCCTCTCTTGTGCAAGCTGCAGGCAGCTTCGATACGTATCACGGCCATTGAGCGATAGTGCATTCACATTTCAGTACATATGCTTGGGGCAAAGGATTAGTACCATCCGAATGTCTAGTCCGTATAGAGATGAGCAAAGCA
This sequence comes from Pseudopediastrum boryanum, assembly GCA_963556185.1. Taxonomy (NCBI): domain Eukaryota; kingdom Viridiplantae; phylum Chlorophyta; class Chlorophyceae; order Sphaeropleales; family Hydrodictyaceae; genus Pseudopediastrum; species Pseudopediastrum boryanum. The sequence goes on from OY744493.1 coordinate 377,866, forward strand.
TACCGATACCCACTTCCTACGGTTTGAGCTCCTGTTCATTAATGTCAATTGGCCATTGTGTCATCTAGCTTTTCATGTTTGCTCGACAGAGCAGCGTCACTCGAATAAAGCGGTCCGTACTGCCTTTCAACACGGGGTTACGACACGGCCAAACGCCTCACAAGACGCGACCCATGTAATAAAAACTAATGGTATTGCAGTAGTTGGACGCCTCTGTGAATCTGCACCACCTAACAGATTGATTAACAATATCACAACGAAGCCCATGTCGATGCCGTAATCATACGCTACTAAGGTACAAGGCAACTGCTTGCCCCACCATATGATGTTACGACAAACGTTTGCCACATGTGTTATCCAACCGGTGGACTGAATGGCATCACCAAGATTCTCACGATACCTCTGCAGACATGCTTCACAATCTAGGTCAAACACAGACATCCACAGACATCAAACAAACCAACTTAAAGGTGTGGCAACCGGCAAAGGGCGGCTAGGTTGAACCAACCAACCACACCATTGGACAGAACCATAGACAATGGTTTCCAGGCCATTATTGAACAGCAACTGCCAACTGGCAACATAGCTGTTTCTGTCGGTTGCCCCACCCCCCGCCCTCCCCCAAACAAATGATCTAATAAGATCTTATCTCCCTTGAAATATCCCCTGCTGCTGCTAGCTCCATTTACTGCCACCAACCAAAGGACATGCCATACCAACAAACATATTACCTGCCACCTGTCACGCCTCTGATTCAATGCTCAAGCCACCTTCTTCTTATGCTTCTGCTTACATGCTGCTTCAAACACTGGCAGCGCCACCTCCCTCCAGTTCTCATCCCACCTCCACCCCAACTGCGTTGTCGCCACCCCTTCCCTCAACTCCCGCAACCTCTTGCCCCCTCCACCACCACCAGCTGAACCCCCCTCAGCATTGAACCCTAGCAGCAGCTCCTGCAGCTGCTCAGCAAGCTGCTGTGGGGTTTCAAACAGCAGCCCCGTCTTCCCTGGTTTCACAAGCTCTTGAATGCAAGGATAGTCCACTGCACATACAGGCAGCCCTGCACCATACATATCCACTACTTTCATAGGGAGGTCTAGACCTGAGGATGAGGTGTGGAGGCAAACACCCAAATCAGCACAGGCGAGCATCTTAGGGTAGTCGTCTGATTCCAGCCAGATGCTGCAGAAAGCAATGTGGTTGAGGTTTAGCTGCCGGATGCGGTTGAGGTACATCTCCCGCTGGGGGCCGCATCCAGTGATAAGGAAGAGAACATCAGGGTACTGCTGCTGCTGATCCTGCTGCTGGCGCTGCTGCTGCTGGTTTGTTGCGGCTGCATCATATGCAATAGCTGCAGTCAGCAGCATGCCAAAATCTTCATCTGGGGTCCAGCTAGTGCTGCTGATAACTAAGGCGGGGCGGGGACTGCGGAGAACGGATGATGGCGACCCGGGGCTTTTGACTGTTAGAAGGGTAGAAGTTGCTGTGCTGCTGCCCCTGCTAGTGCCATTGCACAACCCTTCTCCTGCTCCTGCTCCTGCAGCTGCTGTTGCTGTTGTTGGGCCGTAGCCATTAGTCACCCCTGCTCCTGCTGCTGCTCCGGTTGCCCCTGCTGCTGCTGTTTGGCTGTTGCTCAAGCTGGAGTTTGTTGCAGAGGCTGGAATGTACTGCTGAAGGCATGAGCCTATGCTGGTGCTGACAATAGTGGGGCCTAAGCGTCCCAGCAGCTCGTGCTTGTCTGTGACAGTGGCAGGCTGGAAGAAGTTGGGGGGCCTGTCGTACAGTACCTCTGCTGCTATGCTGAACTCGTCTGCGAGGAAGCGTTGCATGGCTTTCGTGACGCAGAAGTTGAAGTTTGCGCGGCGACCCATGGAGCGTTCGTGCCATTTAGCGAGTTGGATGAGCCAAGGGTACTTGCTGTACTTGAGCTCCATAATGGTATAAGCGAAGTTGTGCCAGTCGATGATTAAGGAGGCGCGGTGACGAACGGAAGCGATCCAGCATAGCAGCATGACTGGGATAGCCGGCGGGTTCTGCATAATGATCGCGCTGGGACGTGGAAGGGCAACCACCGTCAACCAGAGCATCAGGAGCAGTTGGAACAGGACTTTGACAGCGAGAGACATGACGGTAGGCAGCTTGGTGAAAAGCTCCGGAGGTGGTGTAAGGTAGTGAAGGTGCACATTGGGCTTCTGTTGCACCTCCTGTATGGGTGCTGCACCTGGAGATGCGAGTACATGCACATCGTAGCCGGAGGAGCTCAAAGACAGGGTGTGATATTGCATGCGGGGGCTTCTACCAAAGTCGCCTAACACAACAACCCAGACCACTGGCCCTGTTCTCATTGGGATTCCCATTGTAAGCTATGTCAGCAGCAGTTGTTTGTACTTGTGGCTGCGGGCCATCTGAGTATCATGTAAAGCTAATTCGTTGGTCCTCCATGGCATCTAGCGTATCCTTTCGGCCACGTAAGTTAGGTATGAGACTGGCATGTCTCGCCTGTCTGTTCAAACTGCTGGCAAATGTACTGCTAAGGTTCCCGGCACCAGGTCACTTGCTGACACCGACGGACGTGGCAACGGCCCTCACAATGCAACGTTTCCAGGGCTTGCAGAACAGAAACGCACCAAGCGTTGCTTGCAGACACTGTGATCTATGTCTCAGGAGCACTGACATGCCGCGATACACCACATGGATACACCACTCAGCTACGCCTGTCCCCGTCCCGGGCGATAAGAAATTCAATTAGATTCTGCGTATGATGTTTGGAGAGTACTTGCAGCCTTCACCATTAGCTTTGCGTTGGTTGAACTGCCATTGACCGCTTGACTGTCTGCGATATAGCGGAACGCATCATCCAAGAAACGGTCTCTTCATGGTCAGCTCCGAGATGCCCAGATATGACTGAACACAACAACCACAACACGGGAGAACTGTCTCCATGTTATAACCCTGGGGGTATGCTGTCTGATGCTCCTGGAATGCACTCTCCCTGTACGCAGCTCCGCATGCAAGCGCCCCGGCGGGTGAACCCAGTACCTCATTCAAGTGATCCTCCAGCAGTAACGTTAGACCATGCAAACTAATGCATCTGGGTTTGGCTCCGTGCAGGGCAAAACGGCTCTTTCACAGGGCACGAACTGGGTCACTCTCCGTACTTCCTTTTGCCACCGCCGCAAAACTGGCCGCATGAAGACCATCCCTTGCTGTTCCAGCCCACTGCGGCCCCGACATCTGAACCCCATGTTTCATATCCTCCCCTAGGTGAGCATCAAATCGAGCATGCCGGGGCGTGCTGCTGCTGCGATGTACGTGCAATGAGTCATCACAAGCTGTCCTGCTTCAATGAACTAGGTTTTAGTAAATAAGCACTGGGATTGTCTTCATCTTGCACATACATTTTGACACGGTGCCCAAAAACCCTTCCTGTTAATCCTGTAACTCTCAACAGACAGTAACGGCCACTGATGCTCAGGATTCAACCTCGAGGGGAGTTACCTCCTCAAAGTGCCTGCATTGTTGACCCTCTAATGCATATGCTGCTCCCGCCAATTGTCCAAGCAGATAGACAGGACATCTATGTTACTTTTGTTGCCTCGACCTCCAGTGTGAGGTCAGTCATCGAGCCTTTGGTCACAATTGGGATGGACTGGCCATACACTAGCTTTCCTCTTGTCATCAGTCGTCTATGGCTATTGCCAGCAACTCCCACTCACCCCATACCAAGGAACACCCTTAGAAAAGAGCCAATACCACCCCTGAATCATTGTGTTATGCTCTTCACATATGGATTATGCTAATGCCTAAGAGTTTGCCCAAGCTTCAGTAAAGAGCCCCATAGCTCACCTGGTGCCTTTCACCACTAACACAAATCCAGGCAGGGGCACTGTTTTATTCCCTTGTGATAAGTAATGCAAATGCCCAGTAGTTCGCCCAAGCTGTAGTAAAGAGCCCCATAGCTCACCTTGCACCTGTCATCACTAACACAGATTTAGGCATTGTGTCATTGTTTTTTAATGAGTAATGCACTGCCTAATAATTCGCCCAAGCCTAGTAAAGAGCCCTGTAGCTCACCTAGCACCTGTCACCGATGAAAACCCTTTCAAGCAGGGGCACTGTGTCATGCTCTTCTGACCCTCAGGCCATCAAATCTCAGGAATTCAACGCACTGCCTCCCTCCTCCAGCAGCCACTACTTCCATACCATTCAGATGCAGCTTCCGTAGTAACAGCAGCTACTGCTATCACCATGCCCGCACCACCTCCACTACCACCACCAGCATCAACAGCAGCAGCTGTAGCAGCGGAAGTATCTGCACCATTGCCATCATCGGGGGCAGCAGTAGCAGCACCAGCAGCAGCCACTCTGGCCCTAGCAGCAACAAGAAGAGCAGGAGCAGCAGCACCAACACCAGCGGGAGCAGTAGTGGGGCCGCCAGCTGCTGCTGCCGCTTATCCCCACCCTCCCACTGCTGCAGCTATAAGTCACATCCCGGCTGTATCTTTGATGGAGCATGATGGGGTGGGTGGGGTGGGTAGCGGGGTAGAAAAGCAGGGCCAGCAGCAGCAACAGCACCAACAACAACACGAGCATCAGCAGCAGCTGTCGCAGTCCCACTCAAACAACTTCCCAAGTGTTATCGCAGCAGCAGCAGGATCAGCAGGATCAGCGCATATGGCAGAAAGTGGGAGAGAAGTGGCACCACCGGCAACTGCAACAGCAGCAGCAGCGGCGATGGCAGCAGGAGGAGGGGCAGATTCAGAAGGGGTGAATGAGAGGCTGGATCAGGCTGCTGCTGGTGGTGCTGTTTACAAGCTGGTGTGGGCAAAGATGGGCAGGTAAGGCAATCAATAACAACTGTGCGTTTATGCATGGAAAGCCGCAGGGGAACTCACTTATCCAAAGCCAAAGGCCTTGCGGTTTGTTATGGTTACATAAGTGACTTGCTCTAGCACGACGGCCACAGGGCACAGGGGGCACATGGCCCCCAAAGAAAAGCAGTAACAACCGTGCATGTAAGATGATCATTTCAGTTTTATTGAGTGGAGTGCCTTAGCACACGGGCCACATGCCGCGCAATTGTCCAGTAACCCAGCATGCGGGTCGCATAACAGTCCTGTGAGGAAGCGGATTTTGCCTGATCAAGTGTCAAAGTATTGATCTACTCTTGGCTTTATGCATGCCAGCCGGTGCATATGCTTGCTTGTTAAGAGGACCTAAATGTACCAGTGTAGCGATTAGCGGTGACAGGCACAAGAGGTGAGCTGTGGGGCATTCTCCTGCGGTTGGTCAAACTTAATCCTAGACATTGTTATACTCATACACAGCAGAGCTTTGGCTTCCCTACTGTGGTTCTGCTACACCTTGCGGCAACAGCTCCAGGAAACAAACAAGCCAAACTCAATTCTGAACATGACCAGAAGGTTGAAACATGTTTTTACCAAGCATGTTTGAGAGTCCACACTGAACCACCCTTGGACTCTAACCAGGTTTTAATGTTATGTATCTGTTTACCTAGCGTATGTAATGCTTGCTAGTACACTGTGCCTGGTGCTTCTCATGGCGTCTCCCTGTTCCGTCGCTTCGAAATATCAGCACATCCTGGGTTTCCTGGCGATCAATTAAAGACCCTTTTTGTCACCTCCCTACTGCTTCTAGGTTTCCTTGGTGGCCTGCTCTACTGCTACAGCCCCATGATCCAAGCTTTGCTACACCCCCTCCCCCAGGGGCACCACAGCCCAGTGGCACTCCAGTGCGCTTTTTCGGCACCCATGAAGTGACATGGATCCCTGAACCCCAGCGGGTGACCCCATGGCAGGCACAGTACCAGCAGCGAGCACATAAGACTCGGGCTGCTGCTTTTGTACAGGCCATGGCGGAGGCACAGGAGTATGTGGAATCAGGTGAAGGGAGGGTGGGGGTTGATGGGTGGGGGGAAGGCCAAAAAGGACGTGGGAGGAGATTGAACTAGGGGTGTGTGTAGGGAGGGATTTAGCAGATTGGCCTGGGGGGGAGGATGGGCATAAGACCCTGGCGGCTGCTTTTGTTCAAGCAGTGGCAGAGGCACAGGAGTACGTGGAATCAGGTGGGGTGGAGAAAGAATGAAGGTTGGGGAGAGGACTGGGGGTCCGGGTGCGGAAAACGGCTCGGAAGGAAGAGTAAGTGTATGCGGCCTGGGGGTGGGGGGAGGGGAGGGGGGCAAAGATTGTCGGGGAGGGGGCTAAGGGTGTGTTAGGGGGAGGGGGGGTGGCAGGTTGGGGCGGGTCCGGCATAAGACACGGGCAGCTGCTGTTCCTCTGGCTGTGTCTGAGCAGCAGCTGGCCATGCAACTGGATGCCCCAGGGTACACCTCCACTGCCAAGGGTTTTGTGTCCAAAGGAATTGACCCTCAACCCTAAACCCATGCAACTGAATGGCCCAGGGTACAGCTCCACGGCCAAGGGTTTAGTGTTCAAAGGGATTGACCCTCAACCCTAAACCCATGCAACTGAATGGACCAGGGTACAGCTCCACGGCCAAGGGTTTAGGGTTGAAACGGATTGACCCTAAACCCTGAACCCAGGCAGCTGAATGCCCTCAGTGATGTGGGCGGCCACTCATGCACTCCTGTGTCCATTCGGCCTTTACTCCCGGTGAGCTGACTCTATACTTGTAGCATAAAACCGAGTAGGTTCAGATGGTTGAAGCAAGCTGGGATTAGAGGTACCTAGCTGTGGGGACAGTAGGAGGAATTGTGGGTGCATGTAGAAATACCTGAGGCCATGGGATGTGCTACACCATCACTGTCAACTACATCAAAGAAAGGGCCGTTACAAGTGTATGAAACCAACTCAACTAGAAACAGCAGATATGCTTGAGGATGTGCCTGCTTATTTGTTTGCCAGTTTGCCACCGCCAGAACCCCGCCGGTCACCGGTCGTATCACTCAGACTAGAGTCTTCGACAGAAAGGACCAGAGGGGCGTAATCATAGTGTGCCGGCACGCTGCAAGCATTGTCAAATGGTAAAGCTGGTTTAGGCAGCTTAGTATTTGCAACATGATCAACGCCTCACAGTTAAAACATTTGTTCCGGAACCGTCCCAATGCAACAATCTTCCGAGTGTATCGAATTGGTCCTGGAACGGACGTTGCACGCCTGATCTTAACATAGACGCTTTTGGCTTTGTCTCTGGCATCCCGCGCTGACTGATCATGATCTCACCCAGCAGACCCGTCGCGAGGCTGGGCATGTTTGCGGTACTTGGGTTCGCACTGCTTATCGGGAGCGCACTAGGCCAGGGTTTGCTCCCCAGCCGAGAACCTGCTGCGTCTACGGAGACCACTAAGAAGCTTTTTCGTAACTACGCACCGCTTAAGCAGCGGGCCGCGGTATGGCAACGCAGGAACGCCACCAGCTGCCAGGCACACAGCAGAGGTCGCGGCGGTGCTCTATGTGCTAGCGGACTTTCTGGCGACAAAGACGAAGATACGCAGCTACTCCCTGTGGTGGCTTCGCCCCAAGTGTATGATTCTCGGAACCGCAACCATACCGGTGGTTACAGTGCCGTTGGTCCCGTAAAGAATCAAGGAGAATGTTCAACTTGCACAGCCTTCACCGTTCTTGCTGCGGCTCAATCAGCGGTAGCAAGCGCCCTGCGGCAAGATGCTGAAAGCAGCCTTAGCGAGGAGGACTTCCACTTCTGCAAAACAACCAAAATCTTACAGCTGGAGCCTTCCTGCTCCATGGGTATTACCATGGAGAATGGCCTCCAAGTCTGGCTCGAAACCCACACAGCATTCCTTCAAGGCCGTGACCAGGTGGCTACAGACGAGTGTGTTGCTTCGTCACCAGCTAAATATTTCAAGGGTTCTGCTGCTGGACCAGCAAGTTTTAGTGCTGCTGCCTTTGGGCTCGCGCCATGCAGCTACACTTGTAGGGACACCCTCAAGTCCCTTAGTGATGGTACCTTCACACGCAAGCCACTTTCTGGATTTACTGAGGTGCAGGAGCATATAAGAGCGCATGGTGGTGTCGGAACTGGTATGCAAGTGAACCTGGCTGACCTGCGGGCTTTCTACAGCAAGTCCAAGACTGGTGTTTATCATGGTAAGATCTCCACCAGAAAATGCTGTCTGTAGTGCGCTTGCAATGGTTACCATGTAATTGCCTTGGTCTGTTGCCTCGCCTCTCTAGTGATCAGGCCGTTCTGTTCCTCTCTCAAGCCTGCTTTCAACATGCTATCAAACTGGTTGGCCGGTCATACCGGGGGTGCTGCATGGCCCGAAAGCTGTGAGGTGATATAGAAACTGTGTAAATATGATAACCACTCCACTGGCCAGCCAGTTGTACCTCTTATGGCTCACAACTGTTTTCACATTCCGTTTCAATTGCTGTTAATGGTAGGGGCTGCCAAACTGGTTGGCTAAAGGACCAGTGTACATAGAAATGGTGCTTGGCTGCCTATCTACTGGTGCGCTTGCGTGATGCCTGCCACAGCACGGGGACTGTCTCAGGTGCATAAGACCAGCAAGCAGCAATAGTTAAGGGGATAGATTGTACACTGCCGGGATCTGAGCATCAAAGCATGTCAACCTCACTGTTCACAGCACACCCTCTGTGGTGCAATTGCAGGCGGACCTCTCTCAGCAGATGCGGAGCGCCATGCTGTGTTTCTGGTTGGCTACAATAATAACGACGAGTGGTGGCTGGTCAAGAATTCCTGGGGCACTGGCTTTGCTGATGGAGGATACTTCCGCCTCTCATATGCTGCCAATGTGAGCCTTCTGGACCCAAGTGAAACCTTTGGACTCGTCTTTAAACTCAGCTGTCCACCACCCCCGCCCAAACTTCACAAAATCACCAGGCGACCAGGCTGCTATCGTTACCGAGCAGCACCCTCTGACTACTTCTCTAAAGTTGCCAGGACCTTTGGCTTGCCTATGGAGCAAGTACTGTCTGATAATGGTGATTTGGTCAAAATTGCTCCAGGAAGGTTTTTGGGTGGTCGCGATCTAACCCTGTGCAATCTGACGCAGCCTTCTGTTCAAGCCTGCAAAACTGTGCGCCGCCAGGAATCTCAGTTAAGGGCATTGCTAGGGCTGCAGACCACAATTGACCCCAACAATGTGCTCAAGGACTGGTGGCTTGATGGAGACGGGTTGTACTGTGATTGGAGGGGGGTCCGTTGTGATCAACAGGCCATGGTGGTACAGCTAAGTCCACCTAGCGGTCTGATTTTGGGCGGGGAGTTACCTAGCGGGCTGCAATTGCAACCTCTGTCACGTTTGAGGGTGATTGACTTCTCAGGTAATGGCATGACTGGACCCTTACCAACTGGTTGGGGGAAATTGAACAGCTCTACCTTTTTGACTAAGCTACATTTGTCTAACAATAGTCTGACAGGGACACTTCCAGCATCTTGGAGTGCAATTGGGGGTCTAGAAGAGCTGGATGTCAGCTACAATGCCCTTGAAAGTTCTTTGCCAGTATCATGGAGTGTGCTCAGCCAATTAAAGGAGTTTTACGTGTCTAACAACTCACTGACTGGCACGTTGCCAACGGCCTGGGCCAGTATGGTGAGCCTGGAATATCTGTGGCTTGGTGCCAATGATGCTGAACAATGGATCTTGCGTTATATATCTGATGACCCATCATGTATACGAAGCTACCGCGGCAATCTTCATGGCACGGTTCCTGCTGCTTGGTCAGCAATGAAACAACTGAGCCATTTAACACTAACATGCAACCATCTGAGTGGCACTCTACCTGCCTCATGGGCCGCATTGACCAGGATGCAGTCCCTTTGGATCAGCCATAATGAATTCAGTGGAACTCTGCCTGCATCATGGTCTTCATGGTCTGGTTTAGGACTTTTCAAGGCCTCTGACAACCGCTTCTCAGGACCCCTGCCAACTGCCTGGGGTGAAATGTCGCAGCTGAGTTGGATTGATCTACGGAACAACCACCTCACAGGGACATTGCCCGCCAGGTGGTCCGGCATGGTCCGCTTGGAGGATCTAGTACTAGGTCATAATAGTCGTTTGGATCGTGGGTGTGGTCAACAGGGTTTCATTAGCACATTGCCTGTGGCATGGTCAGCTATGAAGCGGTTGAGAAAGCTGAAGTTGGAATGCAGCATGCTTGTTGGCTCACTGCCCTCAGAATGGGGAGTTTTGAGTAGCATGGAAACAGTTCGCTTCAGACGGAACAACCTTTCTGGCACTCTGCCAGCTTCTTGGTCGTCTTGGGGACGTCTTACCTCCCTAGATTTGAGAACTAACCAGCTGAGAGGCTCTTTGCCAGAGGCATGGGGGAAGCTGACCAACTTGGAGGAGCTCTCCTTAAGGGGGAACATGCTTGGTGGCACCTTACCTGCGCTGTGGTCTGCTATGGTCAGTTTGCGGGAACTTGGGCTCGGCAGCTTTGATACTGAAGATGGATGTTTTGGCAACCAGATCCAGGGCACTTTGCCTGCTGGCTGGTCAGTTTTGAGCAACCTCACCGGTCTAGTGATAGATTGCAACCACCTTAGCGGATCCCTGCCTGCAGAATGGGGAGTACTAAGTAGGATGGAGACAGTGAGCCTCACAAGGAATAATCTTTCAGGGACCATACCAGCTTCTTGGTCGTCTTGGGGAATTCTTAAATCACTAGATTTTGGTACAAACCAGCTGAAAGGCTCCTTGCCTGATGCATGGGGGAAGCTGACCAGATTGCGTGAGCTCTACTTGTATGGTAACATGCTCGGTGGTACCTTACCTGCGCTGTGGTCTGGTATGGTCAATCTAAGGGAACTTGTTCTTGGCAGCTACAATGCTAGGAATGGGTGTTTTGGCAACCAGATCCAGGGCACTTTGCCTGCTGGCTGGTCTTCTTTGAGCCGCCTGGATCTTCTGGCACTAGATTGCAACCACCTTAGTGGATCGCTGCCTGCAGAATGGGGTGTACTAATTAGGATGGAAACAGTTAGCCTCACAAGGAACAACCTTTCAGGGACTCTACCAGCTTCTTGGTCATCTTGGGGACGTCTAGACTCCTTAGATTTGAGTAGAAACCAGCTGAGGGGCTCCTTGCCGGAGGCATGGGAGAAGCTGACCGACTTGGAGGAGCTCAACTTGAGTGGTAACATGCTTGGTGGCACCTTACCCGTGCTATGGTCTGGTATGGTTTTGCACAAACTTGTTCTTGGCAGCTACGATGCTAGGAATGGGTGTTTTGGCAACCAGTTCCAGGGCACTTTGCCTGCTGGCTGGTCTTCTTTAAGTTTCCTCAAGTTTCTGGCATTAGGCTGCAACCACCTGAGTGGGTCGCTGCCTGCGACTTGGGCAAATCTGAAGCAATTGAACTCTTTTGCGGTTACGCACAACATGATATCAGGACCGCTGCCGAAGCAGTGGTCAAGGTGGGAGGCCTTGGAGGAATTATGGCTGGGCGGTAACCGCCTTGTAGGTTCTGTGCCAGCGGAGTATGGTCGCATGAAACTTGAATTCCTCTTTCTAAAGGACAATCCTGGGTTGCAGGGGTGTCTTCCCAAAGAGTGGAATGGGAGGTTCAAGCAGCCGGGTTCACTGCGTATGGCTGAAGGGTTTATATGGAATGGTACTAAGCTGACTGGCTATTGCTCCTAATAAGTTAAACTGTTTGGCCGTAGTTTGGCCACATGCTAAACCCCTTAGCATAGCAGGAAACAGGCAGCGATGCTTTCTTAGTAGCGGAGACCCCCGAGCCATGGCGTGAAAGACATGTAGTGGCAGTGTCTCCTTGGTTTCCATCTTGTTTGTAAGCACCTCTTGCGTAGCAGTACCAGTGACAACTGTAACTGTTGGACCTGTTGCTAGTCCTCCTTGAACATGTGAGCTGGTGCCTTTCAAGTACGGTGCTTGATTGCATAGAAGGATTGGGAGTCACAGTCTTATAGCGCATTGGCTAATGCGGTTATCCCTTGCATGGGATCATTTGGATGGTTCGAGTTGAATGCAAATTTCCCCCGTTGATAGTTTTGTTACATAACTGTGGTGAAGCTTAGCCATTCAAGAGCTCTGCAGCATTAAGCAACCCTTCTTTGGTCGATGCATGTGTTGGGTGCTCTGATGTCCCATTGTTTTAGTTTGGGTTTAGGGTGTAGGGTTTATGGTTTGGGCATCAGCTCTGAAGTCCAAAGTGCTGAGCGTTCTCGGCAAGTTGAAAGGAAGAAAAAGGGCCTACTGCCTGCACATTGAGTATCAGCTCACTTTGCTCACTGTGCAGTAACTGTGCAGGGTGCAGGATGGTTACGGGAACCTGGAGAACTTGCACTTGCAAGGAAAAGATAAGGGATGCAGGGAGCATACGACGTGTGCTGTCAGTTGATCTGTGATATCCCAAGCAAGCACATTGCTGTGTTGGTTTGCTCTGCCTAAGTGGCTTTATCACATGTCGTGGCTGACATGATAGGAGCCAGGGCAACGCTATGGTGCACATAAGCATGCTGTGCAATGAATGTTGTGCAAACAGAACTTCTGCTTGCGGCAAGCCAGAGCTGTCTGATTGTAAGCCCTAGCTCCTTGAGCAGCATCACACTTAACATCACACACACCAAGCCGAGCAAAGGGCACCTGAGTGCTGGTCTGGCGTAAGCAATAGGCTCTAGTTGCCGCCAGGGGACACGCTTACAGTTTCTAGCATTACTGTTTCGCTACGACCTGCTTGAAACCAAGCTGTCGTGCTACGTTCTACATGTATAGCGGCTTCCAGCCATGATAGACATGGATTACGGAGCTGTCTCAGTTGCTACGCCGCATACGCTGGGTGCTTGTGCTGACTGTACCAGATTACCGAATGGCCACATCAAAATTGGGAGCCGGTGGGGGCAGCGTCTCCCACAGGGAGCCATATTAGACCACCATCATGCGTGCACAGCGACTTCCCGCCTTAAACATCTGATGCTTAGTTAGTGCCCCTTGCAACACTGAATAAAGCTTTCTTTAACTTGTCTGTTTTCTGCTGTAGAACCCCAAACCTAAACCCGAGACTTCAAATATATGAAGCTAACTGGATGTAACCTTCATGACTCTTTTGCTGCTGTTGTTCTTCTTAGGGCACCTTCCAGAATCCTTTCAGACACCAGCTGCACAACTATTGATGCCAGTAGCAGCAACCACAGGAGGTGGGAAGACCAAGACTAGCAGCAGCAAGGTAGGAGAGGGGGGGAATATGCACATGTTGAGAGGAGGGGGATTTAGGCTTTAGGGTTATGGTTGTGGGGTTCATATGGAGCAGCAGAGGTTGCAGCAGCTTCCACCAACATGGGGGGAATGACCAGCACTGGCAGCAGCATGTGAAAAGCAGCGACATGGAGGCCAGGGGCGTTGTGGGGAGTGGGGGTAGCGGGGAGGGTGGAAGAAATGGGCAGAGGTTGGCAGGGAGGCCGGGGTAGCAGAGCTGGCAACCGTTGGGGTCTCAGAAGCAGCAGCAGCGTGGGGGGAACCAGTAGCATGAAGTGCGGTAAGCTGCAAAGTGGTCAGAGGCTTATGGCTGCAAACTTACGATAGTGATATAGTGGTTTGGGAAGGTGGGCACGCAGAGGGTGGGAAGTTGGCAGGAAGGGAGGATGAGCAGGGGGGTGGGCGGGCAGGCAGGCAGCAAGGGGGCGCAGGGTAGGAGTTTGCCAGGGAGGGAGGTGAGGAAAAGAGGGTGGGTGGGTTGGAGACGGGCGGCCGGGAAGGCATGGGAAGGTGGCCGGTTGGGCGGGGGGGGGGGGGATGGAGAATGGATGGGTTGGGTGGCCAGGGTGGGCCGGCGTGCAAAGCGGGTGCGCGGACACGGGGAGGGTGTGTGTGTGTGTGGTGGGAGGTTGGCAAGTAGGGTGTTGAAATTTACGGGAAGGTGAGGGAGTGGTGAAGACCAGGAGAAGGCAGAGGGGATTAAAAAGGCGAGTGAAATAATGTATCCAACGGGGTTTATGCCTTGTTCTCCAGTCCGGGGTTGTCGGAAGGGTTCCTGGGTGTAAACGTACATGGAAGGACCTAGCGTTTAGCTGAATATAGGGATAGGGGGACAAGAATTGGGAGGCTGAGATGAATTCAACTAGATGCTGGTGGAAGACCAAAGACTGCAGGGACTCAAGTCAGGACAACAGGAAAGGGCCGGAGCAGGACATGAATTAGCTTGATTACATATTACTAAATGGCCCCAACTGGGTGGGTTGCTGGTTGGACAGTGCCACAGACAAGGTGCCGCCTTAGGTGAAAGTCAGTAGTGTGCCTCCAAACCCGCCTGGTAGTTACTCCGCTGGGTTGACACATCCCCCTTAGGTGGGGGCATGGCCGGGAAGGGTGAGAGTTTACATGTCTGTTTAGGTGGGAAGTGTGCTTAAAACACTCCTGAGTCCTATTTTGGGTCAGTTCGATTGGCGGTTAAACTAAACAAATGGTAGGCATGATGTACTGTAGAGAGTAAAAGTGCTGCGCCATGTATTGCACGCCTTTTGCTGTTTTACTCGTTTGTAGGTCACTATCCTGAGAACCACACCTGATTTGACATTGTTCCTGCAGGCCTCTCATAAAGGTGCAATGCTTACTAAGCAGCCCATGGGAGAGCTCCCAAAGGCAGTAGCAGCAGCACCAGCACCAGCACCAGCACCAGCATCAGCATCAGCAGCAGCAGCGCCTACTAAGGGGGGCAAGAAGCGCCACAGGAGGGAAGATGGTGGCTTAAGCAAGCCCAATAACGCTGCTGCTGCTGCTGCTAGTATTGCTGAGGCAGAGCAATCTCCCCTTCTCAGTGATGGCAAGGTTCAGAGAACAGGTAACACTGCTAAGAGGACTAACGTGAGGTTCAGTGGAGGGAGCAACAAGAAGAAACAGCGCAAGGCAGTGGTAGCCACAAATCCGGCAGTAAACGTAAGTGATCACTAGGATTCACATGGCGGATACAGCTGTACTGCCCGAAAGCTGTGCCGTGAAGGACATCAGAAGTGATCAATGGATGCGATGATCTGGTTGGAAGCATGTTACCCAGGCTGACCCGGACATTAGGTGGGCTCCTGTCCACGGCCGCCTGGTAAGTGGAGGCAGCAACAACAGCAGTAGCAGCAAGAAGTGTGCAAACTGCTCGTTCAACTGATCTGTGGTCAGGGTTGTGCACTTCTGGAAGCCCCACAGTATGTAATTTGCCAGCTGCCCGACTCTTTCAGCAGGAACAGGGCAAGTGAGGGGCAATGAGGGGCTTGCCTCTCCCATGGGTTGTAAAGTTGGCCTGCTGGCTAGTGCCCAGAGGGGTTTCCATCCCCCAGTTGAATGGTAATGTACTGCAGACATTGTTTTGTTAAGATTAAGAGCAGCAACAGGAGGAAGACAAGTACTAAGAGCAGTAACATCTGTAAGCTAGGAACCGGGTCAGGGGGCTTCTGTGGTCGGCGGCTTCTGGTAGGGTTCTGGGGTGGTTTGGGAGGGTGGTCTGGGAAGTTCGTTGGAGCAGCACCAAGAGGAGCAGCAGGGAAAGGACGCGATGACCCTCACATAGCTAGTATGGTAGGGCCTCTGCACTCTTGCAAGCTCCAAAGCATGTTTTAAGGAGACCGCTGGAATTGTCTTGTGAGACATATCAGTGCACAACTTGCAGCTGTTTCGTCGTGCATCATTCCAAGCAGTTTGTTTGCTAGGCTTGAAATATTTGGTTCCTGTTCCTTGCCTGGTGGTGTCTCCATATGCAACCACATAGGTTGTGTGTTGAAAACATTGAGCCAGACAAAGGACGGTAGATTGGCAAATTGGGCCCAGAGCAGGTCCTTTGCCTAGTATCACAAGAGACATGAGCTGGTGGACTGTTGACCTCTAGTTTGATGGCAGCTGAGCAGTGTGTGTTCAAGTGTGCAATTTCGTGGTGTATCTCTCTAAAGGGAAGTGTAGATTGTGAGTGAGTAGGGTATATGCTCATCAGGCAATGATGTCAGCTATCTTCTGAAATGCATGGATGCCATTACCCAGGGCCCTGGGTCTGTGGGTTGTTTTTTGATGGTGGATGCCCCCAGGTTGTGTGAAGTGCTGTGACAGCATCAAAGCTCACTGTTTTCTTTTGATCAGCCCCACCAGGTGCTGTAAAGGGAAAGGGGTGGACGTGCAGTGTAAGGCCTGGGTAGGTGCGTGATGGGTAATCAAGCAAAAGCTATGATATACAAACATGAGCACGTGGGTGGTTGCGCGTGGCTGATAGTGGAGAAGCGATCATGAGGTCTATGCCGCTGCAGTCAGTTGGTGGATCTAGGCAGCAGGCACAAAATCAGGGAATAGTTGGTTAGTTGTATGTCGAGGACCTTGCTGCTGTACTAAGTGCTGCTGAAAGACCAGCAGTAGCTGTCCCCGACAGCAGCAGCAGCACTAGTGCTGTCACCACCACCACCAACAGCAGCATGACTAAAAGCAGCATCGATCAAGGCAGCAGCACCAGCAGCAGCCAGTCTGGCCCCACAACAGAAGCAGCAGGAGTTGCCACGGCAGCCGGGGCAGTAATGGAGTCACCAGCTGCTGCCGCTTATTGGCTGCTGCCGCTTAGAGGTCAAGATCTGCAGGGATTCAGACCCAACAGGCCAGCAAAGCAAAGCTGATTATCAACACCAAGTACTCATTGACAAAATCAAAGACATAGACCCCACTGCCAAAGTATGGTACTATCCCTTGCTTGTCGGAGTTGCAGGCACCATATACAACAGTACCACCATGAATCTTCAAGCCCTCGGTATCAAAGGGCAAGCTCTAAAGCAATGCATTTCAGAAGTACATACTGCAGCAGTCAAGTCCTTACACAGCATATACACAACAAAAAGAAAACTGGAAAAGCCCAAAGAGCCTCAATGGCACAGGAGGAACTACAAGAAAGTAAGCTAACAAAGGCGGGTGGGCGGAAGCCCACCCACGGATAGTAACTATCCTATGGTAGGCTGGCCCAGTGTAATCCTTACACCAATGGGCCCCTCCCTTAATCTCACGCGGGAGGGCACCTCACGCCTCTCCTTGCGTAGCTCTCTCTCTCTCTCTCTGGCTGGCCCCGGTAGGGGCAAGCTATAGCGTCGCATACGTAGTTACTTCGGAAGTTCAGACGGCAATGACTAAGGCCGATTTTCGACACCGAATACTCTCTGCAGCATGGATTGAAGCGGCCGCAGAGGTCATACGATCCTAGCAGGGATACATGTGACTTCGGCGACGATGGTTCTTCGCTGGCCTCGATAGCAGCACGCTATGGCGTTGCGTCTGCAAACAGACCGGCAGTTCTGGCGTCGAATGACTAGGATTTAGTAAGCACCAGACCCGTTACCGCCTAACCTCAGCTAAGCTAACTCCAGGGTGTCACCTAGCTTTACCTCGCTGAGGTTAACTCCAAGCTTGAAACCTGTTTTCAAAGCACTTCGACAGCATGTCCGCTGCATGTCCCCAATTCCGTCAGGCCATGTCACAAATTCGTGTGTCCTCGTCGTGACGACTGGCGTGACGCAAGCTATCGCAGTGACTTGGGTCGGAGACATGACATGTCTGGTCAAGCGTGGCAAGGAACTGCACGCTCGCGTCTCATAGCACCTGGATCGTGCCTATGTGCGCCTATAGAGCTATTTGCATTGGCTATTACCCAGCTTGAGACAGACACGGCAGTCATGCCAACATATTCCCACGAGCATGTCAACCAACGAGCAGTTGCTAGATGAGCTCCAGATCAGCCATCCAGACAAAAGACAGCTAGAGTACTTAGCTAATCTCCAGCAGCGATCGCCAGAGTGGATTAAGGAGAGAGAGACCCACCTGAATGCCTCTGACTGTGCGGCAGTGCTGGGACACAACCCCTATCAGAACGTGGCACAGCTATTGAGTGTTAAATCAAAGCAAGTCCCGCTCAAGGTCACGAAGGCTAAAGAGCATGGGATTTTGCACGAAGCAGATGCTCTCAGGGAATACCAGAAGCAGCACCCACAGTACGAGCTGCAGTCTGCTGGGTTGTATGTGCATCCTACAGAGCCATGGCTAGCAGCATCCCCAGATAGCCTAGTGCTGCAGCAGCAGAAGATTGTTGGGGTAGTAGAGGTCAAAGCACCTAAAACCACTGAGCTTCCTGAAGAGGTTCCCATACACCACAAGACCCAGGTGGCCATCCAGCTGTATGTGCTTGACGCTTGGCTGAGCCATACTGAGCTTGCAGAGACTAGCAGTGTGCCACTCCACGCTGATGTGTTCTACTGGACGTCCAAGGCCACCACCTGCTTCCAGGTCATCCTAGATGAAAAGCTGCGGCACACTTTGGAGCACGATTATGTACCAAGGTAAGGCGCATTGGCAAACTTCTGCTCTCCTTACCACGTCCACGTTTGGGTGGATGACATATGTCAGTTTTAATGCAGGTTGAGATGCTTCTTCTCAAGGGACCTCGGGCCAAGGCTAGTTGTACTTAGCAAAGGAGCTCCCTCCCCT
Source organism: Pseudopediastrum boryanum (assembly GCA_963556185.1). Classification (NCBI taxonomy): domain Eukaryota; kingdom Viridiplantae; phylum Chlorophyta; class Chlorophyceae; order Sphaeropleales; family Hydrodictyaceae; genus Pseudopediastrum; species Pseudopediastrum boryanum. The sequence goes on from OY744493.1 coordinate 396,281, forward strand.
CGCAGTCCTGCCATACCAAGTGACACTCAATCCGCACAAAGCTGGCAAGGTCCAGCGCCTCTCCTCTGCCCCTTTTTACCCGAGCTCGCCTTTGCAGGCATAGCCGGGCTCTGTTTTCTTGTCACAGAGAAGTTCGTAGCACATGAAACGGTTCCGTGTGGTCTGATTTGTTGTTTGAGCAACTGAATGGCTGTCGGACGCTTGAGCGGTCCCAATTGACTGCACAGCCACGGACTTTACCATACACTGTTACGGTTCCAGCATGCATTTTGCGTAGATGCTTGCCTGCTTGCCACTGAAAGCTCATATAAGCAAGTTGCGATCTCCGTCCCTGACCAGAGGAGGAAGGCTCCGGCTTGCTGGAAACTCTGCAATCTTTGACTGGGGAGCAAGGAGGCGCCGAAGCATTGCATGGACGACCAGCATGGGGCTTGGCAGAGGTCCATGCCCGCTGTACCGTGCCCGGTCTGGGGAGTTTCGATGCTGCCGGAGCGAGCAGGGCACGCGGCTTGTCCCGCGGCAGCAGAGGAAGGCTACTCCACCTGTAAGCCTTGATAATGCTGCATGTAAGATGCTTGCATGACAGCAAGCATCGCTTTCCTGCATATTGCACGTCTTCTGTCTCCTCTCGAACAGGGTGTTGCGAAATGAACGTGCCGGTGGCGGGGTGCCTCGGCTGACTCGACAAGTGAGAGGCCGGAGGTGTAACTTTTCGGGGTGACCCGCCCATCATGGCACAGCACATGCATGCCCAATTTGCACGGCGGTTACGGCTATGCATTTGTCTGATGATTTGCTATGTTTTGCTCTCAAGGAGTGTATGGCCAATTCTGACTTGGTGAAAAGTTGATCATGGGCTGCGCTGAAAATGCCCATTTTGAGGAGGCAAACGTGCGAATTTGGGCCTGAAAATTTCCGAAAAATGTGTATAAGTCCCTGGACTTATGATGTGTGCTGGGACCCTTGCCCACCAGCTGCAAGTGGTTTGAAGGCAATCAGACAAGTGAGCTAGGACTTATGCTCCATCAACCATCCCCAAAGGGGCCAACTTCGAAGGGCAGGTAGCAGCCACCCAGCAAAGCAATGCCCATAGGGACCAGTGGGTGTTAACAAGCATGCAAGGGCCTGCACCAAGGATGGGCCCTGCCCTGAAGGGAGTGCCCTCTTAACTAGGACAGGAGCTGAAAGTTGGGGTCAAGCCATAGGGTGATGGTGCAAAAAAAGCACTTGTGAGAATGCTTAAACCCCAAGCACCCAAGCTTGGCCCTGCAACAGCTGACCACACCAGTGCATTCATCACAGCCTGCACCACTGCACAATATGTTTCCAGCACCATACTCCACATTGTCAAGACAGGCTGGAAAAAATTGCTGTGACAAAGGGGTCACGCCGAAAGCATTTGGTACAAAAGAGACCTAGAATGGAGCAGCCTATCAGCATGCCTCAACCCCACAGCATGTAATGAAACAAGACTTGCCTCCGCTGCAGCCTTATCCCCTTGCCACTGCAATCCAGGGTTTAAGCACCACAGTGGGATGTAGCAAAACACCCAGGGTTTGGTTGGCACAGCAACTAGGTGAAGTGCACAGGTGCCCATCTTGCACTCCAAACAAACATGTGCAAACAACACCCAAGCAGCCAGGCCCCCACATGCTGCTGTACTAGAGAGGGAGCCTCACCAAAGCCACCTGACTGCCACTCATGAGAATAAAGACTGGAACCATGGGAGCTAAGGCTAGCTGGCACATTCATTATGCAACACCCTGAACGCTGTCTGACATGACCAAGCAAGACCTCGCCCAACCACTCTGTTTGGGATAGCCTAAGGATAGCCTCAGATAATGCTTTTAGCATTATTCTGTTAATGGGCTCAGTCAGTCACAGCCGTTATATGAAGCTTTAGCAATTGCCAATTAATCGCAACATTGCCAGGAACATGTGTGCATTGCTCTGCTTGGTCAGGACATCCCACGCACATGGCACTGCTTCACAAATTGGCATGGCAATGTTACAATGATGTTTTCTTAATGGTCGTACCCATGGTGATAGATCTGGCAAGTGCACACATGCTCAGTCTGTCATTGATTATGGCTTGGTTGACGCACCCACGTACTCTTGTGTGCAGTCTTTTAAAGTGCTGGCTAAAGAGGATGAATCAGATCACATGCCTATTGAGTGTGTTCTCAAAGCTCGGGGGGCACAAGAAGGTAGCAGGCATGACCAAGGGGGTAGTCAAGTCCTTGTGCCCCGGTGGGACCCTTCAAAAAGGGAAGAGTATGTACAGGAATTGGAATCTACTGGCCCTTTTCACGAATTGTGTCTCATTGGTCAGGGCATCAGGGATGGGAGCTTGGACTTGGTTGTTGCTTCTGAGAGGCTATACAAAGTGATTCACACAGCTGCTGTGAAGGTTTTTGGGGTTGTTGGGAAACCAAACCCACGGTTGCCTAGTGGTAGGCTGAAAAACAGTTGGTACAAGCATTGCAAGGAAGGGCACCAGAAACTGCAGCAGGCTTTGAGACAGAATGACAGTCACGCTGCTGAGCAGTACAGGAAGGAGTTTAGGCGCCAAAAGCGCAAGTGGAAGAGAGTTTATGATAAGAAAGCCCAAGAGAAGATGCTTGACGATCTCAAGCACAATCCTCGCAAGTTTTGGACTGCCTTTCAGGGCAAGCGTGCATGCATGTTACAGGCTGACATTGCAGAGCTTCAGAGGTACTGGTCTGGGTTGTATAATGTACCTGATCATGGGGCCTTAGGCGAAGGGGGAGAGGACCTAGCAGGACTTCTACACCGCATGAACTCCATTGCCTTCACTAGCGCTGGACAAGCAACAGCAACTGTGTTGAACAATGACCTTGATGAGCATGAAGTGATCATGGGACTCAAAAAGCTCCATTCTGGCCGTGCTCCTGGCCCAGACGGGCTCCGTGCTGAGTTTCTCAAACAAGCTTTTGTGATGGAGACAGTAGATGACGGTCCTCCTGTGAAAAGGCATGTGCTGCTCCCTGTTCTTTTTGACTTGTATCAGGCATTGTTCTCTAGTGGAGAGTTTGTGCGCAAGTGGTCCATGGCTACTCTGAGTCCCATATTCAAAAAAGGCGATGCAGCCAACCTGGACAATTATAGAGCCATTGCTGTTGGATCGGTTCTAGGCAAGTTGTATGCTGTCATCTTGGACACGCGGTTGTCTGTTTGTGCAGAAAAGAATGGTTGGAGAGCAGAGGGACAAGCAGGTTTTAGGGCCGGGAAGAGTACTGTTGACCATGTGTTTGTGCTTCGGCATCTCATTGAATCTACGCAGAAGAGCAGAAAGGTTCTCTATTGCTGCTTTGTGGATTTCCGGAAGGCATTCGATAGAGTACGCAGAGACTACTTGATACAAAGGTTGGCTGAACTAGGGGTTCATGGTCGTATGTTGCAAGCCATCATACAAATGTACTGGTCTGTTCCGCTGGTACCCAAGCTGCATGGCACAGTGGGCGATGCTATTCCCAGCACATGTGGAGTGAAGCAGGGCGACCCCCTGTCTCCACTCCTTTTTGGTCTTTTCATAGACGAGTTTGAGTCATGGTTACGCCAGAGGCTACCCAATGTGGGAGTGCAAATGGGCCGAAAGTTAGTTCAAATGTTGTTGTATGCTGATGACATGGTCTTGTTGACACACAATCCTATGGAGTTGCAACAGATGCTGGATGTTTTACACCAGTTTTGCTCAGCTAAAGGTATGGAGGTAAATGTCCGCAAAACAGAAATTGTGGTGTTTCGCAAGGCCAATACCCCAGAGGTGCCTGACCAATGGCTATACAACGGGGAGACTGTCCAACGCTCCGTTGAGTTCCGTTACCTGGGCATTATTCTGCATGAGACAAAAGGTATGTCATGCGCTATTGAATCTCTGGCCACGGCGGCTCGTAAAGCAATGTGGGCTCTGTTCCCAAGATTTAAGCTAGCAGGGATCACTGATATTTCTATCAAGTTACGGATGTTCTCTTGCCTGGTTGTGCCAATCATGGAGTATTGTAGTGAGGTATGGGGACCGGATCTGCTGTTCTCTTGTGATACGCTGGACAAGCTATGGGACAATGAGCTTCAAAAGATTCAAAGCATATTTTTAAGGCAGCTGGGGAAGTTGAGGAAGTCTGTGCCAACAACTGTGGTGCATAAGGAGATGTGCATGAATCCAGTGGCAAAGGGTTGGTTACGAGCCTCTATTGATCTATGGCGTAGGCTTGGCAAAGTGCCCTCTGATAGCCTATTGGGCATGGCTGTGCGTGAATCTTTGGCATCTTACGCAGGCGAGGGGGTTGGTTCTGCTCCTAAGAGCTGGGCTGGACGGTTTATGCATACAGTACGCTCTCTTTCTCAGGGTAGAGACGCAGATGGGACCATTGCAGAGTTTCTGGCAACAAATGGCCTAGCTGAGCCGGACAATGATAAACTTGCAGCTATTCCATGGCTTAAAGTGTGGGGTACTTGGGATACCATGTTGCAAGAGCCATGGGACAAGGTGGCCGCATATGCAAACCCCAGGCAATCTGTCAGCTCAAATTTGATCAAGGTTTCCACATATCATTCGTGGTTTAGGACGGGAGACATCCCTCAGGAGGAGTTAGAGGCTGGCTATCCTCAGGGTATGCCAAGGTATATCAGGCACACATCAGGTATCCCGTTTACTTATGTGAAACAGTTAATGCGGTTTCGTACTGGTGCACACCATCTTGCTATTGAAACTGGGAGGTGGGCTCGTCCCAAACTGCCAAGGCAGCATCGTGTGTGTTCAAAATGTTCTTGCACAGTGGTTGAGGACGAGGTACACTTTCTTTTTGAATGCCCAGCATATGATAGAATTCGTGAGAAGTATAATACCGTTTTGTTTGCACAGTTTGGAGGTTGCCAGGAAGCTTCTAGTACAATGAAGCATAATTCAGACAACGTGAGATTGTTCATGGACCAAGAGCCAAGTTTCCAAGTTGCAAAGTTTGTTTATGAATGCATGGAATTTCGGAGGTCGGAGGAATGTGAGGACTATAATCCTTACTTTGATTTGTCATTATTCGGGGATGAATGGCAAGGTCGTATTTTCGATACCTTTTCTTCTGGACCAAGAGGTGATATTGCTGAGACATTCACTTCTGATGGACCAGGTTCCAGTATTTCTGCCCATGGAGCCTAGGTTGGCTCCGTACGGGCGCCCCCTTTGAGGGGCCATGATGTAATCGTAATCGTAATCGTTTTCAAGGGAACGTACGTATCACATCATGTACCCATCACCCAACTGTAGTCACATAACTCCATGGGAAAGGCTAATTCTCGTTCTCTGCCAGTTTTTTCCACTTTTCCGTGGCTCCTGAAAAGTGGCATTTTCCCACCAGTATACTTTCTATGAAAACGAAGTTTTCCAAGGGTTCTTTCCTTTCCTCTACGCTACTCACAGAAAGACCCACTTTCCCATCACTGAAAGCCACAATGTTTTCAGCGTAAGTAAAGGTTCCTTACGCAGACAATACCACCTGATTTCTCCTAACAGGAAAAGCGGCCGAAAGTTTCATTGATTCTTTCTATCAATTTTTCTCTCCACGATACCTACTTCTTTCCGTATCCCGACTCTGCATGGCCACAGGGACCTGTTTTCTGCATTTTCTTTCTTTCTGCCTTTCCACCCCCAACCTGAGAGACAGCCCTGCCCATTTTCCGAGCTTTCTTTCTTTCCGCCTTCCACCCCCAACCTGAGAGACAGCCCTGCCCATTTTCCGAGCTTTCTTTCTTTCCGCCTTTCCACCCCCAACCTGAGGGACAGCCCTGCCCGTTTTCCGAGCTTTCTTTTACTTCCGCCTTTCCAACCCCAACCTGAGAGAATAGGGGTTTAAGGTTTAGGGTTAGGTTTTAGGGTTCTAGGGTTAGGGTTTAGGGATTAGGGGGTTTGAGGGTTTAGGGTTTAGGGTTTGGTTGGGGTTGGAAAGCCGGAAAGAAAGAAAGCTCGGAAAATGGGCAGGGCTGTCTCTCAGGTTGGGGGTGGAAAGGAGGAAAGAAAGAAAGCTTGGAAAATGGGCAGGGCTGTCCCTCAGGTTGGGGGTGGAAAGGAGGAAAGAAAGAAAGCTTGGAAAATGGGCAGGGCTGTCCCTCAGGTTGGGGGTGGAAAGGCGGAAAGAAAGAAAGCTCGGAAAATGGGCAGGGCTGTCCCTCAGGTTGGGGGTGGAAAGGAGGAAAGAAAGAAAGCTTGGAAAATGGGCAGGGCTGTCCCTCAGGTTGGGGGTGGAAAGGCGGAAAGAAAGAAAGCTCGGAAAATGGGCAGGGCTGTCTCTCAGGTTGGGGGTGGAAAGGAGGAAAGAAAGAAAGCTTGGAAAATGGGCAGGGCTGTCCCTCAGCTTGGGGGTGGAAAGGCGGAAAGAAAGAAAGCTCGGAAAATGGGCAGGGCTGTCTCTCAGGTTTGGGGTGGAAAGGCGGAAAGAAAGAAAGCTCGGAAAATGGGCAGGGCTGTCTCTCAGCTTGGGCGTGGAAAGGTGGAAAGAAAGAAAGCTCGGAAAATGGGCAGGGTTGTCTCTCAGCTTGGGGGTGGAAGGGCGGAAAGAAAGAAAGCTCGGAAAATGGGATGGCCTGTCTCTCAGGTTGGGGGTGGAAAGGCGGGAAGAAAGAAAGCTTGGAAAATGGGCAGGGCTGTCTCTGAGGTTGGGGGTGGAAAGGCGGAAAGAAAAAAAGCTTGGAAAATGGGCAGGGCTGTCCCTCAGGTTGGGGGTGGAAAGGGGGAAAGAAAGAAAGCTTGGAAAATGGGCAGGGCTGTCTCTCAGGTTGGGGGTGGAAAGGAGGAAAGAAAGAAAGCTTGGAAAATGGGCAGGGCTGTCCCTCAGGTTGGGGGTGGAAAGGCGGAAAGAAAGAAAGCTCGGAAAATGGGCAGGGCTGTCTCTCAGGTTTGGGGTGGAAAGGCGGAAAGAAAGAAAGCTCGGAAAATGGGCAGGGCTGTCTCTCAGCTTGGGCGTGGAAAGGTGGAAAGAAAGAAAGCTCGGAAAATGGGCAGGGTTGTCTCTCAGCTTGGGGGTGGAAGGGCGGAAAGAAAGAAAGCTCGGAAAATGGGATGGCCTGTCTCTCAGGTTGGGGGTGGAAAGGCGGAAAGAAAGAAAGCTTGGAAAATGGGCAGGGTTGTCTCTCAGGTTGGGGGTGGAAAGGCGGAAAGAAAAAAAGCTTGGAAAATGGGCAGGGCTGTCCCTCAGGTTAGGGGTGGAAAGGCGGAAAGAAAGAAAGCTGGGAAAATGGGCAGGGCTGTCTCTCAGGTTGGGGGTGGAAAGGCGGAAAGAAAGAAAGCTCGGAAAATGGGCAGGGCTGTCTCTCAGCTTGGGCGTGGAAAGGCGGAAAGAAAGAAAGCTCGGAAAATGGGCAGGGCTGTCTCTCAGCTTGGGCGTGGAAAGGTGGAAAGAAAGAAAGCTCGGAAAATGGGCAGGGCTGTCTCTCAGCTTGGGGGTGGAAGGGCGGAAAGAAAGAAAGCTCGGAAAATGGGATGCCGGGGTTGTCTCTCAGCTTGAAGATTTCCACGTAGCCTTGGGGAAAGAAAAGGAAAATAAGCCTTTACCATGTCATTTTGTCGCTGTAGTTCAGCAGCAGTTGCCCAATTGAGTGGGGACTGAGTCCAGTGATTGCATGCTCGATGCTACTGTGTAAGGTTCTGTTGACCTTACAAGCGCTGCTGTAGCAGTAGTCAAAGTCCAGCTGTCTATGACATAGCAAATACATGGCAGCTACGCTGTGAGACGTAAGTCCACGACACAAAGTCTGACTGGAAGCAGTACAGCTTCAGCCTAGGACGTCACCTTTGTCCTAGTCAACACCTATGCTGACAGCATAGCTCTCCTAACTTTCGTGTTAGGGGCAGAGGGTGCGGAGTGATGTTATAATTGTACCAGCGGAACGCCATCACTTCGCCTGGTGCTGATGGCACCATCCAAGGTATCGATGATACCTTGGTCAGAACTGCATCAGGCCTTGATCTGAGTCAGCCCGACTCAGTATGCAGCGCAATCCGAGTATCAATACTCTGTAGTTGGGCCCAGGCCCTTGATAATTCGTCTCCCTCTGCTTCTGTCTAAGAAACATGGGAAACGTGCGCAGTGTTTTCATTGCGAACCCTTACAGTGGTCACGGAGCCTGTTCGATTCTTGAGTTTGCGCATCTGATAGCTGTTCGTTGTTACGTCCGAATCTAGCAACTTGTTGTGTACTGTCGCTCGTCTACTGTTAGGCTACTTCTCTTCTGCAGCTCATGTTGGTAAGTTTTGCTTGTCCTCTTGTGTAAGTATCAGTCAGCTTGCATTCGCGCAGTTGTTTTGCGACCTTTCCGCCAGTTGCCAGTTGCACATACATACATGCAACTGCTGCACTGCAGAATCCTCGATCGACTTGTTGCATAATCGCTTCCCTGGCGATTCAGCCAGCGCTTTGCACGCTAACTGAACCGCCTTTCACGTGTTTTGCGAGTTGAGTACTTCCAGGAGTTCGTTGCCATCTTGTCAAGGCAATCAGCGGTTCGCTGTGTGCCTTTTGAGTTTGCCTGCATGGCAAAACCACGTCAGCCTTCTTCAACACTGACCCAGACCTGACAAGCTGGCCGGTATGAAACAGCATGGCCCCTCAACGGCCGAGCGGCGCGGCCGCCCGCCGCTTGCCGTTCCCTCGCTCCACGGCCAATTCAGCCGGTGCCCGTGCCAGGAAGCTAGTCAACGTCATCAGTTCTCCTGACCTTGATCCCAAGCCCAGAAGTCCTGTTCCAACCTCTCAAAATGACAACAATGCCGACCTACCAGTCCATCCAACCAGTGCTCATGCATCCTTCATCTACCCCTGCTCCTGCAGCTGGCATTTCCCTTGCCCCTGCTCTTGAGGAGCAACCTGCAAAACGCCGTAAGATTGCGTTGGACATGAGCAAGCTAGTTAATAAGCCTGCTTGTTTTGATGGCCATTCTTTTCCTTTTCGGGATTGGGCCATTGAAATGGAGAATTACCTCTCTGCAGTGTGTTATGACCCTTGCATGGGAGTTGGAATTGCTACCCAGTTCTTGAGAGGTGATGCAATGAAATGGTGGTCTCTCAAAAGCCGTCAGCTTGTAATTCTGTGCCTTTTACATGGATTGATTTCTTGCCATACCTGGCTGAGAAGTTTGATCACAAAAACCCTGAGCTTGCAGCTAGGACTAAGTTGCAGCTTCTCATGCAGCACAATATGACTGTGCACCAGTACCTCAGAGAGTTTGAGGCATGTTATGCTCACATACTTGACTATGATGAGCGGGATACGATCTTTCGTTTCCTGTTTGGTCTCAAACCTGAATGGCGAGCCACTCAAGTTCCAGTTAAACCCTGCCATTGGTAGCATATGTGGCAAAGCTTTGATGCTTTGGTTGCTTACATCAGTTCATACATTGCTGATGATGGCCCCTTAACATTATCAACTGTCCCCTCAGCTGAGTAACAGCTTGAGTTACCCCAGACGTGGGCTGAGACTTATGTACCATGTTATGTCTCATGCCCCTGCTCCCTGCTTGCTATTTGGTCTATGGCAGGACACTTACCATACCCTCCTGCAACCGACAATTTATTACCATTTATTACTGGACGAAGTCCTGCAAGACGTCTTTACTCCAAATTCCAAAGTCCCCAAGATGTGCCTGTGTGCCATCTCAATCTCCTTGCACGTGCTACAGAGGAATCTTATATTTAAGATCCCATTTACTTATGTGATCTTGGCCCTGATAGTGCCTGCCCACAATTGTTTTATGCTCGAGCAATAATCTCAGTGGCCTAGGTACCAGGTACTGACAATTTTGACACCAGTTCCCAGCATTCTGTGGTGCACCTATAGCTGGTTGAATGTACTCAGTCAACTTCCATGATTTCTTGAGATAATCGGCTGTACAATGCCGTCCAGGGCCATGCCTGCCCTTTACCTTATGGCTTGCCATGGCATGATCAGATGATCTTCAATGCATTGAAGTGACGCCTTCTTACTAGGCTGCACACCCACTTATGTTGAGCATGTGGCCATTGTTCAGCAGGGTGCGTATGTTTGGTGGGGAGGATGCCGACCTGCTGCAGCAGATCGACCGCGTAATGTTACGTACAGATGCATGGTTTCTTGCAGTCAATTCTACCAAGTACCTCTCTATCTCTTGTTGACTGTATGTGATATCTAACTGCAATAAGCAGCATGGAAGTAATGTGCAGATGTCTCCTAAGGATTGATCTCTTATTATATGCTCCTTATGGATGTAGTTTCCTGCACATACAAACATTGCTGAAGGTAAATGTGCTGTAAGCCAAGCTGCTGCATGATGTTAGACCCATATGTGAAGCAGCAGATCCTTCACTTATTCATTCATTGATGTTGATTGCTTTTATCAGGCTGTGTTGACATAAAGCTGCAGTAAACAGCTGCTGCATTGGGCGCTGCAGCAGTACCGGAGCAGAAGCTCCCCACACTTTACCAATATCCAAGTGGATTCTTTTGTTATCTTTACCTGCAATATTCTGGGACAACAGGTAAAGCTTTTCCCTGCACTGGGGCAGCAGGTGTGGACTCTTTATTTCCCTGCATTGGGGCAGCAGGCGTATCCACATAAAGCGCTGAGCAGATATCTTTCTATCACTGCTTATGCCATGCATACCATTATTCCACAGCCACAGCCTGACTTGCCTGTCAAGAATGACAGATGCCTTGGATGTGTTACAATCTTTCAATGATTGCTTGATCATGCACATACATGTCAATTGATATCATGCATATACATGTCAATTGATATGGCACCCTTCCTTGCAAATTATGGCTCAGAAAGAGCAAGTTCCAAGGCATGCTCAGTGAGAGCAAGAGTTTGACTTGACATACTGTTGCAATTGTTTGCCTATGGCAACTCATTGTATATACCCTGCATCAGTATTGTGCTCTTGGAGATACCATCTCCTTGTCACCACCCATCTACAGTATGTAGTTTGTTCTAGGTGGGAAGGAATGTAAGGTTCTGTTGACCTTACAAGCGCTGCTGTAGCAGTAGTCAAAGTCCAGCTGTCTATGACATAGCAAATACATGGCAGCTACGCTGTGAGACGTAAGTCCACGACATAAAGTCTGACTGGAAGCAGTACAGCTTCAGCCTAGGACGTCACCTTTGTCCTAGTCAACACCTATGCTGACAGCATAGCTCTCCTAACTTTCGTGTTAGGGGCAGAGGGTGCGGAGTGATGTTATAATTGTACCAGCCCGCGGAACGCCATCACTTCGCCTGGTGCTGATGGCACCATCCAAGGTATCGATGATAAGAACTGCATCAGGCCTTGATCTGAGTCAGCCCGACTCAGTATGCAGCGCAATCCGACTATCAATACTCTGTAGTTGGGCCCAGGCCCTTGATAATTCGTCTCCCTCTGCTTCTGTCTAAGAAACATGGGAAACGTGCGCAGTGCTTTCATTGCGAACCCTTACATACTGCCTTCAGACCACTGCCACAGCTACACGTAACTGCACACGCTCTAATTTGATTGTGACATACATGTGCACCGGATACTATTTACAGAACTCCCACCACGCCTACCAACCGTTGTGTTGCTTTCTTGTAAACCAACAGAGAGAGAGAGAGAGAACTACGCAGAGAAGGGGAGAAATCCCTTCTTGCATATGTTTTAAAGGGAGTGGACCCTTACCTAAAATAGATAGGCCCACTACCATTCGGAGCCCAGAACACATAAGTGGGTGGGTAAAATACCCACCCGCCAGTATGTTATCTGGGTGAATGGGTGTGTCGCCAGAACGGCGGGTCGAGGTGACGTTCCTTATGACGTTTAGTAGTAGTGTAAATCCAGTGAAGAGTGGTGACGGCCATAACATGGAGGCGGTTGAGCAGGCGGGGGAGTGCTTGTAAACCAACAATGAACAACTTTTTAAGGCCGTCTGGCAACCACAAGAGGGCTGCGATCTTCTAACTGTTTTCTCACTTGGTCGTCAGCAGCTGTGCAGTTGGTAGCGTGTGGCGCAAAACCAACACCATAACCGAGGCCAGTCGTCTTGGGGCGAAGCCCTTTATCCGCACCCTCCCACTGCAGCAGCTATAGTTCACATCCCTGGTGTGTCATCCGGCATGAAGCATGATGGGCTTGGTTGGATCGGATGGGTAGCAGCCATACCAGCTGGATTATTGGCTGGCCCCGGTAGGGGCAAGCTATAGCGTCGCATACGCGCTTGGAGCGGAAGCTTAAGGCGGCGAATGACCTGGATTAGTCAGATTAACATGGCCCGCAGAAAACTTAGCGGCCTCCAGCGCCTCTGCCTTGCCCTTGTATGACCAAGCACCTCTCTGCAGGCATAGCTGGGCTCTCCTTTCTTGTCTTAGCGAAGTTCGTATCTTTTCCATGAGCAGCAATGGCTGTCGGACGCTTGGTCTCTCCCAACGAGCTGAACAGCCACAACCTTACCATGCATTGCCACAAGACTAGCATGCAATACACGTTAAACTGTAGAGGTGTGCTTGCTTGTCCCGTTGGAAGATCCTACAAGCAACTAAGCTGCGATCTCCGTTTGTGAAGGTTCCGGCTTGCTTGCTGAAAAGTCTGCACACATTTGGCTGGGGAGCATGACAGGTGCTGTACCAATGGTCGGACGTACCAGCATTATGCTTGGCAGAAGTCCATGCTCACTGGCCGTGCCGGGTCTGGAGAGCTTCAAGCGCTTTAGACGGCCATGCTTGGCAGTCTCACTGATTACAAACCGTCAGCGCTGGCGTGCTTGATGCTATCATTGCTAAGGGGTTAGCAATTGGGCTGCGGCCAACAAGCTTGATTACTAGGAGCAATAGCCAGTCAGCTTAGTACCATTCCAAATGAACCCTTCAGCCACACCTGAACTCGGCTGCTTGAACCTCCCCTTCCACTCTTCGGGAAGACACCCCTGCAACCCAGGATTGTCCTTCAGCATAAGGAACTCAAGTTTCATGCGACCATACCCTGTCGTCTCTCAGGTATGCTGACTTTTGGGCACTGTATTCAACTGGCAGGGTCCCTCTTCCAGTGTTGGTCAAGTATGTTGCCATCTGCGTTCGTGTCGGTCGACAATGCCACCAGTCTGGTGGTACTGATGTGGTGGACTTGCCAGACATCTTGCTTCCGGAAGATCAGTGTTTAGATATGTTTGATTCGGAGTCGGATATTTCTGGTGATAATTCTGAGGATGAACTGGTTGAAGTCCTCTAGATGAGTGAATACCTGCCTGGTATCCATTTGCTTGGTGGTATGGAACCCATTGTGTTTTGGATCCATCCGATGGTGTGTTTGGTCGGTTCGACCTAGCAGCCCTTGGCGGTTGCCACACCTTAAATGTTTGTTATGTTATGTTATGTTCATACTCCGCTGGCACAGAACCTACAAGGCGGTTACCGCCCAGCCATAAACCACCCAACCTCTCCCATGCTGACCACTGCTTCGGCAGCGTCCCTGATATCATGTTGTGGCTAACCCCAAAAGCACCCATTTGTTTCATATTTGCCCATGCTGCAGGCAGCGACCCACTAAGGTGGTTGCATTCTAATCCAAGAAGGGTGAGGTGGCTCAAAGCAGACCAGCCAGAAGGCAAAGTGCCCTGAAACTGGTTGCCCAAACACTTAGCTGGGGTAGCACCAAGCATAAAGGGCTTCGCCCCAAGATGGCTGGCCCCGGTTATGGTGTTGGTTTTGTGCAGCAAGCCTCATTTGTCTATAGCCTTTACATGCAGTCCAAGGGTGCAGGTCTGAAGGGGGTAACCGTCGGAGGAAGGCAATCGATGGGCACCACCTGCATGCAACTGCTGCTGCACTTGCCGCTGGGCTACAGTTGTGTAAGGGCTACATAGCGTGCTGCGTCCACTTTACGCACTTATATAGCATTAGCAAGCCAGATTGCGAAGGAGAAGCAGTGCTAATGTAGAATGAATTGAACAAGGCAAAGCAGTACAAGTAACCATACAGGTTCCTGGGAATGTTGCAGTAAAACGGCGTTTGGTAAAGCTTCACAAGTGAGCTCTTACTGTGTAAGCCTGTTTTATAATCATAATGCTAAAAGGGTGCTCTGTAACAGTCCGCCCTAGATTCACCCTAGACTCGCCTAGAACCTGCCTAGATTTGCTAGATTGCCTAGGGGCATTCTAGGCGGACACAGGGGGGTCTAGGGCGGTCTAGGCGCCTGCATTCTAGGCAGATCCAGGTAAATCTAGGCTGTCAAGGTCTAGGGGTCCTAGCCGCCTGCGGTTCTAGGAACCTCCAGATTAGTAATCTGTTTTTGTTAATCTGTAAACCCTGAGCAAGGCATAAAACTGCTTGGCTTGCTGTTGACTGGGTCAACTGGTCAGCGCATGGCAAGTCGAAATGGGCTGGCCTGACATACATTGGCTAGCAAGGGATTTAGGGTGGGCTGGTGGCAGCCGATTGTTTGAGCTTGGACAGGAACTTGAGTATGCCGTTGGAGCCTAAGTTGGCTCCTTGTGGGTGGCGCTGCCCCCACCGGCGCCCTGCTTTGACAGGGCCATCTGGTAATTGGTAATTGGTAATTGTTTTGGCACAATGACCTCACAGTTCATTTGATTGGTCCTGAGACTCACATCCACATACGACAGCAGTAAACAACAACAACAAACATTTAAGGTGTGGCAACCGCAAAGGGCTGCTAGGTCGAACCGACCAAACACACCATCGGATGGATCCAAACACAATGGCTTCCAGACCACCAACCAAGCAGTACGTACTGATACCGAAACATGTATCCAGGCAAGACAGAGCCCATGATCAAGAACACCACCCACTCCTCCATCAGTTGCAATGGCATGGCAAACAATGACGATTACCACGGGCTGGAGATGTACAAGAGCTACCCAGCAAGCAACCCTACCATTGCCAGTAGCACAATGTCCCTGCCTACCAGAAGGCAAAGAGTGCCAACCTGTGGCACTCAACCCCTGCCAGCATGGAAGCACACATTGATAAATGCCATGCCCACAAACTTGAATGGCAAAACTGTAACAAGTAAGAAGGCAAGCAGCAAACAGTATCAATCTCTAGCGAGCAACCCAATCGTTTGGCATGAGTTCTTATCTGCATTGGGACGATAATGACCACTAAGAATTCTATAGATGAATAGATAGCACAAAGCGACCAGTAGAACCGTGGAAGGTGACCTACCAGGATCACCCCCAAGCAAAAATCTTCTGCCAGAACCAAGAGGTGTTCACTGAGCAGAATCACTCATGAACAATAGCACGGACATCATTAAGCAAACAAACAAAAATTAGGTGCGGCAGCCGCAAAAGGGCTGCTAGGTCATAACGACCAAACGCACCATCGGATGGATGCAAAAGACAATGGAGTCCACACGACCAATTACACCACCAAGGTCAAAAGCACACAACATATAGTTCCCAGAGTCAACAGCTATTGCAGAAAACCACTTCTGCAAGCGAGTTAAGACAAGCTGTACAATAATTTTATTACCAGCTCATGAAGTGACAACCCCACCTGCCTGTGTCAACCTTGAATACATGCAAGTAGTAGGAGACAATGCGCACAAGGAGCGCTATTGACCAACCGTTCCCTTGGCTGTTACCATGACTCCGTGTAAAAGCACAAAGTGCCACAGCCCTAACGGAAGTCATACCTGTACCACAACCTCTTATGGCATGTCCCCTGAGGATTAGACTGCAACATTGGTGGGCCTCTACAAAAGCACAAATGCAAACCTGTCCACTCCAATCACTGATACATGCATGCAGGCCGAATTACAGCTTGGTTTGCGGGCTTACTGCATTTTGCTATGGCAACTTGTAGGTTGCCATAGCAAATACGACAGGTGCCCCCTTAAGGTGCATGTCTGATCTACACACTGCAATGCAGCCCAAGCCCATATGCTGGGGTTACTGCAAATAGGAAACGCAGACGCTTGCATTACATTTTGTACCGCATGCATACTTGATCTGAATGAGAGGACAGCATGCCCCTTATATGCGGAACTCTGGCGCTGCTGCTGCTGTTGTGCATGGCAGCCCTTAGCTGAGGGCCGAAGGAATGTCTGACTGCTTGCAGGTAGCTCCAGCCTGTCCACACCAGGAATCCTTTCAGAGAAAATCTGAAGGTCTTTGCCAAATCCTGCAGACCTGACGGCAGCAAAAGCTGAGGAGGTGGCACCATGCACCCTTTCTGTACCAGTGATCTGCATGAAAAATACACAAGAAAGCAATGGTCACAACCAAACATCAAGCAAAAAGTTCATGCACTGAGGGATGGCTGCATATGGCCAACACTGCCACATATCTGCTGTTCAGTCCAGATGCAACGGCATGCCACACTGCCCCTAACGTCCAGGCAGCAGGTTTGGGTCCAGGCAAATGGGACAATTCCTGCTGCACCGTGCACCATCGACAAGAGGCCAGGCAAAGTTGATAAATGATAAAACTCCTGCTGCATTGACTTTTGCAGTCATTCTGCTGAGTTCACCACGGCCGCAAGTCACTGCTCCTCTGGACCGACATGCTACGACAGGTCCCAAGACAGGTATCCATGCCATGCTGCTGGTGATCTTTATGTAAGTAATGTGTGCTTCCTTTTGTCAACATGTCAGCCCTGCTCAACAAGGTATGCAATGCTGTTCTGGTATGTGAGATAAGCATCTGGTCAGGGCGCAAAAATGCTGATTTGTATCAGGTACGAAGTTAAGGATATCAGCCAGACTGGGGTATACCTTTTGGTGGAAACTGGTGGAGCCTACAACCAGCTCTGGCCAACCAAAGGAAAGCCCCAAAGAATCTACTTGCTGCCTTGGCAAGCCGTCAGTTAGCGGAACATGCACAGATCTGATACATTAGTGCAGAAGACGATCAGCTCTTCAAACGTAAGGTACAAACTGCTTGGCCTGGGTTTCTCCATATGGCTGGCTGGCTGGCTGCCGAGTCGCTGTGATGTCCAGGAAACCAGAAGAGCATGCATGACGTGGACGCTCCAGGACAGACGAATGGGGTCTAGTGATAGTCTGAGCTGCACTTCTGTGCGCGTTCGACCGCAATCCACTGAAATGGATGCTTGGGGGCTGATAGCATGCTGGGCGGTAGGGTTCGACAACACACATAGTGGCAAGAATGTACGCCAGCTCTGGGCGAGCATTCGCAAAACACAGCCTACACTTTCGCTCAAAACAGCATCATTTTGATCCGCTTGCGGCCTCGGAGGTTGTGGTTGTCACCGTCTGGTGCAGGCACTGATGTATACAACGTGTCTCATACAGCAGGGTATGAAACCAAGTAGAATGGGGAAATGCATGAAGTTCACACTATTCCAGCATAACTCCTTGGATGCAATTGATTGGGCATGTGAAGGCTGGCGGTGAAGGCTGGCGGAGCCCACCTGGAGTCACTCGCTTTGAAACCGTGGCTTCGGCACTCTTGTCTTCTTCATTCTTAGTGCCAGGACACCAGATGAGCGGTTCTTTCTTCCACAGCAGAGCCTAATGTCTTCACTCAAAAGCTCGAGGTCTCTCCGTGGCCGCCAGACACTTGACCGTTCCACATGTGTCGAGTGATGGTCGAGCTACTTCTAGCCAGATAGCTGTCCTTTCATTTAAGCACACATCTGAGTTTATGATGGGTTTATCATGAAAAGGACTCTCGTATCATCTGCGTGGTGGCAACTTAGGCTGGGCCGCTGGATGCATTTTCCCACTCTGAGCCAGCAGAGACAGCCTAAGCATAAGCCATATGGCCCCATGACCTCCTATGGTATTTAACACCAGTGTTCTAACGGGCCTACGGAGCTGGATGGATACCATGGATTGGCACAGACTACGTGTGGTACCTACCTGAGCCCATGGCTAATTGGGGTTGCATGGGTGCTGGCAGCAGCAGGTAGGCTGGGAGCTGGTTGCTCACCTTGCTTACCCCTGGTACTCCAGTCTTCCCTAGAACTCATCTTGCTATCCTTCAGTTTCTTGCAATATATGCCAGTTGCGGGAGTGACGTTGGCACAAGAAGCTTCTGACTAGCGCAGTTTGGGCCGCTTAGGAGTTTCAACATGGCAATCTGCTTTTAAGGTATAACACTCCAACTCTTCTCTGCTTGGCTGTGCAATCCTGGCTCCTTCGGTTCTGCACTGCTTGTATGGGATCTGTTGTGATCACAAGGATGCGTAGTGTCTTGATTGGCAAATGCCCTGATTCATGCAGTCAAGCGACCATGCCGTTGCGGCTTAGCATGCATGTGTGTATTACAACAAATGAGATGTACCTAACACATGTGTTAGCAATGTGTAAGGTAGGTCCACTACCTGTTATGGTACCAGGAATGGCACCTGCAGCACAAAGGTTACGAGAATCGCATCAGGAACACAGCAGCAGTGTCTGCTGCTGCTTTGCTGTTATCAATGATATGATGTTTCTCATGATATCTGGCACCTACTGCTCCTAGTTCTGCTGCTGCTCCTTCAGCTGCTGCGCCCTATTGCTTCTTTTGCTACTGCCAGCCCCAAATATATGCTGTGTTGGCCCAGAAGGCTGTGCAGTGGTCTTTCTCAACAAATACATGCTGTGTTGGGATCACAGAGGTTGTCTTTGGAAGCGCTGCTGAAAGTGATGCCTTGCTTTGGATACCATACCAAACAACTACAGCAGAGGATGGCAGTGGCATGCCAACATGTCCTGCTGAAGACATATAATAAAGCTTGTTGCTTGAGGTTAATTTTAGGTGCTCAGCTTCCCGTGTATGTTGAATGGGGGTGTAGTTCCTAAAATGACTGCTGGCGTAACTGCTCCTCGTGCTGCTTCTTGTCATTAGTCCCTTCATGCTGCTTCCCCTCCTGCTCCTTTGGTTTGCTGCTGCTGCAGTGTGGCCTTCTTCCATTACTGGTACTGCTGGCTGCTGCTGCTGGCTCCTTTTCTGCTGGTGTTGCCCCTGCTGCTCAATAGTCTGCTGGTTATGTCTCTTCCCCTGCTGCTATTGCCGCTACTGTTGTCGCTGATCTTCTTCTGCTTGTGCCCATCCGTCCAATGTTGCAGGTGAGCAGCTAGCTGCCGATGCAGCTGCTCCTAGCTGTCACATAGTTGCTTCTCCTCCTGTTGGCCCAATGTTTTGCCAGCTTCCTGCTGCAAGCGGTGCTGCTTCTGTACTAGTCTCTGCTGCTTCTGCCCGCTGGATAGTAAGGTTATGCTGCTGCTGCTGCTGCTGCTGCTGCTGCTGCTGCAGGTGTTATGAATTATGTGCACATGACCTTTGCATATATGCCCAGTGTAAATGCACTTGGTACTGACTGCTGTATCATACAGCATATGCATGTGGCTTTATCATCTAGATATGTTGCAAATTTTAGCCAGTACAGGGCACCTTGTGTGGAAGATCCACAGCTAGCGATCTACTTGCCAAGATTTGGGGTGAAAGATGTTCTGTTTACTAATGTAAGCATACTTGCATTTTTAAGTGTTCATTGCGGTGAGAACGAGCAGACAGAACTAGCAGCCTACGAAAGCTTAGGCAATGTCCCAGTGGAACTGCTTCCATGCCTAGAGTGGACCTAGATTGAGTCTAGGCTGTGCCTAGAATCACCTAGACCGTGCCTAGAATTACCTCGGCAGTCAAGGGGCTGTGTCTAGATTTTAGCCAGTGTAGGAGGCTGTGCCTAGACGCCTAGGCGAGATCTAGACTGATTCTAGGCGAAATCTAGGGCGGACTGTTCCCATAGTGACTCCGCTGGCACAGAACCTACAAGGCGGTTACCGCCCAGCCATAAACCACCCAACCTCTCCCATGCTGACCACTGCTTCGGCAGCGTCCCTGATATCATGTTGTGGCTAACCCCAAAAGCACCCATTTGTTTCATATTTGCCCATGCTGCAGGCAGCGACCCACTAAGGTGGTTGCATTCTAATCCAAGAAGGGTGAGGTGGCTCAAAGCAGACCAGCCAGAAGGCAAAGTGCCCTGAAACTGGTTGCCCAAACACTTAGTTGGGGTAGCACCAAGCATAAAGGGCTTCGCCCCAAGATGGCTGGCCCCGGTTATGGTGTTGGTTTTGTGCAGCAAGCCTCATTTGTCTATAGCCTTTACATGCAGTCCAAGGGTGCAGGTCTGAAGGGGGTAACCGTCGGAGGAAGGCAATCGATGGGCACCACCTGCATGCAACTGCTGCTGCACTTGCCGCTGGGCTACAGTTGTGTAAGGGCTACATAGCGTGCTGCGTCCACTTTACACACTTATATAGCATTAGCAAGCCAGATTGCGAAGGAGAAGCAGTGCTAATGTAGAATGAATTGAACAAGGCAAAGCAGTACAAGTAACCATACAGGTTCCTGGGAATGTTGCAGTAAAACGGCGTTTGGTAAAGCTTCACAGGTGAGCTCTTACTGTGTAAGCCTGTTTTATAATCATAATGCTAAAAGGATGCTCTGCAAAAACCAGAACCGGGTGGGCTGGGCAAGGTCCAAGAGTTCTCATGTGATGGAAGAACTTAAGTGCGTGAAGCGTGGTGCATGCAGGAAAGATATGCAGTTCACCATGCAAGCCCCCGACATGCAGCAATAATGAGGCTTACTGATGGAGTATCCTTCCTCTGTTGCCGGGACACCCCTCGACGCTGCTTGCCCTGCTCGCTACCGCAGCATCGAAGCTCTCCAGACCCGGCACGGTGCAGTGAGTATGGACTTCTGCCAAGCACAACGCTGGTACGTCCGACCATTGCTACAGCACCTGTCATGTTCCCCAGCCAAATGTGTGCAGAGTTTGCAGCAAGCCGGAACCTTCACAAACGGAGATCGCAGCTTGCTTGTAGGATCTTCCAACGGGGCAAGCAAGCACACCTCTACAGTGTAACGTATAATGCAAGCTAGTATTGTGGCAATGCACGGTAAGGTTGTGGCTGTTCAGCTCGTTGGGAGGGACCAAGCGTCCGACAGCCATTGCTGCTCATGGAAAAGTTACGAACTTCGCTGAGACAAGAAAGGAGAGCCCAGCTATGCCTGCAGAGAGGTGCTTGGTCATACAAGGGCAAGGCAGAGGCGCTGGAGCTCGCTAAATTTTGTGCGGACCACGTTAATCTGACTAATCCAGGTCATTCGCCGCTTGGTATTCCGCTCCAAGCGCGTATGCGACGCTATAGCTTGCCCCTACCGGGGCCAGCCAACCACCTGCAGTACACGTCCCTGGCAATGCTGTGGTCCTTCTTCACTGTCTTATAACGTGTTGCATGACAATAGTCAGAGCCACTCACAGAGGTGGCACTTGCTTTGTGATCACCCCACAGTTGCCAAAGCTGCCTTGCTCTATGACGTGCTTCCATCAGTGGAAGGCTGCCCCTGGGGAGGAAGATTGTATTTCATTGAGGGGCAATGAGTTCAATTGTGCGCGCATGCAATTTATGGCTGGGGTCACCAGGTCGATTGTGACTGAGCATGGGTGGCTGCTGTCTGCTGCACTGTACAGGCAGGTGCCTGCTGTAGTCGTTTCTGCATGTGCTAGTACAAACGCTAGCAGCTGAAACTGATATATGCAAGCAGCAAAGTATTGCATGCATGTTCCGAGGGATTCTGGTCAGGGGATGTGACAGACACCGCTGCCTGTTGCGGAGTGGGTGAGCAGTAAGAGGCAGATGGACCAAGATAAGGGACCATCATGACATTGCCTACTAGGCATACTTGTGCATTCTGATTGCTGCAGCGCTTGCTCGTCTGTCAAAGGAGTAAGGGTGACGGTGCCAATCCCATAAACATGGACCGCAGATGCTGCATTGCAGCTCCTGCAGTTTATGCCACCATGCCATTGCCTATCAGACTCGCTTGTGCGTTCTGATCATGGTACGTAATGCTGTGGAACCGAGAAAGCAGCTGCAAGGCCTTCCGGTGACGGCAACATGATAGTTTGCTTCAATGTACCCGAGACACGAGGACAAACAGTACATTGGCAGCGTTCCCCCAGCTTTTATGTTGCAAGTACGGATGCAAACATATTACCACCTACCCCACACGTCCGTTTCTTGCGCTTGGTCTGGAACCTTGCGTCACTTGACTAAGGCTGCTGTGAAGAAGGTGCCCTGCCATGGCAAAAGCGGTGGACTCCGAGTACAATGGAGCAAAGGACATAACGGATGCCGTTAAGTAGCGGGCGTTGTCCTGTTGGGGTTAACGTGCGGCACCACTAGCAAGCGACATGCCGCTGGTGACCAGCGAAGGCCCACGTCATAGAAAGCCTCCAAAGCGCCAGCATTCAGGCCTGAGTACTTACAGTCTCTCTGGGATAAGCTAAGGCTCCAATAAGAAGGCTCCATGAGCAGTGCGCACTTGACTAAGGCCGCTTTTTACTGAGCTTCCGGCTCCGCGCCTTCCAGTAACCCCTTGCCCGCCGAGGTATTACAGGGACGTGTAATAACTCTTTGCAAACTGGCCATACCAGACCACAGCGCAGGTAAGGTGCCACCAAGCATGTTACCATACAAATAGAGCTCCTGCAGAGAGAGAGAGAGAGAGAGAGAGAGAGAGAGAGAGAGAGAGAGAGAGAGAGAGAGAGAGAGAGAGAGAGAGAGAGAGAGAGAGAGAGAGAGAGAGAGAGAGAGAGAGAGAGAGAGAGAGAGAGAGAGAGAGAGAGAGAGAGAGAGAGAGAGAGAGAGAGAGAGAGAGAGAGAGAGAGAGAGAGAGAGAGAGAGAGCGCTACGCAAGGAGGCTCGTGACGCGGCGTCCGGCGTGGGGTTAAGGGACTGCACGCTATCCTGGAACATCCAGTGCTGCTAGTACCATTGGTGTGGGGGGCATTCCACCCGATTCCCACAACCATGCCCCAACATGGGCCAGGGTCAGTGCCTTTGTTTCATGCAGCGCACTTCACCACGGCTGCGTATGACCACTGTGATCCATCTACTTGGATCCTTCTCTCTACCTGAGAGAGCTCTCTTATCCATTTTCTCCGGATTCGGACCGGACCGCACCCCTCCTTTCTCAAGGGAGACCCTCCTCAATGGGGACCATCTAAACCGCTCGAAAGTCCGGTTCAGGTGCGTTGTTTCGATGGAAGAGCCTGTGTGGGATCGGACCACACAGTGAGCGGCTTTCCATCTAGCGACGGTAGTGGGATTTGAACCCACACCATTCCTCGCATGAGGCGCCAAATCTTGCCAACAACGGGATTTGAACCCACGCCTGCTAGAAGCTTGCCATCCTAAGGCAGCGCGCTAACCAACTGCGCTAAAGCCGCATCCTATTGCGGTCGCTTCGAAGATTTGACGATTTGTACCCGGGGCAGGGACCGAGCCTGCGACTTCACGGATGTGAATCCGGTGCTCTAACCAACTGAGCTACCCGGGGGAGCTCCTGCAAGTTGGTCAGTTTCCCCCAAGCCTCGGGCAAGGAGCCCCTCAGCTGGTTAGAGCCCAACCCTAGGTAGGAAAGACGTCCCCAAGATGACCAAGAAGCTGGCAGAGTCCCTGAAAGGTTGTTCCTTTCGAGGGTTACTGTGTCCATCCTGCTCAAGGCTCCCCAGTCTGCAGGCAACGAGCCAATGAGCATGTTGCATTCCAACATGAGAGAGTCTAGTTGCTTCATAGCGGACCACGCCGCAGGCAACGTGCCAGTAAGGAAGTTCCCACTGCATTTATCAGGCCAAGTATTACTAAAGCCTAGTACTAGACTTCTTAAGCGGACCATTGATGAAGAAAATGATGGAGGCAAAACCAGACATTCTGGTATGGACAGAACATCACCTGCCAGCAGGAGGCAAGCTACCGAGATGGGCCGCAATACTACTGCAAGGCTATAAGTGGGGATACACCTCCCTGGATGCAATCAGGGGACAGGCAGGTGTCTGAATGGCAGTACACATGGACTTGCTAGCAGGGACTGACCTGACCACACCTTCAGTTCCTGTTGAACTTCACGGATACATATACCAGATGTCTCTATGTAGACCAGCATCAGCTCCTCTCACAGTGACCGGAGCCTACATGCCAACCGGGTGCGGGGCAAAGATGACAAGGCAAAGTATATATAAAGGAGTGCATGGCAAGCAGCGCAAACCATGTTCACTTAGTGGCTGGAGACATGAATGCCGCATTGTACCCTACAGACCGTGAAACATGCAAGAAAGGATCACATGATGCACAGTATCAGACATTTATGCAAGAGACTGGACTGAGCCCGTTTGATGCCAAGGTGGTGAGCAATGGCTGGACGACCAGGCCAAAAACATTCTTCAGGGAAACTCAGCAGAGTGGTGAAAATGAGATCAGCCGTATAGATGATATTCTGACACAATCCCTGTGGGCTGACCGGCCTGGTGCCATGGTGTACACCATAGAAACCTCCGACTGCAATACAGACCACAAAGCACTGTGTGCTGAAGTGCCATACGTGACAATGGGGCAGCTGCCTCTGCCAGTCATTGAGGACAAAGCAACCCAGACCAAAACAGTACTAGTCACACCTCTGACCCAGGAAGACAAACAAGCCCTCACAACTGCCATGGATGTGAGACTGTCAGGTGAAGTGTATGAGCTATGGGCGAGCCTGACAAAGATCATGGAGAATGAGGTGCAGCCCTACTGGGCGAAACTAGATGCCAAGCAGATAACCCCCACCGATCCCAAATGGGAGCCTACAGCTGCCTTGCAGACCAAAGTAGACATGTTGGGTGACAGGTTGACGGATATCCTCTCGAAGGGAAACCAGATTGCACTGCAAGTGTGCAAGACTAGGCAGCAGGGCCTACCTAGCAAAGTGCACCACCAGAACAGAACCACAGCCAGGGCACGGGCCAAGTATCTCAGGCTGAAGCACAGACTCAGACAAATAAGGTATGAGGAAGCACAGGTGCAAGAAAGCAAGGATGATCGCACACTGGCCCAACTGCTACGAGAGCACGCCTCTGACAATGAGCAGCACTCCTAGGGCGGAGAGATTGAAGACAGACTAAAAGGACATTCAGGAAAAACCCTGGAGGCTCACATCAAAGAAAAGATAAAAGAAATAGATCAGAAGGATGCCTCCTACGTTGTACAGCGACACCGGGAAAGGCACCAGAGGTTGGCACAGGACAATCAGAAAGTCGGGAACAAGATTATGACAGGGCAGTACAAGCCAGCACTACGGTACGCCCTTCGGGTGTTGAAAGATGGAAACAGGATTCTGACGGAGCCAAACGATATCATTGAAAAATGTCACAGAAGTTTGACCGACCACCATGCGGGCTCCCTGCCACAAAGAGCCACTGACACCAGCAATAACAAAGAGGACACAGCCCAAGCAACCTGCTATCCATGGGAACAAGCAGCAGCCCCAGATCCATTCTCTTTGGAAACAGAGGCGCACGATGGGCCCTGCCAGGAAGGACTGCATCACATGATAATGGACAGAGCAGAGTTTGACAGGTGCCTGTGCAACTTAAGCACCGGCAAACAGCCAGGCCCAGATGGGATTCCCAACGAAATACTGAAAGCAGCCCCCGTACTATTGAAGGACTGCATGCACATGCTGACAATGATCATGTGGGCTACAGGCTGCACACCACACAAATGGAAGGAAAGTTACACCGTGCTGCTGTACAAGAACAAGGGCAACATTTTGGAGCTAGACTACTATCGCAGGATAGGGCTGGAAAACACTATGTACAAGCTATGGACCAAAGTGGTTCAGCGAGTATTTGCATCTTATGCCGACAAGCACCACATCCTGAGCCAGGAACAAGGTGGGTTCAGGGCACACAGGAACACAATTCAGCAGCTCGAGATACACACGATGTTGTTGGAAGACGCCAGACTGACCGGCCAAGACATATTCCTGCTGCTAGTGGAAGAGGAAGCATTTGACACCATTGATCACCAAAAAATGTACAAAGTACTCAATGACCTTGGCTACCCAGCGGATGCAGTGCATGTAGTAAGAGGCCTTTATGAAAGTGCGTTCACAACTGTGGTTACCCCACACGGGCCGACGGCCCCAATCAAAGTCCAAAGAGGCACACTGCAAGGTGATAGCCTCTCTCCTTTCCTGTTTATACTATACCTGGAACCACTGCTTCGGTGGCTGAGTGTAGGGGCGAAAGGATACCATCCAGGAGCTTTGAAACGCAAAGGCCAGCTAGTCACTTTCAGTAACAACTCATATGCAGATGATCTAACCCTGTACACAGGAGGGCACAGCGACTTGGCTATACAGGCCCAAAAGGTCAGTCAGTATGCAACTTGGGGTCGGCTGATCATCAGCCAGTCAAAGACAATCGCCACCGCAGCCTTGTACAAGCGGCAACCCCAGAAGCCCTTCGACAAGGACCTGGTCTGCCGGCTGACCCGCATCATCGAGATGCAAGGTCACGTAATTACAGCACACGATCCAAAGGAGCCATATAAACTGTTGGGTGTATGGTACACAATGGACCTCCAGTGGAAAAAGCAGCAGGAAGAGGTTTGCAAAGCACTCAAGAGCATGGCAGCCCACTTAGGCAGGTGCTACAACACGCAAGCACAGAAGCTGCGCACGCTGCAGAGCTGTCTGAAGGCTAAAGCTAGGTACCCCTTTGCGCTGATGTGCTACAATGAAAAAGCACTGGATGCTCTGGACAAAGTAATGGACTCTGTAGTCCGGCAAGCGTACAAGCTCCCACCTGGCACACCAACAGCAATGATTCGTGAGGATCTTAAACGTGGTGGATTAGGCAATACGTCCCTTATGGTGCCTTACACGGTTGCAGCAGTGAAAAACTTTACACAGGCTGTGAACGATCAAAGCAAACGCGGACAGCTGACACGAGCCCTGCTTGAAGCACAATTGCAGGCATACACCCACCCTGCAGCAGACAAGGCAGCAGACTGGGTACCTACCTACTCTCTAAGAATGCGACAGTTGATGCAAGGAGTGGGAGCAGGCATATACATGTACCAGAATGGTGAGGAGGCATACCCTCTCCCAGCGACAGAGGTTGCTCAGACTATTTTAGGAAATGTAGAATACTGGGATAGGGACTCCACCCTTATGCAAATCAGGAAGCCGCTGCTCAAGCTTAAGAGTTGGGCATTTTCCGCCTGGGCGAGTTGCTGAACAAAAAAGGCAAACGACTACTGAGTGCCCAAGACATAGCTCGTAACTTAGGGATCAGATCACTGAAGACGAAATACTTAACTTCCCTGAATGAGGTGGCCAAGTTCCTGGCATCGCAGGATTATTTAAATGGGGCAGCCTCAGCAGCAAGAGGCTATAATGTAGATTCCGAACACGTACGATGGATCAGGCGGAAGCTTGATGGTGAAGCAGCGCACAGGCCGCCGCCACCAAATACTCTGGAAGCCTGTTACGAAAAGGCCACCTGGGCCCAGCTACACCAAAAGACAGTCGAACTCAGCTGTTGAGGAAAAAGGGAGCATGCCATTGCGTTTGATCCACAGCTACGCCAATCGGACCCTGTATTAACTGCAGATGAGAAAACTGATATTGAGAGTTCGGAGCAAAACAGGCCGGACAGTAACGCATGTGGTCAAAGGCATCTGGAAATTGGAGAACCGGAGACTGATGATTGCACAATCACAAGGAAGCAAAGGGCGAGTCAATTGCTCAGCAAAAAGGTACCTCCGCAAACTGTGTACAATCTGCTGTGCGCCTACAAGGATAGCGTTAAGGAGGTATCTGGTGCAGCACGCATGGCCAATCACCATACAAAGTGGCGCAAAAAGCAAAGACGCCTGCTGACCAGTCAAATTCAGTGGGAAGTTCATTGGGCCCCAACAGTACTTGAGAGCTGGGAAAAAAGCATTGCCATAGACAGCCTGGGATACAAACCCGCACTGATGCGCCCAGCCACAGCTGCCGATATCCAGAAGTCTCCCAGCCTGGTCTGTGAACGATGCCACGGTGATGAAGGCATGCTAATTAGATGCAATACATGCCACAGGGGTTACCACCAGTGCTGCCCAACAGGCAGGACATCTCTTGTAGACGGAAAATGTTGGGAATGCCAAAGGTATGACCATTATCCTGAAAGTTTAACACGGGAAAGATACGAGCAAGAAGTACAGCAGTGGTACATTGAATGGGAACCAAAATGGGAAAACGCAGGCACATTGAAAGCGCTTGGGTACGAAGAACAGGTTAAGAAAACAATGGAGATATACACATCCGAAAACTCTTCAGGAGTTGATGGAGGAAGGCAGAGTGCTAGGTCTAAACCGCCAAAAGACCAGCATCTCACAAACAGGGAGAAGCAGGGCAATCAGGGTCCACGCTTGCACAGCACAATTGGCGAGGACGCCCGTCAACGGTGCACCTTTGTTACGGAAGACACAGACCCTCACGTGGATATTGTGGGCACTGGGAGGTTTGAAATCCAATACAGGCAAGTGCTCAGAAGGTATCAGGTAGCCACAGGAAATAAGAAGGACTATGAAGTAAGAATGGCGTGCATCCACGATCCCGCTGGACGTACTGTGGGGAAGATGACACAGGAAAGACTTGCACTACTCTATCACAATTATGAACAAGTGATAAAAACCAGGTCTGATCTGGTGGAAAAGCTCAAGCCAAAGACCTTTGCAGAGGAAGTAGCCAGCCTTGTAAAAAGGTACAAGACAGGACAACCAGTCCCAGGCACTAATAGGAGAGTGGATCTTACCAACCACTGGGCCACGCCCCCAGGTATTTATGACACATTTAAAGAGACATTTCCAGGTCTACGCAAAGAGCGCTTTGCGAGTCCGCTAAATTACCACAGTGGCATGCAACAGTACTGGAGCTGCTTTGAAAGGGACCAGCTGTTCGGGGCCATGCATGATGCATACACATGCCAATGGACAGGGTACTCGGTTGCAAATCCTGAGTATGAATCAAAAGAGATGTACAAAGCAGTATCATGGGCAGTACACTCAGCACAAAACACAGAGACACCCACACTCACTATGTTCGTCCTACCAGCATGGACGGAAGGCAGTAACACTGCCTACATGAAATGGGTACAGAAGATGCCAGGCACATGCAGACTGTTGGCAACCATACCAAGGAAAAGCTTTAAGCTTATCCAACCTCAAGCAGCCACCCTGGGCATTCCCCCTGAGGACACAGGCCATCCAAAATGGGACATCAATATACTTGCTGTAGGCAATGCTGCAGGATACAATCAATGTTTCCCAGATACCGAAGCGTCCAGTAGCACCTTCAATAAACACCTGATCCAGGCGGTCAACCAACATGCCCATCCAAGTACCCCTCTCACATGGGGCCACCTCCAACACACCTGGCCAGACCATTCCGCTGGTGCCAAGGACACAGAAGCAAAACTTGACAGCATACTCTATAGGCCGCCCGATAAGATCAAGAGCGCCCCCTGTGATCAAAGCTTGCCATACTTGTCTCTAGCTCCATCCCAAGAGCACATGAACCAGCTCGCAGAGCAGCAACTGGAGCTCACAAAGGCAAAACCGTTGAAATATAATTGGCAAGAGTTGGTCTACACAGACGGTAGCCAGCGAAAAGCAGAGGGACGTGAGGGTAGGGAGACAGTCACCCTCGGCTCAGGGTTATACGTGCCTGCCACAGCCTCCCAGGCAGAGCGTTTCATCAGTATACAAGCAGCAGCGCCAACCAGACATAATAGGGCTTACCGGGCAGAGCTTATAGCCATACTGGGGGCCCTGAAATTGGGCTACAGCCAGATTATGACCGACAGTGTGAACTCTATATACTCTATCAAGGCCGCCATCTACTATCCGGCAAATACTAGGTTCCACAGGCACAAGAACCTTCTGGAAGAGATCAAAGTCGCCGCTTTGGCAACATGCGAGGATGTAATGCTCATCAAGGTGCGCGGGCATGCCGGTATACCAGGGAACGAACATGCAGACGATATTGCCACGACGGTAGCTGCGACAGGGCAGGCTGAAGTAGACTTCTCAACAGTCGAAAGCAACTCCAGACCCTTGCAGGTTTGGCCAGTACAGAAGACATGGGAAGAGGATGAACTCAGTCAAGATGGAATGAGAGTTCGATGGAAACAGATAGAAAACCTGGATGATGCACTGAGCAACCGAGTGCATGCCTCCAGTGACTACCGTGAACTTCGTCTTGGAAAAGCAGACACTTCCACAGTGTATTACAAGGGCATGCAGACCGCGGTTCCTTGTATGGCCGACAAGTACATGGACACTTGGGTGACCCTTAACGGCATCACAGAAGGTATGAAGAACACGAGAGTGAAGTACCTTACAGGGCAACTACCAACGGCCAAAAACCTGCAGAGATATGGCAAATGCAGGAGCAACATATGTCCCTGCTGCAAAAAGCACCCAGATGGGGGACACCATGCTGTTGCCTGGTGCCCAGCTGTTTCGGGGCTTGTGCAGGAAAAGCACAACAAAGCAGTGCGGATCATTACAAAGGCCATTGCACAAGGCGACATGGGAGCTGACAGTATTGTCTATAATGACGGAGGTAGTGCCAGTAAATGGGCACGTGCTGGAGTGGCTGAACTCCATAGAACGAGAAAACACATACCTAGCGATTTGATCTCCCAAGAAGAACTCCAAGGCTGCAAGAGTAGGCCAGACATTATTCTCTACAGAAGGAGGCAAATTAGAAAGACACCAGAAGGTCAATGGCGGACAACTCCTGCAGTAGTCACGCTGGTAGAAATCAAGTACACACGTGATACAGACCCAAGTCGGACAATGCGGGACCCATTCACGCAGCACAGCGAGCTGCACAAACTGCTAAGGGAGAGACATCCAAGTGCAACTATCGAACGGAGATCCATCATATTGGGAGTTGCAGGAGCATTATACAAAGAGTGCACCATACGACAGCTGGAACTTCTTGGTGTAAGAGGGACACATCTACACAGCACAGCTCACAAGTTACAAAGGCATGCAATCCAGGCTCTGCATGAGACCTGGAAAGCAAGACAGGAAAAGATATACAAAGGACCGGCCAATGAGCCTGGAAACAGGGCCTCTCCAATGGGGAGGCCACAATCTTTGGGTGGGGGGGGTACGACAGGGAGGGAGGGAAGGGGGGGATGAGCGGGATGTGGGAGGGGGAGCTAGGAGGGCAGAAGCAACTGGAGAAGGGTAGGGCAGGCGTGGCCACCCCTTCTATGGCGGATATGGTGTAGTGTGCGAAATGTGAGGTGTTGGGATGGAGGTGGATTGTTTGATTGAGGAGTTGGACTGGTTGAGTCATACTCTGGGGTAGGTGGTCCTCACTAAGTAGGCCTACTTCCTTAATTGTACGCCACAAATGGTGTGTGCGTAGATGTAACCATGTAACCAAGTAGCTTCAGTGTTTTCAATGCTGACCAGGCAGCAGGAACAGTGCCATGAAGATTGTTGCGACGTGTGCATGCAGCATGAGACTCAAGCGCCATAATCTCCATGCTCAACATGCTGGCCCATGATGTTGGCAACGTGCCAGTTAAGGAGTTGTTAGACACTACAAACTGCTTCCGTTCCTTCAGTGCACTATAAGCCACTGGCAACACACACGCAATACTCGAGTACAATTGTAGTTTACCGAATTTTTCAGATTTCCCCACCTCCGCACTGGTTTTAGTGTGTTTCCTTCACATTTCTGTAACTTTGAGTGCTCCCCCTGTCAAATGTTGGGACAAACCCGGGACAGCTGGAGACAGATTTTGAAAGACTGGTTTCAGTGTGTTTCCTTCACATTTCTGTAACTTTGAGTGATCCCCCGGTCAAATGTTGGGACAAACCCGGGACAGCTAGAGACAGATTTTGACAGACTCGGAAGCTTGGCTTCCTCGAGCAAGCTCACGCTTGCGAGACTGGTTTCAGTGTGTTTCTGAGACATTTCTGTGGACTCCCAAGACTGAGCTGAAACTCCCCGAAGACTCCGCGGACAGAATTTGTAAGACCTGCTTGTGAGTCTCCTGAGCCTGAGGGCGGGCTTGCTACTGACGCCGCTGCACTCCCACACTGCTGACTTCCATGTTGCTGCAATATGGGCCTGAGCGTAGGCTTGTTACTCCGGCCGCTCCACCCTGACATGAGCCTGAGCACATGCTTGTGAGTTGTGTGGCTTCCTCCTGAGCCTGAGCGCGGGCTTGCTACTGACGCCGCTGCACTCCCACGCTGCTGAATTCCACGTTGCTGCAATATGGGCGCGGTCGACCTGCGACCTGGTCATAGGTCGTCCACAAAGCTGCGCCCTGACCCTTCCGCCGCGACATGAGCCTGCGCCCTGGTCATAGGTCGTCCACAAAGCTGCGCCCTGAGCCTGCGCCCAAGTCGTCCAGAAAGCGGCGCCCGTGCTCCCAAGGGCGCGGTCGACCTGCGACCTGGTCATAGGTCGTCCACAAAGCTGCGCCCTGAGCCTGCGCCCAAGTCGTCCAGAAAGCTGCGCCCAAGTCGTTTGCCGCGAAAGTCCTGCGCCCTGCGCCCAGGTCATAGGTCGTCCACAAAGCTGCGCCCTGAGCCTGCGCCCAAGTCGTCCAGAAAGCTGCGCCCGTGCTCCCAAGGGCGCGGTCGACCTGCGACCTGGTCATAGGTCGTCCACAAAGCTGCGCCTTGAGCCTGCGCCCAAGTCGTCCACAAAGCTGCACCCTGCACTCAAACATCGCCGCTTAAATTCTCACGCACACTGCAGAGGTAACATCACAACCATGCCCCGCAGCGCACATCAATTGGCGTCTGAGAAGGCTGACCGTGCTCGGCCTGAGTACAACGTGCGAAGGAGGCAGCTGTTTCTTGTGGCCTACCACGCCGATGAAACGTTTCGCGCTCAGATCGTTGCCCGCTCCAAGCGCTACTACGAGGCGCACAAGGAGGAGATCAGCGCACACCGCGCGGCGCGACTTGCAGAGGCGAAGCAGCAGGAAGACGAGGAGTGGAGGACCAAGCAGGCCGATGGCCTTGAGGTGCCGCGCCACATCCTAAAACGCTGGGAAAACGCAGCGCGTGAGAGAGAGGCCACAATTTCTTCTCGTCCTGTAGATAATGGCGAAGCCGGGGGACATCGGGAACTTTGTGTGGAAGCAGTTGCAGAAACTCACGCCAGCAAAGAAGCGGGATGCCATCGCGGGGGTTGAAGATGCCGTGCGGCGTGTGCGGGAGAAGGCTGAGACTAAATCGACGCGGAGAGCCACCCATGCTGCGGTGCGGCCCGAGCCCACCCCCGCGGGCCAGGGCGCTGAGAAGTACGTCGGGACAATCACCTTCAAGACGAAGTTCAAGTACACTGACCGGAAGAAGGACTTTGATAAGGAGCTCGTGGTGGTGTGGGACAGCGACCACATGCCGACAACGGCGGAGATCGAGCGGGAGTGGGACATGGAGCAGGACCGCAACGATAGGGACAGCGCCGATGTCGACTACATCAAGCGCACAGACGATGCGCCAGTGGTTGTCGTCGACAAAGTGAACATGACGCCAGTGGCCATCACCAAGCGACGAATGAGGGACCGAGCAGCCCCCGCCATCAGCGGCTTCCAATGGCACCGCAAGGGCGTCCCCGCCAACTACCCATGCCGCCCGGACAAGTGCGTGGTCGACTTCCTGCGTGCCTACCACGGCAACGTGCCCCGCTGCAAGACGGTGTGCTTGAGCGACGACAACGTCGCCCTGGCCATGACAGGGACCCTCGGGACATATGGCAGCGCCGACTATGTACGGCCCAGCAAGAGGGCGTTGGAGTCCCTACTGGCGGCGGCAAGCTCGGACCTTCAGTTTCAAATCAAGTATGTCCAAGACCACGGTGCAAACGCGGAGGACCTCGCGCACTACTGCCGGTATGTGAACTGCAGCCTGGTGCAGGTGGACGAATGCGAGCAGATCGTGCACACCGTCCGCCCCGCCAATGGGGACAAGTGCCTGCCGCCGGTCATCTTCCGAGCCAGCAACGCGCACATCTACCCCGTGACCGACCCCAAGATGCTGCAGAGTATCACGCGGCGTCAGCCAAACACTGTGGGCGTGGTGATGAAAGGCCAAGGCAGGAGCGCCGACCCGGACGCCCCGCAGAAGGAGTGGGAGCACAAGCACGAGATCGTCTACGTGGAGGATGTGGAGGACACCCGGTGCTTCTTGTGTGACCTCATGCACAATGGCGGCCATCTCCCCCCTGCATACGGCGGCACCCTGACGGTGCCCCAGGAAGTTCACCCGCGGAGCATCGGTCTCTGTGAGGGGGCGGGCGACCGCACGGAGGTGAGGAGCGTCACCTACTGCTTGGATCCTGAGGACACCACCAAGTGGACCAGGTACGAGGTCAACAGCCAGGCTGCGATTGCCAAACTCATCGCCGCAAGGGCGGGGATCGACGCTGAGCGGGTGAACTGTCTAGGCAAGGCGACGACGGCGCTCATGGAGAAGCACTGCCACGCCCAACCCCCTGCTTGCTCGGTGGTTCACCGCGCCCAATGCCCGCAACAGGGAGCCGCACGGTCTGCTCAGCCACGAGAAGACAGAGACCGCCATCATCAAGGACCTCCAGCGGGGCAACGCCGTCTATGCCGATCTGAATGCCGCGCACAACATCTCCATGTACCTGCCGTCGGATGAGTGGGTGCTGTTTGGCCACAACGACTCGCCGGAGCGGTATGACGGCACCCCAGTGCAGGAGCTCAAGCGGGGGCTGTACTACGTCACTGCGGACAACCACAACGTGCTGCGGGGGGATGGTTTCTACACCCGCCGGCTGCTGCAGTTCGCCGCGGAGGACGGGGTGGACTTTGCCATCCGCTCCATGGCGGTGGCCAGCAGGAGCTTGCCCAAGGACCTGTTTCAGAAGCTGATGCAGGAGATCGTGGCGCACACGCATACCAAAGACCTCCCTGCCGGCGTCTCCGTCAATGACATGCGGCGAGCTCGAAAGAGGCTGCGCGTCTCTGCCTTTGGGATGCTGATGAAGACGATGCCGGTCGACTTCAGCCGGGCCGCCACAGTGAGCGCGGCTCACAAGGATGAGATCTGGTCGCTTGCAGCGATGTGTGGAGCGGCACCGAGTGGAAGACCATGGTGAACATGGAGCTGGATGGAGGCGCGACGCGGTTGTACGCCGTGAAGAGCCAGAAGGTCAAGCAGGAGCTCAACGCCGCCATAGCCTTCCAGGTCCAAGACGAGAGCCACTTGCGCCTGCTGAAGATGTGCCGACATTTCGGGGGGCGGCCACTGTACTACCGCACCGACGCCGCGGTCCTTCACAGCCCCACCACAAGGGATGCCCGCCCGGCGCCCGGGGATGTGATTGACCCCGCCAGCCTTCCGCAGATGAGCGAGGACGCCGACGTGCAGGCAGAGGCGGAGCAGGAGTTTGCGCGGTGGGGTGGCTACAAGCTCGAGCGGGTGCCAAAGATGTTCCGCGACCTGACCGACACCATGACCCCTGCCGCAGAGGTGCCTTTCGAGGCGCCTGCCTGGATCGACCACCCGGAGATCACGGACAGCGGGGACTACGAGGCCATTACCAAGCTCGCCTTGGAGAACCGCGGGCTGTTTATCGCGGGGCCTTGGTGGACGGGGAAGTCGTACTGGGCGCGGATGTTCCTGGAGAAGCACCCGAGCTTCATTGCGGTGGCGCCCACTCATTTCGCCGCCACCAACCTGGATGGCATGACCATCGATGCGCTCGTGGGGCACAACGTCGCCAAGCACACCTTTGGCCGCACGGGCATTGCCCGGGACCTCGAGGGGGGGGACGGGATTGTGGTGGACAAAGTCAGCATGATTGGGGAGTGGCGCTTGCAGATGATCTCCTGCCTGAAGGCGATGAAGCCCGGCCTGATTGTGATTGCTATGGGCGACAAGGAGCAGCTGCCGCCAGTGAAAGACGAAGATTTCCCATACTTCGAGCACCCGACGTGGAAGGCCGTCGTTGGGGGCCACCGCATCACCTTGACCAAGATCTACAGGAGCGACGCCCGTCTCAATGCCATCCACAAGCAGATGCTGGAGGAGGGGGACGCCTTCAAGCCAGATGCGCACTTCGACAAAAACTGGCAGCAGTGCCGTCGAAACTTGAGCTGGACCAACGACGTGGCGGACCACGTGAACGAGTACTGGATGGAGAAGGAGAAGCCGGAGAGTGCGGTGAAGGTGCTGAGCGGGGGCGTCATTGAGACCATTGCGTGGCTGTACCCGGGGCTGCCTGTGGTGGCGAAGCTGACGGTCAAGCGAAAGGGGGCGGACACGAGGGGCCTGACGTTGCAGCAGGCCTACAAGGCAAAGCAGCTGATCTACAACATGCAGCGGGGCGTCGTGACCTCGGTGGACGCTGAGGTTTGCAAGTTCACGGTGCACTTTTTCAAGGAGGGGCTGGACAAGGAGTGGAGCATCGAAGACTTCCACCCGCACTTCCGGGCAGGCTATTGCTCGACGACACACAAGGCGCAAGGCGAGACCATCGATGAGCACACAGCTGTCTGGGAGTGGCAAAAGATGCCGCGCAGGATGCTCAACACCGCGCTGTCGCGGAACACCCGCGCCGAGCACATCCACCTGGGCACGCTGCCGGCAGGATATCAAAGCAAGACGCGGAAGGCCACCATGGCGGCGATACAGACCAAGCTTGCGGGCTACAGGGCGAGCGACTTCGCGAAGGGGCGGCCGTTGTGCGACATCACGCCGAAGCAGTGCTACCGCCTGCTTCAGGACGCTGATTCCCGCTACCACCTTTGCACGGACGATATGCTGATGTTCGGATGGGGCGAGGACGCTGAGGGGCGGCAGTGGACGCTGGACCGCGTCAATTGGAGGACAGGTGGCCACACGTGGGACAACGTCAAGGTGGCGCACTTGTCCTGCAACCGGGAGCAAGGACGCATAGAGGCGGTCGCCGCAGCGCAGGAGTACGATCAATAATTCATGATGGCCAGCTCGTGTGCCGCCGGGGCGCGGGAGTGCTTGCGGTGGAGCGTGCGGGGGAGGGTCAGCGGGACCTGTGTGTAGCCGTGATACAGCTCGCGAACCTTTGGGATGTTGGCATTGGTGAGGAGGACTTTGCATCCCCGGCGGGTAAGCTCCTCGACTGCGGCAAATACCCGCAGATGGTCTGATTCTGTGAAGTCTCCGGCGGAATATCGCGTGAACGTGCCGCCCATGTACGGCGGGTCCAGGAACACAAAGTCCCCCGCCGCGGCGTCCTGCAGGACTTGCTCGAAGTCGCCGCAGGATGCACGGACGTCGTTGGCGGAGAAGTATGCTGCGGCGCGGTCTATCTTTGCGGGGAAGTAGAAGCGCGTGTCTACCTTGCCCCTGGTGGGTCCGAAGTATACCAGAGCTTTCCCTTGATCGTTTTCTGAGTACAAGCTGCAGAAGGACATGTGCATCAGGAAGACAAGCATCGCCGCCCGCTCGGTGTCAGGAGGGCGCTCGTTGTACTTCGCCTTCACCGCGTCAAAGTAGGCCTTTCCGCCCTTGCGCCCGTCTGCTGCCACCGCCGCAGTGTATTCCGCGGCCATGGCAGCCAGCATGTCCTTGAGTTCCTGCGCCTGGTGCTGGATCACGCGGTACAGCGCTGCCACCGCCGCGTTGGCGTCGTTGAGATGGACCCGCTTGCCGCTGAGGCCCAGGGCGAAAAACAGCGCAGCACTGCCAGCGAAGGGCTCATGGTAGGCATTGAATTCCCGCGGCAGCAGGGGGATCAGCTGGGGAAGGAGGCGCTGCTTTGCGCCCACCCACTTGAGCAATCTCATGACTACACTGGCAGAAGTATTGAGGTGTGCGCAGTCTCCATACAGGCGTACCGCGGCGTCGTTGAAGGCTGCGGCGTATAGACCAATTGCGGGTCGCGGGGCCTCCGTCCTTACACAGGTCACCAAAGAGACTGGTGACACATCGACAACCTCAATTTTGGGCAAGGATGATGGCACAGCAGAAGCCTTGGAGCCTGCGGCACCAGTGCCGGAGCCTACAGCAACCAAAGAGACTGGTAACACATCGACAACCTCAATTTTGGGCAAGGATGATGGCACAGCAGAAGCCTTGGAGCCTGCGGCACCAGTGCCGGAGCCTACAGCGACCAAAGAGACTGGTGACACATCGACAACCTCAATTTTGGGCAAGGATGATGGCACAGCAGAAGCCTTGGAGCCTGCGGCACCAGTGCCGGAGCCTACAGCGACCAAAGAGACTGGTGACGCAGCGGCAATGGAGCCTGCAGTGTTGGACGAGGATGACATGGCAACAGTATCGGAGCCTGCAGCGACCGCTCCAAAAGAAGCACCACCTGTTGTTGCCCTCCAAGAGAGCCAGAGGTTTACAATGCCTGACGGTAATTGTGTGGAAGTGAGAGGGCAGATTGGTGAAGCTGAGAACCTCTATTTCTCTGCCCAGGACATGGGTAAGGTTCTGGGAATGACTAACATCAGGGTCTCAATCCAGGATTATGAGGCGACCGAACCTCCCCTCCAACGCGTGGACTTCTCTGTGATGACATACTCTCATTTTTACAAGAAAGATCTGGTCAAAGTGAAGACATTCCTGACCACTGTTGGGCTGGCCAGGCTGATGTTTAACAACAGATCGCACCACGCCCAGAAGTTTCAAAAGTGGGCCTCCAAAATCTTGTGCATTGCCCTCTCAGGGGATCAGATACAGAAAACTATCCTTGCAGCATCTTTAGGCGCCAACCTGTATGGTATGCCTGATGGTGCCGGTATATATGGGCTCCTGCTGGGGAAAGTGGGTAATCTCCGGGAAAGCATGGGTATCCCTGCAAGCTACCCAGACCAGCTTTTTGTCATCAAGTGGGGGTACACGATAAGCATCCATGACCGCATGCGCCGCCTCGTCAGCCTCTAGAGCTCTCTCTGTGGTTGTTTAGGCCTATACCCCGTATGCCACGCGAGGGTGACAAGGAGTTTGAGTCATACTTGTTCCAGGCTGAGACAGCAGTGAAGCAGCACTTGCTAGAGCTTGGTCAACATTGGACTTTCTGTCTGAGTGGAGGCAAGAGGAGAGAAATTGTGTTGGTTCCTGATTTGCACTCAGTACAGGCCGTATACAATTGTGTTGCAACACAGTTTGCAACATCAAGAGAGC
The DNA here is from genome assembly GCA_963556185.1 of Pseudopediastrum boryanum. Taxonomy (NCBI): domain Eukaryota; kingdom Viridiplantae; phylum Chlorophyta; class Chlorophyceae; order Sphaeropleales; family Hydrodictyaceae; genus Pseudopediastrum; species Pseudopediastrum boryanum. The sequence continues at coordinate 435,253 of OY744493.1, forward strand.
GGCAGTTAGAGGACATGCTTGCTGCCGCTGACCAACAGCATGCAGATGACATGCGCAAGTTGGACATGATGCAGCTGAAGCTCCACCACACAGAGAAGGAAGTTGCCGGCCTGGAAGACCAGCTAAGCAAAGCACAAGAGGACAAAAAGGCTCACAACCAACTGGTGGCCACACATAGCCTAGTAGTAGAGAGGCTTTTGAAGCAGTCCATGTAGTAGTGTCTGTGTCATGGAAAGGAGGGGGTCATGTAAGGATTCCTTACGCCAACTTTGGGAAGTGGGGTCAAAGAAGTCCATGTAGTAATGTGTGTGTCATGGAAAGGAGGGAGTCTCATGTAAGGATTCCTTACGCCATCTTTGGGAAGTGGGGTCAAGCAGTCCATGTAGTAATGTGTGTGTCATGGAAAGGAGGGAGTCCATGTAAGGATTCCTTACGCCAACTTTGGGAAGTGGGGTCAAGCAGTCCATGTAGTAATGTGTGTCATGGAAAGGAGGGAGTCTCATGTAAGGATTCCTTACGCCAACTTTGGGAAGTGGGGTCAAGCAGTCCATGTAGTAATGTGTGTCATGGAAAGGAGGGAGTCTCATGTAAGGATTCCTTACGCCATCTTTGGGAAGTGGGGTCAAGCAGTCCATGTAGTAATGTGTGTGTCATGGAAAGGAGGGAGTCATGTAAGGATTCCTTACGCCATCTTTGGGAAGTGGGGTCAAGCAGTCCATGTAGTAATGTGTGTGTCATGGAAAGGAGGGAGTCTCATGTAAGGATTTCTTACGCCAACTTTGGGAAGTGGGGTCAAGCAGTCCATGTAGTAATGTGTGTGTCATGGAAAGGAGGGAGTCTCATGTAAGGATTCCTTACGCCATCTTTGGGAAGTGGGGTCAAGCAGTCCATGTAGTAATGTGTGTGTCATGGAAAGGAGGGAGTCTCATGTAAGGATTTCTTACGCCAACTTTGGGAAGTGGGGTCAAGCAGTCCATGTAGTAATGTGTGTGTCATGGAAAGGAGGGAGTCTCATGTAAGGATTCCTTACGCCATCTTTGGGAAGTGGGGTCAAGCAGTCCATGTAGTAATGTGTGTGTCATGGAAAGGAGGGAGTCTCATGTAAGGATTTCTTACGCCAACTTTGGGAAGTGGGGTCAAGCAGTCCATGTAGTAATGTGTGTGTCATGGAAAGGAGGGAGTCATGTAAGGATTCCTTACGCCATCTTTGGGAAGTGGGGTCCATGTAGTAATGTGTGTGTCATGGAAAGGAGGGAGTCTCATGTAAGGATTCCTTACGCCATCTTTGGGAAGTGGGGTCAAGCAGTCCATGTAGTAATGTGTGTGTCATGGAAAGGAGGGAGTCTCATGTAAGGATTTCTTACGCCAACTTTGGGAAGTGGGGTCCATGTAGTAATGTGTGTGTCATGGAAAGGACATTGGGCCTGGGGCTCCTGCAATCCTTGCACTCCTTCCTCAAGTTACCACTGGGAGTCGTATCAAACTCCGTTGCTGTCTTCTGCTGCTTGCATTTGATGCAAACTTGACGGGTGGATGGATGAAAGGGGCCCTTGGCTGCCTTGGATGCAGCTTGCTGGGCCTTGCAACAGTCCATACACTTCCTCTTGTGCCCGGAAAATCTAGCCAGGGGCAGGTCACGCTCGCAAGGGCCGGTGCACTTATGTGTTGCCATCTTGCTTTCACTCACAATACAGCATCATTACACGGCTTTACATAGGTTGTTTTCATTGGTGCCACGCACCCACACCTCACAAGTATTCATCACTCAACCATCTCCTCATACTCGCGCCGGAGCCGCTGCCTGCACAACCTGTACATGGGGTTGGCAATGCACTCCCGCCACTGCGACTGGATAGTCCTAGCGGCATGCTCACACACAAAAGAGTCCAAGCTCATACAGCAGACGGGGCACAGCCTGTCCAGGCTGATCCTCTTGCTGCCACTCATGTTGAGGTCGCAGTATTCATTGGTTGCCAGCCCACACAAGCGACATGGGATGACCCTCTCAAGGACATGCTCTACAACACACTCTACTGCGTGCATGGCATCGGCAGTGAACCACCAAGTGCCACAATACACATCACCTGCTGTGAGACCTGCATTGAGCCACACCCCAAGTACATGACTGTGCTCCTGGAGCCACTGCTCTCCCACCCAACCTGCAATCTCATCCCTGGACATCATGGAAAGAGCACGGGGCTCTATGATTGACATGATCTCGGAGAAATCTTCCGCCACGCACTCGGCAAGAGGCTGCTTGCAACTACTCAAGAACATGATGTCATACATCTGGTACTCAAGCCCTTCTCGTGTGACTACATACATATCCACTTCAGCAAAGTCGCCCACGCCCTTGAAAACGTGGTGGGACGCGCGTTCCAACCGCTGAGCATATGTAGCCTCTTCAAAAATGTTTGAGAGTTCCTTGATCTTACTCGCTATGCTCTTGTAGAGCAGGCACGAGTCGTATGTGGTGTTGGCCATGTTGTTTACTACTGTGGCAAGGGGCACATATGCATAAGTGGGTTGCCTCAACTGGGGGCCACCTAGTCCAACTTACACCTAAGGTATGGTGCTTTGCAACACCCAAAGGATGCAAAGACAACCCATACACTCGAGGCGGTCAAACAATACCGTCCAGAGTGTTGGAGAAGAAACAAGAAACAGATTCCATGATCCGGTCGTGGTCCCTCAGGCGCGTGTCCAGGTCCTCTGTGCGCCCCCACTTCAACACCAGAAGGTCGCCCGCCAGGTCCGCGGCGAGACCCATGGACTCCCGGAGGTCCTCCACTGTGCCCACCAGCACCAGGTACACCCCTGCCATCTTGAAGGCGTAGACATGGCGCGCAAACTGGCACACGATGTCCACGCTCACCCCTACCAAGGCCGCCGCCAGCTCCTCCCGCTGCTCAGGGGTGCCCAGGTGGGCGGCGAATTCTTGAATTGAATAGATGGAGTGGAGTAGATCACGGTATACAGACACAGAGGAGGCTTGTAGCTATCCTGGAAAACAATCAACCAACTGCATCGGCATCCGGCATCCGGCATCGTCGGTGTATGTTCTCGGCATACCGCGCACTTCTGTCGGTTTGCATACCATCGCTAAACCCCCTGTGCGAAAGCGTGTCGTCGGGTGTAGGGTTCTCGGCACTCGCTAAACCCCCTGTGCGAAGGCATGTCGTCGGGTGTAGGGTTTTCGGCACTCGCTAAACCCCCTGTGCGATAGCGTGTCGTCGGGTGTAGGGCTCAGTCTGAGTTACAGGTGTTCAACGATAGCGTTCTGAAGGTATGGTTGAAGGATGGTTACACACGGACCCCTTGGCATCCGTCTCAGCCCGACGGTGGTGTTTGAGTATCAAGGGCGCATATGATTCGAGAGACCTAGTCCAGCTTTTGCGTTATGCCTTTCATTCTCAGCTAGTTGTTCCGGGTTCTTGATGGTTTTCCGGAGCACATGTGCAGCTATGGCCTTCCGCAATTCATATTGAATGTTTGCATATTTGAGCAATGTGTCTGCAGTGAGCATGGGACCATAGTATGGCATTCTGTTCAACAACAGTTGATTGCTTTTTATCCACATGTCATTGAGCTATGCTATGTCACAATCTGTGCTCACAAGTGACACCTTGTGCACAGACGTTTCTGGAGAGGAGACTAATCAAGCTCTGATGGTAAATGCGGTTGACCGAAGCAAACTGGTTTCTTACTGGGACAATATGTTTCAGTTCAGGACTCTATTCAAGCTCTGAAGGTAAATGCGGTTGACCGAGCAAACCGGTTTCTTATTGTGACAAAATGTTTCAGGTCAGGAATCTAATCAAAGCTCTGAATGTAAAAGCGGTGACCGGAGCAAACCGGTTTCTTATTGGGACAAATATGCTTCAGGTGAAGACTGAAGGTAAAAGCGGTTGACCCCTGCAAACCGGTTTCTTATTGTGACAAGATGTTTCAGGTGAAGAATCTTATCAAGCTCTGAAGGTAGAAGCGATTGCCCGTACCCAACCGGATCCTTATTGTGACAAAATGTTTCTGGTGACGAAACTAATTCAAGCCCTGAATGTACAAGCGGTTGACCGAACCAAATCAGTTTCCTATTGTGGCAAGATGATTCAGGTGATGAAACTAATAAGATCAGCATTGTGGAGGGTGTCCCACTGACAACAGCTCGGAATCACTACAGAAGTATATCTGCCAATCCCCACACCTTCGTGTTGAAGCCCTCCATAGGGAAATCTCCAAAACACTTGCATCTTCAAATCGGTTGACCGGACCAAACCGAGTAAACCAATCAGATCTGACCATGCACTAGCAATTTCATGTGGTGCATGTTTTGGTCCGGCCCAACAAAACCGTTCTGTGTGAAGAAAGGGGCGGACGATGGGACGCAGATTGCTTGCAGGGTGTGCAATTGCTTGGCTTGAGCAAATGCTTCAAGGCACCGTAGGAGGGACGACCCATGTCCTTTGCCTGGTGTGTTTACCACTATGAGGTCGATCATGATTGTGCGCTCTGCAGGCATCACTCTGCAAACCATTCCAGCTACTACCATCTGGCTTTCACAGAGTGTAAGAAAGATGTGGTTGCTCGTGTGTTTTGCTGCTTGTTCTTTGACCATACCAACAAATTGCTGGCACATGTAGTGATGCTTTGGACCATCTAGTATCGTTTTGGTGTGCTGCAGGAATTCTGCGGTCACTTCGTGTGTGATCATGAGTCTGGCTTGCACCCTGTCCTGTTCATATGTGGATAGTGTCTCTCCTGGACAGCCCTCTCCAGCACCACCTCCAGGAACCTGCGATCCACTATGTCTCGGAGCCCCACAGGCATCTGCTCCTTTAGCGAGCCACTGCAGAATCTCGAGGTGCCCCCCGCCCGCAGCTTCCCCGTAGGTATTGTGGTCGTAGGGGGCGTCATGATCCCTCAACAACGCCAGCAGCGCCATGTCGCCGCGTCCAGCGGCAAAGGCGCAGCATCTCGTCCACCTTGCAGCCGTGGCGCAACATCCATTCCGCCTGGGCGACCTCGCCCAGCTCCAGACAATCGGACAGTTGAGGATGAGACTCAGAACCATCGTGGCGAGGTGTCCGGCAAAGGTGAGACGCCACTCCATTTTTTTGGCAGCCAGCCTCACCACCGTGGTAAGTTATGGAGTGCTCCAGGCCACCGGGGTGCCGGTTCCGGAGCGCAGTGTTCACGGGTGACAACTCTCAACAAGTCCGCCGCGAACGCCACTTGTTGTCTCTCGCGGAGTGTATATAGGCGCTGCGCACCTCGCAGGTCCCCACTTGTTGTCTCTCGCGTAGTGGGTAGTGCGAGTCGCAGGTTCCCCATAACGAGTGCTAGCGAGATGGCAAAGCCCGTAAGTGGGAAAGGGCGCTGAACGTCTCGCCGTGGCGATAGCATGTGCCTGCTAATCACGCTTGTCCCTGCCCCAGAACGGCGCTGCGACGCGGTCCCGGGCGGCTAAGGCGAAGAGCGCCAAGAAGCCGGAGAAGAGCAGGACCATTGTGTCGCAGAAGAAAGAGGCGAAAGGGAAGAATGACGTGACAATCGCCAGGCTGAAGCGGGCGATGGCGGAGAAGGACGCGCAGATTGCGGCGCTGCAGGAGGAGCTCAGCAAGTACAAGGACGACGACAAGGTTCGCACCTCCTTGCAAGTGCGGGACAAGCTGTACATGATGAGGTTGCTGCATGAGCACGATATAGCCTTCAAGCTGCCGTCGATGGGTGCGTGAGCACGGTGCAGCCTTCACGCTGACCACATTTAATATAGTCTGCTCCCAATGAACCAGGGTGGCGCATCTAGTTATGTCCCCTTTTTGAAGTGTTATACCGTGATAGTGATAGTGTCAAGCTACCTGATCGGCACACCAATTCACATGTGAGAGCATCATGTGGTATCACAACCTTGTCATCCCTTATCACAGCCTGGCTTGGGCATGTGGGTCGCATGGAGCATGGCAGGCTGCCGCATATTGCCATGTTTTCATCACTGGCAAAAAGGGGAAGGCCACCTCTCAGATGGGAGGATTGTGCCATTGCAGATCTGAAGGTGCTTGGGAGGGGAATGGGAGGCTTCATGTCAGTTTAGGTGTCTTGGATGAAGAGGTTGTGGGAGCTTACGCATCCAGGGCAGGCAAGCAATCAGCAGCTGAGGCCATCCGGGAGGAGGGGAAAGCATGATGCAGCTCAGTAGTGCTATTCTGTTCCTTTCAGTGGTTTGGATGCAAGCAGTAGTTTGCCTTGGTGGGAGCCAATCCCACTAGGGTGCTGCTGAATCCTACTGGTTCTCCTCTACCCATGGGTAGTTTAGTAGATAGGTTTTAGGTTTATACTTTTAGGGTAGGGCTCCAGTCCGTTTTCCCTCTTGTTATGCACGCCGTTGCATCTAGCCGCAGCTCATGTGAGGCCTGTATGTTCCACGAGGGTTGGTGCATGCTTCATGGGCTACATGGGTTGTGTGGCTCCTAGGTCAGGAGTCTTGTGTTGCTAGGCTTGGCTGGTTTGTGCCTGCATCATAGCTGGTTTCTGCGTTTTGATTGATTGATTGATTGACCGTGATGATGCTATTCCGCCCAGGCGTAACAATGCGCGTACTGGCAAACACCACGGGCTGATCCAGCCTAACGCGTCCTGACCAGCAGCCGGTTTTGGTGCTATCAGGGACCCGTAACATCATGATCAGCAAAGACTGCTTCCCACCACCAACGCGGATTATACAAAGCGTGGTTATCCTGCAAGACAGACGGGATCGAACCTTACAGTCGAGTAGCAGGGCACGCCCCGAGCCGTGGCAGTAGGCAGTCCTTTGAAATTGCTTCACATGCATGTTTGGGTACTTTCTATAGATGCGAACTCCCTTATATAGTGCACCGTCCAAATGTTGCAAAACTTTCGAAAACCGTAATACACGTTTACCAGGGGCGCCAGGAAAAAACTTCCATCTGCCGTTGTCACTACTCCATACTCTCAACAGAATACCCGCAGCACTGTTCAATCATCATCATCATCAGGAACTTCGTAGCCGCGCGAATCCAATGATTAGTTTCTTCACCTGAAACATCTTGTCACAATAACAAACCGGTCCAACCGCTTTTACCTTCAGGGCTTGAGTACAATCCTACCTGAAATATCTTGTAAATAGCACGTACCACCCTGGCCTCCACTATGCCTATGTACCAGACAGTCCCTTTGGGGGGCGGGTGGTCCAGCAACCATGACCCCTCCATCAGCTGGAGACGTGCTCACCTGGCTGGGGACGCAGCGGGCGCTTTTTGCAGCTAGTGGCGGACCTCATGGGCTTCTCTGAGGAGTCTGTGAGGGCCTTCTTGTGACAGTAAGAAACCGTACGGTCAAACCGGATCAGCTTCAGAGCTTGATTAGTTCCCTCACCTGAAAAATCTTGTGACAGTAAGAACCCGGTTTGGTCCGGGCAATCGCTTTTAGCTTGAAGTCGTGATTAGAGTCCCCACCTTGAAACATCTTGTGACAGTAAGAAACCGTACGGTCAAACCGGATCAGCTTCAGAGCTTGATTAGAATCCTCACCTGAAACATCTTGTGACAGTAAGAAACCGTACGGTCAAACCGGATCAGCTTCAGAGCTTGATTAGTTCCCTCACCTGAAAAATCTTGTGACAGTAAGAAACCGGTTTGGTCCGGGCAATCGCTTTTAGCTTGAAGTCGTGATAAGAGTCCTCACCTTGAAACATCTTGTGACAGTAAGAAACCGTACGGTCAAACCGGATCAGCTTCAGAGCTTGATTAGAGTCCTCACCTTGAAACATCTTGTGACAGTAAGAAACCGTACGGTCAAACCGGATCAGCTTCAGAGCTTGATTAGAGTCCTCACCTTGAAACATCTTGTGACAGTAAGAAACCGTACGGTCAAACCGGATCAGCTTCAGAGCTTGATTAGAGTCCTCACCTTGAAACATCTTGTGATAGTAAGAAACCGTACGGTCAAACCGGATCAGCTTCAGAGCTTGATTAGAGTCCTCACCTTGAAACATCTTGTGGCAGTAAGAAACCGTACGGTCAAACCGGTTAAGCTTCAGGGCTTGAATACAATCTTACTTGAAACATCTTGTGACAATAAGAAACCGATTAGTCTCCTCTCCAGAAACATATAAGAAACCGGTTTGGTCGGTCCAACCGCTTTTAGCTTCAGAGCTTGATTAGTTTCCTCACCTGAAACATCTTGTCACAATAGAAACGGGTTTGGTCCGGTCAACCGATTTTAGCTTGAAGTCGTGATTAGTTTCCTCACCTGAAACATCTTGTCACAATAGAAACGGGTTTGGTCCGGTCAACCGATTAGCTTGAAGTCGTGATTAGTTTCCTCACCTGAAACATCTTGTGACGGTAAGAAACCGTACGGTCAAACCGGTTCAGCTTCAGGTCTATTAGTTTCTCACCTGAAACATCTCGTGACAGTAAGAAACCGGTTTGGCCCAGTCAACCGGAGCCTGAGCCCACTTCCACAGATGGCGAGGAGGCCAGTGCGCCAACACCCCCTACCAGCCCGAGCTACCATTGGAGGAGCATGAGATGCTACGGGATGATGCAGGTCAAGTATTCCACCTCACCTGCCGCGGGGAGCGCCACCCCAAGCAATGCTTCTTCCGGGTGGCGGATGTGGGCAGGATGCTGGGGAAGACCTGGCAGCCAACATCTGCCACCCAAACTCAGCTCATTTGCTGGGGGAGGACTTTGTCAGGGTGTGGAGGGCGAGCCAGGGGAGCGACAAGTGGAGCTGTACCTGACCTACCGTGGCCTGCTGTTGCTGCCTTTTCACCTCTCGCAAACCGGTGGCACGCACCTTCGTGGCGTGGGCAGAGGAGGTGCTCTTTGCCGCCCACCTGGGCACCACTGAGCAGCGGGAGGAGCTGGAAGCTGCCCTGGTGGGGGTGAGCGTGGACATCGTGCGCCAGTTTGCACGCCACGTGTACGCCTTCAAGATGGCAGGGGTGTACCTGGTGCTGGTGGGCACGGTGGAAGACCTACGGGAGTCCATGGGTCTCGCTGCCGACCTTCCATGGGACATGTTGGTTCTGAAGTGGGGACGCACAGAGGACCTGGACATGCGCCTCAAGGACCACGACCGCCAGTACGGATCCCTGGACGGCGCCAGTTTGTGCTTGGTGTCATACTTTGCGCCCATCGACCCCCGCTACCAGAGCCGGGCGGAGGCGGATGCCAAGGAGTCGGTGTGCGAGATCGGGACCCATCTGACCGGGGTGAGGCTCCGGGGAGAGGCCAAGAAGGAGCTTGTCCTCTTCACGAAAGCAAACCTCAAGGTGGCAGCCAAGCACGCCTTCCAGCGCATCGCCTTCCACACCCACAGCCACATTGCTGCCGGACCACACCGGCCCGCCACGGGCCCCACACCCACACCCACATTGCTGCGCGACCACACGGGCCCGCCACGGACCCACACCCACTTAGACATTGCTGCAGGACCACACGAGCCCACTGCGGGCCCCAAACCCACTAACACATTGCTGCCCGACCACACGGGCCCGCCACGGACCCACACCCACTAACACATTGCCGCAGGACCACGGTGGGGGCCCCACACTCACTTGCACATTGCTGCACGACCACGCCGCGCAGCATTCGGGTGGATGGGCTCTGAGAGTGTCACTATTCCACGGTCACATGGACTACACGAGCAGCAGCGCGATTACCTTGTCCACGGTCGCATCCACTCAGCGTGGACGACGACGATAAGGCCTCGAGCCGGCGGGAAGTGCTAAGGGAGCTGCTGGACTGGGCGGGCTGGGACATGGGAAGGGGGGCGCCACCTTTCCCCGCCCTCACATGTCGTTAAGGCTGATGTTGTTGCAACCGCCAGCAGCATTGGAGTCAGTCTGAGTCATTGTTTCCTGGTGCCCTTTGGAACAGTTCTGTGGTGAGGAACCGAGACTGGCAGTGGCCCATGCAGGGTGTAGGACAGCACAGGCTGCAGCCATGCCATGTGTACATGCAGAGGTTTGGCAGCTGCTGGCTCGAGCATCTCCATTTTCTTTCTACATCTGCAACACCTTCCATCTACACTTCGCAATACTTTTCAGTTCCGCTACAAGGAAGAAAAGGCTTACCGTTACCTTTCTTTCAGAGCTTTGCCGAACGTTCCCAGTGTTGTGATTAGTGCAAGGTGCTGGGACCGACCCATGGCAGCCCAGACCAAGTGTAAATGGCTCCCTGAGAGCAACGACGAGTTCCACAATTGCAGTACATGTGCATGTGAGAGGGGATGGATAACTAACGGTGTGGATGAACAGAGCAATCCTCAACTCCTTCACTCTTGCCGTGCACCCATGTACACATAGGCCCCTGCTTAGCTTCCAGTGCAGCCCTTCATGGCGCGAGTTTGGCTCAGGTCGCACCCTTCGAACTTCAAGTTGGATGAGTGCCTCCTTTTCACAAATCTACATTCATCACGAGCAAACATCGGCTTTGAATGCTTCCCGGCTCCCAACTGTGTACTTGCGTGCAGCTCAGCGCTCATATTCCGCGCCCCAGCAGTTCTGCATGCAAGCATCGCATGTGATGGATGAATGCAGGCTGAGTTATAAAACTGAGAAGGACGTATGAATGCAACGCCGTAATAGGGCTAGGTGGTGTGGCTTTAAGGAAAGGCCAGCGCAAAAGCGGAGAGCGTAATGCAGTACATCCTGTACTGGACGACGTGCACGCTTGGCAGCTCTTGCGCTGCCTAGATTTTGCGATTTCCTGCATACAAGAGCCTTACTTGGCAATCATACACCAAAAGTAACACAACAACAGTCTACCTGCGTACTTCACAACCTGCGACAGGTGACCGTCCCATGCAGCTGAGCTAACGAAAGCACCAAGGGGCGCATCGGCGAAGAGGCTGACACGCCGTTGCCAAATGCATGCAGATATACCGTTGCACTACCTACTGAGCGTTTGCTGCGTCCGATTCGAGCAAGAGGTGAGCTTTGGCGGGGACTCCATTTTCCTCGAAACCTCTCCGAAACTCAATGAGCCGCATGCTGACATTTATCGTCTGTGTGCTTGCAGTAGTGTACTAGTGAGAAGCATTTGCCCCTTTGGTGCGTTGACTGAAGGAGGAGGTGAGCTTTGGCGGGGATTCCATTTCCCTCGAGACATTGCCGAAACTCCGCCGCGACACAATGAGCCACATGCTGACATCTATCGTGTGTGTGCTTGCAGTTTTGTACTATTGTGAAGCATTTGTTCTTTGTCCTAGGTCGATTGCAGGAGGAGGTGAGCTTTTGCGGGGAATCCATTTTCTTCGAAACATCTCCGAAACTCCTCCGCGACACAATGAGCCACATGCTGACATCTATCGTGTGTGTGCTTGCAGTTTTGTACTATTGTGAAGCCGTTGCCCGTTGTCCTACTTCCTTTGAAGGAGGAGGTGAGCTTTGGCGGGGATTCCATTTTCTTCAAAACATGTCCAAAACTCTGCCGCGGCGCAATGAGCCACGTGCCGACATATATTGTCAGTGTGCTTGCAGATTCATACTATTGTAAATTTTCTGCCACTAGTTCGATTGGAGGAGCGGGTGAGAATTGGCAGCGATGTTGTTTCCTACGACCCATCGATCTCTGACACTCCCTAGTGCAATGAGCCAAACGCTGACGCCACTTGCCTGTGCTTGCAGATTTGTACTACTGTGAAACTGTTGCCACTTTTCTAGGTCGACTGAAGGAGGAGGTGAGCTCTGTCAACCGTATCTGCACTCTGCCTTTCATATCCTTGGTGACACCCCTTTTTTTGTGCCCTACTGAACAAGTTCTTCAGGCACAAGTGTGCTCACATCCCCATGGCTGGAGCCTAGTTCTGCGTGCGTACCGTCTTGAAGTAGACGTATCTTTCTCCCTATGAGAGGGCCCTTGCATCCCCCTTTGGTGTGCTCGCAGAAAGCACCCCGTAGGTGGAATCTTCCAGCCAACCAAAAAAAGAAAAAAAAAGACAGAAAGTTTTTGGAAACCAGCGCGCCCTGCCAAAGTTATTCGCCCACACAGCACCACATACCGCCCTACTGCCTGGATGGGTGGGCATAGTACAGCTCTTAGGTTGGGTGCTTTGTGTGTCATCTGCTGTATCTTTGTCATCACTGGGGTAGAGGCGTTCCGCAACCTTCAGGGCATTGAGCGTTCTGTCTCGCTCCACGATGGCATTGTGGGCGAGGGAGATGTGATCGAGGCAGCGGCAGCACCAGCCTCGACCAAAGAATCTGTTCAGTCAGCCACTGCTCAAAAAGAGCAGGATCAGGCTTTAGCGACCTGCAAGGCGACATACAAAACTCTATGCTACCCCTCGTGCAGTAAAATAGCTCGATGCAAGGTTTGCCACAAGGCTGGGAGCAGCTACTTTTGTGATAGGTGCTTGGATGGCAGCTTTTTGGCACCCAACAAGAAGTCGTGTACACAGTGTCGTACTGGGTCTTATGGTGGAGGTAAGCTTAAATGTAGACATGCCCATGCCATATTTCATGTTGCAATGCTGTATACCTTCCCGCCTCACACGCCTGTCCCAAGGCCAGCAACCCAGGGCCCCATTGATGATGGGTTGTCATATTTGGTACAGCTATGTAGATAGATTCGCACACACACCTGCATGTATAGATGGCTTGACATTTCTTACCAGACCTTCCATGACCCATCACTAACATATGTGTTTATTGCAGGTGGGGTGGCGACCGCCTGCACCTCATGTGATACGGGCTTCACCACTACCTCGCCAGGAGCAACAGCCCCGACAAGCTGCAACAGTAAGCTCCTATTCAACATGTATGGTGGATGGCTGTGCTTTGAAAACGTTGGTTGCTTGCCTATCTAGCTGCCTGCCAAAGCAAGCATATGTGTTACAATTGCCGTACATCTTATTGCAAGCAACCTAGTGCTAACCCAGATGACATACTTTCTAGAGTTTCATGAAGTGCTTCAGGTTCTGGTGAGTGCTACACCGCTTGACATCATATGTAACACACCTGCCCCACCTTGCCTCAGGATGTAAGCCTGGTTATGGAAAATTGCCGAACGGGAGTGCTTACTGCATCAAGTGCCCACCAGGGATGTATTCATCCGGTGACCTCGCATCCAAAGCTGTTTGCAAGGAATGTCCCCCTGGTTGGACCACAAGTGTGTCTGGAGCCACAGGACAGACATCATGCACAAGTAAGTTGTGCAGTTCCTTGCTACTGCTCAAGTACATCAAGCAAGAAAACGTGATGGTTTGATAGACTTGGCATGCACACGCACCATCCGTTATGCATCATGGTTAGTTCTACATGCATTGACTTGTAGGGGCACTGAAACTTGTCGAGTGCTAGCTGTATCAATTCATTGTGCATCTGACATTGATTGCAACAATACATGATTGCGCAGTTTGCCTCCCTGGCTTTGGCTACAAGAGCAATGCACCCAAGGCGTGCATAACCTGCACACCCGGGAAGACCTGGAGCCCTGGAGGCTTGCAGGCCTGCAAGACTTGCCTTTGTGGAAGCCCTCCAAGTGTTTGCCACAAGCAGCAGGCTACATGCACCATGACAACGGGAAAATGTACTTTTGACATGAAGGCGGATGGGGAGGCATGTGGAGTGGGGATGATTTGCAAGTCTGGAGTCTGCGGTGAGTTGTTGAAGCATAAACCCTCTTCCCCCTGTCCACGCACCCATGCATAGCTACTAGTTTCTCTCAGTGCAATCAATCAATCAATCAAAACGCAGAAACCAGCTATGATGCAGGCACAAACCAGCCAGGCCTAGCAACACAAGACTCCCGACCTAGGAGCCACACAACCCATGTAGCCCATGAAGCATGCACCAACCCTCGTGGAACATACAGGCCTCACATGAGCTGCGGCTAGATGCAACGGCGTGCATAACAAGAGGGAAAACGGATTGGAGCCCTACCCTAAAAGCCTACACCTAAAACCTATCTACTAAACTACCCATGGGTAGAGGAGAACCAGTAGGATTCAGCAGCACCCTAGTGGGATTCAATGGTGGCTCCCACCAAGGCAAACTACTGCTTGCATCCAAACCACTGAAAGGAACAGAATAGCACTCCGCATACTGAGCTGCATCATGCTTTCCCCTCCTCCCGGATGGCCTCAGCTGCTGATTGCTTGCCTGCCCTGGATGCGTTAGCTCCCACAACCTCTTCCTCCAAGCACACCTAATCTGACATGAATATATATATATGCAATATGAAGTTGTAATATATAGCGTAGACAAATAAGACCGTGTTTCATGTTATACAGTCTTCCAGGAACTAAGTCGGCTACCCTTCGGCCTGCCTCCCCCTCCCCTGTTGCAGTCTGCAAAGCTGGATTTGGATACAACAGCCAGTCCATGACCTGCAAGAATTGCACAGCAGGCTTCTGGTCTGCTGGTGGGAAGCAGTCCTGCCAAGCATGCAGTTGTACCGCGCCGGAGTGCCAGACGGCACTTGGCTGCAACAGTACTACGGGTCAACAATCCCCAACCCTGGCCTGACCCCAAATAGTTACATTGCATAGACCGTTGCTGACGTTTGCAATCATCCTTCTGTCTCGGACAGTCACTACAGTGTCCTCTTGTGCTGGCATATGCAGGCTGTGCACCTGGGTATGGCTACAATGCCAGGAAGAGGGCCTGCGAGGCATGCAGTGAGGGCACTTATGGCCTGAGTGGTCGCCAGTTGCTGCCCTGCCAACCCTGCGCCTGTCCTGCCCCAGGGGAGTGCGCCACCAGCAGCTGCAGCCGCACCCAGGGCTGCGTCCTGGTACCCAAAGACAATGGCACCGCTTGCAGCACCGGTACCTGTGTAAATGGCGAGTGCAAAGGTGGGCGAGTGGGCGGCCTCTGGTGTGCCTGCACACGTGCACTGATGCTGACTGCTGCCTGGACTTGCGTTCCTGTGCAATCTGTCATTGACAAGCGTATGCTGTGCAGCGCTGGTGGGCAGTATGTCATGGACATGACTGCACTGTATGGACACAGGAACTGTGTAGAATACCGCGTTACTAACCTCACGTCATGCAGCAACTGCACCTCACACTCCTACACACTGCAAGTAACTAGTCACGTGCATGTACAACTGCCTCCTGACTGCACCCCAAAGGAAGCCCTGCTGAGTGGGTCCTGTCACCATCAACAACACTGTTTTGCTGTGCTGCAGCCCGCACCTGCCCCCCTGGCCATGGCTGGAACAGCACCAGCACAGCCTGCGAGCCCTGCCCGCCAGGGACCTACTCTACAGGCGCGGCAGCAGCCCTGGCGGCGCCGTGCACCCCCTGCAACTGCACCGACCCCGGGGAGTGTGCCACCAGCAGCTGCAACCCTGTCAATGGCAGCTGCAGCGTCACCCAAAAGGCTGATGACACGCCATGCAGTGCTGGTTTTTGCAACACAGGCAGCTGCCGAGGTGAGCTGCTCCACCCAGTGCTCTTTGAAATGTGCGTGGTCTCAGAACACAGTGTGTTTTGTGGTGCTCTAACACAGCGTTGTCATCAGCGACTTGCAAAGTGCGTTGGCCCCAGGATTCTTCCACAGCTGCCTTGGCTCAACCTGGCATCTGTCCCAACATGCAGCGGATGTTTGCAGCGGACGTTTGCTGGCCGCCAAGTGTGCCATGTTTCCCAGTTGCTTGCTGCTGCTTGTGGGTGCAGGCGCTGCACGCCTGGCCATCAACCTGGGCAGGGTGGTGGTTGGGCAGCAGGAGCGGCTCATCTTCACAGCACACCTGCCAAGCACCGCGCCAGCTGGCACCATGGTGGCGCTGTACCAGGCGGCCGGCCCCGCTGCCAGCGGCACCCAAGTGTTCCCCTTGGTTGACACGGGCGACTACTCCGCACGTGATGCCTTTGCTGGCGATGGTGTGTACAGCAACACCATGAGCGCCATGCCCTGTACATCCCCCGGGGACCTGTATTTTTATGCCATGGTGTCGTTGCCTGCTGGTGGCCAGAGGCTGGATGCAGTGGTGCACTGTGTCAACCCACCTGCACCTGCAGCCCTGACAGCTGGTTTGACCAAGGCCTCAGAGGTTGACCGCCAGCTGCATGAGCTGGTGGCAACAGGTGGGAAGAGCACTCCTGAAGCTCTTGCAGTCATGGCGGCTTCCCTGAAAGGCACAGCCGTCGTGGACGCTGCAAGTGTCCGCTCCACAGGGCAGTCCGTGGTGTGGCAGACCACTGACGGCCTGACCATGCGTGCCCACCTGCCACTGCCTGGCCAGAGAGCAGCGCCAGGTGGTGATAGTGGTGGTGGCAGTGATCCGCAGCTGCCCAACAAGCCCTACAAGGACCACCAGCCCGAGTATGCAGCGGACTACATGGACATGCTGGGGGTGCCTGCACAGCGGGCGGCACCTGCAGCAGCTGGTGCAGCTCTCCCTGCTGGCCCAGGTACTGCCTAGTAGGCAGCAGCAAAGTGTGGCATGAAGGCCAGGGGTAGCCGACTAGCATAGCATGCAGCATGCCCCTGTCTCTGTTCATTCAAGTCCAGCACAAAACATAGCACAGTGCAGCCTTCGACATTTCAAATGTGCGACAGCTAGATGCGTGCGGGTACCTGAAACATGCACAACATCATGCCCGTGCACTATGCACAACCTGTGTGCTGTTTGATGCATCACAACTGCATCAACTATGCTATGATTTTGCATGGATCATGCCAGCAGTTCCAGGCGCAACCCCATTGCTGCTGGCGCGCAGGCTCCTGCAGCCCCAAAGGCCGCGCCCTGGTGCTGGCGCCCTACTTCACAGAGTTCACCAGCAAAGGGGGCGACGAGTCCGCTGACATAGCAGCTGCGCTCACGGCTGCTGGGTACAGCGTCACCCTCAAGTGCAACAGTCCCTCTGCCTGCCCTGCTGGCGCACCCACCCTTGAGGACTACAAGGGTTGGGGGCAGTACGTGGCTGTGGTGCTGGTGAGCCATGGTGATGCCTACGACGATGGCAGTGACCCGGTGGTGTTCACGGGTGTGCAGTACAGTCAACTGGCTGGCTCCGCCAAGTCAGCCGCTGAGGATGACTGGTTGCATGGCCGCGTGCAGCTGCTGGCTGCGGACACCACCCTTCTGCTGACACCGGAGTGGTTCAACACCTACAGCAATCAGGTGCTGGGGTCGGTCATCTACTTTTCAGTGTGCAGGTGAGTTGGCGGGTCAGTCTCAGAGGTTGTTATCTGCATCAGCGGCTCTGATGTTTGTTTGGAGAGGATGATCAGCACTCCAGAGTTATGGGAGGCATGCAACCTCAGCTATCCTTTCTTGCCTACATGCTGTCACCACCACCGTAGACAGTTTGGGGTCTCACTCACAGTGTGAGCACCATGTTGCACGTTCTTCTGCGCTGCTGCAGGGGCGCTCGTGGCCCTGCCCCGCCATTTGCAGAGGTGTTTGTAAACCAGGGCGCTGCCTCCTTTGTGGGCTACACAGACTACGTCTCTGGCGCCTTTGCCGTGCCCCGGGGCACCCGCACTTTCAGTCACTTGATTGCTGGGGGTGCTGTGGGCAGCTACCCGTCCGTGGGTGATGTAGAGCAGGACAGCAGCCCTGCTGCGTTCAAGGCTTTTCACAAGGACCCCACGAAAACCCTGGCTGTGCAGTGTCAGTCCCTTGGCGCCAGGCAGCTGCTCATCGAGTACACCTGGCCGGTCAACATGTGGGACTTGGACACAGGCACCATGTTTGACGGGCAGCAGCTGGGGTTTGGCTGTCAGTCGGGGGTTGCTGACATCACCCACACCAAGTACATGTCCTGGTCTGGCGATGACACCTCCGCGGGAGGCAAGGAAACTGTGCTGGTGGACTTGCTGGCTGCCAGAGCAGACGGGCTGTTCACCAGCCAGATGCAGGTGCAGCTGCGTGCGGCCTGGTATTCCTCTGACAGCAGTGGCCCCGCCACAGTGACGGTGTCCTTGGTGGATCCTGCCACTGGTGTCAAGGTGGGTGCGCAGCAGGCCAGCATCACCCCCAACCGATGGAGCGGCTGCGGCGCCACGCAGTGGGTGGGGGCGGTGACAGCACAGGCGGCTGGCGCGTCGGGGTCTGAGACCGTCTCCTTTGACCTGCAACCAGGTGAGCCGCCGCTTGATGGGAGCCTTGCACAGGCGTCGGACTGGGATCAGCAAGGAAATGCTGCTTGCAGGACGGCATCCTCAGGCCTTCCAGATTGCGCGTTGTGCAAGGCCCAATTTGGAAGGGCAGCTACCAGACTTTGTTGGACACTGCTTGTGCACTTATGCTTGTGGTGTGCTGCGCAGGACATGGCACGGTGATGTAGGTGCAAGAGCCTCAATCTGTGCTGCGGATGTGCTGTACACACACATGTGAAAGCATAAACCTTGCACACTGAGCGCATCACATGTTTGCCCAGCGAGTTTAGTGCTCATAGCTGTGCAGTTTGTCGCTGACACAGATCCTTGCCCTGCAATCGCAGGAGTGTTGGGCGGTGCTGTGTGGGGCGGCGCCCTGCTGCTGTACTCCGACAACATGACAGCGCCCTCACTCACCCAGTGCCAAGACACCTGCCAGGGCTGGCAGGAGTGTGCCCACTACACCTTTGCGCCAGCCACAAGGGCTTGCATGCTGTTTGGGGACTCTGTGCAGCGCCCGCTGTGGGCTGAGCCTGGCACCCTCGAGGCATACAGTGGCACAGTGAGGGGCGGCTTTGTGCCACGGGCGACTAGGTGCATGAATGTGACGTGTCCATTGAGCAGCAGCCCCTGCAAGTCGGTGGGGTTGTGCGACCCTGCTTCAGGCGCCTGCAGGTATGATGTGGACGTGGGTGCACCCTGCCAGCGCACCACACCCGATGGCGAGGGGAAAGTGGGCGCGTGTGACGCTGCAGGGGAGTGTGACCTGTGCACTGGCAATGTTGCATGCATCTCTGCAGACCCTTGCCAGCAGCCCACCGGCGTGTGTGACCCAGCCACCGGCTCCTGCAGTTTCACTGTGAATGTTGGCGCAAGCTGCATGCTGCCTGACGGCACCGGCACAGGTGTGTGTGACGCAATGGGCGGGTGTGTGGGCAGTGGTGGTGGCGCAAGGCGCGCTTTGTTGGGGTGCACCCGTGGCCTGAGGGTGATCAAGAATGCATCTCCCGACCAGCCGGTGCGCATATACAAGGCCCCTTGCCAGACTCTCCAGCTGCTGGCACGTGTGGCGTATGGTCCCCAGGAGGAGCCCGATGTGGACACCGACAAGGAATACATGGCCAAGATCACCTTCAGCTGCGTCACCCGGGTGATGTACCAGTGCACCACGGTCCCCAGCAACTGTGGCGAAGCGGGTGTAGTGTATGCCTACGTCACCAAGGAGGTGCCACCCGTGGACGATAAGAAGGAGCCCAAGGGGCTGATCACCGGCTATGTACCCATCACTAACGGCTTGAAGTTCTACGTCACCCAGGTGACCGACCTCAACTGCGCTTACAAGGCCTGCCGCCGCATCATCGGGTTTACAAGCCTGCTTGACTATCCCTGCAGCGCCACCCCGGGGGCTTTCGACTGGCTCCTTATGACTGACAGCCTGGTTAGGTTCACGGGCGATGTACGCGCCACTTCCTGCCCTGACAAGGAGGATCCAGGCACGCAGTATGCATACGTTGAGGTCACCACGGGCGAAGTGGGCTGGGTGGACCGTCAGAGGCTGGGCATGTGCGGCGGCTGCAGCGCCCCCAGCTGTGACAAGCTGCAGCCACTGTTGGAGGTGGAGAATGGCCGCAGCTTCATTGTTGGCACCTACAACACCCCTTGGATCGACTACCTGTGGCCGTCACCTGAGAACCCTGGGAACCCTGAGCGCACCAAGCCGCCGAGGCGGGCCTTCAATGACGCACAGGCTGCGTTTGGCTCCAAAGCAAACCAAAGGAATTGGTGGCTGGCTGGAGAAGGGCAGTCGGTAATGAACAAGGTGTTCTTGTACATAGCAGCCAGCTATGTCTCCAACAAGCCCCACTCGCGCGAACATCTGAGCAGATACCTAGCTGGCAACAAGTTGGGCTTGTACCAGATGCCCAAGGCTCGTCAGCAACAGCCCATTGACAGTCAGCTGCCCGTGTACCAGCTGGAGCCCGTGAACCCAGCACAGTCACTGCTGTTCCCGCTGGATTTCTACGACATGCTGGCGCAGAGCGTCAAGTGTGATTTGACATCATCATCATGGAGCATCATCAGCCCTGGCTGCCACTTTGACGACACCGACTGGAGGAAGGCTGATGACCAGATGTTCAGTGATGTAAACGCCCTCATGAGGGCCGCTGAGCGCATGACAGACCGCCTGCGTGCGGCCAACAACTGGCACCGCGAGTCGGCCCATTGGTTCCAGGTGTCCAGCTTGTCTGAGGTGTTTGCAGATGTAGGCGTGGAGTCCATGGGCCTCTTGTGGGACTGGAGCAGCATCGGGTCTTACCGCACCTGCCTGGCAGCAAATGTGTTCGTGGACGGCGCTGCCTCCAGCACAGCACCTGACACCTTTGACATGACTGCGCACTACACCATGCGGGATGTGTATGACTGGCACCCCAGTGCCGGCCCGACAGACCTTGGCTTGGACAAGCTGCCGGCATACGGCATGGCCCGGGTGTATGCCATGGAGGGCACAGTGCGGCTGGTGGTCAAGTGGCGGCGTATGGACCAGCTGACGGGCGCCAGCTACAAGGCGCAGAGGGCGCCCACTTTCACACTGGACCGTAAAAGCTGAGACGGTGTGCTGAGGGCCATCTCTTGGTGTGGCGTTGCGCCACGGTGGCGTGGCTGCTGCTGTGAGCCTGTTGCAGCTGGTGGGACACGGGTAAGGTAAGGGTGTGGCAGTAGGCGGTGTGATTTGGGGCGGGTGTGCTGAAGGTGGGTGGTGCATAGCAAGCGCGGGCGCGCACCTGGTGTGGATTTTCCTAGGCTGGTGATAACTTTTGGTTTTCCCGATAACTTTTGGTAATGTTGCCAGGATGGCCTGTAAATGGTGTCAGGGACCTGTGAGGGTGTGACACCTTACCTTACCATGCGTGGCTGTCACATATGGCAGCTTGCTGCTGTCAGAGCAGGCCTGGCACCAACACATTGGGGATTTCGCATTACCCAATCTAGGCTGCGTGACCAATGGCAAATGTTTGACTTGGTTGGAGGCTGCAGGCGGGTACCAAGTGTATTGCCCCTGAGTTTTGAACCGTATATACAGACCCCTCTGCTTGGCCACCTGCTGCGCCAGGAGCACGCTGCTGCAACTTGTTGCCCCGAGCAGCACAGTAGTGGCCCCTTGGGCCCATGAGATTCCCCAAGTGAGGCTAAGACTGATTGAGCAACTAAGGGCCAGTGGCTCCATGAGTGTGTGCATAATTGTGTGCGTACGCTGCATGTGCTTATGGATGCATAAGAAGGAAGTCACTTCCAAGACGCTTGGTGCATGTCCAGCAGGGTCAGGACCTGTGTATATGAGGTGGCAGGTGGTGCGATACGCCGAGTAGTGTCGGGAGCTGCAGTCAAGTGTTTGCGTTGAAGAGACCTGGTGGAGCGTTGCTTGAGCAGTGACGGCTCCCCTAGCAGCAGGGGTCAGGAGCTGCAGATGAATGCTTTTGTTGAAGAGACTTGGTGGTGGACGAATACTTGTGTCGACCAGATGTCTGTGCTGGTAACATGCGTGGATGGTTGCTTGAGCAGTGTCGGCTCCCCTAGCAGCAGGGGGTAGGAGATGCAATCAAATGCTTTTGTTGAAGAGACCTGGTGGTGGACGAATGCTTGTGTTGACCAGACGTGCTGGTAACATGCGTGGATGGTTGCTCGAGTAGTGTTGGGTTCCCTAGCAGCAGGGGTCAGGAGATGCAGTCGAATGCTTGTGTTGAATAGACCTGGTGGTGGACGAATGCTTGTGTTGAATATATCTGGTGGTGGACGAATGCTTGTGTTGTCCAGACGTGCAGGTAACATGCGTGGATGGTTGCTTGAGTTGCTGTTGGCTTGCTTGCTGTTGGCCTGCTGGGTAGGTTGCTGTTGGCTGCTGGCTAGGTTGCTGTTCGGCCTGTTGGCTAGGTTGCTGTTTGGCCTGCCTGGTGTGGCTGTCTTGCTGTTGGCTGCTGTTCGGCCTGCCTGGTGTGGCTGTCTTGCTGTTGGCTGCTGTCAGGGCGGGCCGTACTGGTGCTGCTGTGCTCAGTGTGGGAGACTAGACCATGTCTTGAGATTCTTACATTCATACCACTTCTTACATTCACCCCACAGAGGGAGCAGCCCTTATGTGCTGCTGCATCCTCTCATATGCCACAAAGCATTGACCCCTCAAATCAAAGAACTTGCAGTTGTGAGGTCGCCTGTAGCATGCAATGAGCAACACACTGTCCTGGATTGAGGTGGGCAAGGTGCACAGGCACCGAGGGCCGAGGCGAGATCCTGAATACTCCCACACTCTGTACAGGGGCATCAACATTGAGCAATTGACAGGGTAGCAAGTTATGTTCCATACCCAAATATCATAGCTGGGGCTGGCAACCAGATCATGTATGGCTTTTGAGAACAGCTGCCCCTTCATTGCATAGGGGTATCTGCTCTGCATTTCCCTGATGGCTTGCAGAACATCTTGTGAATGCGGGTGGGAAGCATGGTTCTTGCAGAACGTCTTGTGAATTCTGGTGGGAAGCATGGTGCTTGCAGGATTTGCTGTGGGTGGGAAGCACAAAAGCGTGCAAGACTTGATGCATTGCAGCTGGGAAGCATGGTGTGCAGGACTTGTTGTGAATGCGGGGGGAAGCATGGTGCTTGCATGAATGCGGCTGGGAAGCGTAAAGTGTACAGGATTTGCTGTCGATGCCGCTGGGAAGCGTAAAGTGTACATGACTTGCTGTGAATGCGGATGGGGAGCAGGACTTTATGTGGTTGCGGCTCGAAAGCATGGTGCGTGTAGGACATGCTGTGAATGCAGTTGGGAAGCATGGTATGCAGGACATGTTGGTGCTGTGGTTGGGGCTGGGGAGTATGGTGCTTGCCAGACTTGCGGTGCGGATGGGAAGCAGTACTTTTTGTGATTCCGCCTTCGAATCATGGTGCGTGCAGGCCTTCGTGCTACAGCCATGGTACCCGGTTCTGGTATATCTCCTGGTACCATGGTCGACATGCCACTATGTATGCTGTGGGGTTCAGGCAAGTGGCACTGAGAGTGTATGAATAATCAACACCCGAGGAGTTTGCAGAAGCATGGTGTGCAGGACATGTTGGTGCTGTGGTTGGGGCTGGGGAGTATGGTGCTTGCCAGACTTGCGGTGCGGAGGGGAAGCAGTACTTGTTGTGATTCCGCCTGCGAATAATGGTGCGTGCAGGACTTTGTGCTACAGCCATGGTACCCGGTTCTGGTATATCTCCTGGTACCATGGTCGACATGCCACTATGTATGCTGTGGGGTTCAGGCAAGTGGCACTGAGAGTGTATGAATAATGAACACCCGAGGAGTTTGCGGAAGGCAGCTGCTGCCCTCAAAGTAAGTGCAGCTTCCATCTGCAGGTGGCTACAGGTAACAGAGTGGCCTCTCAAAGGAGGCGCCCGTTTCAGGCCTACTTGTGGCCCATGGGCAGTTGTGATCACTAGTGCGTCAGACCAACCACCGGGATGAAACAGTCAATGCAGAAAATAGAGCTACAGAGCAGATCTGACCAGAGAGATCTAGACAGACCCCACAACCAGCCCGATGACGACAGTGTGAACAGACCATAACCCCCTCCATGTGCTAGCCACTCCTGCTCACTGAATGCTTGCATGTCCACATGAGGGACTAAATCGTACTCTCGTGACCGCCTTGCTTCCATGCAGTCGCGAACATAGGCAGCAAACCTCCCGGGGTGCTGATTGGCAAACAAGCTAAAGCGCCCCAAGCCTCGGCTCACACATAGAAATGGTCTGCCCCTGATAGGAACCCTGAAACTGAAAAATTAAGAGCTGCCCTAAAGCATTTTGTGCTGCACAGCATAGATCAGGATGCATCAACGACGCATCAAGGACGTACCAGGAGACTGTATCCTTAGTAAAGCAATCCCTAGGGCTCAGGGTTTCAAGGTGCCGCAATAATTACAGCAGCAGGTTACACCCTGCCAGTGGGGTTCGTACACTGGTGGTCGGGCGATGGCCTGATCGAACGGCCTAAAATACTGGGGCTGTGGGACACATGCTTGCGATGCCTTCCTGCTGTTGATGCATGGGTTGGTCACAGCAGTTAGCATCTGTTGGCCACCGGGTTGTTTTGTTGATGGGTTGCTTTGTATGGTGTGGTAGGTGAAACCCTTGGCCCTGCTGCTTCGGCAGCCTCACCTTAAATGTAATCTATCTATCTATATATCTTACACCTGGACCAAGACCTCTGGCCCATTGAGACTGCACTAGGCCCTTGCCTCGAGGATCACTCTAGCACCACCAGTCATCAGCATCCTCACAGCAATGCAAGCGATGGATTAAAGTATCTCACCCGCCTAGCTGGTGCCTATAGTGCCACGCAATCTGCCTAGACCCAAGCCACCTTCTGATGAGGGGCAAACACGGCCACAAACACATCCACCTTCTGATGAGGGGCAAACACGGTCACAAACACCTCCGATGCAATCACGATGCCCAGAGGGCTCAGTTGTGCAGTTGTGTCGATATAGGCATGGCGACGCCCATAGGATGGCACGGGCAGGTAGCTGCGCTTGTCAAGCAGCACGGTCTGCAGGAACAGGTGAAGGGCCCTCGGAGTTCCAAGGACACGTCTTCGGCAGGAAGCCCACTGGGTCCGATCCACCAGTCCCAGTCCTCAGGTTCATTAGGAGCCGGAAGTCTTCACTGTGCAGCACCAGAGGGCGCAGGCGGCCCTTCAGCATGCCCTTTAAAAGGTCCCTATCCGTGGCAGGGTGTAGGGGCACGGCATCCAAGTAGCAGAGGATGCAGGAGACCAGGTGACGCGTCACATGCACCTGGGTGTTGGCCCGGAAGGTGTTGTGCATGTGATTGAAGGCAGCCAGTGGCGGCCATAACCCCTTCCCAGTTCGGCATCAGGTGTTCCAGGGTCTGACCCCAGGGAGCTCCGGCAGGGCCCTGAGCAGCCAGGACTTCCACCACCCAGGGGTGGCGGGGGGTGCTTCGGCACAGGCCTGTAGTAATTGGTGGGTCGGACCCCCGCCGGCGGAGTCGAGTAGCTCAGTTGGTAGAGCGCTTGGCTATGAACCCGAAGGTCCCTGGTTCGATCCCAGGATTCCTCAGGATTTCTCGCGCCCATTCGATAAGGGCAGTTACGAGTTGGGTTCATGCCCCTTCTTGGGACACCAGATATCATCGTGTAGCGCAGTAGATAGCGCTGCAGATTTGGAACTGGCTGACCGGCAGTTCGAGTCTCGTAGACGTCTACAGTGAGACCGATGATACCCAAGGTTGCAAGGGGGTTCAAAGACCGCTAAGCTGGTACGGGATTACCCGGTAGGAGGGCGGCAAAACAAATGGAAGAGTGGATGACGTGCCTGGTACTGTGAAAAGAGCCAAGTGCTCCCTTGTGCATAAGGGTGGTGGCCCATAGTGAGCCGAACAGCACCCGCAACTCTATTCCTATTCCTAGTGGCTGCCTCATCCACCTCCAGATTTCACCAACTGGGGCAGAAGCAATGCTTGTGGTTGAGGCTGGCAGTCTCCAGGAAGCGGAAAAGCTCCTCAGCTGTGCCCGCTGGGTCGATGTCCTGGGTGCCCTATCCGGGCAAAGGCTCTCCCTCGTGGCCAGTGAAATACTGGCTGTTGTAGCTGGTCATTACCAGGGGGGTGCTCAGGTAGCCCCCATACACCCACAGTCTGCTGTGAGCACGCATATAGCGGTCTATCCTCTCCCTGGTATCCCTATATGTGACTGTGGAGTACAAGTAGTTCTTGATTGTACTGGTGCTCTTAGGCGAGGTGGCCTGGAGCTCTTCCTGGGACACCACACCTGCTGCAGTCACCTGCAACAGGTACTCCGAGGCCTGGGTCTTGCTACTGCGTATGAATTGGGAACAGCAATGCTGGAGACGAGCAACTAGAGTGGCTTTAGTGAGCTCGTAGGGCCCCTTCTTGTGCAGTGTGCCCATTGCCAAGGCATTCCTTGGATTTTCTCCTGCTAGTTGGTACGCAACCCTGCCTTTAAGTGCCTTGACACAGCCCCAGGGCTGCATTGCAAGTACTCCTGAGGTGTGCAAACAGCCTGTCTGGATGCCATGTACTTAGGTACTGGTTCACACACTGTTGTGCCAAGTGACACAAGGGACATTGGATTGCCGGAAGCGCAATCTATAGAAACGTGTTTTGATGGCTCTGAAGCAGTGCTTGATGGGATTGAACTCAGGGGAGTAGGGGGGGGTGTACAGTGCTGTGTATCCCTTGGATGCAATGGCTGCTTTGACCTGTTGTGTTTCATGGATGGCTGCATTATCCAGGAGTAACGCAGTCCCGCAGGGGAAAGGGAGCTCCAGAATAAAAGACGCAAAGTGTTTTCCTGTGACCCTTTGGCTGCGCCCGTCTGATGCAACTGCCATCACCAGGTGGTGCAACTGCTCCCCTCATGGAAAGGAGCCTTGGCCCTGCTCCCCCGCTTTGAGTAGCCATACACGGGCCTCACCGTGCAATCAAACCCGGACTCGTCTATTGACACCACTGTCTGCTCTGTCTGCATCAGGCGCCTGCTGAAGTCAAGGGCTGCCTCCGGTTTGCGTGTACAACCTGGTTAGCTGTCGTATAAATAGTTCCTGGTGGGTTGGGTGTGGTCCATAGCGGTTTGTGGGAAGGTTAATAAAGGCTTTAAGCGCCTTTGGATACTTTGAGAGAATGGTCAAACCCACCCAAACTTCCATCCCAACCTGGGTAGCAGTTGCCTGAAAAGGTCTTGGTGGGCTGGATGTGGTCCGCAGCGGGTTTGTGGGACCACTGTAAAGGATGATGAAAGCTACCACGAGGCCTCAAGCGCCTTTACATACTTTGGGAATTGGTGCTGGGATTGTGTCACCGCATATTCTCCATGCAACCCACTTGAGGCCCCAGTGCCAAGCACCTAAGACATGGCTTCCCTACCCATTACCCTCTCTGCCCCCCTCCATGGGTGGAAGCACCCTCAGGCTGCTCTGATTCGCTCCAAGCTAAAGGATGTATTGCGCGATGTGGTCAACCCCGAGCGGTTTGCACAAGAACTGCGTCAGAATCCATTCGCCCTCCTTGAGAAGCTGGAGGTCAAGAAGCAGCACAAGGTATCACGCCCATGGAACATCAAGCACGTGGACGTTCTGGCCCAGGTCCTCAAGATACCACCTGAAATGCGCGCCAAGCACATGATGGTCGCCTTCATTCAGCGCCTGTTCAAGCAGGATGGTGCCACCATCATGAGCCTGCAAGAAGTCAGGGCTGCCATGGCCGACATGGAATGTGCCACTGACATCCCAATGGACCGTCGGTGGCAAGCCCTGCTTGCTTTGGTTGACAGCGGCCAGATGCAGGCTCCAGTGCCCCAGCACATTGCGCCAGCATCCATCATGAACATGGAGAGCGTCATCTTTGACTACATGCGGGATCCTGAGTACCGACCCACCCCGGAGGTGGCTGGCGTATTGAAAGAGTAGTGGAGCCCTCACTAGTGAGCAGGCGGCCTGTGTGGAACGAGCGTTCAGCTATCGCACCAGCCTCATCTATGGTCCTGGGGGGTCTGGGAAGACTATGATAACCTGCGACGCCATCGCTTTCGTGGCGGAGGAGCTGCGGATACCTATCCGCTTCAGCCGCCATGCATGGCTGGCTGCCGAAAAGGTCAACCAGAGCGTCACAAGCACCAGCGTCAAGGCCACATCCATCCTGAGCTT
This sequence comes from Pseudopediastrum boryanum, assembly GCA_963556185.1. Taxonomy (NCBI): domain Eukaryota; kingdom Viridiplantae; phylum Chlorophyta; class Chlorophyceae; order Sphaeropleales; family Hydrodictyaceae; genus Pseudopediastrum; species Pseudopediastrum boryanum. The sequence continues at coordinate 463,051 of OY744493.1, forward strand.
CGTGTACCAGAATTTGAGGAGCAAGGTGACCCATGGTGCCGAGGAGGGCCTCTGGGATGACGTGGCAGAACAGGCGCCACAGACCCTGCCTGCAAGAGGACTGATGATCGTGGACGAAGCGTCGATGGTCGACACACGCACCCTGGCCATGCTCATCTGCATTCTGCGCAAGCACAGCTGGCGCTTGGTGCTCATCGGGGATGACCACCAGCTACCCCCATTGGCTTTGGGCAGCCCTTCCGCGATCTTGTCCAGGGGGGCAATGGCCACGTGGTCCTCACAAGGCTCACCAGGACGTTCCGGACCACGCAGCCAAACCTGGTCGCCCTGCACAATCAACTGCGGGCCAGCAACGCGACCCTGCCAAGCTTCATGAAGCCTGGCAAGTGCGAGTTCGCTGACCTGGTGTACAACACCAAGCTGACCCCTCAGGGGCTGGCTCGCGCTATCCAGCAGATTGTTAGGGATGTCCAGAGCCGTGACAGACTGGATGCCTTCCAGATCATTGCGGCTGGCAAGGAGCATGGCCCCCTGTCGACCCGGCGCATCAATGTCATGGTAGCAGAGATGCTGCGAGGGGGTGATGCCCACCGCGTGCCTGCACTGACGAGGGGGATGCGGGTGATGTACGTTGGGCCCAACAGCAAAAATCCCCATCCGACCTGCCTTGGGCTGGTGATCGAGAGCTCCGATGGTAGGCTGGTGGTGGACTGGGAGGACTCTCCACATGTGGAAGTCCCGCTGAAGGATGTGGCCCGTGCCTTTGTCAATGGTGATAAGGTGGTGTGCACATCTAATTTGCCGGCCGGCAAGGATCAGCCCCCCATTCGGAATGGTGAGGTGGGCGTGGTCACTGAGTGCGGCCCAGCTGGTGTAATGGTGGCCTACAGGAGCCAGAAGCGGAGGTACCACAACACACCTGAGGACATTCGTGCGCTGAGCCTGGCGTACGCGCTGACAACTCACAAGGTCCAGGGTCAAGAGTGTGCAGAAGTCCTTGTGGTCTTGCATAGCACAATGGGGGACAGGCTTTTCAGCCGCAACATGCTGTACACATCAGTCACGCGACCAACAGAGAGACTGCACCTGATGGGTGATGTCGAGGCGATTGTGCTTCGGTCTGCTCAGCCAATAGTGCGCAGGACTGTCCTGGCAGAGTTGCCGAAGGGTGCGGTGGAGTCCTCCGAGCCAGTGACCGCCTTGGGTTGCGGTGTTTTTGCATCCTTTTGGTGTTGCAAAGCTACGTAGCTTAGGTGTAGAGGTCTACGTCTACAAGTGGACTCTCGCCTCGGTTGCCGGGAAGGCCTATTAAATGGGTTGAAAAGGCTCCAAAATTTGCGGGTGTGAGTGATGTTTGTATTACCAGTGTGCTTTATTTGCTTTCGTAAGTATTTCATCCGGAAACGGTGAAAGTATAACACCAGGGGCCACTATACACAGTTCTATCCCCCCACCATCACCATGGGAGTCTGGTTAGAGTCCGCAACATCCAGCTCCCGTGCCTTGTCGACAAGTTGTGCAAACAAGGTTTTGGCTTGGCTGCTGCAGGCCAGCTGGCACATGTGTTTGTAAGTCATAGGCAGATCCAGCCGCTTCAAAAAGTCGTTCAAATGCTTCCGATTGCTGGCAACGTCCTTGTACGATTTGCCAAAAAGCAGCTCACGCTTTTGCAGCTGGAGAGAAATGCAAACCTCCTCAGCAATGTCCTCAGTCAGCAGGCGCCTCTTGGGGCTGCCTGCCGCATCAGTGAACAGCAGAAAGCTGGGCTCTCCCACCACTTTGTTCAAAAGCAAAACACATTCGGCTTTGGGGCGGTTGCTGTCCGAGTCAGGGTCCTCAGTGGCCTGCACCATACACCCTGGCAGCTGTGCCAGGAGGTTGGGGCTGAGGTCCCCAATATGAAGCATCAGCTTGACCATGAGCCGGTCTCTGTGCCCTGGGGCAAGCTTGCTGAGAGCGTCATGCAGAGCCCGGACTGCATGGGTCTGCTCCGGAGTCTCTGACAGAGGTTCCTTCTTGGGAGCCTCGACATAGGCCCTCCTGGCATTGCTGTAGCTCATCCTCCATGCCGAAACATACTGACTCCTCTGGGGTTCGGGCAGGCCATCCAGTGCACCGTGCTTTATCAGGGAGAGCATCGCTTCGAGCATCTGCTTGAACTCCAGGGGTGTGTACGTCTGCTGGGGGCTCTTGGTCACACTGGCTATGCGGTTGATGGGGCACAGCATGGTCCTGGCCACAGTGGCCTTGGCAGTCACAGCTGCGCGGGAGAGCAGTCGGAACTTGGCTATGTCAGCCCTGAGTGTGGCATCCTTGTGTCCCAGAGGGTTGGATTTCAGCAGCTTATGAAGCTGGGTGTCCGTGGTTTGCAACCGGATCCGCTCGACTTGACTACTTGCCATGTTCCTTCACATAAGCAGGGTAACAAAACAATTTACACTATATGACCCCATAGGTGGGTGGCACCAAAAGAGCTTGCGCCAAAATCACCAATAGGGACGCAACTATCCGACACGCCATCATGGCCTCCGTGAAACCCATCATGGCCTCCGTGAAACCTGCCATGGCCTCCGTGAAACCCATCATGGCCTCCGTGAAACTGCCATGGCCTCCGTGAAACCCATCATGGCCTCCGTGAAACCTGCCGACCCCCATCATGGCCTCTTGGGGAACCCCACCTCAAGTTTCTTGCCGCATACGGAGGGCAAGCTGCAGGTCCTTGGGCGTGATGGTCACGCGCTTGGCATGGATGGCGCACAGGTTGGTGTCCTCAAACAGCCCAGTCAAATAGGCCTCGGATGCCTCCTGCAGGGCTAGCAGGGCTGAGATCTTGAAGCGCAGACCATTTTTCTTCAAGTTTTCCGCAACCTAGCGCACGAGGCGGTGAAAGGGCATCTTGGGGATGAGCAGCTCTGTGGACTTTTGGTACTTGCGGATTTCCCGCAGGGCCACTGTTCCAGGCTGGTAACGACGGGGCTTGGTCGCCTTCCTGCCCTTGGGTTCACCTGGGTAGAAAGCGAGGAGCGTCAGAAGGTGACAAGGTGCTTCCAGAGATTATCCTGTAATGTGCGTACCTGTAGGGCTCATCACGAAGGTGGTCTTCTGTTCTGCGTATCTCACATCACGCATCGCGAACCCTCGCGCACGGAGCCACTCGACCAGCGACTGGCCATTGTCGACGGCAGTGCCGAGGGCATTGACAAACTCGGCTGCGTCGAGGCCCAGCTCCACCGTGAAGGCGCCCCCTGAACCCACTGTGACAATTGTGGGTGCCGCAAAGACGGAATGCAGGACCCCTTGCACCATGGTGCGATCCATTGTAAGCGATGGGTGTCCCAGCGATGTCTCGTCGCGGGAGTCACCCTAGTGAGGCATCGCCAGTGGGCCCCATATATGCACAACGCCGGTGTGTGGGTGTCCCAACGAGGTCTGATATGGGGGGGATGACGAGCTATTGTCACCCCAGTGAGCCACCCGTTACACCCTGTCCCGTACATTTGTGGACAGCAATTTTGTGCTGGCAAAGTATCCAACTGGGCATGACGGTGAGCACCGACCTCCGCAACGCTGCTGTGCACCTCTACAAGACCCATGTGAAGTCACTTCGCAGGGTAGTTGCCATGCTAGGGTACCAATTCAGCAAATCAGCCCTCCACAAATGGTTGAGGTGCCACCCAGCAACAAGGTGCCGCCTGCCAACCCCAAAGAAGCTTACAAGGGCAGTAAAGGAGTTCATAGATGAATCCCTCCTTGCCAATCCATTCACCACAGCCCGTGCCCTTGTCCTAGCTGTAAGGCAGCACCTGTCCCTAACACTGGGCAGAAGCACCGTCAGTAGAGCAATAAAGCAACTTGGTTTTACCCAAAAGCGCACCTATGCTAGGGCCCCGGACGCAGAGAAAATCCTGGGAGCCAGGGGTGTATTTTGTCACGCCATGCAAAACTTGGATCCCCACTCATTCATTTCCATAGACGAAACCTGTCTCTACTTTCATCCAAGGCCCCGGACAGGGTATGCCAAGAGGGGCCAGCGGCTTCATGTACCCCTGCACCAAAGGCGCCACGACAAGTACACCCTGATGCTTGCAGTGAGCAGCAAAGGCGTGGTGGGGTGGCAGCTGCTGCAGGGCAGTGGGACAAGTAGCACATTTGCTGCCTTTATCACCTCCCTGCCCTGCAGCACCGACACCCATGTGCTGCTCGACAATGTGTCATTCCACAAGAGCAAAGTGGTACGGGAAGCAATGGCAGCAAAAGGGCTCACCCCTGCTTACACACCTCCCTACTCCCCAGAGTACAACCATGTCGAGATGGCCTTCTCGGTTTTCAAGGCACACATGAGGGGTACAACTGCGGCGCCACCCGGCAAGGGACTGGATGGCATGTGCACTAGGGTGCAATCGTGCGCAGCATGCCTGACGCCTGAGAAGCTGTCTGCAATGTTCAGGCATGTATGGGACCTCATTCGCACGTCCAATCCCCATGAAATAAATTGAAAACCACCTGTGGACGTAGACCCTGTAGTAGGTTGTGCATGAAGACATGAGCAGCGTCATCAAATGTAGCCTCAAGAAGGCTCTGCAGTTGCCAGGAGATCAGAAACATGACTTTCTTGCACGTGTGGAGGAGCTCGTGCTGTGTGTGTCACAGCTGATGCGGAGGGGAAGCCTGCTGTCCCTCCTGCACTACACACGCCTGCTGGAGACGGAGGGGATTGGCCCCCAGGATGTCCGCCTGTGGGACGACACAGGGTGGCGCCACGCCATGACCATGGGAGTGCCAGGCTACGCCATGCGAGCTTTACAGGACCCAGAGCTGCTGGTGTCCTATGAGCGCTTCAAACACATCCTACCCGTGCTGCCAGGCATGACCCACCATCTGCAGGCAGAAACGTGATAACCCATGCAGCCAGAGCCATGCGAACCTCCTTCCACAACCACTTGTGGGTGTCTCTCATGCCTCGTTTGCGGAGGCTGTGCAGAGCCTGGGTGGCCAAGAGGTGCTCCAGGACCAGGACAAGATGCCCCTTCAGCGCCTTGAGCCTCCTGCGGGCCATAGAGCAACACGCGCTTGCAGGATGCAGAGGGAGACGCCTTTGTGGCCGAGGTCAGGGGAGCACTTGCTTTGGGGCCCAAACAGAAGCTGACCGGTCCGGTCCGGTCCGGTCCGGTCCGGGTCTGGTGCTGAGTTACAGTTTTACTCTCACCGGTCCGGTCTGGTGTGTAGGCCGGTGCCTAGTGTGTAGGGAGTGAACTACTGCAAGGTCACGCAGATTACCCAAAGGCCAGACAACAAATCTAACAATCAACTCGCCCAAAGCCGAGTGTAGTACAAGTATTTTCCAATGGGTTCCCGACCTCCTTTGGCAAAGGCGACACAGCGCATTAAACATCGATAAACAGCAGCAGCAGCCCGGCTACCTGCACATAGCAATCACTAAAACGATCACAAGCATGATCAAAACCACAACCAACAGCCATGCTATGGCACACTGTGGATGCTGCTGCTTGGGTTCTAGGGTCAGGCCATGGTCTTCCCAAGGAGCCCTACACAAGGGGCAGCAGGGCTCAATCTTGTATCCTTCCCATTGCTTGATCCACCAAGTTTCTAAACAATTTGAGTGGCAACTGCTGCAATGGTTGCAGCAGGTTGAGAAGTTCCCTTGCTCCACGTCAAGGATCTCGAAGCATATTGGACAATCCATTATGAGATAGGCTGTACCATCCTTCACATGTGGTTTGCATTGCCTGCTCGACCTTTACCGTGCCCACCAGCAACAGGTACACACCAGCCACGCAACCCACCTGAGGGCAGTGTAGCCATGACCAGCCCGCTACCATCCCATGTAGCAGCAACCGAGATGCACCTGGTGTTTCAAAGCCACCTACCATGGCTGTCTTCAGACCAAGCAAGGGCAATTGAAACTAGGGCCATACAGCAATGGGCAAATGCCCCCTCTAGTTTGCAATCGTAGTCCCTCCAGCTGCTTGAATTATCCCAGTTTCACTACCTATTGGCCTGTTTCGAACCCGTAGAAGCTGAGCTCATGGATGACAGCTCCGTTACGGTAATTGGTGGACTTGTCCGCGCCCACGGCCTGCACGCTGATGGCAAAGGCTGAATATTTGGCGGGGGTGCCTTCGGAGCTGATGGGGAACTCCACCATGCTGCCCGAGCCGGTCCAGTCCCCCTTGGTCACTGTGCTCAGCCGGTCCCATTTGGAAGTGGATGCATTCATGCCCACGAGCACCCACCTGGAGGGCACCCGGTTCAAATCGCCATCCCTCAGTGCATACTTGACCAGGTGGATAGACGTGGGCAGCGTGAGCTTGAGGTACTCCCCGCTTGTCAAGCTGCCATCAGAGAGGGTGATGGATCCAAAAGTTCCACCGGTATAAGTCCCTGTGTTTATTGCATACCTGTTTGCAAACTCGGAGCAGTAGAACGTGTCGGGCTTCTCGTCAAAGGCCTTAAATGGGTACGGCTCTCCCCCATATGCACGGCTGCTTGCTGTAACAGTGTAGATGCCAGCCCCATAAGGAGCGCTGGAGAGGTCAGTCTGGGCATTACTGAGGGGCCCCGGGGGCCACTTGACAGCAGCAGCTTTGGAAGTGGTGACGACCTCTGTCTTGCTGGGGGTTGGCTCCACGGACAGGCTGGGCGTGGCAGGGACGCTGGTGACGACCTCTGGCTTGCTGGGGGTTGGCTCCACGGACAGGCTGGGCGTGGCAGGGACGCTGAGGTCGCCGGCGCTGGTGGCAGTTCTGATGAACCAACCTTTCTTGATGTACGCGATGGCCGCGCAGATGGCGCAGAGGACGCAGCAGCATGCGAGGGACCCAATTAGTGCCAATAGAGACGGCATAATGAAACCCATCTGTTGTAAGTAGATGACACAATACTGCGCTGGCAAATCCGCATAAAATTTTTTACCGTTGTCTTTGCACCATGCCTTGGGTGTAAACATTACTATTTTCCCAGAAAGTAGTCCCAGATAAATGCAAAATTGCTTGTTTTTGAGGAAGGGGGAGTGTAGTGGGTCAATGTTCCTAGGCCCCAGTTGAACTTGAACGCTTCTGGTCTATGAGATTCCACCACCACTTTGCTCTTGGGCATTTCCAGTCCTTTCCTATTCACGTAATGAGCATACACCATCTCCCAATTCGCTGGATTGTACCCCACCCAATTTAATTTGACACCTTTGACATCTTCTGGTACCTCCCCCAACAAAATGGAGGCATGGTACTCGTACGCCTTCATTAGCCGATTTGACTTGAGCGAATAGACATCGATACCTTGATGCCACAAAACCTCGGCAATACCAGTCAACCCAGCCAGGCCAAACTGAGCATGAACGATGTCCCTTAGGGTTTCCGATGTTTGTCCTGTTTCACTTATCAGTATATCGTCCCACAACATGATTGCATTACTCACTGCCGCTGTAAAAGCCGGTGTGTCATCCTTGAATATGGCATATACTAAACTGGCCATCGTGATAGTGGACGCCCAATTACCCATCCCCTTTTTTATCAATCCGGTAGTCTTATTTGTATGGTGCTGGAGTTGCGGAACAATAAGATTATCGACGAATCTTATAAAATCGGCCTTCACAGCTTTTGAAGCAGTCGGGTAAAACGAACAGACTATTTCCGCACCCATCACCATGCCCACAAGTCCCCATCCTGCTTCCAGTGGTCCATTTTCATATTTTATCCCAAACTCTGTACACGTGCTCGTCCAGCCATGTAGAATCTCAATCACTTTGTCAGCATGCGGCCGACGTTTTGTGATGGCATACGCAAGAGCATGTATATAACAACGTGCGCCGTCCCCTCGGAACTGCCCCTTGTACCGCAGACCATGTTTTGCAAGTTCTGCTTCCTCGGCTTTACGTTTCTTCCAATATTCCTGCTTTTCCGGTGTCATTTTGGCTATGTCATGCGGCGCGGGATTGTATCCCGCGATCACTTTTGGTAGGGCTGCATGAGGGTTTGCCAGGTCAGCCTCTACCTCGGTCAACAGAACTGCCAGTGCGTTGGTCCGAACAGTATCTGCCAGGTTGGACAGGGTAAGGTTCTTCAGCATGTCTCTACTCAGTACCGTGCTCGGATGTTGGAATTGTAAGAGGGGTTGCTTGCTGGGGGTTGGCTCTACGGACAGGCTGGCAGTGGCAGGGACGATGAGGTCGCCACCGCTGGTGGCAATTTTGATGAACCAACCTCTCTTGACGTACGCGATGGCCACGCAGATGGCGCAGAGGAGGCAGCAGCATGCGAGTGCCCATAGGGTCGGCATGCTGGAAATTACTTTTGTGAAGTAGAAGTAGATGACACAATAGTGCGATGGCAGATCCGCGGCTACCCCAAACAGCTGCAGACCATCTGCTCAACACATGCCTGCTGTTGCCGTATGGTTTTTCCGCGAGCAGACTCATTCGGCAGTTCTGCTTCCGTTATCGCCAACTTCTGCAGGTCTGAAGCAGTCGCTAGCCTCACTGCAACTCTTGCAAATGCAATCTCACAGAACTTGTGGTTTTGCTGTTGCCCTGGGCTTTCATGGCAACGCCTAGGCAAAAGTGCAATGGGAGGCATGGTCTGTCTGCCAATAAAGCAACTGCAAGACCTGCACAGACTGCAGTGACTGCATTTTGCCACTTGCCCTTGCCAACAAACCCCCGAGATTGCAACTGCTGCTTACTGCTGTGCAACCACCGCCAACGCCAGCGCCAGCGCCCGGGCCCCGCAATCGTTTCACAATCTCTGTGATCCCACAGGGGCAGCTTGCTTTGGGGGCCTCTGGACCCATGTGTGCAGTGTGGATTTGGAGACAGCACATGCTGCAGCTCCTCAGTTTGAGTATGTGGTCACAGCCTCAGCACCACTATGTCATCGGTTGCCTCTGAAAGAAAAAGCTGTAACAATATCTTATACAACTGACATTGGGAAGGATGCCACCCAGTAACAAAACGACTATCAAGTACACCAGGAAGCAGCTGCTGGCTTGGGCACATCAGCTCAATGTACCAATAACCAGACATCAAAAACGAAAAACTATGAAATGCTTGTATGATGACATACAACGGGCTACCCCACACCGGGATGAGGAACCTAGGTTGGAGGTTGGAAGAATTGACAGCCCAGCACCTACCCCTGTATCATTCAGTTCTCTGCCATGACGCAACACGTGGGCTACCGACGACAGAGGAGGTAGTGTATTGGCAGGTCAAGAAGGGGATATGTGACCGCGTTGAGGACGGAATGAGCTCCAGGTATCGGCAGGTAACTCCGCGAACACGAACACTTCGACGGTCTTAGGGGGGAAACCAGCCACTGTAGGTTGCCCGCAATCCTTTTGGCATCGTAAACGGCAAAACAATTCTGCCGTCTTCGTGGAATGGGTCTCGAATTTCACCGAGCAACAAACGGCCGATCCCAGTGTAACCACCTCAGTATTCGGCCATTAGTTGCTCGGTGAAACAACCAATGGCCGAATACTGAGGTGGATAAAACTGGGTTGAAGGAGCGTATACATAAAATATTACATGTATAATCCTTCAATACCGAAGGCGTAAACTGCCATTGGCTGCTTGGTGAAATGTGAAAACACTATTCAGCCACAGGACTCGAACCTGGGTTGGTTGGGTTGCAGATAACAGCTTCTTTATCGATACCAATCAGCGGCTTTTTATATATTATATAACGTGAGAGGTTTCAGTGTGGTTCAGCAGGCGATCTCGGTACTGGGCACGCTCTCAGGCAGCTGCACCAGCGAGTTACACGCTGCATGGTCTTTGGGTGCAAACGTTGGTCACGTTTCTTATTGTTTACAATGTCACGTTTCTTATTGTTTACACTCGTATGCGCATAGGAGCAGCACTTTTTAGAGTCGGGTGCAGACAGGGTTCAGTCAGTCAAGCAGGTTCAAAAACTTAAATGGTATTGTCCAAGTGGTTTGTTTTCTGCAACGCAAGTGACTCAGGTTCGAATGGGAGCGGTGGGGCCCTCTGGGCAGCCACCTCAGAGAATTGCCGACTTGTATTTACATGGCCCCGGCTTGCTGCTTCGGTCCTTGTGCTTCCTGTCTTCATCTATGCTATCAACTGCTTATCCTTGTCTACAGCAATGCCCCAAACAAATGAGACACCAAAAACTGTAATGTTATGCACCTCCTGTAAAGAAGGGCCTAGAGTTGTGGCTCATCACGCCGCCTCAAGTCCGCAGGACGCTCCTCCCCCGCTAGGGCTGCCACGCCCACCCGCAGCTGGTTGTGCACTGCGTTCTTGTACGAGACAGGGTGTAAGAAGGACCATTTACATGGCCCCATACATACTGCCCACTTTGTTGCAAATTGGGACTCTAAACCAATTTCAGCGCCCCTCAATGGCTGCCGCTAGTTCCTCCACCTCGTCTTCCATTGCCTTCCTCCACCGCCTGTCCAGATCAGCCTTCCACTCCTTGGCGTGAGGACAATGAGGCGAATGCTGTGCTGCTGTAGCAACCCCAGGGAGCATTTTCTTCAGCACCCACAAAAAATCAAACTCCCGCAGCAGCAGCACAACACCTAGATCCCTCATGCACTTCAACATCTGCGGCAGCACGCAAAACTCCACTACATCCCTCTTTAGATCTGTCCCGGCCTGGTTCGCGAGGCCCATGGAGGAGAAGACGGATGTCAGGGTCCGAGGCATGCTGCCAATACCCATACTGCCGTCCATTAGGCTGATGTGCTTGTCCAGCCCCTCAAATGCCTGGAGCAGCTGCAGCCTGATGCGTGGGGGGACCAGCCCTCTGTTGTCTTGGATCCCTTGGAAATTGACAGCTGTAATGGTGAGGTGCTCGGCAGCACAGGGGACCTGCAGGTGGTGAACAGGATGAAGGTGTGTGAGCACAGTGTTGTTGTGAAAGACTGCACACAGGTAGAAGCTTGTGTTGTATTGATCTCTGCTTGATCTAGATATCATTCGTACACCACTTATGCGTACCGTGAGGCCTAAGTTCATGCGTGCGTCCGGCAACCACAGCATCTGCGTGAGTCTGTCATCCACCACCTTAGACTTCCTGATTTCGAATGGGAGCTGTAAGCCGCCTTGTGCCTCAAGGCGCTCGCGCGTAACGCGCTCGTTGAAGTAGGAACGGAGTTTCGCATAGCTGCTCTTATCCTCGTCAAGGATGAAGCACGCATAGTAGTCCGCCTGATCCCCGGGGGGGCTCTTTAGCGACATGTACGACCATACGAGGACGCATGGCGTCTTCGACACGCCCCTCATGCCTTTGCACGGCCCCATGGTTCAAACCAGGTTGCGCCTATGCCTAGAGGCTATAAGTACACCTGTAACGCAAGCGTGCCCGCCATACCACGATGAGTCATCGGCCGGCGGTGAGGGCTACGCCCTCGTTGGTGACGCCACCGATGACCTTTTGGGTCCGTCAGGGGCTGCGTTGCTGCAGATCTATTTGCCAACAGGGATTCTATTTGCCATCATACAAACCTCCTGAAACCTTACAGCCAGCCATGAAAGAAATTCACTGTGCAGGCTGTAACCGCCCCGCGCAGCTTTGAGCTTGCTTCATCTTGTGAAACTAGAAACCGGTACACAGCCAAACGGCTACAACAGCATATGGGACCAAAGTATGGGGGCCCCAGAACTGCACCAAAGCATTCCATGTGCCGCTGGGCTGGTAAGTGAGTGGTTGAACTACAAACCTCCTGAAACCGGAATGGGTTGAACCCGCAATTGGTGCCCATACTCTGAGGCGCATGGTCACCAGATCCACAGCACCAGGTCCCTAATACAATACATTCTAGGGGACTGAACCCCCCCCCCCCCCCCGAGCACTAGCCCTGCGACCTCTAAGGAAGGTCATGGGGGTTATTAGAACATGGGTTACGAGTTGTCCGGGGAGCTTGCTGCATACGCACAGCCCTAGACTCCTTGAATCTTCCCTGCTTGCAAAGCATCCTGACCAGCTGCACTTGAACATCCAGGAGTTCCAGATGGATGCACCTAGCCTCCATGCCCAGCCATCTGTACTGCTTTCGAAGGTCATCACACACATCATTGAGGGCTGATGTGGCCATGATTGGCAGACGGTATGACTCGACAACCTCCCCAATCACATCCATTCTAGTTTCAAGGACTTCTGTCTCCTCTTCCAAATCCGTGATGCTTTCCTTGTAGAAGTGCTCTGCTGCTCTCATGAGCTCAATGCACACACTCTCTTGAAAAAGTGCTTTGGCAGCCAGACCCTGAATGGCATCCTGCAGTCCTGCAGGTAGTCTATCCCAGTGTGACTCCATTGTGATCCTTTTGCTCAACCTACACCAAAAGTATTGGTGCTTTGCAAAGCCAAGTGGGTAGGCCTCGCCGTATGCAAAGGATGCACCCAGCTTCAATACAATGCACCTGTGGCATGTTTGGGCAAACAACATCAACATCAAATATGGCATTTACTAGCCCAGAAAAAGTTGAAAACAACCAGAAGCTGGTTGGGATGGCTGAGGTGCTTTTGAAAGGACAAGAGATCAGAGCCCTGGTACTTGATGCCACCACCATGAACAGCTGCAGGGCTTTGATGGAGAGCCGGTGCTCCATTGCAAGCCTAACAGTGCCCCAGATGAATGAGACTGATCTCAATGCTATGCGGGAGATAAAGAAGCCTGATTCATGTCTCTGCAAAGCGAGGGTCTACAAAGGAAGCATGTGGAGCCTGTTGCAGAAAAAGAAGGTCCTAGCTCGTCATAGGGTTAATTTTGCCTATTTTGACTATATGGGCACGGCGGCAGGCAACAAGGCAACAGGTGTTCAGCCGCTCAGAGACATACAGGTGTTCTTGGAGAAGTATGCAGCGGATGTTGTGGTGGTTGGTTTCACGTTGTGTTGTCGAGGACGGAAGGTGTTCAAAAAGTATGGCACTGCCCAGCAGCAGAACTGGGAAAAGTATTTAAAGCCCACCATTGCAAAGGCTGGTTTTGTCGTTGGGTTATGTGAACCCCGTACGTACAAGCAAAGCCTGGAGGAGTGCAAACAATGCATGAACTTCTATGCGTGTGTTTTGACCAGGAGGATGTGACTGTGATACCGATGACCTAAGACACCCATATGACTCAACCAAGACAGGGAAATTAATGTCATGTGCAGGTGCTGTACTTGGATAATGTGGGCTGCTCGGGGCCAACATAAGACAGCCTCTTGTTTCGGTTCTTGTCCCTGCTTCCGGCAACCTCCTGGCAGCCCCTGTGGGGCCCCCTGACACATGCTGCCGCATCCACTTTTGTCTGCACGGCTGTAATTGCTGTACGGACCCTAACCTTTCTGAAGGGGCTGCCAGGACTGAAGAGGTTGCCGGGCTTGTGTCAGGGCCCGAGCCGTTGAGCCGCTTGCTGATAGGGAGGATGGGCTCCTTACGGTTTCTGCTGCTGCTTCTTCTTGTCTTTGTTGGGACCTTTGTTCGGAGGCCTCCTGGCGGACACCGCTGTACTCCACCTACACCTATACGTGGGCCTTCACTCTGACTGCGGAACACTAAATGTATCACTTCAAACAGACCCTGTCCTTTCATCATGCACCAGGCACCAGGCACCGCTCGAACGCATACCCGGCGTCGATATCAAACTGGCTGTGGAGCAGGTTCTCACTCTTCTTCATGGGGAGGCAATTGCCTGTACAGATTGATCTGCAGGGCATTTGAGTTTGTATGTATCCATGGTTTATATGCCCCAAGAAAATGTAATGTTGTGACCAAGGGTTGAGAAGGTCCTCCCCGTTGGGAGGGATGAAGATGGAGCCATGAGGGCGCGTCGATACTGACCTGCAGCTTGGCCAGGTCGAGGGTTTCCTCGATGATCACGCCATACACCTGGACGAAGTCCTTCTTCAACATGTACTCGCCAATCGGCTCCGTCGTGATGAGGAAGCGAAAGATGCCCGTCGCCTTGAAGCCAGCAGCGATGCCATCGCGGACTTCCCTTTGCGTAAGGGGTCTGCCCGTATCCCTTACAGATACGAACAGGTTCTGAGGGCCGGGCTGAGCCATGTTGTCTAAGCGTGCTCGTCAGCTAGCGGTTGGGCTACGTGCATAAAGATGTTCAAAACTGGATGCGCAAACCTTCGATGCACTGTTTCATCTACAGTGTCAGAAAACGCTTCTTCACGTGAGCAGGTTACGAGATGGTTACTCAATCACTTATGGGGTTTAATAACGCCACTTATGGGGTTTAATAACGCCACTTATGGGGTTTAATAACGCCGTCATGAACTGATGTGCGATACTCCACGCGTTCAGCATGACGGTACATGACAGCTGCCCTAATACATTCATAGGGTGATGCTTTGGCGAAAGTACAGATGGGACACCAAATAGGGAACGCAACACCGCATCTCACCTCCTCGCGTTATCCAGTGTCCCAATGTATCTTGCCCAATTTAGGTTTGCGCTGCCTGTTCTCTTAGGCGATGTGCACTTACAGAGTGTGGATGAGCGTGTCCGCACTGCTGTCCAGTCAGCATGTGTCCGTAGCGAGCACTCAGCGCTCAATGTGAGGGGTCCATCACATCTTCTGGACCGCAGCTTTGGCGTGTTTGAGGGCACATGGCTGGTGGACGTTAAGCTCCCTCTCGGGACCGGCCCGGAGTGCTTCAACCATGTCTTGGTAGGTGTCCCTATACGAACATGCCTATCATTTCTGTCCGGGCATTGACCAGCGCATCTTGTGTGCAGCTTGAATGCAAGAAGCAGGGCCTGTTCATATTCATAGAAGGCCCTGCGGTGAGGTACGTCTATGTGCAAACAGGAGGTGCACACGTGGCATACAGTCCGATGATTGACTATCCAGGTGAGAGATATTCGCCACCTAGAAGGCCCAAAAACCACCACCAAGAAGGAGACCCTATTGCAACAAAGATTCGACCTATGTTGCTGAGGATACCCTAGCAGGTCGCTTGAAGCCATGCTGCTCACATCTACCTGCATGCATTCGCAACAAAACAACTTGCTGCATGGGACTGCTGCTGGCCACATGGCCGTCAATTATGTAGTTTTGCGCATGAAGACTTTGACGACACTGACGACAATAACAACATCCAGGGTGCCAAGGGATCAATGCATGCTTTGCTCCCCATGCTTTGCTGCCCTTGCTTCCTGCAATCTTGAAACTGACATGCATTGGTTTATGGTGCACAGGTTACCGGCCATGGTGCTCGCTGTCCATGGACCATCTTGTCCCGATTGTCGCTGTGCTGGATGACAAGGAGCGCGTCTGCACGTTCGGTCTGGTGTGCAAGGCGTGGTCCCTGGCTGTCCCCCGCGTCCCTCTGGCCTTGGTGGCCAGGGAGCCCGCGGAAGGCATGCTGGAGGCAGCCAAAGCCTGGATGGCCAGGCTGGGCTGCGCGGTGGTCTCCCTCACCATCCTCTGCCACTCAGAGGCGATGATGCAGGCACTAGCTGCGGCAGCCATGCCCGGCATCAAGCACTTCAAGCTGATCTGGCCTGCAGACATCGGGCCGCAGCAGGAGTCGGACATACTCTTCGTGGGTACAGGGCCGGAGCTGATGCACCTCGATGTTAGGGACTGCAGGTTGGGTGAAGCAGGGGTCTATCTGTTAAGGCGTCGGCTCCCGCAGCTGCAGCACCTGAATATGAGCGGCAACAGCATCACGCTTTTCGGGGCGAATGTGTTGCGATCTGGGGACTGGCCGCTTCTGCAGCACATTAACATCAGTAATAACAGCCTGCCAGCGTTGGGGGCATTTGCACTATCACAGGGGAATTGGCCACATCTTCAGCACCTAGACATCGGCAGCAACCAAATAGGGGATGGAGGAGTAACTGCATTGGCCGCAGCCGCCTGGCCGCAGCTGCGGTACCTGGACGTCAGCAGCAACGGGATCGGGGATAAAGGGATAATGTTCCTGGTCATGAACAAGGGGCCGCAGCTGCAGCACCTGGACATAAGCAGCAACGGGATCGGGGATAAAGGGGTAGAGCTGTTGGCCCAGGGGGGGTGGCCGCAGCTGCAGCACCTGGACATAAGCAGCAACGGGATCGGGGATAAAGGGGTAGAGCTGTTGGCCCAGGGGGGGTGGCCGCAGCTGCAGCACCTGGACATAAGCAGCAACGGGATCGGGGATAAAGGGGTAGAGCTGTTGGCCCAGGGGGGGTGGCCGCAGCTGCAGCACCTGGACATAAGCAGCAACGGGATCGGGGATAAAGGGGTAGAGCTGTTGGCCCAGGGGGAGTGGCCGCAGCTGCAGCACCTGGACATAAGCAGCAACGGGATCGGGGTGGTAGGGGCAGAGCTGCTGGCCAATGGGAAGTGGGCACAGCTGCTGCACCTGCACATCTATGAGGGCAGCTTGGCACAGCCAGTAGCTGAAGTGCTTGATGCCTGTGCAAGGCCAGTAGTGAGGCCCGTCGTTTGAGATCTGCTCATAATGGATAAGTGCACCTACTGCCAAGTGCTCATATGCATCTCTAAAAAAAAGAATATGTTGAATCCACGTTATAGACTGAACTCATAGCAATTGCTTGATAGCGTTTAGCTACTGTTAACAGGTTGTGGGAGCTAATGCAAGCTGAGGCCATCCGGGAGGAGGGGAAAGCATGATGCAGCTCAGTATGCGGAGTGCTATTCTGTTCCTTTCAGCGGGTGTGATTCCCCGCAGCTGGAGGTGGGAGCCATCCCACTAGGGTGCTGCTGAATCCTACTGTCGTGCTTATATAGATGTACTACCTCATTTGTGTTGAATATCATCTGTTATCATTGTGGGCAGTGGGCGTCATTGCTACATTTGTGTCAGCTGCTTCTGCCGGAGACATCTGTGGAGTTGAAAATGCAATTCCCTACAATACTGTATGCAGGGAAGACCTTTAGTTGATCTGATTGTGGATAGAAAGTGAGATCAATAGGTGGAAAGTCTGTATCTGAACGACTACTGCATGAGGAGCTTGTGTCATTTACATGGGGGTCAAAATGGGTCATTGTCTTGTCTTGTCATTTATGTCTTGTGGTTTCTGGATGTTGCTCAGACATCTAGTCGTTTGCTGGTGGACGTTTGTGTTGATCAAGTCCCTGTCTAAAAAAATGGGACAGCTCTTTCCCAGTTGTTGTGTAAGGGATATGCAGTGGAGATGATAAGAAATGACATGTAGTAGATGTGAATAGCCCCAGCTCATGTGGTTAAACAAACTCTGATGGGGAGGACCCTTCCAGGGCTTCCGTCTCAACCCTTGGTCCCTCTATAAAGTGGGACACAACATTACAGTTTTCAGTGTCCCATTTACTTGGGGCATGTCTATACTAAAAGACCACTGCAAAGACAACCTATACACTTGAGGCGGTCAAACAAACTGTTGAAACATAAGGTCATCCATGCTGCTACACCATCCACCAGCAGAACTGATCATACACCAGCAGCCAAACGTTTTACAGGTCACACCAAATAAAAACAGGACACCTCCTGCGTGCCTAGTAAGTCGCATCGCCTGGTATGTGGCAGCCCCACACTCCCAGGGTCTCAGTCCATCCGCTTATGCGCGCTGCAGCAGTGGATTTGGACCCATGTGCTGCAGCAGCTTTCCTAAAGCGCTGGTTGCCTTACACACCCATCAAAGAAAAAGCTGTTCGGAAATTGACTGGTGCAGGCTGTAAGGGCTGGCACTCTGACCAAGGTGTTGGAGCCTGCATGAAGACCATGGCGGAACAAAATTATCTTGCATACCTTGCATGGATAACAAAAAGATCATCGCACTTGCCACCGTGGGTGTTGCCATGATGCTGGCTTTGAGGTATTACTGGCTCAAACGGGAACAGTACACCAGCAAGCCCCGCATAATCCTTTTTCATGCCACGTGGTGTGGTTACTGTAAGCGCTACCTTGCAACAGGACTGTTTGAAAGGGTAGGCTCTTGTCTGCGGAAGCAAGTAGAGTTTCTGGCTGTTAATGCAGACCAGCAGCCAGACCTAGTGAGTCGTTACGGCATCAAGGGCTTCCCAAGCATCATTGCTGTAAGTGGCAGTGGTAGCAAGATCGCAGGCTTTGTGGGTGACAGGGACAATCCCGAGCACCTCAAGGCATTTGCCCTAAAAGCCGCAGGATATTGAGGAATAGGGCTACGGGCCTGGGGTGTGGCACACGGAGGTCTGAGGCGTCTGAGGCGGTTTTGGGCGTGTAATGTTGCTTTGGTTGGGTTGGTCCCACGGTGCTTTTTGGTGGGGGTCATGAGGGGGCACAGACCTGAGCAATTGAGTGCTCCCATCGCTGTTCAAGAACCTCACCAAGACACCACGCAAGGCAGTGAGGATACGAGCCGGCCCTGAAAAACTACACTTCTTTACTGTTCGCAAGGGCAATAAGAGCCATGTGAGGCCAAGCTCCTCGTCACGCTGAATCAATCTTGTACTTCTTTATGGTCACTCTTGGGCCATGTGGCCAGCAGCTCCTCCTGGGACACCAGTCCCAAGCAGCAAGTACTCAAAAGCTGTTGTTTGTTTGCATGCAGGTAGCTGTGAGCAGCATGGCTTCAAGGGACCTGCTAGGGTATCCAAAGCACCATACCACTGAAGCTGTACATTTGGAGAGAGGCTCTTCCTCATGCCGTGCTAGGCATGAGGAATGCCCCGGTGTTTTGGTAATGCCGTGGGGTATGCTGTAGACCTTGAGGAATCACTTGTGAGTGGACTGTTTCTCGGTATGAATTCAACAGTTGCTTTCGAGTGTATGGGTTGTCTTTGGGTTGCACAGCCACCATACCTATTTTATTACATTTCATGATATGCCATAGCAAAAATGCCTCATAAGGTGTATAATTGGATTTTAGGCAGCAAATCCACCAGCAAAGGTGCCTGTGGTTGCAAAGTGTGTCATGGAGAAAGCCACATAGGTATCGCTGTTCATGTTGACAGGCAGGATCTTTATTGTGAACGCATTGGCAGTCTTGTCAGTGATGATGCAACTTACCAGGTTGGAGGAGTCCGACCCGTAGTTGAGTGTGGCGTGCACACAATACTGTGCTGGGTTGATGTTCAGGCCATGAACTACATCCGCTGCATCAGTGCTCCCCATATTCACGACACCATGGATTGCCTGCCTGACCTGGTTTGTCATCGTGAAAGTTGCATTAGTGTTGGAGACGTAGTTAGGGCCAACGGCCAGCACCTGAGCAGCCTGGATGCTGTTACCATGCATTGTGTTTGTGGCAACATCCCCAGCCACTACTGCACTCTGTGCCTGGAAGGCCTGCACAGAGGTTGATCCTTGAGTGACTGTCAGGTTGCCAACAATTCCCGTGTCTGCGGCGGTCACCCCGGCCAGGGTAGACTGACCAGACACGCTCAGGGTGCTCTGTAGGCTGGCAGCCCCTGCAGCATTGAAGCCTTGCACATTAGTGGTTCCGGTTGTCACGGTAAGGTTTCCATCAGTCCACAAACCCTTGGTACTTACTCCGGCCAGAGTAGACTGGCCAGCTACGGCCAGGGTGCTCTGTAGATTGGAGGCACCTGATGCGGTGAAGTCTTGTACACTAGTGTTGCCAGCGCTTACACCGGCCAGGGTGGATTGCCCAGTCACGGCCAGGGTGCTCTGCAGGTTGGCTGCTCCAGAAGCCGTCAGTGTGGTCACGTCGGTAGCCCCAGCGGTCACGCCAGCCAGGGTGGATTGCCCAGCCACAGCCAGGGTGCTCTGTAGATTGGAGGCACCTGATGCAGTGAAGTCTTGTACACTAGTGTTGCCAGCGCTTACACCGGCCAGGGTGGATTGCCCAGTCACGGCCAGGGTGCTCTGCAGGTTGGCAGCTCCAGAAGCCGTCAGTGTGGTCACGTCGGTAGCCCCAGCGGTCACGCCAGCCAAGGTGGATTGCCCAGCCACAGCCAGGGTGCTCTGTAGATTGGAGGCACCTGATGCGGTGAAGTCCTGTACACTAGTGTTGCCAGCGGTTACACCGGCCAGGGTGGATTGCCCAGTCACGGCCAGGGTGCTCTGCAGGTTGGCTGCTCCAGAAGCCGTCAGTGTGGTCACGTCGGTAGCCCCAGCGGTCACGCCAGCCAGGGTGGATTGCCCAGCCACAGCCAGGGTGCTCTGTAGATTGGAGGCACCTGATGCGGTGAAGTCTTGTACACTAGTGTTGCCAGCGCTTACACCGGCCAGGGTGGATTGCCCAGTCACGGCCAGGGTGCTCTGCAGGTTGGCTGCTCCAGAAGCCGTCAGTGTGGTCACGTCGGTAGCCCCAGCGGTCACGCCAGCCAGGGTGGATTGCCCAGCCACAGCCAGGGTGCTCTGTAGATTGGAGGCACCTGATGCGGTGAAATCTTGTCCACTAGTGTTGCCAGCGCTTACACCGGCCAGGGTGGATTGCCCAGTCACGGCCAGGGTGCTCTGCAGGTTGGCTGCTCCAGAAGCCGTCAGTGTGGTCACGTCGGTAGCCCCAGCGGTCACGCCAGCCAGGGTGGATTGCCCAGCCACAGCCAGGGTGCTCTGAAGATTGGAGGCACCTGATGCGGTGAAGTCTTGTACACTAGTGTTGCCAGCGCTTACACCGGCCAGGGTGGATTGCCCAGTCACGGCCAGGGTGCTCTGCAGGTTGGCTGCTCCGGACGCCGTCAGTGTGGTCACGTCGGTAGCCCCAGCGGTCACGCCAGCCAGGGTGGATTGCCCAGCCACAGCCAGGGTGCTCTGTAGATTGGAGGCACCTGATGCGGTGAAGTCCTGTACACTAGTGTTGCCAGCGGTTACACCGGCCAGGGTGGATTGCCCAGTCACGGCCAGGGTGCTCTGCAGGTTGGCTGCTCCAGAAGCCGTCAGTGTGGTCACGTCGGTAGCCCCAGCGGTCACGCCAGCCAGGGTGGATTGCCCAGCCACAGCCAGGGTGCTCTGTAGATTGGAGGCACCTGATGCGGTGAAGTCCTGTACACTAGTGTTGCCAGCGGTTACACCGGCCAGGGTGGTTTGCCCAGTCACGGCCAGGGTGCTCTGCAGGTTGGCTGCTCCAGAAGCCGTCAGTGTGGTCACGTCGGTAGCCCCAGCGGTCACGCCAGCCAGGGTGGATTGCCCCGCAACACTCAGGGTGTCCTTTAGGGTAGTTGCACCAGTCACATCAACTGCTGCACTAGCGTTCAGGGTGGTCACATTGGTAACACCAGCAACGGTGAGGTTGGCATCCATAACTGCATCCCCTGTGACCTCAACGGTTGAGTGCAGGTTGGCTGGCCCCTGTACATCAATGCTAGACACATTGGTTGACCCAGAACTGATGGATCCGGCAACACTCAGGTTCTGGACGCTCACATCCTGCATGTTGGCTACACCAGAAGATACATACAGGCCGTTGGAGAAGTTGGTTGTGCCTTCCACCTGCAATGTGGCCGTGTTGGTCACCTTCAGTAGGTTCTCCACAGCAATGTTGCTGGAAGCCCCGTCTGCATCATCTAGCAGCTGTGCCGGGATGTTCCCGAGGCTGAAGAAGTCACCAGTAAAAAAACCCTGGTAAGCTTCAGGCATAGCGAGTGAGTTGACAGCAATTTGACCATCCCCCAAAATTGCTAAGTTCCCTGTTAAGGACAACGTGGAATCGTTTGAAGTAAGCTTCGGTCCTGACTGGTTTGGGAAGGTCACGTTGAGGGGCATGGGTGCGGTTGTTAATAAAAGCTTACATTAAAGAAAGATTTTTTTATGCCCTGAACTGCACGCCCACCACATCGGAAGCTGCACAACCGGGGGATATATCTCAACATCTTTTCCTCTTGCCTCTTTGAATTTGGCAATATGTCTACGACTGATATGACCACGGTGACAATGGCAGGCGGTGCAAGCGTTTCAGGCCAACGGATGTTTGACCCAGCATACCGGAATGTGTCCCAAGTGGACCTTCTATCCATTTCACTATCTCCATCGGCTTCGGTTGGGAAGATGTTTTATGTGTTGGTAGCTGTTCCAGAGCTTGGAGCGGTTTGGCCGGTGTTTCTGGACGGGAGCTATTGGGCACTTACTCAGATGCCCAGCAGCCAGCTCTCCTTCACCCTGAGCACCCCCGAGGGATGGTACCGGCAGGGCTACAATGTCCCTCTTGGTACATTGGCAAGCCTGACAGTTGCTGTGTACACACCAGATGGTAGCCCACTGGATGCCCTGGGTGGCTACGCTCTTTTTGGCATTCGGTACACGCCGCGATTGGAGGTCTTGCCCAATATACAGCCCTCCGGTCCTGCCCCCATACGCACCCTCATGATCTTAGACAGCTCTCAGCATGTTAGTGAATGGATCCAAGGTGCAGATGTGTATGACATGATATGCTCATTGCCACTGGCAGATCACACAGGATTGCACATGTCCCCTATACCGGCATATAAGAACATCTTGGCAGTGAAGTTGCTTGCCATGGCCATGCCACCTATGTTTGATGGCACCTTCTGGGAGCCATACATCCTTCTGAGCATACCAGAGCTCGGCATTTCCAGCTGGGCAGTACAGGCCCAGTATTTTAGCAGCAGTGAAGACATCATCCGATGGCAGGTTGTCCAACATGTGCACAGCAAGTGGATGGAGCCAGCCAGGACAGCAAGTGGTGGCCTCCGGCTTCAGCTACATTCTAGGATGGGGGTATCACCTGGGGATCCGGCCCTCATTGTGCGGGCTTCTCAAACATGCAACCAGGTTCGGGTGTGTATTCTGCTGGAACTATGGACACTACCCATGTACCCTTTCTAGGTTGGACAATGCCTGTACGAAACTCCTGAATTTAAAGTTCCCATCAGGGCTTGTTATTGTCAGGTCCTGACGCGCATACTTTTTGCCATCCTTCTCTCCCGTCCTCATTATTTTAGTCACGTGCCATCCAGCCTGTGTAAGCAGGCGCTCTTGTTCCTGCAAAGGTAATTCATATTCATATCTCTGTCAAATCAAGGACCATAGCAGTGGCCTTTGGCCTTACCTTTGCTGATTGTCTTCCAGGCTTCTTCTTGTTTGTCTGAGGGGTTTGGGGCTTAGGCAGCCCCCTGCTTGAAAGCTCATCAAATTCTTGCCAAGCACTGTCTAGGGCCTGAAAAGCTCCATCGCAGGCATTGAACTGCTGCAGGTAGGCACGCCAAGCGTTATGGCCTAGGGGCAAGCGTTCATCCTTTTCCAAATCGCCTGCCAGGTCCCCGACTGCATCATCCCTTCTACCAGCCTGTTGGAGCAACCAATTGTTAAAAGCTGCCATGACCGGTTCATTACGATTAGGCATTGTATGCATAGGTGCTTTGCCTTGATGTCCAGTCTGATCGCGGGGCGCTCCGGGGCCTGCATTTTATTGTGCAGGTAAGCATTATGGCATGGGTAACAACACAGCGATGTGTGGAGGACTGCAGGGAATTCGAGTTGTTGTTTCGACATCCAAACGGTGACCAGGGGGTCCTGCATTGTCTGCCAGGCCTGATGTCAACCTGGATGATGACATGCACACCCAGTATGTACTTAGGCCAAACCTTACTGTGCCCCACAGAAGAGATGGTGATGCGTACCCCCGACCTGTCTGCCTTGCTCAGGCGTTTGCAGCACTGCATTGTACAGTGTGTAGACCTTGATGAACTGAACGATGCAGATGACCCAGATTACACTCCCAGTGAATCCTCCTACGATTCTAGCTGACCCACACAGGGACAGGCACTGGCTTAAGCATGTGTCGCGGCATGCTTGTGGATAAGTGCAGTACATGATCCTGGTACTGGACCAGGGCTTTCTCGCCTCCGTATGAGAGCTTGTGCAGGTAATAGGCCCAGCAGGAGTCGTTTTCGATTGGACAGAATGTCATAGGGGTCAGATTGGTCAACACATCCCTCACGGGCTCCACTCCTACTAGGAAAGGTTGGAGCTCAGAGGCTAAGAGCATGATGGCCGACTGGAGTACCACAGGCTGCGGAAACGTAAGAGCCATCTGGGTGGTGGTGACTTCTTCCGTCTCATCATGCACCTGGCGCAGTGCCACACCTGCTCCTGGCAGCACCTGCCAGATGACGCGTAGTATCCCATGTGGGCTCAGCAGGTCTCCTGAGGTATGCATGCGAACGAACGCCCTCGTACAGGTGTTCAATTTATACACATCTCTCCTCCTCCAAACGCGATGCCAAACGGGTTGACGCTTACTAGGCAGACTGTCGCAGCTGTCATCCATACAAATGCTCAAGGAGTCATTGCTACTACCGCTTGACGCTATCGACAGGGAGCTCGTACTCTTATGCATCACTGTGTATACAGGGGGATAGAGATATTGTTGTGAGAGGCCGGGCGCGGGCGTGTCCATGTGTTTATTATGTTGTGGAGTGTTATTGAGTGTCAGCATTTGACCATGAGCGGTACCTCCAAGCTCCCCATTTGGCCCGTTGCTGTAGTTGCTGCTGCTGCCGTGATTTATCTATACAAGAACTCAAAGAAGGAGGGATTCACCGACGGCGGCCTGACTGGTGCATACGATACTCAGTTTATTATTAAGGACGGCAAGGATTTCAACACCACGGAGTTGGGCAAGTTTGGTATTGGTGTGACCGAGGAAATTATCACTGCCCCCACCCCTCAAAGGGCCCGTGCACTCGCACTGGCCAAAGCTGCCAACAGCCCAACTGCCGTAGCAGTCAAGGTTGTTCAGGAGGGCGGTCGGGTGATCTACAGCGTGGTCCATGCCGAGTCTGCGGACAAGGCCAAGTCTGATATCTTCCTTCAGTTTTACCAATTTTACACAAGTGACCACACAGACAGGGGTCTGTTCATTAAGAAGCATTAATCACTAGTCGGTGTCTGCATGGTAGCCTTGTGCTCGCGCCACTTGGCAGCACAGATACTCATGCGCTCGCTGTTTGTCTTGTCCTTGTTGGCCGGGTCAGACAGGACATCCTTCATAGCCTCCTTGACGAACTCGTTGTAAGGGTTTGTCTTGGCGGGCGTCTTCGATAGGCTGGCAGCGCTGCGGGGCTTCTGGATCAGAGCCACTGCCTTGGCTAGGGACTTGGCAGCAGCAGCATGCTGGCGCTCTGTTGTCCCATTGGCCAGCTTTTCCTGTGCCTCCTGCAAATGGGCCTCAATGCGGTCAAGCTGGGTAGTGGTGAAGCGGATGGTTTGGCGCTTGGTCTTGCTCTCGGCAGCCACGACAACGGGAGAGTTGGTTGGGGAAGCCATTATACTTTCTTGGGTTGCTTTTCACAATACTCCTATGTTTTCATATCCATAGGTGCTTTTCGATGGAGGAGTCAGAGCACGTCCATAATGGACACCTTGCGCCTCTGGGTCCTGCGATTGCGAGGCGGGGGTGCCTGCGTGCGGGTGATGGTCAGCTGATGAACGGGGTTCATGTTATAGTGTGACACAACAGAAGCTCCTGAGCTTGGGCGCTGCCTGAAAGCTTGGAAGAAGGGACCTCGGAGAAGAGCGCTTGGGTGCAGAGATGGGATGGTTTTGTCAATATACCTCACTCCCTCTTGGAGGACCCCAAGCCCCTGCACCTTGCGCAGGAATCGTGCATGCTGACCACCAGGGCTAGCAGCGGCCGGCTTCTTGAGGGCATCCGCCAGACGGAAGAGAAAATAATATGCATCAAATCCTGGGTTGTGGGATGCGTTGATGCGCCTCGCTTGCTCATCATCATGCCCCCCAAACTGGTCCTTGGCAATGAGATGGTTCATCAAGGTGATGTTCTTCATGTTTGCCTGATGAAGGTTCACCACACAAGGTGCGTGGGCCAGGTCAAAGTCTGTCACCGCACAGAACACACCCACGTCTGGTGTGTAATAATCAATGCTGCCGATGCGGTAATGTATGTAGTTGTCAGCCTTGGGAACATACACATTTAGTAACACATTATCAAGGGAGAGATCATTATGCCGGAATTCCGGTAAGTTCTGCTGCAATATTGCCAGGGTGAAAAAGACCTGGAACATTGCACAGTGCAGCTGCAGCTCTGACAGCTGCCTGACCTTCACCCTCAGGCTGCTCTGAAACCGCTCGTGGAAGGATAGGTTGTTGTACCGGAAGGACAGCATGTTCCGCATGCGCTCAGGCTTGAGCTGATCACGCAGCAGCTGGGCAAAGCACTTGACATCCCTTTCTGCAAACATGTAAACAAAGTGTGGGCATACACCGGTATCTGCCAGGACATTGCACACCCTGGCCATATTGTTCTTTATCTGAACAGGATCCAGGGCTGTTATGCGGCGTGCACGGTGAAGGAGGTCCCTATAAGGCATGTCCTGGCGAATCAGGGCCTGCACCCGTGCAAGGGTGTAGGGACTGTAGTAGGAGAGCCTCATGACAAGGGAATACCCCTGAATCATTATTGCCAGGATGTCATTGTAAGAACCTGTCTCGCCAGGGCCAGAACAAGACAAGGCCAGCGATGTCTTGATTAGATTCCTCACCTGAATTATCTTGTCACAATAGAAACCGTACGGTCAAACCGGATCAGCTTCAGGGCTTGATTAGATTCCTCACCTGAATTATCTTGTCACAATAGAAACCATGCAGTCGAACCGCTTCAGCTTCAGGGCTTGATTAGTTCCGTCACCTGAAACATCTTGTGACACTAAGAAACCGTGCGGTCAAACCGGTTCTGCTTCAGGCTTGATTTTAATTCTCACATGAAACATCTTGTGACAGTAAGAAACCGTGCGGTCAAACCGGTTCTGCTTCAGGGCTCAAACATCTTGTGACACTAAGAAACCGTGCGGTCAAACCGGTTCAGCTTCAGGGCTTGATTAGATTCCGTCACCTGAAACATCTTGAGACACTAAGAAACCGTGCGGTCAAACCGGTTCTGCTTCAGGGCTCAAACATCTTGTGACACTAAGAAACCGTGCGGTCAAACGGTTCAGCTTCAGGCTTGATTTTAATTCTCACATGAAACATCTTGTGACAGTAAGAAACCATGCAGTCGAACCGCTTCAGCTTCAGGGCTTGATTAGATTCCTCACCTGAATTATCTTGTCACAATAGAAACCGTACGGTCAAACCGGATCAGCTTCAGGGCTTGATTAGATTCCTCACCTGAATTATCTCGTCACAATAGAACCATGCAGTCGAACCGCTTCAGCTTCAGGGCTTGATTAGTTCCGTCACCTGAAACATCTTGTGACACTAAGAAACCGTGCGGTCAAACCGCTTCTGCTTCAGGGCTTGATTGTAATTGTCACCTGAAACATTTTGTCCTGTCTGCCCTGTCTGCTGCTCGGGGCCCTGGCCATACGTTCTGGGGCCTGTGTGGTGGGGGCCTGCTCGGAAAAAGCTGCTGCTGCTGTGGCTGGTCATTGTAGTTGCCGCGAGGGTAGTAGTGTTGCTGTTGCTGCTGCTGCTGGTGATGGTTTGCATCTTCATACCTCTGGCGTTTGGGAGCTGTTCTGTATGTTGGACAAAGCAGCAGCAACTGCTTGTGCTGCTGCTTGTGCTGCTGCTGCGTGTGCACATATCTCAGCAAATGTTGCTGTAGTCGCTGCTGCTGGTTTATTGTTGTACGGTGGGGGAGGTGGTTGGCCCCAAAAATGGGAATGGCTGGAGGAGGATGGGAATGATCTGCTTGAGGGGGTAGCGCCTGCTGCTGCTTCTAAGTAGGTCCTGGTTTGGGTAGGGGGGGTGGGGGTGGAGGTCCTGGTTTTTGTTGCTGCTTTTGCTGTTGCTGCTGCTTTTGTTGCTGCTGCTGCTGTTGGGGACCTTTTCTGGCCCAGTGTGCCTGATCCGGTTGCTTTTTGTTCTCCTGCTGCTGCTGTTGTTGCTACTGCTGCTGCTGTGTCTCCTGCTGCTGCTGCTGCTGCTGCTGCTGCTGCTGCTGCTCCTGCTGCTGCTGCTGTGTCCTCTGCTTGCTATTGTTGTTATTTTGTGACCGTAAGAAACCGTATGGTCAAACCGGTTCTGCTTCAGGGCTCAAACATCTTGTGACACTAAGAAACCGTACCGTCAAACCGGTTCTGCTTCAGGGCTTGAATGTAATTCTCACCTGAAACATTTTGTAACACTAAGAAACCGTACGGTCAAACCGGTTCAGCTTCAGCTTCATGGCTTGATTAGTCTCCTCACCTGAAACATCTTGTGACAGTGAGAAACCGGTTGGGCCCAGTCAACCGCTTTGATCTTGATTAGTTTCGTGACAGTAAGAAACCGTACGGTCAAACCGGTTCAGTTTCAGCTTCATGGCTTGATTAGTTTCCTCACGTTATCATTGCATGGTAGTTGCAGCAATCTGCGTCCCATCATCCGCCCTTTCTTCATGCAGAACGGTTTTGTTGGGCCGGACCAAAACATGCATAACACGAAATTGCTAGTGCATGATCAGATCTGATTGGTTTACTCGGTTTGGTCCGGTCAACCAATTTGAAGATGCAAGTGTTTGGAGATGCAAGCAGGGCTATAAGAATTTGTTTCATGACAGCAGCCTTTGGGTGTTGCAAACCCATACCTATGGTGTACAGCACTTCTGCCTAACAGCCCTCAGCCCCTCGTCCTCTTGGTCTTCTTAGACGTAATGTCATACGAGTCATCTATCCATTCACGCCTTGGGTCAGGGCCTGGGTACCCTTTGCTGTACTTTGCCAGCTCGTCCGGCAACAGCAGTCGTACATGACACTTGCGCAGTGCTCTACCACAAAGCATGACTTCATCGTGGAAGTGCGTGCCGTTCAATCGGCGGCGCTGCAAGTACTCTGCATGTGTGCTCGCACCAAGCTTGTTTGGTGGATATACCCACCCGTCACACGAGAGGAACCTGCACACATATGTTGCCAGGCGCCCACTGGCATACAATTCCTCTTGGGGCAGCAGGGCGCCTTCAGTCAGGATGCCATACGCCCGGCGGGCTCTTTTGCGTATCTCGGGGTCTAACAAAGCATGCGGAAGCATCCCGAAGCGCTTGTACTCGCTTTTCACAATGCCATACCCGGTGACTTGCTCCATTGCCTCCAACAAGATAGACGGCAGCTTGCCTTTTGCAACTTGCAATTTGATAGCTGCCATGTTGGGTCTGTCCATGATGAACAGTTTCAGGGGATTCTTGACTTCCACGACCCGCATCAACCTGGGATCTGATCGTGCGTAGGCACGGAATGCCGTTGCGAAGTCTGTGGCAAACAGGAAAGGTGACGGCTTGAATGCATGCAGCGAGGGTGCCATGCCACGAAAGAGCTTTGTACCTGCCTCGAGGGTGTGCCGCCTGAGTGTCATTTGACATGTACATTACATAATTATTCTCGACATCGTGGTGTTGCTCCAGATCCACAAGGTACTTTGCTTGCGGTAAAGTCTCAGACTCTATGATGGGCTGATGTCGGGGGCGGGGCCGATCACCTCAAAGATCCAGATATATAGATGCTTCAGCTTTGGCCACTTGCCCTCTACCAAGGCAGCAGCCCCTGCATCCCCCATCATGTTGCTGTCGGGAACAGGGAAAGCCCTGCACGGTGCTGAGCCCAGAGGAGGTGCAGCTGATTGAGCAGAAGTGCAAATGGATAGTGCACATGTTGTGTGGAGTGTCTTTGTAAACACCAGACGTGGACTCCTGATGACACTCTGTGCCTCAGCTCGAGCGCGGAGCCCAGCAGATGGCACAGCAGCCATGATTCACCCAGCAATGCCCCAAGTAAATGGGACACCAAAACTGTAATGTTGTGTCCCACTGTATAGAGGGACCAAGGCTTGAGATTGGTATGTGCCGTCAGAGTGCTCGTTCAACCTGAGATTCACATCTACTACATGTATTCCGTGCGTTTCTAATCATCACCACTCCACATCAGATCCAGAGAGGCTTTAGCTGGTCCAAGGTACTGCCCGTCCAAGGTACTGCCCGTCCAAGGTACTGCTCGTCCAAGGTACCTGCTCGAGACGTCTCATCCATCCAAAGGGTTCGCTCGTCCAAAGGCAGCTACAAGAGAAAGCCATACGTCCGGCAACGTGTCCCTACCATTTCTCACAAAGCACCATGGTTTTCGCGTGGGTTTCTCCGCAAGGCTGCCAGGTCTGCAAAGAGATTCCAGTGGCAGGGGTAGGGGACGTAATAATCGTTGACAGTGCTCGCTGGGCCAAAACATCATTCCACAACAAGCCCGGCAAGCCAGTACTCGCTCACTGTGAAGTGTCCAGCACTCTTGATGGCTTGCAGAATGAGCTTACCGAAGTGGCCATAGATGACGCACTGGTGGCCATAGAGGATCTGAATGTATTAGATGCGCATGAGCACATGTCCAGTTGTGCAGGCATCTTTTACGGCATGGCCAGAAGCGGTGTGACCGACTCCGTCATCCACTCGCACAGCTCGGATGATCTCACGTTGATAGTGCTTCAGGTCACAACGGATATGACAGCCATGCTGGTTGCAGACACATGCATCAAGTGCCTGGACTCAGCACTGAAGGTTACCACGGAGACGGTACAGCAGGCCAACTACAGGGTATGGAAGTGCATTACAACTATGTTTCGTTGCTCCCGGGTGGTGCGCATCTCGCTGCCCATGGAGTTGGCTGACAAGGTCAACAGCATTGAGGATGTCAGAGGCATGGTGATCGGGTACCAGGGCGCATTGATCACATACCAGAAGGAGATGGCAAAGATGGTAATGCGTCGGTGGAAGTACACTTACTTTGCTGCGCGCAATGAGCAGACGTACCAGGCCTTGTGCAAGCGTGCCAGGGTTGCCCCGCAGGCACCTGCACAGTTGTGGCTCCCAATTGCGATCTTCCAGGACTACATGATGCTAGCAGACGTCTTCAGTGCAGTGTGTAAACTGTAGACTCGGTTGTGGTTGTGATTAATTGATTCGAATGACTGGTGACATAGGTCCTAGGGTGCATCATTATACCGGGACAGCTGCCGGTGATTGGAACGACTGCATCCCTTACCAACTCACAAATCTAAACACAGCGAGCAAGGGGTCCTGCGTCGTCATTACTCTTTGGCGGGATGGGACAAAGATTTCTTGA
The DNA here is from genome assembly GCA_963556185.1 of Pseudopediastrum boryanum. Classification (NCBI taxonomy): domain Eukaryota; kingdom Viridiplantae; phylum Chlorophyta; class Chlorophyceae; order Sphaeropleales; family Hydrodictyaceae; genus Pseudopediastrum; species Pseudopediastrum boryanum. The sequence continues at coordinate 493,963 of OY744493.1, forward strand.
AGCTTTGGCTGGCAAAAGTCTGAAGCCTTCGCTCTGAAAAGTTTTAGGCCATGCCTGCTAGTCATCAGACAACTAGTGATCCCCGGTACCGGAGCCGTGTTCCGCTCAGGCCTCTTTTCCAGACGTGATCTCAGCCTTCCAGCGGATTGGGCAAAAGTGCTGACTTGCTCTCTCTGAGGCTCTCTGAGGCTCTGAGGTCTGAAGCTTCCACCACCTGGGTTCCGTTGTATTCAAATGTGAGTGCTGTGACCTTGGCGACTGCTTCCTGTAGGAGCATCTTGGATAGCATCGCGGGGGGCAATCAGGAGGCCGGCTGTCTCCTCAGCTCCTTCCTCCGGTAGGGTCTCCAGTGGGGCGATCATTTCCTGGGTCGCTCCTTCTTCTGGGAGTGGCTCTTGGATGGCTTCACCTGCTGCCTGGATGTATGTTGATGGATCTGCAAACGCACCCTGGGGGACCATCTCCAAACCAGTGGTGGCCTCAGAAGGCTGTATGGCCTCCACCTTCTTGGCTTTGGGCTTCCGGACGATACGGTTTGTTGCATACTGACAATCATATTTCTTGTGAGACGTCAGAGACCCTTTGCGCCACTCTTCTTGCCCTTGTAGCTGTCAGGGTCAGTCAGATTGCATGTCTGCCACCTTCTCAAGACGGCTCGACTCTGTGTCGAGACAGCGGAGTCAGCGCCACTGACTCCAGACCGTCAGGCCTGGCCCCCGGAGGTGTAAGGACAGACCAGATGAACTCCTATCCACCAAACATCTTGGAGAAGCTGAATGATCTTGCTGAGGACTTTGATGGCACACTAGTCATTGAGGCCTCTAAACTACAGCAGAGCTGGCTGGCACCAGGGATCTTTGCAGGCAAATCAAAGCAACCACGCCAGGCGGTGGCAGACAAATTCAGTGGCCAGGCGGGCGCCTATTTCGTGGTGAAGAAGAACAGGGACGGCAAATACGCCCTGTACACCGGCGACCCCAACCTGCCTCAGGCCAAGTACCTGGTCAAGGTGGATGTCCTGCTCAGCAGCCCGGACGTCCACCTCGTCGACCCATCCGTGACGCCACCAAGGGGCCGCCTGTCGGACTGGCTCAGGAAGTGGCTGGGGAAGTGGCCGGGGGGTGGCCCGGTGGCAGAGGTAGGCCAGGCTCCCTTGGTGCTCGACACGACTGCAGATGCAGCCCCCGTGGTCAGTGAGGGCCCCGGCGCGAGCGCGGAGGGAGCCGAGGGGCAATGCCATGCAGCAGATGGTGGGGCCGTACAGTTGACCGAAGAGCCCGGGGGGCCCATGGGGCCTGACACAACCACAAGGGCAGGCGTGAGCCACACAGGGGATGGTGGAACCACAGAGTCAGCCAGAGAGCCCGAGGACCCCACGCGGACGGCAAAGGACGCATATCTGCCGCCACAGCCCCTCATCACCATGCAGGAAGGAGAGGCGGTGATGGATGGGATCAGCCTTCCCTTCATCTTCAGGGGCGAACGCACGTACGAAGGCCTCCTGATCAGGGCAGCTGATGTGGCGCACTTTTTGGGGCTGTCCAACATCTACAACAATGTGGTGTGCACAGGCACCTATACCCCATGTGAGCACTACTTCCTGATGGCCAAGGAGGGGGCGCCTGTCGCCCCCCACTGGGAGTTGCCCAAGCTATATCGGATATAGCTTGGGCAACTCCCAGTGGGGGGGCACCCCGTGGTGGCCGTGCGCACGAGCTCTACCTGACCGTGGAGGGCTACAACAGGCTGCTACACCGCTCCAACAAGCCCATGGCTGCCAAGCTCACCAAGTGGATTGCCAAGCTGGTGTACGTGCACGGCGGGTTCGGCACCGAGGAGGAACGTTAGAACCATCAGGCTGTCTGCGGTCACTCAACTGGTCTTTATTTGTGTTGGTAACACATGGCGAAGCTGTATGAAACGAGATTGGATATGGTGAAGGACCTGCTGTTTCCTGGCTGTGTATTGGCAGAGGTGGGTGTATTTGAAGGGACATTTGCTGAGCAGCTGCTGCAAGAGGTCCAGCCAGGGATGCTTTGGCTGGTTGATCCATGGCAGGGGATTTCAGGGTCCGGGGATCAGGATGGTAACAACTTCAAGCTGTGCAACCTGGAAACAGAGTATCAAAGGTTGGTTTGCAAATACCATGATGATCCGCGGGTCAGTATCCAGCGCATGTTTTCAGTTCAGTTTTATGAGAGGCTTGCTGACAACTCACTTGACGCATTATACATTGATGGGGACCACTCTTACCAGGGCGTCCGCACTGATCTGCTGTTGGGATGGAACAAAGTGAAACCAGGTGGCTGGATAATGGGGCATGATTATGAGATTAATATGGACAAGGCCAATGTACATTATGATTTCGGTGTGGAGAGGGCCGTTCAGGAGTTCTTAGCTGACCGTGGACTATCTTTGCACGCCAAAGGCCTAGACGGGTGTGTCAGCTTTGCCTTCCAGAAGCCCATTTCATAATCTGCAAACACTAACAGCTTCCCGTCTCTTTTTCAAAGCTGATAGATACACCTCAAAATGAACTTAGTGCCCTGGCAAAGAACAGAGGCCTGGAGCCTGATAGTCCATGCTCCACATCCTCGTCATCATCAGCAGCAAACCCAAACCCATCATCAGACATGGGACGATCACAAATGCACACACCCATGGCAGATCCAATGAGCCATATGCTGGGCAGCTGAATAATGGCCTTTCACAACATAGTCATCGAGGTCCTTATACCATGTCTCGTATAAAATGGGACATGCTTGTACATTGTTATCCATGGAGTACTCCTTTCCAAACCAGGAGGCTCCTCTCTCCGTCTTCACCACAAGTTTCCTGAAGGGGTTTCACCACAATAGGACAGCTCCAGTGACTTGATGCTTCCCTTTGTCATCTTCAAACACTGAAATGCCAAAAGGCAAGCTGAGAATAGGGCTCTGGATGCGCAATGGCCTCTTGTCATACGATACTCTACAGCGGTGTGCAGGCACAGCCCCACTGCTAATCGCACCCGTGCACCGTCTGTATACCCATGTGATGGGAATCAGCGACGCCGTGCTACCCGCCTCCGCGGCCGGAAAGGCCCTGGTACAGGCCTCCCCAGCAGCTGGGTCTCGTTGTATAGGTATGCGATGCCCTGAGGAAAGCATTTATGGCCATTTCTGGCATGATATTATTGAGATAAGATGCGCATTCTGAGTTTTGATGTTGGGGTTGTCAACCTTGCTTACTGCTTGTGGGACAGCAATGAACATGAGATCATGCGGTGGGATGTCATTCGAACAGGACCAAGCTGTAGTGCTGTTTTTACAACCCTAACAGATCTCAACTTTACCGACAGCTATGACATTGTGCTGGTGGAGAGGCAACCCTCCAATCGCAAGATGATCCGAGTGGAGAGCTACATTCTCATGTTTTTCATGGCACAGTGTGGGGACCCACGGTGTGTTCTGCTGTATAGTCCAAAACACAAACTCTCGGGCATGGATGGTGCCGAGGCAGTTGTAGGTGCCGGAAAAGCCCAGTACAGAGCCAGAAAGCAATTGGCAATTCGGCTGGTGTCACAGTACATTTCTGAGCATCCCCAGAGGCTCACAAACAAGTTCCAAACCAGCAAGAAAAAGGATGACTTGGCAGACTGCTTCTTGCAAGCCGAATCGTACGTGAGGGATAAGCCACCATTGCCTGTCTTGGATGATGTGAAGCCAGTAAGGGTCAGGCACCCAACAGAGAAGCAACTGGCATCAGGAAAGCTGACCCTGTGCAGCCTTAAGTGGCTCATTCAGGACTGCTTGAAGAAAGCACCCCAAGAAGTAACCGTTGTGGATATCGATGTAGATGATCCGCAGTTGGAGGTGCTCCTATCAGCTATCCATGGGAATGTTCTGATTAAGAACAACATGCGTCGGCTCAAGCTGGGCAGCCCCATGGAATGTTTCAAGAGGCTGGGGCTACTGGGCTAGATCTGTTTTATTTTATGTTGCCACTTTAAAGGAACCATGCCTCCACAAGAGCCTGAGACAAGCAAGCCACCACTGCTTCAGCGACCACTATCTATAAAAGTCCAGATACACGGCGGGCCCAAGCCCACCGATGCCGAGGAGGGGAAATAACCCTAGCCCTGTTGGTGCTTTGCATGCAGCAGGCAGAGTGTGCAGAGTATGCTGACACTGCTACTTGCCACTGTGGGTGTCAACTGCATGCAGAGACCATATGCCAGCCAGCAGCTGGTCGAGGCTAGGCTGACACAGAGGGATGAAGCAGATAATCCAGATGCATCCTTTGTCCTGAGTGTCTTCACTACCTGGGGCACAGAACTGGCGATGCCGGTAAAAGTGGCAAGCACACCCACAGCCTCTACCACCGGCACATGGCACCGAACTACTATCCTTCTTCTACACCTGCATGGTTGCTGCCTAATTTGGTATGGTTTAACGGTTAGCATGTTTGCTGTACACAGCGAACAAAAAAGTTGTGCACTCATTGCATGTCGACATGATCCCCTTCTCGCTTGTAGTTCTGGTGCTTGGTGTGGTTGCTGGGGTCCTGATGTTTTTCTGGGCACACACCAGGGTGTCAGCGGCACCGGTGTCTAATGTGTACACTGGGCTCATACACAGCTACCTGAACCAATTCTTCCACCTTTACCGAAACAGCTTCCGCACAGGGACATTCGCACCGAGAGACTTTTTCATCATGCGCACTTGTAGGAATAAAGTACATAAGTACATGACCGAGTTCTCCTTCAGAATGCCTCAGGACTTGTGGGCCGAAAACAGGCATGGTCAAGCTTCGGCAGACTTGCTTGCCATATTGGATGCATACCTTGTCAACACTGCCAAGCGCCACCGCATGTCCTACGCTCCACCCACCCACTATTAACCCATGCGTCGAAATTTTATTTCCTCGCACATGTTATACCCAGCACATGTCGTCCTCTACCGTGAGCCTGCGTGCCTACAATGGTCCCTACATGTGGTCTGATGCCAGCAGCCTGCATGTGAGTGGGAATCTGCAGATCTCTCAGCTTGCCTCCATACAGGATGTAGCGGTCAGCAACAGCCTGACGGTCACACAGAGAGTGAGTGCAGCCAACATCACTGCTAGTTCTACATTGACAACGCCTGCTGCCAACATCACGGGGGTGGCAGTGGCCAACAGCATCTCGTTTGGTCAGCCTTTTGCAGCCAGCGATACCAACTTCAAGCTCACAAACAAGATCCAGCAGGTAATCCTGGGCACTGTTTACCTGGGAAATGGGTCCAGTGCCACCATTGATCACGGCCTCAACATTGAGCCAAACCTTTATGTCATCAACACCTCTTTCTGCGACTCAGACCCCAACGAGCGCCAGCTGGTGACGGTGCAGGTGGTCGGCAAGTCCGCCAATACTTTCACCCTGAGCTGTGTGCCCGCCAACGGATCCAACACGGCTAGCATTGACTTCCAGTTGACTCAGCTGGTGGTGTAACTTGTGATGCTAGTAATCTCCAGTCCAAGTATTCTAGACATGTCAGCTCCCATTCCATCATGTGGTCAAAAGACACGGCCCCAAAGGCGTACCGGAAAACATCTGCTGTGTCTGGTTTAGGGTTACCACAGTAGTCCGCTTTTATCGCAAGGGCCAGGCATGCTGTTTCAACATACTTCCATTCAGCAATGGTAGCCGGTTGCCACGTGCCCTGTGCTTGTGTTACAACTCTTGCACAGAGCTCACGGGCAAGAGCCACGGTCGTCGGTTCTAGCTCACACCAATCCGCAATGTTCTGCATGAAGGTTGGAGGCAGAGGATTTGCCATAGTTGCATGTTGTGTAAGAGTGATCTGTGCTACCTACAGGTGGGTATCCCTGCTCTGCACCATCTGCTGGGCTCAGCGGAAGAGGTGTGGCCCTGAGCAGCTATTTTAAGTCGACGACGACGACTGTCTGCTGGAGTGGTGCAGGTACAACCCGTGAGTTTGAATGCTTGCCGGTGTTGGAATTGGGACAATCAGCTAGCCTAAAAAGAATGTTGTAACATTGGGCTGAGCAGAAACGGGATTAAGCTTTATTTTTTTGGTGCTTTAGTGTGATTGATGGTGCTAGGCGTGCTAGGTGCTCCTGATTTAATTTGGTTGTGTTTGATTGGGTTGAGCGCAGTGTTCCGTCTGGGACCCTCATATGCACGTGAACAAAAGTAGACCACTCACTGAATAAACCCAGCATCATGTTGTAGTGGTCCACGCAGGGTTTGGTGCGCACTTGGGATCATACTTGCTTGTAGCGAGCTTCACTTGCCTGTAGTTGAGACACGCGCTGATGAGAGCACACACGGTCAGGATCTCGAACACAATGGCTAGTGGGCTTCTAAATCCACCACTCACCCCAGCAACGAGGACGCTCAATAAACACATGCAAAAGCAGCTCAAGGCAAGGGATGCACCCATGCCTCCGCCAAGCTCCGCCAAGCCCGAGCTGGGGGAATAGTACTGCTTGCCATTTGTCATCACATTGCACTGGGGCGTTGACATAGTTTACTTCAGTGAATATTGGTAATTTGTATAATAAAAAAATGGAAATGGCCGTTGCACACTCAGTGATGCGGTGCAGGAGGCTACCCTTTTGCCCCTGCACAGTGATGTACCGATATTGGGCATGTGCACGCGCAGTGCACGCGCGCTTCTCACCCACCTATGGAATGGCTTACAAAGTGATGATGTGACAAAGATGGCTCAGCACATTGGTGAACTTGTTTTTCAGGCCCTGTCATGGAGTGGGGAGGATAGGCATGATGATGATGGTGTCCTGAAGTATGTCATGGATGTTTATGGTCGCACAGCTGATGGGCATTCTGTATGTGCACATGTTGAGTTCACACCCTACTTCTTCGTCGAACTTCCTCCATTGGCCCAGAAGCATGATATCGACAGCCTCAAAGAGGCCCTACGTCGCCGCTTGAATCCTGATCCCCGTTCCGCGGCAGGAAGTGAAGAGCCACCCCAAGCTCCCCAGCTGAAGATTGCCGATGTGGTAACTAGAATCCCCATCTATGGCTTCCGCAACCGTGAACCCACCCGGTTCCTCAGGATTGTGGTGCTGAGCAAGAAAGCCAAGCTGGACGCGGAACGTGTTGTCCGTGGTGCGCGATACTGCGGCAACCGCAGCTATGAGCTATATGAAAGTAACGTTCCATGTGAGCTGCGCCTGCTGCACGTCCGCAACATTGAGTCAGCCGGCTGGATAAAGGTCACCAAACATCTGTACCATGTGGAGCAACGCCCTACCTGGTCCTCAGCCCTATTGAAGGAGACCACGTGTAGTATCGAGGTCTCCTGCAGCTACAAGAGCCTCCAGCCCGCCCCCGAGCGCACAGGCCTGGCCCCCATTGTCGTAGCTAGCTTTGACTTGGAGTGCATGAGCCCTGATGGCTCTTTCCCGGACCCCCTGAAGGTGGACTGCCCCGTCATCCAGATTGCAACCACCTTTTGGAGATACGGTGACAAGGAGCCCTACCTGAAGCACATTGTATGCTTGTCAGACACTGACCCCTTACCAAATGTGGAAGTAGTTACAAAGGAGAAGGAGGCGGAGGTATTGGCCGAGTGGGCTCAAGTTTTGCGCCGCGAAGATGTGGACGTCCTGCTGGGCTACAACATCTGGGGGTTTGATCTCAACTTCATGCACAAGAGGGCAACCGACGCCCTTGGGGGCCCCCACCACGGCGGTGATGAGCTGCGGAAGTTCCTCTACGGCCTCGGCAAGCGTAAGAACACAGAGTCCAGGCTCATCAGGCACACGCTGGAGACCTCGGCTTACGGACACAACGAGTTCCTGGTGCCCACCACCCCCGGTATGCTTCAGATCGATCTGCTGCCGGTCATCAAGAAGGAACACAAGCTGGTGTCCTATAAGCTGGAAGCGGTGGCAACCCACTTCCTCAACGAGCACAAGGTGGATCTGCCTATCAAGGAGATGTTTGCCCTGTACCGTGGCAACAGTGCTGACCGTGCCAAGATCGCAGAGTACTGTGTACAGGATACAGTACTTCCCCTCCGGCTCCTTCGTCACCTTGTTATCTTGGAAAACATGGTCGAGATGGCCAAGGCAACCCACGTCCCCATAGACTGGCTGATCTTCAAGGGTCAGCAGATCAAGGTGTTCAGCCTCATCACCAAGAAAGCCCGTGAGTTGGGGTATCTCTGTCCCAGCAAGCCCAAGGATGTCAAAGAGGAGGGCGGCAAGTATCAGGGGGCGACTGTGTTGGAAGCCAAGGTGGGGGCTCATTGGAATGTCATCACATGCCTCGACTTTGCGTCACTGTACCCTTCTATCATGCGTGCTCACACAATGTGTCACAGCACGGTTGTGTTGGATGAAGCAAGGTATGGCAACCTGCCGGGCATAGAGTACACCCTGGTCCAGGTGGAGGAAGGCAAGCCTCCTGTCAAATTTGCTCAGGTTCCCACTGAGAAGACGGTCATGCCAGCCCTGCTTGCTGACTTGGCCATGTACCGCAAGAAGGCCCGTAAGGAGCAGAAGGCTGCCCTGGATCGGGGGGATAGTGCCCTATCTGCCGTATACATTGGACAACAACTTGCATACAAGGTTTCAATGAACAGTTTTTATGGGTTCTGCGGGGCTTCCAATGGGTATATGCCATGTCTGCCCATTGCGGCAAGCATCACCACGGTGGGTAGGGACATGATCTTGCATACCAAGAATCTAGTGGAGGAGACCTATGCTTCTCGGGGGACCCAGGTGGTCTATGGGGACAGTGTGGCAGGGCATACTCCCATAGTGATCAGGTCTGATGGTTGCATGTTTGTGGTGGCCATTGAGGATGTCGTACAGTCTACAGGGCTCCAATGGCAGCGGTGTTGGGAGTATGGGAGGGTTGGCAAGGAAGTCTGCAACCTGGAAGGGATGCACTTGCAGACATGGACCGAGGAGGGTTGGACAGACCTTCATAGGATTATTAGGCACAAGCTAGCACCTCATAAAAGAGGCTCCTCAGGGTAGCAACTCCTGGTGGGTTGGTGGATGTGACAGATGATCATTCTTTACTGCGTATGGATGGAAGCATGGTCTCGCCAAGCAATGTGACTGTGGGGCAGGAGCTTATGCATGGCATGCTGCCTTGCATGCCAAGGGACATTGGAGGTAGACCCTCAGACTGCCTATGACATTGGCAAGCAGTTGGCTCATTCTGGCAAGGATGAGCGGGTGCCTGATACAATCCTCAATGCCCCCAAGGCAGCACAGGGGGCATTTCTGAGAGCCATTACTGAGGACAGCGAGCTCAAGATCAACAGTCAGTTGTCCGCTCAAACCTTCCTGCTGCTGCTGCGAGCTCTGGGGCATGTGGGCAGCATCATGCCCTTGGAGGGATCCAGGGGCGGGTGGATGCTCAAACTGGGCACAGGCAACACACAACCATGTGACCAGCGCAAGGTGTGGGGCATTTGGGCTACCCCCACCACCGACAAGGTTCCATACGTCTACGACCTCACCACAGCCAACCACCATTTCCAAGCCGGCGTTGGGGGTCTTGTCGTCCACAACACCGACTCTGTCATGGTTGACTTCAACAGCAAGAGCGTGGAGGAGTGCTTCAAGCTGGGCCAGCAGGCTGCTGACCTGGTGTCCGAGACATTCAAGCGCCCAATTGAGCTTGAGTTCGAGAAGTGCTTCAGCCCGTACATGCTCTTCAGCAAGAAAAGGTGAGATGCACTGCCATGCACTCTTCATGCTTCATTGTAGGCATATACTAATATCCTCTCGTTGCAGGTACGCTGGCTTGATGTACATCCAGCCTGACAAGCCTCAGAAGATCGAATGCAAGGGCATACAGCTGGTGAGAAGGGATGTCAGTGGCATTGTCAAGGAGGTTTCCAAGAATGCACTGGACCACATCATGTATGAGAAGGCACCAGATAAGGCATTGGAGGCGGTCAAGCATGGACTGCGCAGGCTCTACATGGGCCAGGTGCCAATAAAAGACCTGGTGTTTTCAAAGAGTTTGAGGGCAGATTACAAAAACTTGTTGCAAGCCCATTTGGTAGTAGCACGCAAGATTCAGCAGAGGAACCCAGGTGCAGAACCCAAGCCAGGCGATAGGGTGCCCTTCGTGTATGTTGTGGATGTAACCGCGCCTGGCAAGAGCATCAGCTGCAGGGCAGAGGATCCTGAGTATGCAGAGCAGAATGATCTGCCCATTGACTACCAGTACTATGCCAATGCATTGTGCCGTGCTGTATCAGATATTGTTGGTGCTTTGGGGCACGACATCACTGAGGTCAGCCAGGGGTGCGGAGAAGGAGAATACATGATTGAACGCAAGAGATGCGAGAGGCAAATGAAGAATCAGGTTGCAAAGCAGCCTGAGATCACAAGTTTTTTCAGGGCTGCTTGACTTGCGGAGTTCACTTGTTCATCGAAGTTATGTGCTCTGATTCTGTCGGCTGCTACCTTGGCTGTTGAGGATTTCATGTGTGCGTTGGAGGTTGCCTAGGTTGGCTCCGTATGGGCGATGGCCATTTTGTAATCGGTACTTGTTTCACTTACGATTTCACAAAACTACCGACCAACTCGATGCATTGTACCATCAAATACCCCAGGGTACCAAAGAGACCTAGCTGCCAAGAATTACCGGGAGGACGGGAATCATGCTCACCTCAAACCATCGTTCATGCCTGCAACCAACTCGAACTCACAATGCCCCAAGATCGGATGCTAATGTGGCAGAAGCTGTGCCACCCGCCTCCACACATCACTGGGAACCTGTTCGCGCAGTACAGCAATCCGTGCCGCGTTAAAAGAATCTTGCCTTTCTAGCTGGTTATTCCTGTCATGAAGTTCCCTTTCGAGCTTCCACACTTCTCTGACTAGTGGAATGGCAGCAAAAACAGGCTGCCACACCTCGTTCCTAATAATGTTTATCGTCCTACGGGATGCTTTCCCTTCAGACAGGATGCGCCACAGTATGCGGTTGAACATTGTTGCAGGGTGGTCGGGCTCTGCACGGTTGCTCGGGCCCGTGTAGTCTTCATCTGGGGAAGTTGGATCATCCCAGGGATATTCATGCACCAATTCATATAATTGGTCCTGCACCTCACCGGGGGGTATAAGGTTGATCGCATGCTCTGTACGTGTGCGTAACTGCTGCAACCGTGTGATCCTTTGTGCCATCCTTTCCAGGAGTCGCATGAATTTGTAGTCCCCAGTCTCAGTGTACTTCCAGCCATAATTCCTCCTGTACTTCCGTGCCAGCTCCGATGCAATCATGTTTAGTACTAGACCCCCGGGGGAAAATGTCCCATTTGTGATGTAACACCCACCTATGGCTGAAGCTCAATTCATATTGGTGTAAGCAAGATGATTGAGCTCACTCTGGACTCGCTGGTGATAAGAAATACTGCTATATGGTCTTTTTTGGGTCAGCATAAGCATCTCCTGCAAACTGTTGAACAGGTTCTGTGCACCTGGTGCGAATCTGTTGAAAAAACAACACAAGGAGAAGCCGTCACAGTTCAGAGTCTTGCTAGCCACTTCGAGAACATGAAAACAGACATGCTCAATGAAGTCAGGCAGCAGGCCCACCCGTTTGCATCAGTTGTGGGTCAGCTAGCAGACCTGATAAGCTCAACCAAGCAGACACTGGCCGACCTCAGCCCAGCCGCAATTGCAGAGAGCATGGCTCACAAGTTGCCTGTCCATCTTGATACTACCTCAGCGGCCTTCAGGGGTATACTACATGAGGCTGTTTGTGGGGCCGTCTCACCCTTGGCTGACAGGACAAGTGGTTGCAATGCGTTGCTGAGTACAATCAGTCAGAGGTTGGACCAAGTTCGTGAAGCACAAATCAACACCTCTGCGAAGAGCAAGAAAAAAGGAGATGCTGCTGAAAGCAAAATATATGAAGAGCTAGTGGAGCTGCTTCCGGACATGGACGTTCAAAAGGTCAGCGGTATGGCCCACTGCTGTGATATCAATGTGTGTGACTGTGGTACGGATGTGCGTGTGGAGGTGAAGGACTACACATCCAGGGTGGACAAGGCGGAGGTCAGCAAGTTCATCACAGACATGCTCTCTTGTAATAGCCACGGTATCATGGTTTCCACACAAACTGGCATAACAGGCAAACGCAGGAGCATCGAGTTCCAGCAGCTCAGCAATGGAAAGTTTGCTGTGTTTCTGTCCAACGGGAACGCAGACACGGTCAGCTCCATGGTGACCCTGTTGAAGCTGGTTGACAAGCAGTTGCTGCCGTCGGGAGATGATGACGCAGTCTTCAAGTTGACCCCTGAAACCATGATGCACCTCCAGCAGCTGCTCAAGGAGCATGACAAGAAGATGAAGGATGCTAGGCACCACCTGAAGCAGGTAGACAAGTTGCTAGCTGAGGCTGCCATTGAGAAGATCGCATCTATTCTCCTGGGCCATGCTGTTAGCACTGCTCCTTTGAGGTGTACCCATTGCACTCAGGAGTTCAAGACGGAGCGGGGCTTGCTGGCTCACACTCGGGTCAAGCATCTGGGCAACTGAACCTTGCATGTGCTTGTCACTAAGAAACCGGTTTGCATAGATTTATGTAGCTCGTTGTTTCGCTCCTGGATGACCTTTGATTTCCACAGTGTTTGACCGCCGTCTTTGCATCCTTTGGGTGTTGCAAAGCCCTTTAAAATTAAATTCATCACAAAAGGCGCTACAGAACACCTGATCACGAAATGACTTCACATGCAGCAGGAGCCACGCGAAATATGCCTGCTCCAAGCAGAGATAGCTGAGCTCAGAAATGCTGAGCCTGCACGCAGATTGACAAACAAGAAACATCTTGTCACATCGGTTTGGTCCGGTCAACCCCATTTTACATTCAGGGCTTGATTCAAAAGATTAGTTTCTTCACCTGAAACGTCTCACACCTACCAAAAAGTCTACGCCACAAAATTCACCGCGCCCATCCATGGATATGGGTATACATGCCGTACACATGGTCCACTTTATGTCTGCTAAACCTCAAACAGCTAGGAGACTTGAGTACAGCACCTTCTACAAGACTCTTGATCCATCTGGGCCTCTACCACAACGAGTCTGAGTCTGGCCCATTCCACCTAGGGCCCCAGTACGAACATGTTGCCACTCAGGGAATTCCTGAAGTGGTGCCAAATACGAGTCCATTGCTTACTGTATGTGTTCAGCATATGTATGCGCTCCTGCATGGACTGCCAGTGGGGTGCGAAGTCCTCGTGGAGTGAGTGGTGCAGGCAGTACGACTGCCAGTTGGTGAGTACGTCTCGGCAGGATCCAGCAGCGCTCTTCTCTATCTGATTGCTCTGATGGAACAACATCCGGTTCTGCTGGATGCCCGTGACGATGATGGTGCCGAGAGCCATGAGGACGTCGTTATTAGGAACCGTTCCAGCCAGTCGGTCGAGTATGACCGCATGGGTGAAGAGGTTTGTAGTGTTGCGAAGGGCGCCTTTGATGATGTTGTCCTGATTGTTTTTGAAGCCAATGATCTTCTTCTCAAAGCCCTTGGCCATGAGTTCGGGCAGCACGGCTGTGCGCATGTGATCCCTGCAGCGTGCCTCTGTCCACAATTCCTTTATGTGCACCTGCAGGTCCGACGGCAGCTTGCCCCACAGATTCACTCGGCCAGGGCGGCCTATTGACCTATAGTAACAGCGGATGCGGCGGATGGCGTTGGTCTTTGCTACCCGTCCGGGAAGCAACCTAATATGCATGGTGCGATCAGCGAGTGTCTAAAGCAAATGGCGGTACAAGCATTGACACTGTTACAAATTAAATGCGTTGATGATGTATATATGGTTCGCCTCGAAGCAAAGCAAGACGAGAATGCAAGACGAGTGCACGTGCGGGGTGTGCACGGGTTGGAGCGCGCGCTGATCGCGCTGATCGATCGCGCTGATCGATCGCGCTTGTCCCCTCAGTGCTTCGTGAAGAAGTTTAGCTGGTTCATCAGCTGAGGTACTGCCCCCATCAACTGGCTTAGATCGACCTCTCCAGACTCGAGCTTGCTCGCGTAGTCATGAGCGAGCTGTTCGATGCCGGAGAGCAACTCAGGGGGCATCGCGCCAAGGGTACTCGCAAGGCACCACAGTGTCGAGATGTAAGCCCAAATGACGTCCCGGGTGCCCTGATCAGCCTGTTGCCAGATGCTTAGGACGTCAACGTACCCACACAGCTTGGGCACGTCTGTGAACAGACTGGGGTCCTTGTTTGTGATCTTGGCAGCGTGTGGTGCATAGGCCTGAGTGAAGAATTGCATGCCCGTCTCGGGCTTGGCTTCCAGGATGTTGGGGAGGGCTAGCAGGCACATCTTCAGTTCCTGGTTGTTTGGGAATGCCTTGGAAAGCTCCTCGATGAATTCCAGTAGCTGACTGTTGAAGGCAGAGGAGGTGAAACTGCTGTCCATTCTTGCTTGAGGTAGATAAACACATCCTACGTTACGGCTAAAATCCTGTAATATTGTACGCGGGGAGTGTGTACACGGCATGGCACCGTATGTCATCAGCTTGGAAGGCCCCCCCGGGGCTGGCAAAGGATTCCTGCTGAAACACATGGCAACAACTGGCCTGGGAGCCGACATCAGCTGCAGCGTGAGGCTGCAGCCTGAAGCCATCTCACACATCCTGGATTACAATACCGATGCGCCCCGATGGGCTTTATTCACAGAGCTGTTTTTCTTGTTTCAACATGCCACCGCAGCAATGGACTCGTGCACCGATGTTTGTTTTGTGGAGGGGTCCCCTTTGTCTGACAATGCTTGTTACTACAAACAATTAGTTGCTCACCTTATGCACCCGCTGGAAAGAGCTCTATATGAGGAATGGTTTGACATCCTTGAACCTCTATGGCATGTCGACATGAGCATTCTACTCAGTGCCGACACACATGCCTTCTTAGACAGAGTCATTGACAATGGGAAGACAGAGGAATCACATCTGGGCCTGGAACAGATACAGCAAATTTGGGAGGCATACTTGCATGGTCTGGATGCTGACATAACTTGGGTGCTCCCCTGCTCTGCTCGGTTTGAGGATTCTGTGGTACAGTTGCAGGTGCTCCATCATGCTTTAGCAAACCTGGCATGCGCTCGCAAACTTCCACCGTAAAACACAATCAATGTGCAGGGATTCGACAACCAAACGGTGGGCGAGCAACCTACAGGGGATGGCTTTTTCCCAAGAGGGTGATGGAAATGGGGAAAATGCATCTTGGTATGTCCAGACCTCAATTTTTTTATGGACACTCAGCAAATGATCTCTTGCATGGAAGCCATACAACAACAGCTGATGGAGTGCACACTAGACAACACGCCTCTGCCGGGCCCGCCATGTGGTCCCGATGCCCCCAAACTGCCTGCGGTTGCATTGTCAGTTTACGACGGCGACACCCTGAAATTAGCAGTCCACTATAAAGGAGGCTTCTGGCAGGTGACGTGCCGCCTGCTAGGCCTGGACAGCCCAGAAATAAAGCAACCCTCAGTCAGAGCTAAGGCCCTCCGAGCCAAGCTCCTGCTTGCCAAGGAAGTCCGCCCTGATGTACCCGGCTTGAGCTGTGATATAGGATGCAAAAGCACAAGACTTGATCTATTCAACAGTGATGCTGTTCTACACGTGCAGTTCCCCTGTTGCCATACTGACAAATATGGACGCAATCTAGCTGTGCTGTATGGTCCCAATGGAGAGTCGATCAACAACAAGCTGCTCACTGCATACCCCGATCTGTTCAGACCATATGATGGTGGTGCAAGACAGCATGTTTCTGCTGAAGTTTGACCGCTGGGGATGTGGTGGTAGCTGCGTGACGCTGCTGCAAAGAAAGAAGATGGTGAAATGAAAGGAGAAAATTGCAATGCATCTATGATTGTTCTTCATTGTGCTCCCGTAAACATCGGCTGGCCCATGAGCAGTAGTGGTCAGCAATGGCATTCTTCCTGGAGGTGAAGAGCACCCGCTGCTCGCCAGCGGATCGCGGGGTCTGGGTTGCTGGACCACCCTAATCCTTTTAGGGGGGAGGGGGATTCCCCCTCCCCCCCATAAGCATTGTCCGGGATATATGCAAAGTGTATCCCAGGGATGTGCGAGCTGTTGGGGTGGATGAGGGTGAGGCGGAACTCCTTGATGCCCAGCATGTCCCCAATGGCATTGGCATCCACGTAGCACCCATCGTAGGTCGTAGGTGATGCCATGCTTGTCGCAAAATTTCTCTGCGGCTGTGATGGTAGGGAAGGTACAGGGGATTGGTCAGGGTTTGATCTGCAGCTGTGTTTGATGCGACCTTCTCGTGGCTGACTGTGTCTGCGGGGCTTGGGGCAGCCTCCTGGAAGCTGACTGCGTCGCTGCATGGCGGGAGGGTGTCTGCTGTGCTTACTGCGGTCTCCTGGTCGCTGACTGTGTTGCTGATGTTGCCCGGGTTGCCTGCCTGGGCGTATCTTTGCTATCCTTGGGTCCGTATGGTATTACGTCTAGTGCGTATCCATAGCTCGTGGCTATCCAGTGGCAGCACGTTCATTTCTGCGCTACTGGAGGGGTTATGGTCTTCGTCCCTCAGTCAAAAACAGATCCAGGGGAGGGTGCTTGGGTGTTTCTGGCAGCAGGGGCGGGCAATCGCCTGCCATTCTGCCCTGTGCGGGCGCTGCGTACCTTGCGCATTCTCACTGGTGGCACCGGTTATGTTTTCACAGCTCGTAAGACTGTGACTGGGTCCAGCGGGCCTCTGAAACTGAAAGCGCCCCCACAGATGATGAGGGGTGCCTAGTTACACTGTACGGCTACCCTGGTGTCAGTTTAGGGTTTAGGCTAATGGACCCACCAACCGTAACATGGACCCACCAACCAGCCAATTAGAAGCACAACTCTATGTCACTCCCGGGGTGCAATCGCGATCAGGTGTTAGCGCAACCAGTTTACACATGTTTGGGGCTCGCCGCGACATAGCAAGATATTTGCTGTCATCATTGAGCACTCCTCTCGAGGAGCATGATGTATTTCTCCATGACCTGTTGCTTCTCATCCTTGGACACCAGCAGCTGGGCCATGACCTGGTGCGTTTCGTCCTTGGACGCCAGAAGCTGGGTATTGAATGCCCGCTCCGCCTCCAATTCGCCGCTCTTTGCTGCCAGCTGCCCCTCTGCCATCTGCCTCGCCACACGCTCCACCTGGACCTCGTGCTGCAGCTTCCCCAACTCACTCTGCACCTCCGCCCCGCATTCCTGGGCCGTGGCCTTGAAGGCCTGCCGAGCGGCCTTGACATGGCTGGGGGTCAGGGCTACCAGCTCTGAGTGTCCATCCACCTTGTTCCCCACGTTGAGGTGAACCCCAATGCCGCACAGGTACTGCTTGATGCTGGTCTCTGCGGCAAACAGGTTCTGCTTGTCCACGTGAGCGAGGTATGTCAGTGACAGCTGCGACCCTCTAACCCTGCCCAGGCCCTTGGAGTGCTCGGCGCTCCGCTCCTGGTAGTGGCAGCTCTTGCCCCACTTGAAGACATCCAGGTCGTCCGGCACGTCCTCCGTCAGGATCTGCAGGCCCTCACGGAGGTCTCCCACCGTCCCCACCCGGATGAGGTAGATCATACTCTGGCTGCCCACCATGCACTGCTTGTGAAAGGCCCTGACGGACTCCTCGGAGAAGCCCATCACCTCTGCTACGAGCTTGCTGCGCTGCTCCTCGGTTCCCATTTTGGCGGTGAAGAGCACGCGGCTGGCCCAGGAGCAGTAGTGGTCTGCGATGGCATTGTTCCGGGAGGTGAAGAGCGCCCGCTGCGTCCCTAGCCAGGTGAGCACGCGCCGCCAGCGCATGGAGGGGTCCGGGTTGCTTGACCACCCCATTTCATTTAGGGGGGTGAGGGAATCCCTCTCCCCCCTAAAGGCATTGTCAGGTATATAGGCATAGTGGACTCCAGGGATGTAAGAGCTAGTGGGGTGGATGAGGGTCCTGCGGAACTCTGCGATGCCCAGCATGTCCCCGACTGACTTGGCATCCACGTAGCATCCGTCATAGGTGCGCTGGCCAAAGAAGGGGAGGTCATAGGTGATGCCATCCTTGTCGCGGAATTTCTCTGCGTCTGTGAGCTCCAGAGGTAGCTGGTAGGGAAGGTACAGGGGGTCCTCTGCAGCTGTGCCTGATGCGCTCGCGGCGACCTCCTCGTGGCTGGCTGTGAGCACCTCTTGCACCACCAGGGTCGAGAGAGCTTCTCCTTCTGATGGTGTATGGGTCTCCTCCTCTGCTGCTGAGAGGGCATTGGATGCAGCTTCAGGTGTCTCCTCCTCAGATGCTTGCACCACCAGGGTCGAGAGAGCTTCTCCTTCTGATGGTGTATGGGTCGGAGGTGGGTCAGGCCACCGCCTGACCAGCTGGCCGGCCTCCGGCCTCCCGCCCCTTCAGGCCTCTACCTGATTGACACACAGGTCATGGCTGCTGTTACTTTCCACCACCAGTGGCTCATGCTGTGCAGGGAGCACGCCAGTCTGCTGGTGCAGCACCGCACCGCAATGCTGCAACGGTTCCGGCCGGTGCAGCAGATGCTAGAGCATGCTGGCCACCGGCTTGCCCCCGATGAGTGGTGCATGGTCACTGGCATAAAACTATATACAACCGGCAAACCCAAGCTTGACAGTAGCCGTCAAGTATGCATTGTGTATGTGCCTGATGGCAAGGACCATCCCCACCAGTTCACCAGCTTGATGCGCCAAGACTGCACCACCCAGCTTGGAGTGAAGAGGTCCCTGGCTGGTATCCTCCAAGAGAGCTGGAGGCATGCATCTGGAATTACCCTTCGCAAAGTATGCCTGAAGTCGGATGCAGAAGCAGCACAGTTGCTCGCCATGCTGCACCGCTTGTGGCAGGGTGAAGATCCTATCCATCATCCATGTACGGGCAGAAAGTGTTTCTTCACAAAGGCTGGCTGTCACCTGCCCAATCCCTGGATAGAGTTTCGGGTTGCCCACAAGGGCCTAGGCAAGGGGATGGGGCAGCTGCAACGCGAATACAGACTGATGATGCAAGGGAAGGCACCTTTGCTACCATCAGGAGGGGGCACCCACTTCAAGGGGTCCCATGGGATGCACCAACAACTGTGTAACCACGCACGACAAAGGCAATTAGCTGCAATGACAGATGTGGACCAACCAAGAAGACTGGCAAAGGGGCATGATGCTGGGCATAATGAGCCCTCTGGCCTTCGCAACGATGGAAACAACCTATGCTACTTCAATGCCGTGGTGCAGCTATTGCGGTCCATACCAGGCGACAATGTCATGCAGGGGGCCCTCGGCCAATTCGCTGACCATGGTGGGACTCTGGCAGATGCGAAGAGGGTGGTTTGGGACCAGCTCGGCTTTGAGGAGGGTGAGCAGCAAGATGCTGCTGAAGCCTTCCTGAAGTTCATCGAGGCTGGTTTGTGTAGAAATACGCCTTTTGACTTTACCTTGAGTGTCCAACGTACGGCCGGAAATGAAGTTGGGGTGAACGAAGCCGTGCATCAGGTCTTGGATGTTCATTTGCTGCGTTGTAACCAACTGCAGGCATGCCTGGACAGACTGCAGCAGCCCAGGTTGGAGCGGGCGCCGTTCCGGAATCACATGCAGTACACTGAAGTATCCTCCTTCCCGCAGCTGCCAGCACGAGCCCTGCTCATTCATCTCAAGCGCTTCAAAGCAGATGGAAGTAAGCTGACCAAGCGGATCACCGTCCCTGAGACCCTGACTTTACCCCATAACCGCCGGTGGACCCTGGCTGCAGCACTTTTGCATTTTGGCAGTACTCTTGAAGGGGGGCACTATGTCACGCTGGGCCGTCGCAATGGAGGCCTCTGGTGGAAATTTGATGATATGGATGTGAGGAGCATGATGGTGCCGGGGGTTCTGGAAGAGGCATCTCAACATGGGTACATGCTTTTGTATGTGGATGTGGCAGTCACAGCCACAGTGGGCAATGGTGTGATGGTCAGGCCTTCGACCATACCCAATGCGGGCAATGGACTTTTTGCAGATATTGACTTTGCGAAGAACGGACTAATCACGGAGTACGAAGGGGAAGAGGAGGCTGATGCAGATGCCAAGAGGAAACACTACCGGGACATCACACACCACATCACCCGACACGATGGTAGATTGATACACGGTCTGAAGGACCCAACCCAAGCGATTGGCCGGGGAGGTGCTTCCTTTGCCAATGATCCCAAGGAAGCTGGCAGATACAATGCCAAGTACTTCTGGAGGCCTGATCCAGCCACAAGTGGCACCACAAACAAGGTCTTCCTCAAGGCCACCAAGGACATCAGGAAAGGGGATGAGATATTTGTCAGCTATGGCACAAGCTACTGGAGGCGGCAAAACACAGACCCTTGACAACGTCCATGGTCTTTTCCAGCAATTGCACTTGAGATTAGCCTCCAGGTGTTTCCTCGCAAAGGAAGCATCCGGTTATAAACACCTTGCCTAGTAAGTCGCCTCGCCTGGTATGTGGCAGCCCCTTGTGCTCCTCACCATATGCAAACCCTTGCAGCGGATGTTTAGCGCACCCATCACATCCCTAGACCACCACTGACTGCTACAATTACCTCTTCTTCTCGTACGTGGCCATGGAGCAGGTGCGTAGGCTGTTTCGGCATTTGCTTGAAGCAATCGTTTCACAATCTCTGTGATCCTGTCTACTACAGGGGCAGCACGTGATCTGGGGGGCCTGATCAATCTTCCAAGCCTCTGGACCCATGTGTGCAGTGTGGATTTGGAGACAGCACATGCTGCAGCACCACTATATGTCATCGTTTGCCAAAGCTGTCGGAAACTAACTGGTGCAGGCCCAAGGCACCGCCAAGAACCAACAGTTGATGGTTGTGGCCATGGGACATAGTACCTGCAGGGACGCTCCTCCCCTCTCACGCGAACGGACAGCTTACAGCTCATCATCACTTATGTCAAATTCGAATTCGTCAACAGGAGCATATGTCTCATCCACACCATAGCTCTTTGCTTGCAGCAGCTGCAATCGTAGCCCGTACCCACCCTTTGCCATCCACACTTTTTCCAGTTGCACCACACATGCCAAAGATTCCCCAGGCCTCACAGACGTGTGTGACATACTGCTATTGCTCACATCAAAAAAGTCGACCAAACAGGTACCACCCCTGGACTTCAGGTACAGTCTCAATGTAGGCCCATGAACATCCTCCCATACCAGGCTCCGAAAGTAGGTATCCACTTGCTCTGGCTCATGGTGCTCAAACCACTCTACAGCCTTTTCCGTTTTTGCAGCATGCTGGATACTGGCCTCCAGCTTCCCCGTAAGCTAGTCTGCAAAGTCCCTGCTACAAAGGAGCCTGATGGAGTTGGAAGTACCATCCTCAAAATCCGAGGTCTCTAAACCACCCATACAAATCATTCTGGGCAGCTGCAGTAAGATCTTGTGTGTACTCTGCTTGCTGTAAATGATAGCATCCAGGCCCCTCCCAAAAGGACCATGCTGGGGCTCCATGAAGCCAAGGTCGGCCATGTTCAGCTCAGTGTATGGAATAGGAGTGTCCATGTTGCTACCTGATCATAATAACCTCGGCATCCCCATAGGTGGGTGTCCTACATGCGCCACCGCCTTCCGCAGTTTGTGCATGCGCAAAAGACTGTCATGGGCTCATCTGCAGAACGGGTCTGCATCTCATAATGCATGACCCTTTTGGATTTGCAAGTGTTGCACTGAATCAGACCCTCATGTTCCTGTGGCCTGTCCCGTACTACAGTACGCATTGCCTGGAGCTCTTGTGCAGCCAATATGGCTTCGATCCAATGTTCTGGGAACATCTCTTGTGGGGACATCTTCACCAATTCAGTGACAGGCAACTGGCCATTGAGGACCCAGTTTCTAAGGGATGGGTTGGCTTGATTCGTGATGTTAAAACGTATATGACGCACCATTGCTCTGTAACGTCCGGCAAAGACCGGATTCTCCCAGTAGCGCATTATGCAATCTTTGACTGCAGCACGGATCACATGATTGTATATGGCAACCTCAAGGTTGTGGGCTAGCACATCATCACCATCCAAAGCAGCAGTTAGAAGCACGCGGGCAGTGTCCCTTTGGCTTGGCTTGGCCATGGCTTGGCTTTCAAGATCAGTATGAACGGGAACTCCCACAGGTGCATGACAGCAAGCACCCACCTATGACCCTAAGAAGCTATTGAAAATCAAGTCCAACCATGTCTCTCCCAGATCCACTCCAGCGGACCTTGAAGGGTTGCAACTTGCCTGACGTGCCACTGATTAGGAAGAAGCTAAAAGACCTTTTCTCCCAAGTATCTCAGCCAGGAGAGCTCGCTCGGCGTATCCAACAAGATCCTTACATTTTGTTGTGGACACTCAATGTTAAAAAGAAGCCCAATGCTACCGATACAAACAAGAGGCCATGGGACATCAAGCTGGTCGACACATTGGCACGGGTGATTGGACTCCCCAGTGAAACCCGGGCAGGCCACATCGCAAAATGCTTCATAAGCAAGCAGTGCAAGAGCTCTGGACACTCTCTGCTCAGCATTGAGCAACTGCAACAGGACGCAAGCGGACTCGCCTCAGTTGGGCCAGACATCACCCTTGCGGCAAAGTGGCGTGCACTACAGTGTGTCACTGAGGATGGATTGGTCACAATGCCAGACCCACAACACATTGCCTTGAAGTCTATTGCGTTGATGGAAGAACTGGTTTACCGGACTTTCGTTTGCGATATCAGGAGACAGAGCTTACCGATGGTGCAACAACTGTTGGCCAGCTATGGAGGGGGGCTCACACAGGAGCAGACTGCTTGCGTGAGGAACGCTTTTGAGTACAGTGCAAGCCTTGTCTACGGTCCAGGTGGAAGCGGCAAAACCCGGTGCTGCGATGCCATTGCCTACGTAGCCAAGAACCTAGACATCCCCATCCATTTCTGTGCTCATGCATGGCTAGCTGCGGAAAAAGTCAACCGGAGCGTGGAGTGCATGGAAGTGTCTGCAACATCGATCCTTTCCTTCGTGTACCGCAATCTGGGACAAAAAGGACATGATGTGGAAGATCTGGAGGGTTTGTGGGATGGTGTACCTGATGAAGAGGCACAACTGGCGCTCAATGGAATACTTGTTGTGGATGAGGCCAGCATGGTGGACACCAGGACTCTGGCTATGCTGATATGCATCCTCCAGGCCAAAAAATGGCGGCTGGTGCTGGTTGGAGATGATAACCAGTTGCCCCCCATTGGCATGGGCCAGCCTTTTGCAGATCTGTTGAAGCACCCAGACAGCGGAGTTGTGATCACGAGGCTCACACGCACTTTCAGGACCAGCGAACCCCACCTGCTCACCCTTTGGAACATACTTAGAGGTCAAAAATGCATGCTGCCCAAGTTCATGGCAACAGGGGAATGTGAGTACACAGACCTGGTCTACAATGCCAACAAGAGTACACATGGGATCATCAAGAACATCCTGGACTTGTACCAGGGCATGAAGGAGCGGGGTAGGCAAGATGAGCTCCAGATCATATCTGCTGGGAAGGTATATGGACCCCTGTCCAGCAATAGGCTGAACGTGCTAATAGCTGAGAAGATCAGGCCACCAGGGACACACACCCATCAGCAGCCTCTTGTGAATGGGTTGCGGGTCATGTATGTGGGGCCAAACAAGGTGAATCCCCATCCCAGCTGCATGGGTACTGTGGTTCATAATGAGTCTGGGGATGGGTGGCGGGTATGCTGGGACATTGTGGGCATTTGCCATGATGTTGGCAAGGACATGCCTCTAAAGGATCTTGCAGTTGCTTTGGTTGTGGGAGAGAAGGTAGTATGCATGAAAAACTTGTGTGCAAACAAAGAAGAGCATGCAACTCGCAACGGGGAGGTGGGTAAAGTGATTGAAATTGGGCACAAGCATGTCACAGTGAAGTATGCATCGGGCAAGGAGAGGGTGCATAGGACACCAGAGGAGTTGGCAGCTTTGGAGCTGGGCTATTGCCTGACCACTCACAAGACTCAGGGGCAACAATACTCTCAGTGCGTTGTTGTGTTACATAGCAGCATGGCATCTCCTGGAAAGCTGTTCAGCAAGAACATGCTTTATACAGCTGTCACCCGTCCCAGCGAGAGGCTCATCCTGCTCTGTGACAAGGAGGCCATTCTGCATCGCTGCAGCAAGCATGTGATTCGGAGGACTGTGCTGAACTTGTTGATGGACGGCAAGTTGAGTGTGGGGTCCTTGAAGGCCAGCTATATGGCCATGGCCACAGCATGGGCTTCAGGCAGGTACTAGGATTGTTGTCAAGCATCCAAGCAGTAGCCTAGATGGCGGACATACCATGCATCTTCGGCCATGCTTTCAGCCACCTCTTTGTACTCAGGCACCAACTCAGCCAGATGTCGGACATTTTGGTAATGCATGACTGTTTCATGGGAAATTTCTTGAACTACAAGTGATTCGTAAAACAGTTTAGCTTCTTCAGATACTATCGCCATGGTCGAGTACTTGTCTAGTTTGCGTTTAATTGTGTCTTGGAAAGATGCATCTATGCATGGCCTTGGACGGACCATCCGGTTGGGTCCGTGTGCTGCAACAGCAGCTTCCATAA
The DNA here is from genome assembly GCA_963556185.1 of Pseudopediastrum boryanum. Lineage (NCBI taxonomy): Eukaryota > Viridiplantae > Chlorophyta > Chlorophyceae > Sphaeropleales > Hydrodictyaceae > Pseudopediastrum > Pseudopediastrum boryanum. Next base: position 518,549 of record OY744493.1, read on the forward strand.
ACGAACGACGAGACAGCAGCATTGTGTCTGGTACACAATCAAGATGCAACATTAGCCTTAGGTGTTGTGTTGGTCCTAGTCTGGCCAAGCAACAGTTCCCTTTGTTTGTCTTTGCAGCCTTTCGTTTTGATAAATTTCAAGTGTGCGTTTTCATCAGGACCAGGAGCCTGACCTGAAGGCAGGCCTGACGGGCTCTGACAGGCCCCTGGTGGGCCCCAGGGGCCCACCAGTCTGACCAGGTCCCGCGGAGAGTCTTCAGCGCCACTTAGAAGGCTAGACTTGGCCGAGCACCACCTATGATGTGTATGAAGAACAAGAAGTAGATCCTATTCCAAGATTCGACCTATGTTACTAAGGATACCCTAGCAGGGGCCCCTCATGTAAACGCAACAAAAACAACAGCTTCTGAGTACTTGCTGCATGGAACTGCGGCAGATGTGGTGTCCCAGGAGGACAGGCCCAACAGTCAGCACCATAAAGCATTACTCCTCAGTCACAGACCAACATGCTAAGATTACCAGTATGTGCTTGGTGATGAGGCACCTTTATGAAATGCCCATAATATACACCATGGCCAATTTGTCCTGTCCTGACTGTGAGAAGGTATTCTTTCCCATAAAAATATCATTGTCAATTTGCAGTAGAACCAAAATTCAGGAAGGCTTACTACCCTACTGTTGCAGTGCCATCCCCACAACTATATGTAATGGGTGGGTGAGATCCCTTTCGCACTTGTGCGACTAGGCAGCATGTCATGCATCTGTCCAACCCACCTCAGCTTCATAACAACACAAGGATACACCATGGCTCTGTCATGTACAGACTGCGGAAAGGTGTGCAAGACAAAAGGGTATTTCACAAGAAATGTGATTGTCAGTATGCAACAAACCGTATCGTCCGGAAGCCCAAAGTCAACGCTACACCACAAGCCGCCACTGAGGGCCAGGCACTGATGAAATAGGCCAATGAGGCAGAGGGCCTTGTCAATTGCGATAAAATAACTCTACAAGGGCTTGCCATTCAGTGATCAGCTACCACAATAAGAGACACGCACATGTCCCGTGGAGCCAGCTATCAGGAGCTCCCTGAGCTAGCAGTGCATAGGAGCAGGAGCCCTCAGATCAGGTCCAACTGCTTGCCCTCAGACCTCAGGCGGGCCTTCAAAGCCAGCTTGGTAGCATAGTCAACATGCACATCATGCCGCCAGGCTGCCCAGGGCTCCACGCGGACTGAGGTCAGGTAGGAAGGTGTCAGGGCATTCTCCTCCTTGATGGAGACCACCACCAGAAGCGATCCAGTTACAAAGATGGCGTTGCTGGGGGGGGCGAACAGGCGCTTGCCGTTGAACTCCACGGTGACATAGTAGCAGTATGCCTTTGTGCCGCAGTCATCTAGGGCGTGGCACACTGCGTGATACTCCTCCGCAGCATTTGAAAGCTTTCTCGTTACATACTCGTTGAAGAAGACGTGTTCGAAGTCGATGGAGTGATCCGCCCAGCGTTTGACGATCCGCTTGGTGTCCTGATAAGCATGCTGCCTCATTCGATCCACCCTTCTTGCTACACGACAATGGGGGCAGTTGCAGGAAGAAGATGAAGACGCCGTGCTGCTGGATGTAGAGGTTGTGTTCTGTGACGCCATGGTTCATGGGTTGGACAGACAGCACTTGAACTCTTGTACCCACAATTAGACAAACTGTTCGTCATTTATAGTGACGGGAAGGCTGGGTTGATCACCTACGCTCTCCCCCGCGCGCGCAAGGCGCGACCACTGCGCGAGCAGTACAATGAGCCCGGGAGTTGGTGATGCAGATCGTAGCATGGACCAATCGTTGCGGGCGTGGATAAACGAAACGAGCACTGGGATCCCAAGCATTTGGTGCTCTATTCACAATACAGGGAAAGGTGTGTTTTCAGGAGCGGTCAGGGACCCTAATCGCAAGGGTGCAGCTGTCAAGTTTGTCAAGGACATGGGCATCATTGCATGGCAACACCAGTTCACTTGTTGAGTTTATAAAGGGGGCAGATGCACGAGCAGTACAACATTGGCAACTATGTACATGCCACAGTGAATGTGATGAACCCGGGCCCATCCACAACACAGACCGGCTTCAACGAAATTTTGATGGCAACTGCAGGCACCTAGCCCCGCACAACTAGGCAAGGAGTGTTTTCAGGAGTAGCCCCTGTGCCATGGAGGTAGCTGTCCATTGCCCGTTTGGCACTCAGGTGACTCACATGGTTCAAGGTTTAGCGTGGCAGGCAGGTTCGTGTTCGTCACGCCACGCCAGTATAAGAGGAGGCCTAATCATGTCTGTCTATATGCTAAAGGACACATCATGGCCAGCTCCTTCAACGACACAGGTCATGCCGTGCTGGGTTGCCTGTGCATCAAACTAATGTTTCGGTGGACAAGTGCAAAGTATCCCAATGCAAAGGTGCCCAGCATGACAGAGCTTACCCAGCTGCTCACTACGTTCATACGGAGCGTTACAACAAAGGGCACTGCTGCCGTCACGTCTGCAGCCTTGGCGGACGCATACCCCCGCGCGAAAACCAAGGGCAACGACAGAGTCCACATCTACCACCTCGTACTTGATGGGATCCACCGTGGTGATGAGCTGACACTCCTGACATCCCTCAAGGTAAGCCCATGTGATGTGTGGCTAGCTTGCTTGGCCATTCATAACATGCGTGATGCTGCAGAACTACTTCACCCTCACGCCCAATATACAGCTCCACATCCCGGAATCAAATATTCAGAATATCGTGATTGGCGCTAGGGACCTCGTGGCAGGCTTTCAGTCCCTGCCGCTTCCATCCCCATGCAAAGAGTTCGCTTTCTCTGGAGATGGCCGCATCATTTTCGACGAGAACACCCAGAACGTCATCCCTGCTTCAGACACCACCACCAGCACGAACAAAGGCGCCGTTAAGAGCGAGTTGGACATCAAGGCTCGGCACCAAGCCGCCTTCTCAGCAAGGCTAACAATGCAGATGCAGGAGGCCATAGCCAGCAGCAGGGCAGAATTGCAGGAGGCACTGGCCAGCAGCAGGGCAGAGCTGCAGGAGGCACTGGCCAGCAGCAGGGCAGAGCTGCAGGAGGCACTGGCCAGCAGCAGGGCAGAGCTGCAGGAGGCACTGGCCAGCAGTAGGGCAGAGCTGCAGAAGGCACTGGCCAGCAGCAGGGCAGAGCAGGAGTTGACAAGGCAGATGTACAGCAGGTATAAGCAGCATCTGGAGCGTGTGGGTCTCCATTTCACAGCAGGTGAGTGTCGCAAGCATCCAATCAACGGAGCGATATACTGCCAATGTACACTTGTGGACTGGCATGTGAGTGAGTGAGTGAGTGAGTGATTACATTGACAAAGTGCACCATTTGGTACTCGGCACAAAAAGGCCCCAACCTTTGCCATGCAATGTATCGATGCTAAGATAAAACCATACAATAACCCAACACAGTGACCATGGTTATGACAACTACCATATCTACCAAACCCACCAAACAGCCCAACTACATACACACCAAACTCAACCTGATGAAGCCTTCCCACCCGGAAGTTAATATTCACCAATTGTGAGTTTGTTATTGCCAACCTTATCCACATCATGACTCTGTCAATCCCCGGAATAGAACAAACTTCCCATCTTATACTGTCTACATACTCCCCTACAGCACCCTAATCATCCATCTATCAACAACTAACTTCTATAAAACCTAAATGTGTTAGCTCATTGTCTATAACCTCATTCCACTCTCGACCCTCAACTGTGTCGTCTGAGTCATCACTGCCATTGTCCGAGCTTGAATCCATGATACTTCCTTCTGCATGATAGGGACTTATGCACCCCGTTTCATCCAAAACATCCACTGATGCAACACCCTGCTTATCACTATTGTTATGCCCTGCCAAGACCTTCTCCATGATCTCCTCCCTTTCCTTGCTCATGTCTTGAAGGCAAGATGCCAAGTCAAGCTGATGTTCGTGGTCAAAAATCAACCTTAACACATGTGCTTTATCCCGCCCTTCTGCCTGGCATAGGTCAAAAATGTTACTGTGCCTTGCGCGTATATGTGCATAATGCCCACAATCCAATATAAAATGCATGATATCTTCCACCTCTCCCGAGTTGCATACCCTGCATGTCCTCTGTTCTCTAGGCAGCTTTATCTTCTGCATCCGCATAGCCTGAATGTCAAGCTTATGGCAGCCCAGTTTAAAACTAAGGAGACATCTCCTAAGTGGTAAAGGCATGTAATGACATATATGCCTCCCGCTTGCTTCCTTGTCCATGCTTGCTACCCATTGATCATAGGTGGCCCATGTAACCAAATCAGATGGTGCACTACGTGGGTTGACCCCATTTACAACTTGCCATTTTTTTGTAATGAAGAATGTCACTGCTGCTTCTCTCACTTCTTTCTCACTGAAAACGAGCTGTTCACAGGAGTGGTAAACCATTCTTGTAGCCATACCTGGTCCTGTAAAATACCAATCTTATGCATTGCCTTTAGGAAAAGGGTCGACCAGACCTTATCTTTTCCCTGTGCCATCAACCCAATATTTGCATGCCATGCCTTGTAACCTATGGAGTCCTCATCTTTGCATGCTAGGTTATTCCACCACCTTGCCGCCAGTACCAACCATTGTACCATAAACGGTTGCCTACCATATTCCCTATACAAAGACATTTTCTGCACATTTCTGGGCATTCCAGAAATCTGCCTCAAGAAGTCCGTGTGCACTTGCTCAGGGTTGTTGCCCCTGTTGAGCGGGTCTTTGTACCACTTATGAAACATCCATGGAGCCCATATTTGTGCTCCATAGGACAACACTGGTCTCACCAGTTTATCAAAGAGTGAGCAAACTATATCTGGTCTGTGAATACCCACTTGAACGCATTTATACAGCATGTATACCACACAACTGACAATTGATTGTGGAGCTATTGACAATTACCGTGCTCCTGTTGCAGGGCACGCTTCTGCAAAGAGGAAGAGATCGGAGCTGGAGGGTGCGGAGATGCTTTTAATGCTGAGCAGCACGTCGGAGTCCAGCAAGTGTCTGTAAGGGCTGGCTGGCCCAATGGATATGATGTTGAGTGTGCATGATGCTGTGTGCATATTGTTGGATGCATGACTGTAGGTGTGCTGTTGTGTGTGCATGGAATTTCTGATCTGATTGAAATGGTCTTGCTTTATATCAAAAATATGGTAAATGAAGATCTTGCATACTCAGTTATGGTATGCACTGGACATGGGTACATGCCGTACACATGCTGCGGCAGCCATGGGGCACACTGACGGCTGCAGCAACCAAGGATTTACAATCCCAAACATGATGGCAAACAGCAGATAGATTGGTCTACGTCTACAGCAACCAGAGGATCTACCGATTACCGATTATATAATGGCCCCTCAAAAGGGGGCGCCCGTACGGAGCCAACCTAGGCTCCTTACTTGAATCAGTTCCAGTAGAAGTAAATCACCGTCTGGTCCTGATGAAAACGTATCATAAATTTGGCTGACAAATCAAAGTAAGGATTGTGATCCTCACAATCATCCGACCTCCATGCATTCGAACACAAACTTTGCAACTTGAAAACTTGGCTCTTGATCCATAAATTTCCTCACATTTCCGCACATGCTTCATTGAACCAGTTGCTTGTCGACAACCACCAAATTGTGTGTACAGTGCAGGCTCATACTTCTCCCATCTAGACACCCCAAAAGAAATGCCAATAGGGGCCCCCATCAAATACTACAAGCCTAGGCGCTTCTTTATAGACTCGGTAAACCACTCCGCATCCTCCTTCGACATGCTCCCCACCTTGCGCATCATGAATGAGATTGCATTATTGGCTTTAAAGGCCAGATCATTCCTCTCCTTCAATAGCTCTAGCATGGTCTCCAGGCTGCCGCAGACCACCGTGTCCCTCTCGCTGCTGCCAATGACCCACAGCAGCAGCAGCTGGCGGGCCTTGAAGGTGATGGGGTGCTGGAATTCCCACTTGGTCAATGCCTCTGTGTTCTTCCACGCATTCTTGCAGTCTTCAATTGTGAACTTACCCTGCAGCTTATCTACACACAAGGGTGCAGGTCCGCTGGGGGTGGGTTCCTCCAAGCCCAGCCCCACCTTGAGCCGAGCAGCCAGCTGGGGACTTGGTGGGAAGGCAACCAGAGTGCCCACATTGGCCTTGGCCTTGGAGGGAGGACCCCAGAGCTTCTCCTTCTTCTCAAACCACAGCTTGGCCAAGACGGTGAGCCAGTACTCATCTGGTGCAAGGTCCAGCCACCGCTGCTCCTCACATCCTTGCTGCCTGTGGCCACCTACTTGCTTCATGATGGTTTCCACCCCCGCCATGATATCATCCATGTGCTCCACTGCGAACACTGCTGTGTCACGGTCCAGTGCCACCCATTGGTGTGCCAAGATCAAATGGTTCGCGTAGGGGCGCAGCACGTCGTCGTCCTCAAACTTCGCCTTGAACGTCCTCATCTCAGCTTTGGAGTACATCATGCCCACCATGCTTTTGCCATGGTGAACAGCCCACCTATACAGCATCTCCAAGCCGCGCGCGCCCTAGGCAGGGACGGTAGATGAAAGGGACAAGGCAAGGAGGGTTAGCAAATCCAAAGGTGATCCACACCACATCAAGCTGTCCCCTAAATAGGATTAGCAAATCAAAAGATTATCCTGAGCTGTCCCCTAATAGGATTAGCACATCACACATCAGTCCCCTAAATAAGATTAGCACATCACACATCAAGCTGTCCCCTAAATGTAAGTCTCCTTGGGAATGGGACAGCTCTTTCCCAGGTGGAATTGAAGGGCTGTGCAGTGGGGATTGATAAGAAATGAACCTATGGCTACAGAATACATGTAGTAGATGTGAATAGGTGGTAAATCGAGCACTATGACGGGGAGGACCCTTCCAGGGCACCTACGATCCGTCCTCAACCCTTGGTCCCTCTATACAGTGGGATACAACATTACAGTTTTTGGTGTGCCATTGCTGTAGCACATCAAAAGATTATCCTGAGCTGTCCCCTGAATAGGATTAGCAAATCACACATCAATATAGGCTTAGCAAATTGATGACCAACCTATTATTACATCTGTCCACGCACCTCCAGGGGAGCATCCAGTCCGCTCACAAAGTAGAAGACCTTGGCAAACTTGCACACCTCCAGTGCCTTGGCCAGCACATGCAGCATGGCCTGCAGCAGGCTCGGCGCACCCCACTCGACTTTTGCAAGCTGCAGGAGGCGCTCTTTGATGAAGGCACTGCCTTGCATCTGCTCTGTCAGGGAGCTGTCAACCTGCACTCCCACCCTGCACACAGGCAAAGGCTTAGGTTGCGGCAGGTCTTCCAGTTGCTGCCACAGCTCTGGCCACTGGCAGCCCCGATGATGCGCAATCATCAGCACAACTACGTGGGCCATCTTCATGTGTCTGACCGTGCTGGGTGACGGCACCTGCAGCACAGTTGATCACAGTTAGCCCATTGTTGTAGTTGGCTGACACAGAGAATGAGTATCTTACCTGGACATGGTCTTCCTGCTCCTGTTCCTGCTGCTGCTCATGCTGCTGCTGTGCCTGTTCAGTCTGCTGCTGCCTGTGGCATCTTAGTGCTGCTGTCTGCTCCTGGAGGCCCAAGGCCATGGTGCTGCTGGTGGTCCTGATGCCCTGCAGCCCAGCTGTATTGCTGCTGCTGCAGGATCCCCCATCATGTGCCAGCTGCTGGACGCCATGCCTCTCAGCCAACTCCTGGAGCACGGGCTGACCCTGTTGCGTGCTGATGCGGTAACGTTTCGCCCCCGGGCCCCTTCGTGCAGCGCAATCGTGGGTCTGCAAGCAGAGAGGCGAGCAGAAAGCGCCTTCACAGTTGCTGCACACGGTTCTGTTCTTAACTATAATACGCGCTGTGCGCTCTGCAGGGCGCTTGCCACTTGGGTTGACAGGCGCCGGGCATAAGGTGCCACGACTGCACTTCACATGACTTCGATGGGTCGTGATCCACATCTTTGCTTTCATTGGCAAAGGTCCCGTGGTGAAACGGGTATAGTCCCCAGAACGGGGTCCACGGCTCACCGCTCAGAAACGGGTTTAGCCGCTCAGAACGGGGTCCACGGCTCACCGCTCAGAAACGGGTTTAGCCGCTCAGAACGGGGTCCACGGCTCACCGCTCAGAAACGGGTTTAGGGTCACCAGCAGTGGTGTTACATACACACAGGGTTTCCCAGCATTTAGGCCCGGGATCGGTGTCACACGAAACGGAAGTATTGTATTGTAGCGCGTTTGCACGTTTGGCCTCGTCTGCAAGGGACCTCAGGCAAGGCGTTGCATGCGCAAGCTAGGCATAGAATGGGTGCCCTGAGGACTCAGGGGTAGTGGAAGTGGAAGGAGCTGCAGCATCTAAACCTAGCAAGTGCTGTGTCTAGACCTCAGCAGCAACAGCATACGGGATGGTGGTGCTACAGCAATGCCAAATAAATGGGACACCAGAAACTGTAATGTTATGCACTGCAGCTTGGTAATCACTTAGGGAGTAGTGTAGAAGGGATTGAACAGCAGAAAAGGAACACCACAGTACTCACCCATCACGTCGCTCAATTGATCACCAATGCAACCAATGATGGTATATGTCATGCTCAGCTCCTTCCTGCATGTAGCCTTGAAAGCAGCAATGGGCCCCATAAAGTTATCGGGGCACATACACAATGAAACGTAATGCTCCAAGCCAACTGCCGCCAAGTTCTCCTCGGTCAGTTGTCGGATGCGCTCCCTTCGGCCTGTGATGAAAGCATAGTTAACACATTTTTCATGCAGCACCTTGAACATGCCTTGACATTGTTGTATCAAAGGCGTCATTCCACTGTGATGCGTAAACGGGCTTACCAGATACGCAAACTCAAAGTTGTTTGTATACCCAAGGTTGCACAGACAGGCTTCGTCCAGGTCTAGCACAATCAGGTCACTTGCTTGTGGCTGCAGGGCCTGCAAGAAGCACTCAATGGCCTTAAACTGCCCCTCCAAGATCTTCCAATACAATCCGGTGTCAAGGTAGACTGCTTTCAAGTTCTGGTTGCAGATATGCAGTGCCATTTGCTTCTCAAGCTTGGGTCTGTGGAGCCTCTGCAGCATGTGAGGATCCAAAGGAAAGTCTACAGTTACGGTGGGCTCCCCATCCAACACCACGGAGTCCACGAGTGCAATTCCACATAAAGCGATGGCACGTTCCAACTCATTCAGCACTGTGGTGTCATCAGAAAGCACATGGCATTCTATCTTGTGGCCGGGATACTTGGTTTTCATGTCTAGCAAGTACTGTATGTGCTGGGGTTGCAGCATATCCCAGGCGCTACTCACTCTCACGACCTGATCTGAAGGCTGGACCCCATGAGGCCTCATCATCTCAAACATCCCATTCAGGTACGTATGGTCCAAGTTGGTTGTGTAAGGGGCCCCCGTGAGCTTGCAGAACAACCGGTACATCAGGTTGCTGGTAGATATGCCACTGGTAGTTTCATAGTATGCTGCTTTGCTTCTGACATGGCGCATGGCATCGGCGCCAGTGGCTGTATTCACCGCAGCCTCATAACCATGGGCAAATTTGTCGCAGTCTGGTGGTATCTGAGACTCGTATGGCACCCCTTCTTCCAAGAGCACATCCACAAACCGACAGTACCGCAGCATGAACTTGCGTTGTTCAAAGTCAAACAAGGGCGGGCTTTTGTGCCGGGCCAATTCCTGATCGGTATGTGTGCCGGCAACCAGGATGTCACATGCTTGTTTGGCCTGAAACAATGCATGTACATGACCGTAATGAAACCCATCGAAGCATCCGTCGATAAAGTGTGGCATCCTATGCACTGGTATAGTTCTGCACAGAAATTGTTAGGACACTCCCATCCTCCTTCAGCAAAACGCCTTGGCCCAGGTAGTCCTCCCCATTGAAGGCTGTGTCCAGGAGACCCTTAGGGTCATGAGGGGCATTGGCTTGTATGCCACAGAACTCGATTGTGCCGAGAGGAAACAGCAGCTTCTCTGTGTACTGTATGTTGCATTTATGGTTGTCAGGTTGGTGGAACCTTGGGTCTGTGCTGATGTAGACAGCGCCCAAGCGCCCAAACGTAAAGATGTCGATGTGGATGGGGTTTGTGATGGATGCATCCTCTGCATCTGCCACCAAGTCTACCTGGTAATAGCAGTCCGTGCGGTTGCGCTTCAGGCGGATACCTTTTCCTTGCAAGACCCTTCCCAATGCCAATAGCTGATGACTGTCCTCGTACCTTATGCCAATGTCAATGTCATCATCCCATGGTATGATTCCTTGGCTCCTGTATGCCCCCAGTAAGCTACCACCATCCAACCAGTATCGACCTGCCAAGGGGCTATTGTCAAGGCAATCAACGAGCAATTTGAAGAGAGTGAGCAGCTTCCAGACATGCTGCTTGGGTGTAAAGTACTGCACTGGACACTCTGTAGAAAACAAATGCTTGTGAGTGAGGATAAGACCTACCAGAGCCGGCCCCTGTCTCAATGTCTCAGGGCAGTCGAGAGCCCCATTGCAGGGGCCATGGGTACATCTCATACGTGTCGCACTATGGGACACAGGGGCTTCACCGCTCGCAGCTGTTTTCATCGGAACCCATTCCTCGGGCGACACAATGGTAGGAAGGTGGGCATGAAATACTGCCTGCCTTGCATGCAACGCACCTGTCTGCCCCTGCGCAGACCCCGCGCCCGAATGGTGTAGGCTCACATAGGCATCCAGGGTAGTCAGAGCAAGCGCTTACCTGCACTGCTGTGCCAGGGCAGTTCTTGACTAATAGTTTGGGGGGCACACTATAGCTGCCATACCTTTACTGCAGGCTCCACTCCAGACTTCAGGCTCCGGCGCTCCACTCATATCAGCAGACATTTTTGCTATTGTCTGCCCCACACCTGTTTCAAGACCGTAATTGCACTTCACCGTGTACGTCCCAAAGCCAACCATTGTCTTTCCATTACTGTCGCAGGCAGCTAGGATGCTGGGCAAGCTCGCGTCTCTGTGTGGCCCACCAAGGTATGGGAACACCACTTTGAGGCCCCCTGAACACTCCATGACAATCCACTTGCCACCTGGCTTACCATTGGCTTGCGGATCGTCTTCTGCGAAAATCTGCCCTTTTGTGCAGCGCCACTGTACAGCCTTCTCAGCTGTTCCTCTAGGTACCATGGCCGTAGCACGAAGTCATGCACGCACCATGATTCGCAGGCGGAATCACAACAAGTACTGCTTCCCCTCCGCACCGCAAGTCTGGCAAGCACCATACTCCCCAGCCCCAAGCACAGCACCAACATGTCCTGCACACCATGCTTCCGCAAACTCCTCGGGTGTTCATTATTCATACACTCTCACTGCCACTTGCCTGAACCCCACAGCATACATGGTGGTACCAGGAGATATACCAGAACCGGGTACCATGGCTGTAACACGAAATCCTGCACGCACCATGATTCCCAGGCGGAATCACAACAAGTACTGCTTCCCCTCCGCACCGCAAGTCTGGCAAGCACCATACTCCCCCGCCCCAACCACAGCACCAACATGTCCTGCATACCATGCTTCCCAACTGCATTCACAGCATGTCCTACACGCACCATGCTTTCGAGCCGCAACCACATAAAGTCCTGCTCCCCATCCGCATTCACAGCAAGTCCTGTACACTTTACGCTTCCCAGCGGCATCGACAGCAAATCCTGTACACTTTACGCTTCCCAGCCGCATTGGCAGCAAGTCCTGTACACTTTATGCTTCCCAGCTGCATTCACAGCAAGTCATGCTTCCGGGCCGCATTCCAAGCAAATCACACGCTCTGCTGCAACCCCATCAACCCTGGTGCATGTGTGTCAGGTGCAGAATGCTCACATGCTGCCAGCCTGAAATCACCACATAACAGGGGGTGCCATGCTCAAAGCAGCACTAGGGACTGCTAGTGCTGAAGCACCGTCCACAACCACATGCACCTGCAATGCAGCGGTAAGGAGAGCCACGAATTAAACATTCGTCAACCTTTTGCACCTCCTCACACTTGGCCTGCCAGCTTGAACAGCCAGCGTCATCAGAGCACTTGCCATCAGCTGGGGTTGGGATGGGCGTTGGGGTGGGGGTCGGTGTGGGCTTTGGGGTCGGGGTAGGCACTGGGGTTGGGGTTGGGATGGGCGTTGGGGTGGGGGTCGGTGTGGGCTTTGGGGTCGGGGTAGGCACTGGGGTTGGGGTTGGGGTGGGCTTTGGGGTGGGGGTTGGTGTGGGCTTTGGGGTCGGAGTAGGCCCTGGGGCTGGGGTCGGCCCTTCCAGTTCTGCCTCCGGAGCCACAGGACCCTTACCAAAGATATCAGCAACAACTGCATCTGCCATGGCATTGGCAGTCTCATCAATAGCAGATATATACAGCATGTGCTGCCCTGCTGTCCACAGGCCATACACAGGAGGCCTAGGTAGGCCAAGCATATCACGGAAGTCCCTGCCAAGGGTGATCAGATCCTTGGCTCTCTCCACCCTGAACCTGCGCGAGGCGGCTTCGTAGCTGTTCCACTTGCCTAAGTACTTCCCATAAGCGGGCTTGACAGCCTTCCACAAGTGCTTTAATGGGACATGCTTTACTTTTTTCTTGACATTATCCATAGCCAATGCAACCTCCTTCGCCTTCTTTGCGAGCTTGGCTGTGCCTTTATATACCGACTCAGAGATCCTTTCCACCTTCTCCCAGCCCATGAGCGTGAGCTTAGCACCTCCAACCAATGCCCGCTTGGCCGCTACACCAGAGTTGACAAGGCCGCCAATGGATGTCCCATATTTGAAATAGGCTCTAAGGACAGGATCCTTGATTGTCTTATTAGCAAATATTTCGTTTTGCTCGCCAAGAATACTTGATGCCCAATCAGCAGTCAGGATTCCAGCAACACCACCAGCTACAATTCCGACGGGTGCCCATGGGCCAGTAAAACAAGATGCACCCGCAATACTCGTAGCAACAACTGCTCCGACTGCTGTTGAGGCCACAGCAGTCAGGTAACCAACACCAACACCAAGGACAGTCATTCCCACTTTCTCGAGAACATCACCTAGGCCATCCCAGGACCCCAGCAAATGTCGGCCCCCATATGCAGTAGCAAAATTTGCCTCCTGGGCATGGTAATAGCCTGGATTGATGTTCCGCTCATCAAGGGAAAGCAGCCAGAACATTGAGCTCAGGTGTTCGCCAAGCACTGCCTCACCTGGATACTCCAGAGAAGGGAGGCAACACTTGGCCTTGGTCTCAGCCAACCAAGCCTCGTAATCCTTGACCACATCAACAGGTGATTTGTATGGGGAGAGGAGTTCAATGACATCAGGGCTTGTGACAACCTCGGTAAGCATGGGACTCACACCATGCACCAGGGTTGTGCCTGCCACAGCAGACGCCGCCATGAAGGCAGCAAAGCGGCGGTCATGCCTGGCATGGTCCTGGATGCATTTCGTCTGACCAGATGTGTACGGCCATTTTGACAATTGGGTGGTCACGTTGTGTGCACGACATACTTTCTTGGCTGTGGCAAGAGCATATGAAGGGATGGGGAGGAGTGAGACAGGGGTAAGCCCGCAATCACAAACGCATCTGGATGTCATCACCATTACACCCACATTTGTGTTGCAAGCTGATGCAGAGGCACCACTATGTCTCACTGCTCTTCCCATGCAAAAAGATGCAAAAGTACTGAGCAAGTAAGAAAGAATGACGCACTGTGACCAAACTGCTAGCGACTGCTGTCAATGGAAACAAAGTACATGTGTCAGGTGGTGATATTAAGATGCATTTCTGGAACAAAAACGCTGGCTTTGCTTACTCAAAGGTACAGAAGGTTTGCAGGTTTTTGCCATGCACGCCTGCTATTCTGCCTGCCAGAAGACAGGCAGCACTCTAGTGGTGTACTGCATCGCATGTCTATGTCCAGTCTTCCATCGTGTGTGGCTGCTCTGCTCCAGCCCCTCAAGGAGCTGAGGCACGAGTGGTGTACATTCGGCTATACGAGTACAGTGATTGATCGTGCTGTTCATGATTTCGCATTTGCCAAACGGCATGCCGTAGCATTCACAGCCTGGCACTCTTTGTACTCAAAGTACAGGAGGTGGGTCAGGCTGGGTGCTGTCCTTTGAGGCACCTATGCACCGTGCCACCACCCCAGGCCCTCCCCACCAAGGCCTGGCCTGCTTCAGTGGTTCCCGCGTTCTGTCTGCTTCATGCTTTGTGGTTTTGTGCGGTTTAAGCCCAGGGTAGGGCAGCCGCTTGACAACAACTTGAGCATTTATGCGTGTGCGGTGGTCCATCCCCATCGTAGCTATTCCTGCATCCCACGCATCAAGTGTAAAAGAAAGAAAGAAAGAAGGAAAGAGAAAGCGAGGCCACATCTGCCTGAGCAGATGATGGCACGTCATGTCTCAAATCTTACCTGGAGGGTGTCCACCTTTGCCAGCGAACAGGGGATGCCCAAACGGAAAGCCATCCAAGGACACCTCAACGCCACTGCTGATGTCAACAAGGCTAGGGAAGAACTCCGGCCGCGCCAGCACACTCAGGTCCGCATAGAAGACCAGAACAGCCATGGCCATGGCCCAATACTGGCGCCTTTCGTAGGCTGGAATGCCCATTGCGCCACGAAATCACCTGCACAGTACACAGTACCAAGTTGGAACGCATTCAGAGCGCACGCCAATGCTGCCCTTTCGCAACCCAGCAAGGACACAGCCAGAAGTGGCCTGCCGGTTTGAAACCAGGCCCAGAAATCAGTAGGCACTTGGCATCAGTGTCCAATAAAGTTCTGGAGGGGAGTGGCGTCTCACCTGCGTCGTCCGCAGCGCGGTCCTCACTGTGCGCGATGCAGATCTGCCAACCTTGCTCACCGTTCCGACACAGCGGAGACTTGTAGGGAAACAAACACCTGCAGAACCGCAGGGAATCCACAACTGAGGTTTAGAGCCCTGCTCGCCCTTTCGAGCTGGTGTTGCGACAAAGATTAGCATTAGCACAGGCAAGCCCTTCGAAAAGGTGTCGACAACGATCAGCGCTTGGTACCATGATAGCGCTGGACACCGACAACTTTCAATAAAGATGAAATCCATTGCAAGTGCGCTGGTGGACGAACGCTTGCAGATGCTGCGAAACGGGTGCACCGACACTATCAGCCAGCAGCATCCACATGCGTATAGCGATAACAAAACATGGCAAGCAGCTCCCTATCCATGGTTTCAAGCGACCCATCGGCTATTTCCGGACAAGCGCGAGCTTCATGCATTGCAAAGGTGCGTTCCGGAACAGTTTGGTTGGCGTCGATTGCTCACCTGCCTCGTTGAGCCAGGGCCCGATGCCAAATATCAGCTTACACCTGCAAGCACACAAGCGACCGACATCAGTGAAAGGTTCTCTGGTATCGGTCATGTCACGGAGGTGCCTCGATCAAAGGGGCTCGCCACCTTGACCGAAGCGAACCAAACGTAAAATGCGACCGTGGCTATGCAAGCAGGCGAGCGACGTAAGCGTGTGGCTCATTGCGCCGCGGCGGATTTCGGAGATGTGTCGAAGAAAATGGAATCCCCGCCAAAGCTCACCTCCTCCTCCAATGGACCTGTACAAGCCGCAGCTGGCCCACAATAGTACAAATCTGCAAGCACACAGGCGAGCAACGTCAGCATGCGGCTCATTGCGCCGCGGCGGAGTCTCGGAAGAAAATGGAATCTCCGCCAAAGCTCACCTCTTGCTCAAACTGGACGCAACAAACGCTCAATAGGTATACCAACGGTATATCTGCATGAATATGGCAACGGCGTGTCAGCCTCTCCGCCGATGCGCCCCTTGGTGCTTTCGGTAGCGCACCTGCATGGTTCACCTCCTGCTCAAACGCCCTGAACGACTGACAATCTCTATTTAGGAGCGTACACCTGCAAGCACATAGGCCACCGACATCAGCGGAAGGTTCTTTTGGGTGTCGGACCTGTTCATGAGGATGTGTCGAGAGACCGCTCACCTGTGGAACGATATCGTACGTAGCAGGAGCACGAGCAGTCGTATGTGTTGTTCCGTTTCGGTTGTTTTGGGTGGTAGCGATTGCGGGCACCTGCATTTATAGCCTGGAATGCGGCTTGGCAGGGGGTGTAACTGCACGTAACTGCACGTTAGCCGGCACTACTGTACTGCCAGAGGGAGCGTAATCCAATACATTCAAGACAACTCGCTCTCCTATCCCTGCGTAGCCTGAGAAGCCCTCTGTACCAATGCAATGGTTTCTGGCTGATCGTTCTGCTGGTCACCTGACCCACCTCCATGCCAAGGCCCATGGCTGTGGAAACGAGCGACACAGAGCCATGTAGTGGAGTCATCATAGATTGTTCAGGTGCCCACCTCTTGCGGGTAGAGGGTCCTTGCCCAAGCATCCTCTTAGGCTCTGTTCCCATGCTGTTCTCCGCAGTTTGTCATCGGGCTGTCTGTAGCAGCGAGACAGTGTCATGCAGCCTCTCTTAGCCCGGGGAGGGGCTGGGGCAGGAGGGGTGGCAAATAGGCAAGAAGGGGCAGTAGGAGGAGGAGGGGAGCGGCAGGGGGCAGTGGTCCCATCCATGTTGCTCTCTTCCCTTGTCTTGCATAGCCGAATACAGGTCTTACCCTGCAGTCAAACCCTGACTCGTCAACTGACACTACAATCCCTTCATGATGCAGGCTCAGAAGACATTTGCTGAATGCCCTGGCTGCCTCGGGGCTTCTTGTGCTGGCTCTCGGGCGGAGCTTTTTACGTGTATAGCCCGCTGCAGCCAGTATGGAGACCACAAGGCGTCTGGAAATTGTAATAGTGTAATAGTGTAATAGTGTGAATGCAGCCGACAAGGGAGACGTGGAGGTCGCGCGGCTGCTGCTGGACCGCAGGGCGGCGGTGGACGCCGCGGAGAGGGACGGGAAGACCGCGCTGATGCTGGCAGCGGAGAAGGGCCACGTGGAGGTCGATCGCGCGGCTGCTGCTGGACCGCAGGGCGGCGGTGGACGCCGCGGAGAGGGACGGGAAGACCGCGCTGATGCTGGCAGCGGAGAAGGGCCGCGTGGAGGTCGCGCGGCTGCTGCTGGACCGCGGTGCAGCTGTAGATGCCATTGCGATAGCTGGGCAGACGGCATTGCTGTTCGCGGCGCGAGCCAAGCACGCTGGGATCGCCCGCTTCTTGATGGAACGCGGTGCGTCCGCGGACAAGATCCTCAACATGGCCCTCAATGCCGTAGAGCCCACCAGGTTGCTGTTGTCCGTGAGCAAACCCAGTGATGCAGTACTGTCCCGCATGTACGACCTGGGACCATCATCCCGAACCAGAGCCGAGGCCCTGTCGGTGATCGCCACAGAAATGTACAAGCGGCGGGGGGAGGCCCCGAAGCAGAGGTGTGGCAAGTTCATGGAGCGGGCTCACCTGGCCAACCTGGTGGCAGCTGAGGCCCGCATCGAGGAGCTGGAGAGCACCGTGAAGCGGCTGCGGGAGGAGAAGGGGCACGAGCTGTTCGTGCAGGTGGCCCTCGGCCTGCAGCAGCTGAAGCGGCAGAGGGTCGAGTAGTGATGCAAGACCATGTGGTGTGTCAGAGGGAGGCATTCCCGGCATGGTTGTCTAATTTGGGACCGGTGCCCGTAACAGCAGCGCAGAATGGGCTATTATTATGTGGTGTTGCCACCTTGCCCTGCATCCGTATACGAGTTCGGGACTGTGTGGCAGGGGGCTGCAGTGTGGTAGGCTCCCGGTGGCCAAGGTTACTGCTTCCATCTTGCCGACCCTTTGCATCAAGAGTGCCCTCTCATTCAGTGTAAAATCCAATTTACTTCATGCATGCCAAACCAGACAAATGAGGAGTTGAACTCAACATGTCCCCAAGAAGTGGGGTTCAACCTCGGGTGGGCCTCGAGGGCCATCATTACATTGAAGTATGACATGTCGTCTGCCATGTTATGTTGCAGAGGGCAAGATGGTGCTATGAACCTTTGCTCACCACAGTGCCCGTTGGACAGCTATATACAGTGGCGGCGTGGCGTGGCGTGGTGCCATTCGTAGCTAATTCACTCAGGTTACCTAACGCAGGGGTTAGGGTTTCAGGACCTCTCTCCTCACCGCTATGCCTAAGTTACCCTCAATGCATCGAAGTGGATGCAACGTCGTTACCGTCGCTAGCATGGCTTTAGCAAAGCTGGCCCTTCATGCGTCGGGCGAAACAAACAAGCTCACCGTCGCGCCATCCGTGACCTAATCCCCAGGTCGAGTTCATATGTGTGCCAGTTGACTGCTCTGGCCCCTGCATACCCCCCTTTATTCTTTTGCTTGGGCCACAATTATTTTGCATGCACATGGTAAAGGTGTCATGATTGCAATCATCAGTTTGTATGGCTGCCCTCTTCACCAGGGTCATATTGAGTACATGCAGCTGGCAAAGGAGTACGTTGGTCAGACGGGGCAGCTGTACGTCATCTTGAACTCGGATGCACAGGCAATCCAAAAGCGTGGCTATTGTGCAGTGCCTATGCGGGACAGGAAAGCCATCGTATCTGCCATTCGGTACGTGGATAAGGTGTTCGATTCAGTTGACACAGACCGTACCGTGTGCAAGACTCTGGAATACATCTACGTAACCGAAGCAGATCCGGAATGCCAAATCTGCTTCTTGAATTCTGGTGACAGGAGCTCTGAAGAGGTGCCTGAGGGACGTATTTGCCACATGTATGGCATTGACATGGTGGACTTGCCAGCACCCAAGGTGAACAGCTCCAGTGACATGATCAAAAATATTGTAGCAAACCAACACCTTCTCAAGTGGTAAATTCGTCCCAGTGACTCTGTATACAGCCATTTGAATCATTCTAAATGTTGGAATCTGCCCCCCCCCCCTGCTGTAACGCAATAAAAAACGTCCGCCTTTGTGGACAGCACTTTGTGGTCTAAATGTAACCCTTGAATCAGTACCGACCTCCAAAACGCTGCTGTGCACATGTAAAGTCACTTCGCCCAAGCTGATGAAACTGTTGCAGAGCTACGAGCCATGGTACCGAAGGAGAACTACCACCTATGAACGCAGCATCATCAAATAGATGTATAACACACAATGACACCTCAAGACACATACAACCATGTGGTGGATGTTGGGGAGGCCAAGCTCAAGCATGGTCTCCGTGAAGCTGTCACTGGCGTGCTAGCAGGGTGCTACATCGGATTTGGCTTCACCTTGAGCATGCTCACTGCTGGTCAACTCAGTCCTGAGGTTCGAGCGTCTCAGCCTGGTCTTTACAACTTCATGTTTGGTGCTCTGTTTCCGATGGGAGTCATAATGTGTGTTGTGACTGGAGCATCTCTCTTTACCTCCAACATACTGTACATGTCCTCTGCACTCATTGAGAGAAAGGCCACGCTGCTTCAAGTCGCCTGCATTTGGGGGCTGTCATATGCTGCCAACCTTGCTGGCTCTCTGTTATTGGGTCAGCTCATGATATGGGGGGAGGTCTTCCATGGACGCGATGCACATGTCATCGAGTTAGCAGTCAAGAACAGCTTTGGGACAGCTTTGGGACCACCTTGGTGAGAGGAATACTATGCAACTGGCTCGTCTGCTTGGCAATCTTTCAAGCAAACGCTGCAAAAGACATAATCAGTAAGGCTGTCATCACCTGGCTGCCCGTCTTTGCCTTTGTTGCTTGTGGATTTGAGCACAGCATTGCCAACCAATTCCTCATCCCGGTGGCAATGCACCTGGGTGCGGAAATCAGTGTAGGCATGTTCCTGGTCCATAATTTGATCCCAGCCACCCTGGGCAACATCTTAGGAGGTGCTGTCTTCGTGGCCGGGGCACATAGCCTGGCATTGGGCAGTCTGGATCATGCTGTGGTTGAACAAGCTTCGTATTCTTGCTGAAGGAACATGTAGGGCGTGTGTTGACATGTTGTGTCCAGTAAACCGATTTCGCAGGTCTTGATTAGTCTCTTCACCTGAAACACAATAAGAAACCGCTTTTACCTTCAGGGCTTGATTCCAAACATCTTGTCACAAACCGGCTGGGGTACGGTCAACCGCTTTTACATTCAGAGCTGGCGATTAGTTTCCTCTCCAGAAACATCTTGATCATGAACGCGGACACCAGGATTTCATATTGTGATCCAGTGGGCAAAGCTTGAAGCCGCCAAGACCGTGGAGAGGATCGACCGGCAGGACAAAGACCTAGACAGAAGAACAATTCAAGGAGAGCCTCAGCATGTAATGGGAGCATCCAGGAACTCTGGAGCTTTGCCGTCGTAAGGCTTATAGTCCAGTGTGGTGACGGCAGAAGTAATGTCAATAAACTCACCGGCACCTCTTTTCCGCTCAACCAGCAGCTTACCAGAACCACATGGGCTAGTGCCTGGCAAGCCTACTCTTATGGCAGGACGGTTCCATGGACCATTGCTGATTGGACCGTATTCTACTGTGTACCCAGTGTGCTGCCCATCCTCCAGCTCACATCGGAACCTGTAGGTTGCATTCAGTTCCGTGGTGTTGTTGTCACAATGACCTGCCCACCACAGCCCCTTGTCCAACTGAGGATAACTATTGGCTTTGCCTGGCTGGTCAGCTGTCCGCAGTGCTGTCTGTGTGGCCAGGAAGGGTGCTAGGGTTGGAGGTGGCGGTCGTTCCCGTGTCCACCACCACCACCCACCACCCCCTCCAGCCATCAAGAGGGGGCAGGGCAGGCCCGGTACAACATCGACACCAACCAGATGTCGATGCCTCTTCATCAACGGACACTGATTCCATGTTGTATATGGCCTCCTCCTGCGTGGCGAAGCGGCCCAGGGAGTAGCAGACATGGTCCTTCCAGATGGTGGCCGTCCAGGGCTTCTGAGACGTCATGAGAGCCCGATTTGATGTGACGCCGCGGTAGCGGGATAGGCATCCACGGCGCTTCCTGGAATTGTGTGACTGCAGGCCGTGGCTTGCCCAGCGGAGGTTGGAGAGGCAGTTGTTGAGCTGATTCCCGTCTATGTGGTCCACTGTGTGAGAAGTTTGTGGGTCTGAGTTGTGTAAGAACGCTTGCGCCATCAGGCGGTGGACTGTTCGGTACACCGCCCTGCATTCTGGCAGGCATAGCAGCACGTACTCGTATCCGCGGGTCCCCACCCTGACCTTCAACGTGAGGGCGGTGCGGGCGTTTCTCACCCGCCCTTGGCTTGAGACCAAATAGCGCTCGTGGGTGCCGGGGGCGATGGCCCACAATTCTCGCGACTGTGAGACCCGGTTCATTTGACGTGGACACCAACAATCATTCGCGCGGATGTGGCGCGCTCCCGCCGAACAATTTAGACGACGATTGTGGAAAGGCGCCGCATCAATGTACAGCAGCATGCACCCTCGAGACAGAGAGTCGCTTCAGGACGGCGAAATCCTGTTGCCAGCCTGGGCAGCATACACGGATGGGCGGGATCACATGTACGTGCTTGTGAAGTGTCCGCGCTGCCGCCGCAGTCACGAGAGGGCCTGGCGGGAGCGCTTCGGGCTCTGGGGTTGTTTCCGTGTGCGGGAGGAGTGCGGGACGCCGCTGGTCGTGCAAGTCCTCTCAAGCACGCCGGTCTTCCATTCGCTCAAGGCGCTGATGGCATGGGCGGAAGCTTCCACTTGCGAGAAAGACCCCATTCTCGCAAGCGGATCCGCTTGCTCGAATAGCTCCGCTATGAGTAATAGTACCGAGACCAGTCCAAGCAATGGCGTACGCTCTGAGCAGCGGCTTCCAAGACGAGCTGGAAGACGTGGTGACGATGGACTCCGGGCGCCTGGGAATCCTGACAGAGCTCCCGCAGAGCGCCCTGCATATCACGGGCGAGACACGGATTGACGGGGACGTCAACCATGGCTCCTCTAATGGTCCTCTAACCTGGCGGTCTGGGATTCCAACGCTGCGGTCGCGGCCCAGGGCGTGGCGGCCTGGTCCTCTAACCTGGCGGTCTGGGATTCCAACGCTGCGGTCGCGGCCCGGGGCGTGGCGGTCTGGTCCTCTAACCTGGCAGTCTGGGATTCCAACGCTGCGGTCGCGGCCCAGGGCGTGGCGGCCTGGTCCTCTAATGCGGCGGCCTGGGGTAGCAATCAAGGCGGCTTCTACAGGGACGCTGGGAACATGAATGCCGGGACGCTGGCCGTGGCGCGGGGGGGCACAGGGGCGGGCACGTTGGCGAGTGGCAGGCTCCTGGTGGGCAACGGCACAGGCGCCGTCCTGCAGCCCACGGACTTGCAGTGGGACGGGACGCGGCTGGGGATTGGAAGGGCGCCCGCATACAAGCTGGATGAGGCTGGGCTCGGTCGCATGCAAACGGACCTGATCACTGCAACCTCGCGGACGTTGCATGCAGATCGGCCTTTTGGTAGCACCACCACGAATAGGCGGTACGGCCTCATTGCTACGGTGGGAGGAAACAACGGCCTGGTGCGCATCTATGGCATCTGCGGGGGACATGAGTCCGCCAATACCGACCAGGGCAAATCCAGGCTGGACGTGGTGATAGACGGGCGGAATAACACCATACGGGGGTCGGTGAGCGCCCACAACTCCGGGTGGCCAGGGCTTGTTGTTTACAAAGCCAACACCGGCGGAGACATGAGCGTGTACCTGACGGGAGGGAACTATTTCAGATACTCTTTCCAGCTGTGGGCGGCTGACAATGCCTCCACGTTTCCGGACACTGTCTCGTGGTCAACAAATGCAGCATGGACGGCGCCTGGCGGCTCCACTCTGTGGTTATATACCGTGACCCACTTGCCCAAGACGTGCCTGGACTGCAGCTTCTACATGGATAGCGCGGTCATTGCCGCCCCTGTCATCGGCGCTTGTACACTGTCCAACGGGCTCGTGGGCATTGGCACCGCCACGCCGAGCTCCAAGTTGCAGGTGCAAGGCGACTTGAGAGCTGATATGATGTACGAGAGCAACGTCCTTCTGTCAACCAGGTATGCACCAAGCAACCATGTGCATGCAGCGTCCGCGGTGACGGGGCTGGCAACGGTGGCCACCACGGGCAGCTATGCAAGTCTGGTGAACGTCCCCGCCACCTTTACTCCAGCGGCGCACACCCATACCATGGCCGACCTGGGGGCAAGCATGGTCAAGCTTGGGGACATGGGCTTCACCGGCCTGGCGGGCTGGTGTCACGCCAGCGCAGCCACCACCACCACCACGGACTATGCCTTCCTCCAGGATCTGGGGGCGGGCAAAACTACGTACATGAACGCCCCGTTGGGGGGCCGCCTGCGGTTTCGGGTCAACAACGTGGACCAAATTGAAGTCGCGCCAGGCTATGGCGCCACAAGGAGCTCACTGAATTGGCCAGTGACGGACCCAGGCCGGATGATCCAGTGTTGGTATGGCGCCGGGGATTGCTACGGCGTGGGGCAATTCAGCGGCGGGACAATGAGAGCCTTCATGAGCAACTTTGCTTCTGCGACTTTCAACGTCAGCAAATGCGCGGCGGGATTGGACAACTCATACGTAGACCTGCTCACGGTTGACACCAACGCCAAGGTAACAATCAAAGGTTCAACGGCGGCGGCAAGCGGCCTCTACTGGAACTATGGCGGCAGCAAGATATATGACAATGGCCACCTCCGTCTTGACACTGACGACAACATGCAGTTTGCCATCGGCGGCGCCACTGCGGGGGAGTTCACCTACAGAGGCATACGCCTGATGCAAGGCAATAGCATATGCATGGTATGCGATGGGACCGCCGCACCCTACTGGGAGTGGGAGCTGGCTACCGGAATAGATGGAGTGGATCATCTCGGAAATTTCTCCTGGACTATTTGGTGGCCGGCCGGTGATGGAGTCAGCCAAGCCGGAGAGACAGTCGCCTACCTTGATGACAACAGCCTGGACACCCGCCGCCTGAATTTCACGGGCTGTCACCGCTGTGTGGCGGAGAAGGGGCTGAAAACCACCCAAGACGTCCTAGATGCCACCGGACTGGTGGTGATCGCCACTGGCAGGTATTGTTCCCTCCTGGAAGAGACAGTGAAGCCCCGGCAGATCGACAACATCACCGTGGACGAGGCGCTGCCTACGATCGAGCTGTGCACGAAGCGGCGGGACAAACGTGTATTCGGCGTGGTGTCCGCGCCCGACAACCTCATCGAGGCCGAGGTGAGCAGGGGGGAGGACGGCAAGCCCGCCCGCAAGCTGGGGGGGAAGAAGAGGCGGGTCTTCAAGCACGGAGCCTTTGCGACGTGCGCGCCCTACGACACAGACCGCGTGGAGATCAACAGCCTGGGGGAGGGCGCGGTGTGGGTGTGTGCCCGCGGCGGCGATTTTGAGAACGGCGACCTGATCACCACCTCCGACCTGGAGGGGTATGGGGAGCGCCAGGAGGAGCCCTATGTGTGCGGGTGGACGCTGGGCAAGATCACATGCGACGTGGACTGGTCCCGCCGCAACCTGGACAAGGACTTCCAAACCCGCACCGTGGATGGCGCCCTCTGTGCCCTGGTGGGGTGTGTCTACTTGCTGTAGGGTCAGCTACCGGCTTCTTCTCTGATCTACCTGTAAATGCCTGAGAAGAAGTCGCGCAAACGCAAGGAGAAGAAGGGCAAGCGGGTTACCGTCAAGAAGCAAGTGAAGACGCGGGTGACCGTCAACGTCAAGCAATCAAGCGGTGGCGGGGGCGTCGTGGCAGCGCCCTACTGGCATCCCCCGCCTATCAGCAACTACGTCCCAACGACGACACCGCTCATGAGCGCTGTGACCAGCCCCCTCACGCCTGGAAACGTTGGGGAGACCAACCTGGCGAATCAGATGGCTGCCATGCAAAGGTCCATCGACTCCATGGCTCAGGCCTTCCCCGGCAGTCCTCCACCTCCACCTCCACCAGCGCCACCAGCTCGACCCCTTCTGGATAGAGGTTCACCACCGCCCTTCCCTGCACTCCCCACGCCAAATATACGAGACGCCCAGGCGGATGCAGGCGCGCAGACAGACCCCCCAACAGGGCAGATTGATGAAGGGGCACAAGCTGGTCCCTCAACAATGCATATGGACACGCAGACAGATGCAGGGGCGCCACAGGAGGGCACACGAGTGCATAGCAACAAACGGGTACGCCGCAGGGATGCACCTGACTCCAACCCGCGCCCTCACAAACGCCGCCGTATCAGCGATGAAGAGCCAACGGACATGGTGGGGGACATTGGACCACCGCCACCACCGCCGAAACCACCAGGCCCCAAACCACCAGGCTTCGCCAGCGCGCCAGGGAGGGTGAGGGATGCCCGAAAGGCACAGGCCCATCAGAAGCGCGTCATGAATGTGCTGGATACCGTGGCATACCGCAAAGACGTCCTGGCGGATCTGAAGGCGACGCCGTACCGAGAGCCACCGCGCCCGCGGCCTGCACCTGCCGCGCCAGTGGAGCCGCCCAAGGCGTGGAAGACCAAGCCAGCGCTCAAAATCAAGCTCAAGGGCTTCAAGGCGCCCGAGCTCCCTCCTGAAGCTTCCAAAAAGTCAAAGCGCCTCGTGGGGAAACGAAGCAACAACAACTTTGTGATGGGCATCGTTTGACTGTCCCCGCGGGCGAAAAATATGTCACCAACGATTATAGCCAAGTATGAGCGGCACATACCCCTATGTGTCCACGGGCTTCCCCCGCTCTCTGGCCTACTTTGCTCAGAGGCTCTCCAACGTCTCCAGCAACACCCGCCAGCTGATCGCGCTTGGAAATGAATCTGTGACCCCCAACGACACAGTATCCTTCAACCTCCCTGAGGGCGCCATTTTGGATCTCAGGACCCTGCAGCTGAAGCTCACAGGCTGCACCACCACCAGTTCAACGAATGTAGCCACCACCTTTGCTGTGTTCCCCAAGCACATTGAAACTCTGATCGACCAGATCACTGTGAGCGTCAACGGTCAGGTGATCTCACAAACGCCCAACCACTACGGCCAGATCTTCAAGTTGCTTGCTGATTACGGTTTCGGCAGGGAAAAGGCACCTCTCAGGACTATCGCACAGGGCCAGCGCATGGCAAACTATGCTGACGAGGCTGCTGAAGGAACACGGGCAAATCCAGCGGCCCCCCTCTTCAACGTTGGTGCCAACTATGTCGTTAGTAACTGGTTGGGCTTCCTTGGCAGCGCCGCTCCTCCCCTGCTTTTCACAGGTGCGCTGGGTCAAGTACGTGTGGACATACGATTCGCGCCCGCATCAGTCCTCTTTGCTGGTGGCGCTGCTGCACCCACTCCCACCTACGCTATCAACCGCGCCTACATGACTTGCCGTACCCTGGATCTTGATGGCCTCTACTACGACCTGCTGGCAAAGCGCATGGCGGATTCCCCGCTTGAGATCCCCTTCACTTCCTACATCGCCACTACTGGGAATGTCGGCTCTGTGAACCATACCGTGCGCCTGAACGTCAGCTCCGGTTGTGTGGACATGGCGTTGGCCACCTTCCTGAGGAGCGACTACACCACCAACACTGCTGCGGTGGCGGGCGGGAAGATCGCGCCCAACGCCAGGACTGCTTGGTACTTCCAGCGCGGCGCTGGGATGACCACTGCCACCTTTGCCATTGGACAGTACTCGGTGAACAACACCCTAATTGCCTACCCACAGCCCCCCATTGATATTTTTGGCGAGGTCCTCCACACACAGGGAGGCCGGGACTCGGTAGGAGGCCACGACCAGTACATGGGAGATATGGGCTCATGGTTGAGCGACTTCTTTGTTCACCCTCTCTGCCTGAACGTCGGCCCCACAGAGAACGGAGACCGCCTGCTGAGCGGCACTGATGCACGAGGCACCCAGCTGCAGATCGCCTACACCACCACAGGCACTGCTAACAACGTCATCCCATACCTGATCGTGGTGACCAAGAGCGTGCTGAAGGTTTCTCCAGGCAGGAATATCATTGTCGAGGCATAGATTATACCAGTGATGGCCGCGCAAACCCTTGCGCACCATCAGCTGCAGCATGGCCCCCCGCCGCAGCCGCCTGTGAATATGTTCACTGCCAATGGACCTACAAAGCAACGCTTCAACGACCAGGAGACTGATACCCGTGGCTGGACTTGTTTCCGCAACAAGGCGAGCTTCCAGGCCTTTGGGGCGTTCACACAGCCTGACCCCACCAGGTCCCGGTATGGCAAGGTGTACCAGGCCCCCAACAACTACCTGGGCGTCGGTGTCATCACACCGCCCTTCCCAGGAGGGCAGGAGGCTGCAGTGCCCCGCTATGCACCAGCGCCGGTGCCGGCACAGTATCACCTGCACAACTCCCTGCCACCGAAACAATATCTCCAGATTGGGTAAATGGCGCCAAGGAAAGCTGATCCTGAGCATCCTGTAGAATCTGAGACATCCGAGACGTCAGAGTCGTCGTCGTCAGAGGAGGACGTCCCCGCGGTGGTGCCAAGAAAGAAGGTCCCTCTCAATGAGGCGCGGCTGGAACAGCTGCGGCAGGCAAGGGAGAAGGCAGTGGAGGCCAGAAAGCGCATTGGCGACGTCAAGCGTGCAGAGAAGGCCCTGAAAGAGCGGGAGCTGCAAGCACGCATTGAGCGGGTGCAGGCGATGGAAAAACAACTTATGAAAAAAACTAGCCCGGCAATTCCCGTCAAAAAACGTAAGCACACACCGCCCCCGCCCTCCAGTAGCAGCGAAACCGAATCAGAGAGCAGCAGCAGCGAAGAGGAAGCACCGCGCAAGCCCAAGCACTCCAGATGGGGCCCGCAGCCTGCCCCAGAGGGCCGCACCCGCCGTTGATCCCCACAAGCAGGAGGTGCACGCCCTGGCATACGGCAGCCTATTCCCGGGCGCAGGAAACAATCCCTATGTGTAAGCGGAGCAACCTGTAAGGTTGCCCGCGGCCCTACTTTTGTAGGGGCCTTAGTGTAATGGATCTGGAAACTACGCCGGTGAACATACACGTCCCTGAGCTGAAGATCAAGTACCCCAAGCGACGTCCGGCGCCGCCCGGGATGCCTTCCCTCTACAACCTGGGCATGATCTGTGGCTCCCGTGGAAGCGGAAAGACAACTGTGATGGTTAGAATGCTTAAGGCATACGACCAGGCCAAGTCCTTTGACCATTTGTGGCTCTGGGCGCCATGCTTCCACTCCGATCCCAAGTACAAGCTCCTTGAGCGGGGCACACATTTCAAGATCCACCTGTATGACCGAGATTTCTCGATTGCGGAATTCAAGGGCGCATTGGACCTGATTGAGCAGAACAACCAGGAGTATGAGGAGCACCAGGAGCATCAAAAACTGTGGAAGAAGTTCCTCAGACACAAGGATCCGCTGAAGCTGAAAGATGAGGAAGTTCTAAAGCTGGACAAGCTCGGCTGGCAGCCCCCTGACCCCACAAAGTTCACATTGGGTAGACCGACCAACCTGATGATCTTTGACGACTGTGTGGGCAGTCGGGATCTCTACCGCGCTGATAGCAAGGGCACCGTGGCACAGTTCACCATCAAGCACAGACACCACCACACAAGCATCTGGTTCATGTCACAAATCTTCTCAAACGCAGTGCCCAAACAGATCAGAAGCAATCTATCCTTTGTGATCCCGTTTGCTCAGAAAAACGAGAACATCAGGAAGCAAGCCAGTCTGGAGTTTTCAAGCCATGTGTCCGCTGAGGACTTTGCATCTATGTGGGCCGCTGCAACCGCTGACACGCACGGGTTCTACGTTGTGGACTTTGAAAGTCCGCCAGAGATCAGGTACCGCATTGGCTTTGACTGCGCCTTCATCCGCCAGTGAAAATATCCAACCATCCTTCAGAGAGACATGCCCGCACTTTCAAAGACCCAACGCAAGGAGCTGGAGGAGGGCCTGACAGCAGCATATCCCCAGCTGGAACCTCAGCTATTGGGCTACCTGATTGACGTCTATGAGCGTGACTCCCGCTGGCTCAACGACCGCATGCAGGCAGAGCTCCGCCATGAAAAAGTTTCTGCCCGCAAAGCAAATGAAGCGCCTGTTCCCACACCTTGATGTGGACACGGGGGATCAGAGGAAGTGGGTGGCTACCCCCGCCCGCAAGTTAATCAACTACCGCGCCATCCCCTACCGCCCGGTGCTCAGCAGCGCGCCAAAGACCTCCGGCACCGCACACGACGCCACCTTTGTGTTCAAGCACCAGCCCTGGGGCCTGGACCCCCTCATGGACCTCTCCCGCACTAAGTTCAAGCTGCGGGTGGAGAGCTTCACCGTCACGGGCGTCAAAAACGCCCCCGGGGATACAGACGTCGCCCTGGCCCTGCTTGTGAATGTGGATGGACAGGGCTTCGACCAGCGCTACACCTATGACGCCGTCAATCGCGGCATGACCGCCTGTGTTTGCACCGCCACCGGAAATCAGCAAGCCCTCACCCTGGCGCAGAACTGGGACGTCCCAGTCCACACGCTGCCCGGGACGTTGCTGCGGGTCTACCTGAGTGAAGTGGGAGCGCCCCGCACGCCTGGTGCCACGCGACTGGATGCTCTCACCTCCACATTCGAGTGGCACACCGTGCTGGCTCTGACGCCTTGTGACGAAGAGCTGGGTTGAGATAACCAGCTCCAATAGTAGTAAGGCACCATGTTTGAGCTCGTGAAAAGCCAGACCATCTTCCTGGACAGCCCCAAGCGGCAGGGGTCGGATGCCCCCTACTGCTACACAGTCTCCTTTACCTCTGACGCCGCCAACTGCAAGGACGATGAAGTCTTCCGCCTGAACTTGAAGGGCCTCATCACGCAGGTCTCCTGGGGCTACATCACAAGCGTCTCCAGCAGCTTTGTCTTGTACGAGAACGGCGTGCCGCGCACTGTGGTGATCTCCACGGGGAACTACTCCTTCAAGGGACTCGCCCAAGCAATCACCGCCGCCTACTTCGCCTTCGACGCCAGCGCCGTAGACTACAACCGCTTCAGGTGCACCTGGTCCAGCGTCACTAACAAGCTAACCTTTGCCTCCGCCGCCGGCAAGGCCCTGGTGCTGGCATTCCCCAGCCAGGCCGCCGCAGAGACCTATGGCTTCAAGACACCGATGCCGGGCGTCCTCACAAGCCAGGCGGTGCTCAACCCCATGGCATACAACAGCCTCTGCATCAGCGTGGCAGGGATCCGCCCACGCCTGACTTGCAATCTGGCGAATATCCACTCGGAGCTCGTGGGCCGCACCAACCTGATGGCCGTCATCCCCGTGGATAGCACAATACCGCCCTACTCCATCCTGCAGTGGAGCAACCCAGGAGACAGCTTCAGCCTGTACATCACAGAGCGCGCGCTTGACACGCTGCAGATCCAGATCACGGACTGGAGCGGCAACCCATTCACCGCCATGCCCGAGCATGCCCTCACGATGCAGCTGGACACTTTTCGCAGTGTTGACCTCAAGCACAAGTCGCTGCAGTCCATTGATGATAACATCCAGAGGCTCGTGAAGTGAAATATCTCAGCTGCTACTATACAGAATCCAATGCTGGGAGACTTCCTCCGCCGTGCAGGAAGCGTAGTCCGCAAGGTCGGTGACGTCGGCGGGAGCATCATCCGCCGCTTTGGAGAGCCACTGGCCGCTTCAGCAAAGCCTCTTGCCCACTCCATCCAGAGCCTCATCGGTAGCAACCCCATTGCCAACGCCGCCATGGGCGCGGTGAACAAGGGCCTCGACTACGTCTCCAGCGGCAGGGCCGCCGCAATGGCCGACAGAGTCTCCCACTATGGCAAAAAGATGGCGGGCTCGGGCGGGGGATGAGGTGCTCCAGCCGCACCCGTGTTGCTCCAGCCGCTGGGGCTCTCCACGGCGCGTGGCGGGCCATTACCGCGCCCACTCCGGTGGGCTATTTGCCGTGCCAAACACCAGCTCCTGGCACGTCAGACACATGCCGCTGATCATGAACTCCTTGGCATCAGCTATGTCGACGAAGCGCCCAAGGTCCACGGCCAGCTTGCAGGTGAGGCACGCGACATGCGGCACAGGCTTGCCTTCAGCATGAGCGGCAACGGCCTCGCGGTACTTGGGGCGATCCAAAAAGTGGGCCAATGGCCGCAGGTCCAGTGGGCGCATGGGCGCCTGCTCACGAAGGGCGCTGGCACATGCATTGGTTGAGGCCGACATGATGGCTGAAGAAACGAAGAAAGACACGGGGGACAGGGCGCTGCATGGGATTTGTAGCATTCCCGATGCCCACCACAGCCGTGGGCCTGACCAATGGCAACGGAGGCCAGGACGCCCTCCGGAACCACGCCACAACCAAGGGAGAAGGCCACGCTTCGGAGAGGTATATGTGCGCCCGAGCTTGCTTTTTTCCGCATAACTCTTCAAGAATGGCGGGGCTCAAGATTACCCAAGTGGACATCGTCCGGCTGGCTATCAAGCATATGCCCGTGGACAACAGCTACGAAGACTTCGTCAGAGAGACAGCGCTCACCATTGAGGAGGCGACAGGCTGCAGCAGGGCCGAGGCGGTGCTGCTCATGTACGACGCCTTTGGAGACATACTGCTCATCCACACCGAGATTACTGGCAAAGACACCATCCCCGCCGAGCTCAAGATGAAGTACAACGCCTTCATGGAGCGATGCTCAAGCTGGCGCAAGCCCCCAAAGAGGGAGAGGGAGAGGCCGCCGCCGGTCCAAGCGAGGCTGAGCCCGCCGCGGCCACAGACGCCGCCTAAGTGAACACATACTCCCGCGTGACCGCATCTACTACCGCCTTGGCCAAGGACGAGCTGCCATCGGACCGCACCCGCGGAGGGTCGGAGGTGTAGAGCAAGGCGTCCTTGTGGGCGCTGCCAACCAAGCTGTAGCTCTTGCTACCCAGGATGAGCTTCTTCTGGGATAGGGCGCGGGACTGGCCTAAGGCCTCGTAGAGTTTCAGGTACACGCGCTTGGCTGTCTTTTTTGTGACCACGCCCACATACACATAGCCCACTTTGCCGCCCTTCCGCACCTCCAGGCGCTGAGGCTCGTCGCTGGCGCCCTCGACGTCGACTATGGCCAGCTGCCCCACCACCAAATGATCAGCAATCGTGTCTCCAGTCGGCTTCGGCTCCGCGGGGAGCTCGGGCAGCCCTTCTGCCCTCAGGCGGCGGTCCTGCTTGGCCTGCTTCTTCGCCTTGGTCGCTGCCTTGGGAGCCTCCAAGTTCCGCGGCGCGTCCACCTTCAACAACTCGTTCGGTTTGAAGGCCCGCGCCACAGGCTCCTTCCCGGGGTACGTTAGTAGGCTCACGCGGCTCCCTCTCACGCCGGAGACCTCGTACACCTCCAGAGACATGGACTGCGTCTGCCCCTTCTCAAACGTCCCCTTCTTCAGCCGCACCCTCACATAGTCTCCCACGCGAAATGCCTCCTGCACTGGCTTCTGCACGGTGGCATTGTATGCGCTGTCATCTACCCAGCGTTGCCGCATGGCAGGCTCGTCCGCATACAATTCATCTGGCGTCCTGTTCTTCAGCGTGTCGTGCGGGTTGGTGTTGTAGTCGTGGATCACCTCTGCCAGCCAGGTCGTCCACTTGGGGTCATCCCGCGCATGTATCCGCTTCTCAATGAGTGTGCGGAGGGTCTGCACCAGGCGGTCCAGCACTCCAAGCGGGTCGCCCACCGTCACGTGCTCATCGGCAGCCACTCCAGTGAGCACAGGAATGTTCCGCTTGGTATTGAAGTCCTGAAACTCCTTGGCATTGAAGGCATTGTCGCCCTGCACCATGAACGGCTCCTTGCCCGCATTTTTGAGGAAGCGCTTGTAGGAGCTGAAGATGGTCGGCATCGTATGGTCTTTGAGCACGTAGGCAAAAGCTTTGCGGCTGCAGATGTCCACCAGCAGCAGGAAGCAATCCTTGCCGCCGTTTTGCCGCTTGTATTGGTTCATGAAGACGACGTCAATCTGAAAGCTGAAGGGCGGCCGGGCAATCTTGGCAAAGGCAAACCGCTCGCCGGAGGGCTTTGCAAAGACTTCGTGCACCGGATTTTTCTGCTTGCTCCACCATGCATCGAAGTCCCGCTTGGACACGCCATGACCGGACTTCAGCCGCTTGTAGAGTTTTTCCTTGCTGAGCAAGTCCCAGGTGGGATGCTCTTCCATCACCGCCGCAATGTCGCTGCTCGTCCCCATTACATAGTAGAGCTGAAATATTGCCGCGCGCGGGGTGGGGGGCAGGGGCGAGGGCGCAGGCTCAGGGCGCAGCTTTGTGGACGACCTATGACCAGGGCGCAGGGCGCAGGACCTTCGCGGCGGAAGGCTGAGGGCGAGGGCGCAGGACCTTCGCGGCAAACGACTTGGGCGCAGCTTTGTGGACGACCTATGACCAGGGCGCAGGGCGCAGGACTTTCGCGGCAAACGACTTGGGCGCAGCTTTCTGGACGACTTGGGCGCAGGCTCAGGGCGCAGCTTTGTGGACGACCTATGACCAGGGCGCAGGTCGACCGCGCCCATATTGCAGCAACGTGGAATTCAGCAGCGTGGGAGTGCAGCGGCGTCAGTAGCAAGCCCGCGCTCCGGCTCAGGAGGAAGCAGCACAACTCACAAGCATGTGCTCAGGCTCATGTCAGGGTGGAGCGGCCGGAGTAACAAGCCTACGCTCAGGCCCATATTGCAGCAACATGGAAGTCAGCAATGTGGGAGTGCAGCGGTGTCAGTTGCAAGGGTAGCTGTAGGGATAGGAGGTAATCTGGTTGGGACACTAAGTGGTACGACAAGTAGCAAGCCCGCGCTCAGGCTCAGGAGACTCACAAGCATGGCTTACAAATTCTGTCCGCGGAGTCTCCGGGGAGTTTCAGCTCAGTCTTGGGAGTCCACAGAAATGTCTCAGAAACACACTGAAACCAGTCTCGCAAGCGTGAGCTTGCTCGAGGAAGCCAAGCTTCCGAGTCTTTCAAAATCTGTCTCCAGTTGTCCCGGGTTTGTCCCAACATTTGACAGGGGGAGCACTCAAAGTTACAGAAACGTGAAGGAAACACACTGAAACCAGTGCGGAGGTGGGGAAATCTGAAAAATTCGGTAAACTACAATTGTGCTCGAGTATTGTGTGTGTGGCAACAAACTCACAAGAGAATTGGAACAGACGTCAAGCTCTTGCAAGCCCCCAATTGCACTCCAAGATGCTGGAAGTGTCCCTGTCAGACTATTGTTAGACAAATGTAGCTTAGTCAAAGAGGTAGAGCTGTTCAATTTTCCCCAACCAGCTGGCAATGGTCCAGTCATGCCATTACCTGAGAAGTCAATCACCCTCAAACGTGACAGAGGCCGCAACTCCAGCCCGCTAGGCAACTCTCCGCCCAAGATCAGACCATAAGGTGGACTTAGCTGTTAGTACCACCATGCCCTGTTGATCACAACGGACCCCCCTCCAATCACAGTACAACCCGTCTCCTTCAAGCCACCAATCTTTCAGCACATTGTTAGGGTCAATTGTGGTCTGCAGGCCTAGCAATGCCCTTAACTGAGATTCCTGGCGGCGCACAATCTTGCAGGCATGAACATAAGGCTGCGTCATATTACACAGAGTCAGGTCATGACCACCCAAAAACCGTCCCGGATCATCCTTGACCAAATCAGCATTATCAGACAGTACCTGCTCGATAGGCAAGCCAAAGGTCCTTGCAACTTTTGAGACGTAGTCAGAAGGTGTGGCTTTGTATCGATAACACCCTGGTCGGCCAGTAATGTTGGTAAGTTTGGGTGGTGGTGGTGGACAGCTAGGTGTCAAGATGAGTCCAAAGGTTTCACTTGGGTCCAAGAGGTTCACATTGGCAGCATACGCGAGGCGGAAGTATCCTCCATCAGCAAAGCCAGTGCCCCAGGAGTTCTTGACCAGCCACCACTCCGCATTGTTGTTGTAGCCACAAAAGGCTTGCTGTGAGCATACAGCTGACATAGGCTTGATGTATACAAACAAACCAACAAAATCACCCTTAAGATGAGTGTACTGACATTTTTGAAAGCGCAGTCCAGCAGTGTACAGTATCTCTGCTTAGCTATCTGCTGCCTTTATGCAGATGCCTTTATGCAGATGTCCTTATGCCGCTGTGACAGGTACCAATAACAGCAATAGGCTGCCGCTCATATGTAGACGTTGCCTAAATGTGCCCATTTTGTAGCTAGCCAGCAACGAATGCTGCAGCAGCTCTGCCCCTGACTGAGATGAGCTACCCGCCTGCTGGTCAACGAACAGGGTGGTTGCTAGTATACATTAGTATGCAGAAACCAATTAGTCCCTAGCCAACTGGCAGGCATGTTGGTTATCAGGATGTTTTTGGTCCTTCATAGATATCATCATGAGCATTTTGTGCAGGACGAATCTTACCATGATATACGCCAGTTTTGGTCTTGCTGAAGAAAGCCCGCATGTCAGCCAGGTCCACCTGCATACCAGTTACGACACCACCATGTGCTCTTATGTACTCTTGCACCTCAGCAAAACCAACAAGGGGCTTGTGTTTGAAGGTGCCATCACTAAGGGACTTGAGTGTGTCCCTACATGTGTAGCTGCATGGCGCGAGTCCTAAGGCAGCAGCATCAAAGCTTCCTAGCCCAGCACATCCTCTGAACTCTGCAGCTGCACCTCCCGGTGAAGATGCGACACATTCGTCTGTAGCCACCTGATCACGGCCTTGAAGGAGTGCTGTGTGGGTGGCAAGCCAGACTTTGAGGCCATCTTCCATAGTCATACCCGTGGAGCAGGAAGGCTCGAGATTTAACTCGAGATTCAGGATTTTGGCTGCTTTGCAGAAGTGGAAGTCTTTCTCGCTGAGGCTGCTTTCAGCATGTTGGCGCAAAGCGCTCGCTACTGCTGATTGAGCTGCAGCAAGAATGGTGAAGGCTGTGCAAGTTGAACACTCTCTTTGATCCTTTACGGGACCAACCGCGATGTAACCACCGGTATGCTTGCGGTTCCGAGAATCATACACTTGTGGGGATGCCACCACGGGGAGTATCTGCGTATCTTCGGCTTTGTCACCAGAAAGACCGCTAGCACATAGAGCAGCGCGACCTCTGCTGCGCGCCTTGCAGCTGGTGGCGCTCCATTTGCGTTGCCAAACCGCGGTACGCTGCTTGAGCTGTGCGTAGTGACGAAGGAGCTTCTGAGTGGTCGTAGTAGCTGCAGCAGGTTCTCTGCTGGGAAGCAAGCCCTGGCCTAGTGCGCTTCCGATAAGCAGTGCCAACCACAGTACCGCAAACATGCCCACCCTCGCAACGAGTTTGCTGGATGATAGCATGATCAGTAAACGCGGAGGTCCAGTTACAAAAGCGAGAAGCTTCTGGCTCAACGTTAGGCGCGCAACCTCCGCTTAGAGAGCAATCCGATAGACTTGAAGATGATTGCACTTGCAGTTCCGGAATAACTGCTGGAACGGTGAAGTGGTTATGCAGTTCCGAGCACAAATTGTCTAAACTAACTTTCCCATTTGACAATGCCCTCAGAGTGCCGGCACATCATTACGCCCCCTTTGCTTCTTTCTGCTCAAGACTCTGGAGTGAGGGCAGTCACTCAACTGGAGTTACTGGAGTCACTGCTTAGGAATGAGTCTTCTGTCTGGCCATCCATTACCCCGGCTAGCATCGTGCTTATCTCTGGAATTCATTAGTTATCTGGCTTCATACCCTCGTGCAGATAACCACCGCTCTGAGAGTCAGCCTACCCAAGTTTTCAGCAGACCTGCAAGCCATTTCAGCTCATCCATCAGCTCTAGGTCTGGGGTGGTGGTTACAACCTGCTTTGTTCGCTGCACCCTGCTTTTCTTCGTTCCAGCACTGCATGACAGACCCTACTTAGCTTCTCTCATCTGCACTCTCTGTCCCCTGCTTCAAAAACCTATAAGTACCAACCTCCAGGTGTTGCTGGCAAACCATTAAGCAAGCCCCATTTCCACGCATAGCTGCTGCGTCTAGGTGGATGGTTAAACACACTTCTTTTGGTATTTTGGCAGGGTTCAGCACCTTCCATGGACCTTCAGATCCCTTGCTTCATGCAGCCCCAGGCATCATATGATATTGTCCAAACAGAAAGGAAGCTGTGATCCTATGTATCGTCAACCAATTGCACCTGCTCCTTTTTGGTTACAGGTATAGAGTCAGCTCACAGGCAGTTCAGGGACAAAGGACTGCCGTGACCCTCACAAATGGTTCTCCTCTCTGCCAGCATCAGTTGTTGCATTAACCTTATACCCTGAAGGCCAGAATATGAACTGATGAAGTTTGTTACTCCCCCGCCTTTGTGTCTATTTGACTGCTGTGTTGCCTTTCTCAGGGCGCCTACCAGAGTCAAAATCAAACACAACTGTTGATGCCAGTAGCAGCAGCAACAGGAGGAAGGAGGGCCAGGACCAGGAGCAGCAAAATCAGGAAGGTAGGAGAGGGGGGGGCCATGGCAGAGGTTCAGGGGCAGGCTGGGTTTAGGGTTACAGTTTAGGTTTGGGGTTTGTGGACAAAAAGATACAGGAGGGCGGGAGCAGCAGCAGGACAGCAATAAGTTACGACAGAGGGGCACGGGCAGAGGTTTGGGGGAAGGCTGGGTACAGGCGTAAGGGCAAACCCAGCGTAAGGCTTTTGCCATAGGGTTTAGGGTGTATGGAAAGTAGAGGTCATAGCAGCTTGGTCTGAAAGCAGCCACAGGACGAGGGAAGAAGAGGAGCAGCAACCATAACATTGCTGTTATTACATGTCATGATATGCCATAGCAAAAATCGCCATAGGCCCTGCCTCTCAAGCTGTCACAAAGAGCAGCGAGGTGGAACAGAATATGGGGTTGTCTTCGGCACGTATGCCAACATATGCCTAGACAGGAGGTCCAGCAGCTAGGTCAAAAGCACCATAGCAACAATAACAAGGTAAAGGAGGCAGCAGGGGCTCCTAGCCGATAGCTAATGGTAAGGGTATAGTGAGTTGGGCAAATGGTGGCTGGGTGGGGTTTAAGAGAGGGTTGGTGGCGGGGTGGGTGGGTGGGAGCTAGGTGCGTGGGTTGGGGGAGCATGAGTCTGAGGGCAGGAAGGAAGGGCGGGCAGGGAGCGAGTTGAACCCAGGGTGGCAATTTGGCAGTGAGGAAGCTCAGCAAGGAGAGTGAGTTGGTTGAGGGACGGCGGCCCGGCGGGTTTTGGATGGGTTGGGGTAGAGCGGCTGGGTGGGTGGGTTGGGGGGGGGGAGTCTTCCGGAAGCCAGGCTTTAGCCAGGGTGGGTGGCCAGACAGGGAGGGTGGATGGGTGCGGGGAGGATGGGGGAGTTTGGGGAGGGGTGGGTCGCTAGCCAGGGTGGGTGGGCAAGGGGGTCAGTGGGGCAGTTGCCAGGAGGTGGATTGGCAGCCACGGTGGATGGACGGGCAGGACTGTGCGAAATCATTCTGTTGACATGGTAGTTGTGGGTTAAGACACCCTTGAGTTTCAGTTTGTGCCAGCGTGATTGATGGTTTATGGCATGTGGTAATGAAGATGCACAATAGAACTTGGAAAATGTAGTGCCATCTTACTATGTGTTGCAGGTTTCTTGCTGTTTTGTTAGTTCATAAGTCAAATCCCTGAGAGAGATATCTGGTTTGGTCTTGGTTCTGTAGGTCTCCCATAAAGGTGCACTGGTTAAGCAGTCCGTGGGAGCACCAACAGCAGCAGCAACAACAGGCCCGGCAGCAACAGCAGCACCAGGAGCTGTGGCGACAGCAGCACCAGCAGCAGAAGCAGCACTAAGGGCGGGAAGAAGCGGCACAGCAGGGACGAGGGTGGCGTAAGCAAGCCCGTTAGTGCTGCTATCACGTCCACTGCTGAGGCAGTGCCATTTCTGCCTCCCAGTGGTGCCAATGTCCAGAAAACCAAAAAGCGTACCAACAGAACCACCATGGAATTCAATGGAGGGAGCAACAAGAAAAAGAAGCAGAAAACTGCAGTGGCAGCCACAAATCCGGAAGCGAGAGACATGACGAAAGGCAGTGATCATTGAAATGATCAATGGAAAAGGAGATCAAAGGTTGGCAGCAGCAGCAGGTCACCTGGCTACGGCTGCATGGTAAGTGGACAATAACAGCAGCAACAGCAGCACGAGCAACGCAGCAGTAGCAGCAGCAGTAGCAGCAGGGAAACGAGTTTGCAAACGCATCAATGGCCAGGGCCGTGAACTGCTGAAAGCTCCATACTATGGGACCTCCATGCTATGGAGCTTCCAGCAGTTTACGGCTCTTACCATTGATGCGTTTGCACATCCCACGGGCCTTTGCATGCTTTTTGCATGCTGGCTAGTGCCAGGAGGGCCTGCAGTCACCTATTCTGTATGGTAGTGCGTTGCATCGTACTGTATTGTTGGTTCTGAGAGCAGCAACGAGGGAAAGACGAATTCCAACAGCAATAAGAACTGCAAGGTAGGAACAGGAGCAGGGGGCTTTTATGTCGGCAGCTTCTGGTAGGGTTCTGGGGTGGTTTGGAAGGGTGGTCTCATAAGGTGGAGCACTACCAGCAGCAGCAGCAGCAGCAGGGGAAAAATAAGGTTACTTGTCATTCAGACGTGGCAGGGGTTGCGCACTGCTGCCATGTTTATAGGGGACCGCTGGGAGTGATACGCGACAGATCAGTGCACAGCTTTCACAGCCGTGCATGGCTCCAAGCAATTTGCTTGGTGGTCTCTGGCACCAGGGCGGTACACAATATAGGGACATTGGCACCTATGTTAGTGCCAGGCAATTTGCTTATTGAGCTGGCATTGGTGCGTCCTGTTCTTTTGCCTGGTGGTTTCTCCATTGGTTGTCTGCTCCCAGCCAGAGAAAGGATGGGGGACTGGCTTATGGGGTATGACCTTTGTTAGTCACAAAGAACAGAAGCATGTGGTTAGCGCCTGTTGACCTCCATCTAAGTCGCAGCTGAGCATGATTAGCGTGTTCTGAAAGTGCCAATGGCATGCGTGATGTAATCTAGCGGGAAATGTTTCTCACCTCCACACCCCTAACAGACTGGTACGAGTCATGCTTGGGTCCTACACGTCCCGGAGGGCTGTGCAGTGGTCTCTCTTAACAAAGGAAATGTTTTCTAGTAGGGCTGTCATTTAGTAGGGCTGTCATGATCTGAATGCATGGGTGCCATCCGGCAGGGCTCTGGGTCTGTGCGCTGGGTTTAAATGGCGGAGGTGTGGGAAGTAAGGTCCAGGCCATCCTCAGTGGTGCGGTCCTTGTTGTTGTGCTGCAGTGGTTGGGTGACTGCTTCACAGTACAGGGCTGGCCTGCAACCTGAGGTTGGTGACTTGTGGCACTATGTGTAGAACTTTTAAGTTCAATTTTGTGGGAATGGAAGATATGGTTGATCTTGCAGAATTTATGATTTGTATGAGTACTAGTACTTGTACCTGTGTGATAGCATCAAAGCCCACTACATGTATAATTGGTCAAGATCGGGTAAAGGTTCTGTAAATTAAGGGGAAGTGTAGAGGTATAGTGGAAGCGTTGGGTGCTTGATGGGTAACATAACATAACAAACATTTAAGGTGTGGCAACCGCCAAGGGCTGCTAGGTCGAACCGACCAAACACACCATCGGATGGATCCAAAACACAATGGGTTCCATACCACCAAGCAAATGGATACCAGGCAGGTATTCACTCATCTAGAGGACTTCAACCAGTTCATCCTCAGAATTATCACCAGAAATATCAGACTCCGAATCAAACATATCTAAACACTGATCTTCCGGAAGCAAGATGTCTGGCAAGTCCACCACATCAGTACCACCAGACTGGTGGCATTGTCGACCGACACGAACGCAGATGGCAACATACTTGACCAACACTGGAAGAGGGACCCTGCCAGTTGAATACAGTGCCCAAAAGTCAGCATACCTGAGAGACGACAGTGCGGACACAGGTGGCACAACAGCTGACAAGAAGACATCTCGTGCCAGGTAATCAGGGAGAAGCCATGAGGATGTGGGTGGTTGGGTGGGGCTGATAGATGAGTTTGCAATGATGAAGCCTCGTGGTGCCGCTGCAATCAATTCACAGCTTGGGGATCCATCTAGGCAGCAGGCACCAAGGAATTGGCATGTTGCGGACCGTGCTGCTAGAGTTGCTGCTTATGTACCCGTAGCTGGCAACAGGAACGTAGCACTGGGTGAGAAGCAACTTCTATGCTCGTGAGGTACAGGAGTGTCCAAAGGGGCTAGTGTTAACTTGCTGTAACATGCAGGATTTCTGCTGCAGTCTGAGCAGCGACAGCTGTTGTTGTATTTTTGCCACTGAGCTCCTGGACTGTGGGTGGGTGGGTGCCTTGCTGTGGTAGCACGCATTGTTACAGGAGCTGGACCCCAAGAGGCTTAATGGGGCCCTGAGCTGTGTCTATGTCTGGCTAACGCCGGTTAGCAACCCTGCATTAGTAAGGATGGAGCTAATAGTGCAACTTGGTGCATCATGGGAATCAGAGAAACACGGGAGGTGTTGCTCAGTGTCAATGTCGCAGCTTCTTGAAGTGGCCCTTGAAGCGGTTGCAGACCCACGGTTCAACACGTCCTAGCACCGTAGACATGCAAGTGGAAGAGTACAAATGGGTAAGGTGAGGCTGACTTGTCAGACGCACAGGGTATCATTGACGTAAGTGTATGGCGTGTACGTTGAGGTCTTAACCTATCGGTTAGACGTTCGAGAGGTTGAGGTTCTGGTAAATCATTTGATTTGAAGTACGCCCATGACGGCTGGGCGACAAACCCTGCTTTTCTTGTCGCATCACTCTCCCCTGCTTTGATTACCTGTACCCAACCTCCGACACTTTACGAGTGAGTCTCTATTACATCTGTTCTTGAGAGTCTTCCACACTACAGCTTTGCGTCTTCAGGCCTGGTAGACGGAGACGTATACGTGTGGGGCACCTTGCTATGTCCGCTCTTGGCCACTCTCGTTTGTAGCAGATCAGCCGAAAGTGTCTCGTTCGGATTTGAATACATTTTCAAGGCCAGTTGCCTTCGGCGCTGGGCCTCCACCTGCCAGAACTATTATTGCCTAGAACAACTGCTATCGCTCATGGGTCATTCCGTACATAATGAGCTGGACTTGCCCTCGCTTGAATCCACATTTTCAAGCCTCCCTTCCAACCATGTCGTGCTCTTAGTCAGGCGTCTCAGCAAGTACTTCAAGAAGTGGGCGGATGAACATCTTGGCAAGCGTTGCAACCGGATCGACCCGTCTGCAGAAGTTCCTTCATGGTCCCTACCAGCATTGGGCGTCCAGCAACTGAGGTACAAGCAGAAGAAACAGCTCATGGTCTTAGCTGCAAAGGGCGGCCAGTTAACCACCCTGCGATGGGGCCGGCAGCAAGGCTGTCCATGGGATTCCCGTATTAGCGACGCAGCAGCAGCAGGGGGCCACCTAGCTGTGCTTCGGTGGCTCAGGCAGGAGGGCTGTCCATGGGGTCCTAGCACTTGTGCAGCAGCAGCGGAGGGCGGCCATCTGGAGGTTTTGCAGTGGCTGCGGGAGAACGGCTGCTGCTGGACTGGGCACGTGTGCTGGGCTGCAGCCAGGAACGGTCATTTGACGTTACTTCAGTGGGCCACAGCTAATGGGTGCCCTAGTACTCACACATCTCCTTCCTGGTCTGAAGGTATTTGTGAAGCTGCAGCAAGGGGTGGAAAATTAGAGGTACTGCAATGGGCTAGAGGCAACGGGTTCAGCTGGAGCAGCAGGGTGTGCTTTCTCGCCGCTGAAGGGGGATACTTGGAGCTCCTGATGTGGGCCAGGGCAGCGGGCTGTGAGTGGGGTGGACGGACATGCAGCAGTGCAGCTAAAGGGGGCCACATGAATGTGCTTCATTGGGCCAGAGCTAATGGCTGCCCCGGGGATGCACTTACTATCTTTGAAGCTGCTGAAGGCGGGCACTTTGAGGTGGTCAAGTGGGCTAGGAAGCACGGCTGCCCATGGCATCCAGATGTAACTGGTGCTGCAGCATACTCAGGGAATCTAGAGCTGCTGCAGTGGGTAGTAGAGCAGGGATGCCCTCGCTGGGGACCTGATACCTTTGCTGAAGCAGCGAGGGGAGGCCACTTCGAGGTCCTGAGATGGCTGCGTGACAATGGCTGTCCTTGGAGTGAGCGGTTGTGCAGCATTGCAGCGCAGAAAGGTGACTTGCAGACCCTTCAATGGGCTAGGGAGCAGGGGTGCCCATGGGGGTTTGCCAGCTGCAGTGATGCAGCTGAGGGAGGTCACTTAGCGGTTGTCAAGTGGATGCGGCAGCAGGGGATTGGTTGGGGTTCCACCTTCAAGATAGCAGCTGGGGGTGGCCACTCTGCTCTTCTGGAATGGGCGTGGGAGCAGGGGTGCTCGAAGTTTGATGATGTTTCTTGTGCTGCTGAGGCTGCAGCTGCATCTGGAGAGCTGGAGATACTGCACTGGCTGAGGGAGCAGGGGTGCGATTGGGATGTGCGCGTGTGCAGCTCTGCAGCAAAGTATGGGCATCTGGACATCTTGCAGTGGGCCAAGGAAGCAGGCTGCCCTTGGGATGAGAGGACATGTGCAGCCGCAGCCAGGGCAGGGGATTTGAACATACTTCAGTGGGCACGGGAGCAGGGCTGCCGCTGGCGTAAGGGGACTTGTGCAGCAGCAGCTAGGTGTGGTCATTTAGATGTTTTGAAGTGGGCCAGGCAGGAGGGGTGTCCCTGGGGCCCTGAGGTGTACAGAGCTGGGCAGAAGTCTGGCTGCCCTGATGTGGTGCAGTGGTTAGAAGGGGCCGGGTGCCCACGTGAGTAGTGAATCGCTCGTC
This sequence comes from Pseudopediastrum boryanum, assembly GCA_963556185.1. Classification (NCBI taxonomy): domain Eukaryota; kingdom Viridiplantae; phylum Chlorophyta; class Chlorophyceae; order Sphaeropleales; family Hydrodictyaceae; genus Pseudopediastrum; species Pseudopediastrum boryanum. The sequence goes on from OY744493.1 coordinate 562,275, forward strand.
CAAAGGGGCTGTCCAAAGGGGCTGGTGTTCATGATCGGGGGTATCCTTGTGTTCCAGGAGCAGCAGCAGCTGCTGTTGTGTTATTGTCAGCTTTTGGACTGAGAGTAAGCTGGCGTCTTGCTGTAGCACATATCATTACAAGAGCTAGACGCCAAGGGGCTCCATGTCGGTGGTCCCTGAGCAATATCTGTATCTGGCTAAGAGCTTAGTTAACCCCGCATGGTGCATCATGTGCATCATGTTCACGTTGGGAGGTGTTGTTGGGTGCCATGAGGGCAGTTATTTCTATGGGTATTTGAAGCGGGTCTGTTTCTGTGTAATGAGACCACGATGGTGACACTGGATTACCTGCTTGTACGAACGTGTTTTTTGTGTAGCAAGCTGCTCTGTGCCATTGTGCCATTGCCGTTGTCAATCTTGCAGAAGGTTGTTTATGTGTGGCTAATGTGTGCGTTCTGGTGACTGTATCAGAAGCCAGAGTTTGGCGATCTGTGCTGACGGACAGGTTTACCAGTCAGCTAGATGCGGTTGAAGCTTGTCTACAGGGGTTCTGGCCAATAAAGGGGGGGGGGTCATTCATGCTGTTTGCAGATGCAGATTGGTCTGTGACTCCAGAATCTAATACCCATTTGAGCAGGAAGAATCTTGTTTGCATTGTAGTCTGTGATTGTTCATTAATATGTTTCAGTTTCAACACCTTTGGATGACCGTGCGGCGGTGAATGCAGGTTAGAGGGATAGATGACACAGAGTCATGATGAGGGGAGGTGGAATTTCAATAGGGGGGGTTGCAAAGCCGAGCTGTGGGATGTAGTTAGCAGGAGGAGCACCAGTGCTAAGTGGCTGAGCTTACTTGCTGCACTTGTGGTGGGAGGAAAGCTCGCCTGAACTGTTCTGCTGGGTGACAGCAGACTTGCTTACCATGAACATGCTTGTGTTGGCGTGAATCCCCTATGCTTGAGGGGCAACTGGTTCCGTCTCCTGAGTGTTATGGTGGCTGCTGCTGCTGCTGTGTGGAACCTTACGATGTCAGTTGGCTCCCTTTTAGTGTGCATATTCTCTAGTTGCGAACATGGCATCGGGAGCTCACTCACAGAGGGCTGGTCACCATGAGGGCTTGATTTGTGACTGTACGGTACACGCGGCAGTGAGCCAGACTGAGTGTGAGGCTTTTCGCCTCTGATGCATGGTGGGTCAGTGTTGGCGCGTTAAAGACGCTTTGTTGAACAGCATCGCATGAATCACAGAGCCATTAGCAATATTGGGGGCTCTCTTTTCTGTGTCAGCTTGACAATTGTGAGTAAACTGGGTTCTTTGCAGCCTCACCGCAAATCAATGTTTATATGTCTGACATGTTTATATATCTAACACGAATGGTGAATGAAGAGGTGAGATTGGAATGGTTGCAGAGCTAACTAAACACAAGAGGTATTGGGCGCCCTGAGATTGTGACTGTAGTCTGGCTAACGGGTTCGCCACCCTGCATAGTGCACCTTGGTGCATCATGGGCGTCAGCGAACCATCGTTAATGTTTTTGTTTGTTTTGTTTAATGTGGTGTCCTGAGGGCAGCTTCTTGACGTGATTCCCCCTTGTGGATCATACCTGCATCACATGTGTCATCGTGCTGATGTGCCACACCCAGATGATATGACTGCTGTTGATGCTGAATGGCGTCTATGTTGCAAACTTCTTCTCTTTCAGGGTCTGTCCATTTTCTTTCATGAATCAACTTCTGGCGCGAACATGTCACTACATGTCACTAAGGTGTGCCATTCATTCCGCTTCTGGATCCTTCATCATACTATATCATGCTATGGAATGTAGCCGCCTCGGGTTCGCAGACATGAAATGAAGCTCGTTACTTACGTGATTTCCGGCTAGCATCACTAGCTTGAAGCCTGAAGCCGATCAGCCACTTAGGACAGCTGGACACAGTTGAAGATCTGTTCGGTGCTGAACACTCTCGTGCCGGGCTTCCTATCACCTTTCACTAGGGCTTGCTCCCATGCGTGACGTCCTGCCTAACGAGCTGGATGTTCCGTCGCTTGAGTCTACCTTTGCCAGTCTGCCTTTCAACGATATTGTGCTCATAGTCAGGCCTCTCAACAAGCACTTCAAGCAGTGGACTGACCAGCAGCTTGCGGAACGCTGCAACCGGGTCGACCCTTCGGCAGAAGTTCCTTCATGGTCCCTACCAGCTTTAGGCCTCCAGCACCTCAGCTACAAGCAGAAGAAGCAGCTCATGGTTTCAGCTGCCAGGGGCGGCCAATTAAACACCCTGCGATGGGCCAGGCAGCAAGGATGTCCTTGGGATTCTCGTGTCAGTGATGCAGCAGCAGCAGGGGGCCACCTAGCTGTGCTTCAATGGCTGAGGCAGGAGGGGTGTCCATGGGGTCCTAGCACTTGTGCAGCAGCAGCAGAGGGCGGCCATCTGGAGGTTTTGCAGTGGCTGCGGGAGAATGGCTGCTGCTGGAATGGGCATGTGTGCTGGGCTGCAGCCAAGAACGGTCATTTGAAGTTACTTCAGTGGGCTATGGGGAATGGGTGCCCAACTACCCATTCCTGGAGGGGAGGCATTTGTAGGGCAGCAGCTGAGGGTGGGCAGTTTGAGGTACTGCAGTGGGCCAGAGGGGAGGGGTGCAGCTGGAGCAGCAGTGTGTGCAGTCTAGCAGCTGAAGGGGGTCACTTAGAGCTTCTAATGTGGGCCAGGGCAGAGGGTTGTGAGTGGGATACCGGGACATGCAGCAGTGCAGCTTATGGGGGCCATATGGAGCTCCTACAGTGGGCCAGAGCTAATGGCTGCCCCTGGTATGAAGATACTACATACGCAGCTGCTAAAAGCGGGGACTTGAAGATGCTGAAGTGGGCTGTAGAGCAGGGCTGCCCATGGCATAAAGAAACGACTGTTGCTGCAGCGCACTCAGGGAACTTAGAGCTGCTGCAGTGGGTGGTAGAGCAGGGCTGCCCCCGCTGGGGACGTGAAACATGCACGGGAGCAGCTGAGAGAGGCCACTTCAATGTGCTGCAGTGGCTAAGAGACAAGGGGTGTCCTTGGGATGATTGCGTGTGTTATCATGCAGTTACGAGAGGTGACTTGCAGATGCTTCAGTGGGCGAGGGAGCAAGGGTGTCCATGGGGCTGTGCCACGTGTGGGGAAGCAGCTGCTAATGGCCACTTAGCAGTCCTCAAGTGGATGCGGCAGCAGGGCTGTGCCTGGGGTAGGACCTTGCGCGAGGCAGCAAAGGGTGGCCATTCTGCTCTGCTGAAATGGGCTTGGGAGGAGGGGTGCCGGGACTTTAATGGTTACCCCCTTCGTGCTGCAGCAGCAGCTGGGAATTTGGAGATACTGCGGTGGTTTAAGCAGCAGCAGTGCTTAGGGGATGAGGAAGTGTGCAGCACTGCAGCAGACTTCGGGCATCTAGAGATCATGCAGTGGGCCAAGGAAGCAGGCTGCCCCTGGAATGAGGGCATGTGTTCAGGAGCAGCTAGGTCAGGGGACTTGGTCATGCTGCAGTGGGTACGGGAGCAGGGCTGTCCTTGGGACCGGGGGACTTGCGCAGCAGCAGCTGGCGCTGGTCACTTAGAGGTTTTGAAGTGGGCTAGGCAGAAAGGATGTCCCTGGGGTCGTGAGGTGTAGAGTTCTGGGCAGTATTCTGGCTGTCCTGATGTGCTGCATTGGTTGGAAGGAAATGGATGCCCGCGCCCGAAATCCAGCAGTGGAGGTGAAAACAGCTCTTGTTTTGACAAGCTGCTTGCTTTGTGGTCTTCTGGTTATAGCATGTTTCAGTGTACTTGTCTGTGTGTGTTGGTCTGTGGCTTGGGCAAGGTCCTCTGTCACGGAAGGCCGCTGTAGAAAGAAAGATCAGTGGGCAAGCTTTTATTTGCTGAATCATATGGGTAGAAGGTTGCGTATGTTCCAGTGCGGGGTGTTCATGCAAACCATACTCCTCCTATGGAAACACTTTATGGCTCACCCAGTCTTTATAGCAGCGCAAGTGCTGCCTGTGCAGTACACCATGGCTCATGTTTGCATGAGGTTCTGCAGCTGCATGCTTGTACAATAGGCCCGGCCTCCACCTGGGTCTAGGGAGGGATAATTGCTGCTTTGCAGACACTCACAGGAGTGGATACCACACATCTTCCACATCAGTTTGTTAGCGACCTCAGGTACTACTAAATGCAACTTCACAGGCTTTGTTGGTGTACATGTAAGAAAGTCCCTACTTGTATGCAGCAGGCAATTTTGGCGTGGCTGGCGATGTCATTGTCTGAGAGGGTATTCTGCCACAATTCTGCCATTAGGCGCTTTGCAGGCCGCTCATTCGCTGGTTTTGCGGGCTCAGAGTCCATTGATGCCGAGCAAAGTGCAATCATAATGCAATTGGCACCATGGCTACGCGGGTTGCCTCAGCTTAAGCGCTGTCCCGAGGACACATTGAATCCTTTCTACCAGTGAGGGCCGTCACACAGCTGTCTATCTGGTGCTTGGACTGGTGGTGGTGTGGGGTTTAAGCCTTTGCCCATGGATCTTTGTATACTGTACTGGGACCTGGGTGACCATAGGGTGACAGACGGGTTGTTTCCTTTGTCTGTCTAGCATATTGGGCTTTTAATGCAGTATTTAATGCCCCCCTCTCTCTGTTCTTAGGACCGATTTGCTGTATGTATACTGCTGCGATTTCTGTGTGATCAGATCCATAAGAAAGATGGGGCTCTGGCAGGACTAGGAAGCTAGGAGGGGAGGCCAGGCTACTAGCCCCTTACAACTGGGATGCATTGGGTCAAATTGTGGTTAGTCACATGCATCAGAAGGTCAATTCAGCTCTCAGTCCGCTAAATGGTTCTATGAGGTCTGTGCTTATTGTTATAGGGCATCTTTCACAGGTCTGGGCCATGGCATCTTCTTACAGGCATGGGATCAAAAGGGAAGATGGGGTTTTAAGCCCAGACATCCTTGCTCCAACGTCTTCAGGCCTTGATCCATTTGTGTGACGCTGTTGAAGTCTGGAGCACCAGGCATTTGTCATTGGCTGCAGTGGTGAACTGATATGGGACAAATGTGCTGCCAATCCTGTTGTTGTGGAGCAAGTGTTTGTCGCTGACCAGAGAGCAATCACAGAGGCTTGAGCTGATGCATTCTAGCTGTCTTCAGGGCATTCTGGTGGTCAGGCTCTCAGATTGGCACACCGGTGAAGATGATAAGAAAGGATGTGAGGTTGTCACACTACAGCAGATATCATAGTCAAAAGGTTGAAGTGGCTGGGGCATGTGGGGTGCATGGTGCAGGGCAGGCTGCTGCATCTTGCCATGTTGTCTTCATTACAATTTGATTTTTGTGACATGGTGAGGTAAAAAAGAAAATGATTTTGGGGAGGCCTTACCTCACTTGAGAGATTTATTACTGCGCTGGTTTAAAGGGATAGTTTGGACTTGGGTAGCAGCAGCTGCGGTCCGTCGCTTAGAGGTTTTGAAGTGGGTTAAGCAGGAAGGTTGTCGCTGGGGTCCTGAGGTGTACACATCTGGTCAGGTGTCTGGCTGTCCCGATGTGATGCGTTAGTTGGAAGAGCATGGGTGCCCACGTGAGTATTGAAGCAGGGGACGTTAGTTGAAGCAGCTCTTTATTGACAAGTGCTTGCTTGTGATGTTCTGGTTGTGGCTGGTTTCAGTATGCTTGTCTGTGTTTGTTAGACTGTGGCTCGTGCAAACCCTCTCCCATGGAAGGCTGCTGAAAAGCTCAGGGGTCAACTTTGTAATGCTGGATCATACTGGTAGAAGGTTGCATTGGTTCCAGTCCAAAGAGGGTATAGCAAAGGGTTTTCCTGGAGTACTGGAAAAGCTTACTAGATTGATGTGCCCGGCCCGACAGCAAAGCCACTGCCGCCTATGCAGTACAGTATGTCTTTTGTCTGCATGAGGTCTAAAGCGTTGGATGGTGTACCCTGTTAGTGCCACCCTGTTTGCGGTTGAGATCTTGATGCAATCTTACATCGTTCAATCAGAAAAAGGGTTGCTGATGGACCTACATAACGGCACGCAGGCTGCTGTACGCATGGGTGTCTGAGTGCTTTGGTGTGTATTGCGGGGGTGCGGCAGGGGGGTGTTGTTCCTACCTTGTTGCTCAACGTCTGCATAATCATTTTGTGGTTTAACAGGCAATGGCTCAAACACTGGAGGGTTCTGGGATGAGCTAGCCTATCATGTTGATGGGCAGCTTCAGCGTGATGTGTGGTAGTGGCGGTTGTTGAATGCATGCTCGTCTGCCTTGCTGTATTCAAATGACACGGCCTTGCTGAGTCCTGGTAGGGAGGAGCTTATGGTCCTGCTGCAAGGGATGGACAAGGTCGCTGCTAGTTGTGGGTTGAGTGATCAATGCAAGGTAGACCAAGATCCGACGTTTGACAACGACTGGAGCGAGGGGTGTGTGCCTTAGCAGCAGGGACCAGAGTTGTTTGTTAGTGCGGGTGTGGTGAAAAAGGCGTCACAGTTACAGTACTTGAGAAGTGTGCTTGTGACTGATGGCAGGCTGGATGTGGAGTGGAACGCACGGCTGGGCAAGGTGGGGGAGGTTTAAACAAGGTGGAAAGGTGTGGCGCGCCAAGCATCTGTCAGTGGCTATGAAGAGGAAGTGCTATGTGCGATATGTGCTCCTAACCCTGTTCTTGGGGAGCGAGTGTTGATCCCTGAGCAAAGAGCAATCACAGAGGCTTCAGAGGATGCATCCTTGCTGTCTTATGAGCATCCTGGGGGTCAGGCTGTCGGACCAGCGCACCAATGACTGCATAAATAATCATATCAGTGGAGTAGCCACTTTGTCGCGGCGTATAACATTGCATATGCCAAGGTGGTAGGGCATGTGTGCTGCATAGTGCAGGGCAGGCTGCCACATATTGCCATGTTGTCTTCATTACATGGTGAGATGGAAAGGATATTGGGTAGGCCTTGCCTCACTTGGAGAAGTCAAATTGTGGTGAGTTGATGGTGCCGGGAGAAAAAGAGGGGAGTCAGGAACTTTCTGTCAGATCAAGAGTGATTGTCATACAGGCATGATTGACAGTTTCAGTGTCTGCCAGGATCTTCTGCCACTGGTTGATTTGCCTGCTCCCTTGATTCGCTTGTGAAGAAGGCTAAGAGTTCCAAGGGTGCCAGCGAGCTGCATCACAGTATGGTCAGTGGCACCATATCACCATCGCCTTGTTTCGATCCTTGTCATGCCTGATTTGCATGGTGTTTTTTTGGTTAGTTGTATCAGAAAGCAAAGTGGGCTCATACAGATCTGCGCTAAAGAGTGCATGCCATTGTGTCATATTGAGGCCTCTTTCACAGGTCATGGCGTCTTTCTGAGATCAAGGGAGCTCTGGGGTTAATTGGGATCATGATGTGTACATGATGGGTATTACCCCAGATTGCCCTTGCACTCATGCCTACTTCCGTGGACCGGTTGCAGCCTTCAGGCCTTGATTTATACTATATGTGATGCTGTTTATATGTTGGGCAGGCTGCAGTGCGAGAAGACTCTGAGATTATTCTCAGTGGTGCGATACTGCTCGGTGTCCTGTATTGACATAAATGCTTGCAGTACTAGGGTGGATTGCTGCTTGGTGGCTTGCTACATTGTGGGAAGATGAAGGGCTGGTACAGCTTGCGTAGATCTCACTTCTGATCCAATGGGTGGAAGTTTCGTATTCAATTTTTCAGTTTACTCAATTGTGGTCGCTTGTAGATAAATGGACACTCCCTAACATATGCAAGAAGGTTCTTCCACTGCTCTCTGCATATTTCTCTCTATTCCTCTCTATGGCAATACCTCTTGCACACATTTCATGTGGCTTTGTCTGCGGTTTGTGGCTACTTGAAACATTACAATTAGCCTGTACCCAGATAATGATCAGATTGTAGGTAATGTGTGTGCTTGTCCCTGCATATCGCTGCTGTGAAAGAGCTGTTTTGCATACTTTAGTCCACATCATTGTGGGGCATCAGAGCAGGGAGAAGATTTTTTTGCAGGCATTGTGGTTTATGGCTGTCTGAGTACCTGTGAACAGCATCAAAACCCTCTGTATTCCATTGAACAGGTTGGCAAGGTGCTGAGAGGGAGAGGTGTGGAGGTGCTTAGGAGGTGCAGTGGAAACGCTGGGTGCATAGGGAGCAATCAAGGAGAAGCTGTGGGGAAGTGGGTGTTTCCTAAGTGGGGCTGAGAGAAGCGAAGCAATGTGTGAGAAGTAATGTGATCTTAAACTGGCAAATGCAACAGAACCCGTGTGGTGCCACAGGTCAAGCAAGGATGAGATATATAGGTGCCACTACAAGTCACAGCTTGGGTGATCTAGGCAGCATGCACGACACCAGGGAATGGTTCTTTAGTGGTATGCTGGGGACAATGCTGCTGTAGGTGCTGCTAGTAGACCAGTAGGTAGCAGCAGGGTACAACTACTAGGCTGCAAGGCAACCTCTATGTTTGTGAGGTACATACAGGACTTGTCGTCCAATTGGGTTGGGGTCAAATTGGCTACAACCTTTCTGATGCATGAGCAGCACCGTTGTTATTGTTGGCCTGTTGTCAGCTTTTGGCTGTGAGTAAAGCTAGCTCCTCATAGCACACATCATTGCAGGAGTTGGACCCCAAGACGCTCCATGGGGCCCTGAGCTTGTGGCGTGTCTAGCTAAGGGGTTGACAACCCTGCCCGCATGTTGCACAATGGTGCATCATGGGTATTAGATAGAATGGAAGCTGTTGTTGGGTGTCAGGAGGGCAGCTTCTTGAAGTGGTTGCCGTTCGTGTTGCAGTTGCAGACACAAGGTTGGGTGGCACAAAGTGGCAGAGTCCAAAAGGGTATGGAGGCTGTACGTTGTCTTGGTGTCGACAGCTTCCCTGCAAAATTTCTTGTTGTTGATGTACGGCTGTCACTCTACGGGGTGTACTCTTCATATCTGTTACTGTTCTTGACGTCTGTCATACCATTGATATCAGTGTTTATAATATGGGCTCCCTCTACAATTTGCATGTGTGCTGCTTGCGCACATCATCAGCAGTTCAATCCAGAGGGCTGGTCGCATCCGCTGCCGTTGCAGTAGCAGCTAAGTCTGGGGAGCTAGAGATAGTGCAGTGGCTTAGAGAGCGGGATTGTCGTTGGGATTTTTGGGTGTGCAGCGATGCAGCACAATCTGGGCATTTGGAGATCCTGCAGTGGGCCAGGGAGGCAGGCTGCCCGTGGAGTGAGCGCACCTGTGCAACAGCAGCTAAGGCCGGGGACTGGGTTATGCTGCAGTGGGCACGGGGGCAGGGCTGTCCCTGGGACTGAATGACTTGTGCACTAGCAGCTACGTTTGGTCAATTGGAGGTTTTGAAGTGGGCTAGGCAGGAGGGGTGTCCTTGGGGTCCTGAAACGTACAGCTCTGGTCAAGCGTCTGGCTGTCCTGATGTGGTGCAGTGGCTCAAAAGAAATGGATGCCCACGTCAGTAGTTCAGCAGGGGAGGTCACTGTTACGTACAGCAGCTACAGCAGTTTCAGCGGTGTACATGTTCTATGTTTGTTGGGCTGTGGCTTGTGAAAGGCCTCTGTCACAAAAGGCTGCTGTACAAGAGGGAGCTCAGGGATCAAGCTTGTATTTGCTGTATCATACCAGTAGCAGGTTGCATCCAATCTTGTACAATGAGGTTATGCAATACAAACTTACTGAGGGTGCAAAACACTTTCGGTGGTGGTATGTCTGCCGAGCCTTGGCAGCAGCGCAGTTAAATTGCCACTTGTGCAACATGCCTTTTGTCTGCATGAGGTGAAGAGCGCTGCATGCTCATACTTTGGGTCCTGCCCCTACCTTGGTTTAGGTTTTATGGGGTTTGGCGTTCGTTCAGGCAAAGGTGGTTGCCTCCTCACAGTCACACGAGTGCGTACTGACCTGAGTGCTAAGGCAACTTGGCAATGTGAGACGCTTTGTTGAGGTACAATGTCGCTACCATGTATGCAGCAGTCGTACTTTCCATGACCGACAGTGTGATAGTCTGCCAGGGTCTTTTGCCACTTGTGCTGTGTACTCAGTGGTCCTCTGATGCCGAGTGAGCTGCATTTCAGTATGATCCGCACCGCTTTGGCATGCCTTGGTTCTATCACAATTTTGCCGGGATAGCATGTGTCTTTTTGGTGGTTTGTTACTTGTGTCACTCAGAAGACTGGGTTGGCTGTCACAATATTGTTTGAGCTTGTTTGAGCATTGTTTGAGCTTGGACAGGAACTTGAGTATGCCGTTGGAGCCTAAGTTGGCTCCTTGTGGGTGGCGCTGCCCCCACCGGCGCCCTGCTTTGACAGGGCCATCTGGTAATTGGTAATTGGTAATATTGCACGAACTGTTTGCTTGGTGTCTGTGTGGCATGTTTCACAGGTCTGGGTCATGACCATGTTTTTGAGCGTGTTGGAGCCAGGAAAATCTGGACCAATGTTCATCATGTACTCATCAAGATCAGACATCACCCGGCTTCATGATACACATATGTCCTCACCTCTTGCATACATCCACTTGTGGCGTTGTTTCTGCCTCTAAAGACTCCTGTCCCAGCGCATGGTTACCTTTATCCAGGGCGACCATTGTATGTTAGATAAGGTGTCTGCTTATCATTGCAGATCCCAAGCCGTGGCAAAGCTATTTTGGCATATTTGGTCCAGGCCATGGTAGGGCATTATGGTTCTACAGGCATCTTGTAGTGCAAAGTACCTGTGACAGCACCTAAGCCTTCTGCATTTCAATGACGGGCTCGGACCAGGGGTTATAAGTAGGTATTAGAGTGACTGATACCTATTTAGAACCCCTGGCTCGGACGAGGTGCTGTAAAGGGAGAGGTGCAGTGTGTAAGGCATACAAGGGCCACTCTTGCGTGCGCGAAGGCTTACGTTGCTGCACAACCGCGGAAGAAGCCTCTTGGCTTGGATATTTATCCGGCGATCTCCGGATTCCATCTCCGGAACGCCGCCGAGGAACGTCTTCGGAGCCCTGAATAAACTAAAGGGGCGGCACTTTCAGAGGACCCGCTTCGCACTCGCTGAGATGTTCAGGTTGGAGAACACAGACAAGCCATGTTCTAGAGTGCGTTCCAATGCGTGGCTAGTAGACACGGGCGCTGAGCTGTGCTATTAGAAGTATGTACTCGCCTGCATGTTCTTGCACCTGAGACCATAGGCGTCTGTCAAAGTTAAGCACCTTCCATACATCTTGTACTAGTTTATTGGCAGCCATTGAGCCATTGGGATCCATGCTGCCTCGGAAACACAGCTAGTCCCTGCTTAGGTTGCGCATGGCCGCTGCAGACCTCGACGTAGCAGCGCAGCGGTGGTGGTTCGACGCAGATACAGGTTCTGACCATATTCATATACAGATACAGGTTCTGACCATGTACAGGTTCTGACCATATCCATATCCAGTACAAGGCTTCGCTGGAGGTCGCCCGTTCAGCCCATTACTAATCGGCGCCACAACTTCCGAAGGTGACTCCAAGACAATACTAGCGCCTGTCGACATTTGAGGACATCCCAGCAAGGCTTACAAGGGTGTCGGCGCGTCAGCGCGCGTAGAGCTCCAAGGGGTGTCACCGCTCAAGTCTGCACATCCAATGGCTCCCAGCGACTCTGCACGTCCTAGCGCCTACAAGAGCAAGTACCGCGGAGTCTCGAAATCCAGCGCAGACAAGTGGAGGGTCAGAGTGCACCTGAACGGGAGGCAGATTCACGTTGGCAGGTACTGATAGACCCGTATCGGTATGGTTACAAGAGACGCAAGAGTGCTTACCTGGTAGCGTGAAAACAAGCGAGCATCTCGTGCGTGCTCCTGCTGGCCTTGCCCTCAGTACAGCTTCCTTTCTTCGGACCTCAATTAGTCCGAGCATGGTGTGATCCCCGTACACCGTCTGCATCGTGCCGACTTACTGCCTGCCATTTTTGTCTAGAGCTTTTTCCACACCTTAATCCTGCTGTACAGAACCTGTGATAGTAGCTGGCATAAGAAGGCACAGCATGCAAGCAAGTCCCCTTTGTGTGTTCTGCACTGCCATCTACCCCTTAAAGCTTTTTTCAGCCCTTTCATGTTGCATCTGCATTTACTCTACGCGAATACATTCACATGATGCTCATATCCCAGTGGCTGCATGCCATAAGATGAAGCCTTAGCCTCTTAAGACAGGCCAGGCACTTCAGACTTCACTCCTCTAACTGTACACACCTTTCAGCCTAGGGACGGGGACTCGGTTTTCAATAGCCCCGGCTAACCCTGCATTTTTGCTCCCCCACCATCCTCTTCACCTGCACAGGTACAAGGATGAGGTAACTGCTGCCAAAGCCTTCGACAATGTGCTGCTCCACATCTCAGGAGATGCATCGCACTTCAACTTTGGCAAGGAAGCAGCCATTGCCAACAGAACCCCTCTAGACCCTCGCATCCTCAGAGCGCTAGAGGAGTACAGTGCCCTAGGGCCTAAGCAAAGCCTCACTGCAGCCAACACCTGCGCCTTCAGCCCTTCTGGGGACACAGCACCTGCACCCTCTTCTCCCCTCCCAGAACCTCTCTGCCCTCAGCCTCACCTCCTTCCTCAACCCCTCCCGGACTCCATGCCCCAGGCCTTTTCCCCGCAAGCATTAGCAGAAGAGTTGGCCACTTCAAGGAGCATGCCCCTCCCACAGCATATCCCTGCAGCAACAGCAGCAGTGGGAGTTGGCTTCTACCACCAGCAGCAGCAGCAGCAGCAGGGGGGTAATGTAAATGCCAACGAAACTGGGGCACCTGGGCCAGAACGGTCCGCAAGGAAGAGGGAAAGAGTATGGCAAGGAGAGGAGGAGCAGCAGCAGCCGCAGAGGGTGGTTCAGAGAACGGACTCAGCACCGGGTTTGCACAATGCAACCAACTCCAGCAGCCTACTTGCAGCAGCAGCAGCTACTAGTGGGTTTGGTGGCGCCTCCAGCAGCCAGCTGCGCTCAGGTATGGAAGGAGTGATGTACGAAGGGGTTGATGACATGGCTACTACTGCCATAATCAACAGCAACAGCGATGGCTGCTTGGGGGAGCTCTCGCTGCTGGTTGGGGCTGGGGCGCTTGCTCCTGCTGCTCAGTCCCTGTCTGCGGCAACATCTATGGCGCTGGAAGGTCCTGTCACTCCCGATGATGGCTCCAACCCCCTGGCCTGCAAAAGTGACCAGCAGTGCTGCTCTCAGGCGCTAGCATGCCAACACAGCAACAAGCAGCAAGCAGCACAACAAATTCAGCAACAGCAGCATGTTGGGGTGGCACCCAGTGCTCAGGTCCCAGCAGCAGCTGTTGCTGCCTCAGCTGCTCTGCTAAGCGACACTTTAATGGGTTTAGGGGCTGTCCCTGAGCTGCAGGGGGACTTAGAGCAGCTCATGGAGCTGATTAAGCACCTTGCAGTACTTTATCTCGGGGGGGACCGTACCGCCAGAAGGGGTGGGGCAGAGCCACCAATGCTGCTAGGGGCTGCCATGCAGCTGATCATGGCTAAGATAGCAAGTATAAAGGCGATGAGGAAGGTGAATGAGAGCTTGGTGCAGGCACGGCTGGTTCATGATAAGGTGGTGGCGGCTGAAGTAGATCTCATGATGAAGCTGCAGCAGCAGGAGCCCGTCCAGCAGCAGAACATCGTCGCAGCAGCAGCAGCGAGTGGCGCGGCCTCAGCAGCAGGGGGTTTGATGGTGGGTAACCAGTTTCTGTCTGGACCTCTCCCCTCTGCTGGGGAAGTGTTGGGCTCGGGCTCTGTGCAGCATGTGCGGAGTGACACAGGGATTGTGCAGCAGCAACAGCAGCAGCACCACGTCGACATGGATGTGATAACACAGCCTGCTGATGGGATTGTTCGCTGCAGCATGGAGCAGCAGGAGAAGCATGGCTTTGTGTCGATGCTGCTTCAAGAGTACGATTTTGCCGTCCCTGAAATGGAGCCGGCCTACGCTGCTGCTGGTGCTCCTAGCTCTGTAGAGGCCGGTGCTTTACATACAGTAGCACCACCAGCAGCAGCAGCAGCAAGTTATGACCATTCCGGCAGCCCGGAGCAGGTAGCCCCTGCAGCACTGGTAGAGGCTGCGCTACACACTCCACCGATGGAGGTTCTTACATCCTCTCCACCTCGTGCCCATGAGGGGAAGCTGTTGGATGCAGAGCTTAATGTGCACGGCTCGGCTGGTGAGGATTGGTGGCTGGAACAGCTGCAGCGCTTGCCTAGTTTCAGTCACCATGACCAGCAGCTGCTGCCAGTGATGCAAGGGCACTGCTCTGAGCCTCTGATGGGGGGTCCCCTGGAGGATGTCTCGATGCTATCTTTCCCGTGTGGGGCCTTCCACTGAGGGAGTATGTCCAGGTAACATGTTGGGGTGTTCTTTGTGACAGCTTGAGGTGTGGGGCCTATGGCACGTTTTGCGATGGCTTCATGAAATTAATAATATGTTGGGGTGTCACCAAACATATGCTGACTCTTACGTATGCTGTTTATTATAAAAAAGTACTGGCGGCACCCTCATATTGTTAAGGTTGCTGGAAAATTATGCCACTGTTGCCCACAGATGGCTAGGCGAGGATAAATCCTGGGTTCAAGGCTGTGGGGCACATGGATGTTGTGGGAGGTGTGTGACTTCGTTGCTGAGCGGGAACCCGAAACATGTGTTCACCGTGGCCAAGTTAGCATGGTATCTCCGAAGCTGAGGATGACAAACATGGGTGTTTGTTGGATAGCAGAATGCTCTGCTTGAGCAGCATCACCTAGGTATGTCAACAGCATGTGCAGAATGCTGTGCTCTGTTGTTTTGGAGGTGGGGGGGGATGCTGTTCCAAACCAAACACATTTGTTTTGGCTCAGGGGGGCAGTAGAAGGATGGAAAAGTCCCCTTGCAGCCCTATGGCATATGGTAGTGTTGGGCGTGGTTCGGTTCTAGGTTGGGATTTGAAAGGCCTGCTGGCAGGGTTAGAAATTGTTATTGCGACAACGGAAAGATGGGGTTTGAAAGCTTAGTCCATCTGTACCTCTATGTAGCGTGACATGTGTGGCACTGCGCACTTTGTTGCTGGGTTGACCAACCATGGCCAGTTATTGGTCCTTTGCAGGCTTTCGATGGCCAGACTAAACATTGAGTGGGCACGCACAAACAACACATTCAGCGAACTCAGGGATACATTTGCACTGCCTCTCTTTGTATGTTGGACGTGAGCGAATAACAGGGAGATAGCAACGGCAAACCTCAGTCTGTCGTCTTCCACCTTTCAGATTGCATCATGTTGGTTAGCAATAAAGCACCTTGCACTGTTTCAAACGCCTTAGCATGATCATTTGATGTGCAGAGAAATTCCTAAGGATTTGTTGTGTTTGTCTCATGGACATGGGGATGAGAAGCGCCTGCTTGGCATTAGCATATCTTTGACACCGTCATGTCTGGTCATTGCAATGCTCTGTCATCCATGTGTATTGGGTTGTGAGACAATGTGTTTCAGAAGGGGCTCAGCTGCCCAAAGCTTCCATACAGGGAAGTACAGTTGAAATGGTTATGCCCATTGGTGCGTGGGCTGTTAGCAGAACTGCCAAGCAAGAGGGTACGTGCCCCCTGCTGTTTAGCGTGTGGCATTCAGCGAGGGAGCATGGTAGAATAACAAGTGAAGCATGTGTTCGTGCTTTCAAAACCTTGGCATCTGTTTGGGTCCATTTGCCACTGCGTGGGTGATGTATGCACTTGCAAGTAAATGGTGCACTGTGCATTTGTGATTGAATCTTCCTTGCATGCCCCACATGGGGCTATGAAGTTATAATGCCCCATCAAGCAGCATTTGCTCGTGCAAGTGGCAGTGTTTGCGCAAGTGCGCAGTTCAACAAGCAGTCGTAATGTCCTGGATCTCATTCTGACTGGTCCCTTTTTGTGGTTCAGTGGGCTATCTCTGGTGTACTTAATACTGTGTTCCTTTACTGTTTTCCTAGACTGTAATATGTAAGGATGTTGTGTGGACAATGTCCGACCCGTTGCGCCAGTTTGGCTGCACGCTTCAGTTTTGCTTTGAGACTTAGCATCTGAATCCCTTTGCTGGTGGCAGGTCAAGGTACCTGTCCTGGCATTATGCTGCATACTTGTTTTGATGTTAGCTATCAAACAGGCTGTGCCTGGTTCCTCTTGCTTTATAATCCTGTGGTGGGGTTTTTTTTAATCCTGCAGCCGCTAGTCTTGGTGCAAGCAGCAAGTCTTTTCATGGGACATGTTTGGCTTGTGTGATGTTTGCCAAGGGGTCCAGCTCTTTCTGGGGGTCCATTTAGTTTTGCGAAGATAACTTGTTGACGTGCAGGGTCTTTGTTAGGACTGTATTATGTTGTTGTGGTCATATCTCAAAGGAAGTTAACCCCCTGCTTTTAACAGGGGTTTGTGGACGTATGGTTCCTTATCTGTTGACATGAGCCTAATCATGAGGGGGGAGAGGGACGATTGTAGAACAGGTTTCCCCCCTAGCATCTTTAGGCAGGGTGGTGAGCAACAGTGACGTATGCACCCCCCAACAAAGAAAGCCACATTTGAGTGGCCAGGGTGTCTCTTGATGCTTGGGGTAAAGAAGAGAGTGTGGGTGGTAATAACGGAATCTTTAGGGTCTTGGTCGGATTGGATCTCCTAATGGGCCGGGCCTTGGTATGGTTGGGGGTGTTGCAATCAGCAAGCAGGACTGATGTGGGATGTTTGCTGGAGGCAGCATAGCTTTGGGGCTGGTTGGTCAAACAATTGC
The DNA here is from genome assembly GCA_963556185.1 of Pseudopediastrum boryanum. Lineage (NCBI taxonomy): Eukaryota > Viridiplantae > Chlorophyta > Chlorophyceae > Sphaeropleales > Hydrodictyaceae > Pseudopediastrum > Pseudopediastrum boryanum. The sequence continues at coordinate 579,009 of OY744493.1, forward strand.
TAGTGCATGGTACCGCTGGGAAAACCCCTGGTCACTAGGGTTCCATTAGTAGGATCGTAGCTATGTGGAGGCAGTTGGCACTCCATGTCGAGTTGTACACTCAGTGAAAGATGGTTCTGGGAAGACAATTGGCAGCAGTACGGAACTGATGAGCTGGCCCCCTTTGATCCTGGGATTTGTCAGGTGGTTCACTGCTATTTCTATTGCTATTGGTGGGTGTGCCTTACAAGGCAGCCATTCCAGTGTTGCCTGTTCATAGAACCTAGGGACTGATGTGGGGATAAAAGCATTGGCCAACATACACCCTTTGCATATGTGTGGATGTGATGGTCACACTTTTTTGAACAAATGTACCGCAGGTGCTTGAGTGTGTGTGTATGTGAAGGCACAGTGTATCTAATGCCAATGTGATTTACAAGGGCTTTGTGGTATGGTGCTATAGAGTGGGGCCTGGTGCAGATATGGGCAGATTCCTCCTGGTTGGTGGTGTGGAGTTCATTGTTGTTGGATCCATCCGATGGTGTGTTTGGTCGTTTCGACCTAGCAGCCCTTTAGCGGTTGCCTCACCTTAACTAATATCTGTTAATTTGTTTTGTTTATGGTATGCTGCTTGCAACAGGGGCTGCATTTCCAGAAGGCCCTAATGCACAGCCCCCCGCTCTGAGAAGCAGTGCAGCACAAGCATGGCAAGGTGTCCGTGGCAGCTACTGTGTGGCATGTAACGCCCTGCATGTTCAGGCTCGTGAAAGCGCATGCAGCTAGTGCTGCATGGTATGATGATTTGACAGAACATGCTTCATTGCACACTGCCAAAAGCATGCCTGAGTGATATATTTACTTAACTGAACGGTGTCAATCAGTAGCATTTGGTATACCATTTTCTCTAGCTATTGCTCAGCGCGGCATGCAGTTGGCATGGGGTTTTAATCGCTTGTTCACTAATTTGCCACAGCAAGATCTCAAGCAGCGCACGCGTAGTCTTGTGCATGAAGTGTTCTTTTTGCATCCTTGGGCTGTTAAAAGTGTCCTGCATGAAAGGTGCTGCTCTTGCCCAATGGCTGGCTCATGGCTGCATGTTGGTTCAGTCTCTACATGGTGTTATAGAAATGCGTTTGCCGACATGAGCAAACTCAGATCTTTACTGAGGCTTCTCTAGTGGCTGAATTGTTTGGATATCCATGTATCTGCTTTGGACATGCTTGATCATGGACCTCAGGTCCTTCGCAGGGAAACACACATGGAGTTCAAACTGGTGCATGATGTCAGTTTTTCTGGTTCTATCTGTCTCTAAGGTTTAGGCTTTGCCACCCCTGTGATGAACTGTGGCACCGCACGCATGCTGATAGGTTTGCCATTGTAAGATTCACACACACTCTTCCGACATTGGCAATCTCATTCCCTTTCAATAGTACTGGAAGAACCTCATTGCTGTACTGAACAGAACCCATATTTACATCAGATACTCCCAACATCAGGTATGCCTACCTTCAGCTTAGCTCCATCAATTGCCACTGTCCTGCACACACGCAAGAGGGCATGCATGCAACCTCTCCCCTTCACCATAAGCAAACAGAAGACAAACACATGGTCAGCCAACGTGCCAACCTTACACAACCCTTAGCTCCACTCCCAAGAACAGATGGACAACACGTCAAGCTTGCACCACCACCTCAGCACATAGATATGAGCCTTTGCTTTGCAGCTGTGCTTTATGCAGCCAAAGAGACAACCAGTCAAGAACCACTCACATGTACAGAACACTTCTGCTCAAAATTCCAGACCAAACCCCCACATGCTATGTGTCAAATCCCACCCACCCCTCTAAACCCCACTCCTGCCCACCCTACAGCAGCCACAGCTGTTGTAATGAGATCTTGCAGTAGCAGCGGTTTAGTCGACCTCCTCCATGCGGCTGCCCTCATCTGCACCCTCCTCAAGAGGTGGTAGGTCCTCCTCCTCTGCCCCCATGTCCTCCTCATCCTCATCAATGCTTAAACCCAGCTTGATCATGCGGTAGATCCTGCTGGCAAAGGTAGCAGGGTCATCAAGCGTGAACCCGCTGGACAGCAGCGCAGTCTCAAACATGAGCAGCACCAAGTCCTTAACGGTCTTGTCGCTCTTGTCTGCTTCTGCGCGAGTCCGGAGCTCAGCCATGATGGGGTTGTGGGGGTTGATCTCCAGCGTCTTCTTGCTGGTCATGTAAGCTGCCATGCTGTTGTCACGGAGGGCTTGGGCCTTCATGATACGCTCCATGTTGGCGCTCCAACCGTACTCGCCAGTGACCAAGACGCAAGGGCTGTCCACAATGCGGTCACCCACAACCACCTTCTCCACCTTGTCACCCAGAATCTCCTTCATCAATCTGCAAGGGGCGGGGGAGAACAATGGTGATTGTTAGCTACGGATAATGGGGAGCTGACAGCGCTAATAGGATGGTTAGCCACACAGCCACACTTCCCGACAGGTATTACCACTACATCTCATGATGTGCCATAGGGGCAGGTACCTGATTAACAAGCTTTCTACTGTCTGCCACTATTGCTTGTTTTGCAATTGCAGTTTAAACTGTCCTGGTCCTGGTCCAGATGCCACGTTGAGTAATTCCAGTAGCATACGTACTAAAGGGTGTATATGCATGTCTAAAAAGTACCTAATGCACAGAAGATCCTTCCTGTCTCACGACGGAATTACGGTATACACAAGCCGCGACATAGCTGAAAGTATGCAGGAGTCGTCACAGCGCAGCATAGTCTCGCAGCAACACAAATCCAGCTGATGCGCAGCCTAATCAACACCTGCATGCTTGCTCTCATAGGAGCCCGGCAACGCTTCTTAGATGGTACAAGTACGATTGTTCAGCAGACGTGTGCTGCAAAGAACTACAACATCCTTGATTGAATGCTGTTATACAACAGACACAACGGGCAGATCCCAGGTAAATGTGTTGTACACCCTCTTTCCAGCAGCTGCTGTACTCACAGGCACATCTCACAGACAGACATCTTCCCTTTATCCAGCTGCTGCTTCACCCGCTGTCCATTCAACCACTGTCACCCATTGCACATCCCATGTACTTGCCCTGTTACCCTCTGTACTTGCCCCGTTGAACCCCTGTACTTGCAACACATAGCCATAGATCTGCACCTTACCCCTGCCAGCAATTCAGCCCTGTCCTGCCTAGCCCAAGCAACAACCCTAAACCTTAAAACCCATTCTTCTATGACCTACCTTGCTCCCAATCTGCTAAGCTGTTCACCAACAAAGACTGAGACCCAGCACACTCTCCACACACCCTGCCCTCCTCCCCTACTGGCTGCAATGCTCACCTGCACAGTGGCTCAAACTTGCTCTTCAGCTCCTCCTTGGCCTTCTTCTCATCCTCAGTCTCCTCAAAGGTCAGCCCCTCCTTGGTGCAAGACACCAGCTTCTTGCCATCATACTCCTTCAGCTGCTGCACTGCATACTCATCAATAGGGTCTGTCATGAACAGCACCTCATAGCCCTTCTTCTTGAGCCTCTCCAGGAAGGGGGAGTTCTCCACAGCCTTCTTAGTCTCGCCTGTAATGTAGTAGATGTCGTTCTGGCCCTCCTTCATGCGAGTGACGTAGTCCTTGAGGCTGGTCAGCTCATCGCCGCTCTTGGTGCTGTGGTACCGAAGCAGCTCAGCCAGCTTGGTGCGGTTGGCACTGTCTTCATGGACACCCAGCTTCAGGTTCTTGGCGAAGTTCTCATAGAACTGTGGGAAAAGGGGGTGGGCGAGCAGCAAGCGAAGAGTGTCAGACAAGTGACCGAGCTTATTGGCTTAACAAACTTGCAGGAGCAACCTCTGGTGCAAAGAGGGTATTGGTATGCAGGAGCACAAGCAAGGACCCACAAGCTGTCGCAAGACAATGTTGCCAGACATAGGGGCACAGCTACCGAGACAAAGCATGGTCAGAGCATTTCTTGACGACTAAACAAGGTATGAACCCTTTAGCACTCCGAAAACCTGCTCCTTTACTCCTTTTTAACACATGTCTTCTGATACATATACTACATCAGTTGCCCAGCAGGAACATCAACCGCAACCAATTCCCAAACCATACCCTGCAAACCTTCTGCTGCCCATGTCAACTCAGCCACCAGATGTTGCACCATGCCCTGACTACTGCTGCCCATGTCAACTCAGCCACCAGATGTTGCACCATGCCCTGACTATAGGAATCCTGACATGTGCAGGCCAGCCTGTGACACACCACACCACACTTCTTTCTACATGTATTCTTTGCCAGATAGCTGATAGCTTCCCCAAGGTCCGTGGTACCATCAATCTAAACAAGGCTGCTGGCTATGGAAAGCTGTAAAACTGCTCACCTTCGTGTAGTCATCCTTGTTTTCAGCAATCTCCTGGAACATCTCCAAGCACTTCTTCACAATGTTCTTCTTGATGACCTTCAGAATCTTGTTCTGCTGCAGCATTTCACGGGAGATGTTCAGAGGCAGGTCCTCGCTGTCCACAATGCCCTTCACAAAGCTGAGCCACTCAGGGATGAGCTCCTCGCAGTTGTCCATGATGAACACACGGCGCACATACAGCTTGATGTTGTTGGGCTTCTTCTTCTGGTCAAACATGTCAAAGGGAGCACGCTTGGGGGCGAAGAGGATGCTCTTGAACTCTAGCTGGCCCTCAACAGAGAAGTGCTGCAGGGAGAGGAAAGACACAGAGAAGATACAGGTAGTTAGCAGATGACCATGGGTTTCAGTAATGGCGCAGAAGGTTGCACATGGTACTGAAGATGAAGGAGAAATCAAATTTGATGTAAGAAGAACTCAGCACCGGAAGAGAACGCTGAGAAGCATGGAAGCAAGAGCAACTGCACAAAGGCAAGAGCCACTGCACAAAGCAAAGAGCGACTGCATGGCAAACAACATACTTATTGTAAGATTTCATGATATGTCATAGCAAAAAGTTGACATAGGCCCTGCACCTCAAGCTGCACGGCAAACAACAAACAGTGCTTACAGACCAGTCACAGGGCTGAGTATGCACTTTACATGACCCTTAAATGTTAAGGCTAAACGCAGACACATGGCTAGGGCAAGCCCATATGATGGGCTGTGTAGCAGAGGACACGGCCATACCGACTGAATAGGATATTTCAGGTAAGAGTGGAAAGCCAGTCCTCGTCAAGCGAGAGCAGGCAGCTGCTTACCATCCACTAAATTGTCAGGTTAAGCATTATGCATTTGCATTTCACAGAAGAGCAGATTCATCTGCATTTGCATTTTCACAGAAGAGCAGATTGATCTCAAAGCCTAGGCAAATTAGTAGACCCGCCCAACAACAGCCCTCAGATATACCGGCCCATAATGATCGGACCGCTCTAAATCCATCTACAGTTGGAACACAGGTGCAGTCTACAGTGAACCTGTTACTGTCTGTTCTACACACCTAACAGATCCACGATGCTGATGCGGGACAAGAACAACTGCACAAACCATTCTCTTGAATACCCTGACCTTCCTAAACACAGTGCTGAAGCATATCGCAAGCCAGCTGCACAATGCCCTGCTTGGCTTCTCAATCCTCAAAACATGATCTTGTAGCACATGTCGAAACACGCTTCTGCTATAGGATGTGTTTTGACCTGTGCTACAACCAGCTGTACAGTCCCTGGCTGAGGTGAATTAACTTTAACTAAAAGCACCTGCCCTGCATGTCTTACCTTGTAAGCCAGCGGGTCCTCCCAGTCATTGGTGATGGACTTGTAGAAGGCAAAGTACTCATCCTTTGTGACCTCATCAGGGTTGCGCATCCAGATGGGCTTCTGCTTGTTCAGCACCTGCCACTCATGAGTCACCTCCTTCACCTGCAGCAACAGAAAGAGGAAGCTTTGAGCAAAATGAGATAACAGTTCTGAAAAGTCACTGTGATGTTACAGATCATGTACTGCCGTAGGGGTACAGCTGCCCAGGACATTCCTCGGTAATGTACTGCCATAGGCGTACAGTGGCCCAGGATATTCTTTCCATATGATAAGACAGAGTAAACATCGCCATGGTGCACTTGCTCAGCCTGCACTGCCTTGTGCAGAAAGGCAACAGCTACATGTAATGACCATTTCAACACTGCCTCATCTTCTTGCCTTCAAGCTGCATGCATAAGGAGATGCCGACAGCTTACAGCAGGTGGGACTAACACTGCACACTCCATGCGAATGCAGAAGGGTTCCACATGCTTTCAACAGAGGACCTGAGAGATATTTATGACCCAGGCCAACCACCGCTGACAGAAGCTGTGCCATGCAAGCTACATGTGCTTCAAAGATGCTTACTGGCTACCCACTCATACTTACACCCTCCTAAACTTCATCTGCACTGCACAGAAACTCTTCGTTACAGCTGCAGGGCTCCAGAACCTGTGATAACCACTGTTGCAGAACTGCCAGCCTGTCAGGTTACTGCTAAATGTGCTGTTAGTTGTACTGCTAAATCGTACTGCTAAATCGTACTGCACTTACCTTCTTGGTCTTCTTCTCTTTCTTCTCCTCATCCACATCCTCGACCTTGCCCTCCTCATCCTCCTTGGCCTCCTCATCCTTAGAAGTCTCCTCCTCCTCGTCATCACTGACCTCCTTGTCCACGGTCTTCTCAACAAACAGGGATATAGGGTAGGCAATGAACTCGCTGTGCTTCTTCACCAAGTCCTTGATGCGGCGCTCCTCGATGTACTCGAGCTGGTCTTCCTTCAGGTGCAGGACGATTTTCGTGCCGCGACCGAGCTGCTCACTGTCCGGGTCGCGTGTGACTGTGAAAGAGCCACCGGCCTGACTCTCCCAGATGTACTGCTCGTCGTCGTTGTGCTTGGTCACCACGGTCACCCTGTCTGCCACAAGGTAGGCAGAGTAAAAGCCCACACCGAACTGACCGATCATGGAGATATCGGCGCCAGCTGACAGAGCCTCCATGAAAGCACGAGTACCAGAGCGGGCAATAGTTCCCAGGTTGTTGATCAAGTCGGCCTTGGTCATACCGATACCAGAGTCGATGATGGTAAGGGTGTTGTCCGCCTTGTTGGGGATGATGTGGATGAACAACTCGGGCTGGCTGTCCAGCACGGACTTGTCCGTGAGAGACTGGAACCTGATCTTATCCAAGGCATCACTGGCGTTTGAGATCAACTCCCTCAAGAAGATTTCCTGCAGGAGGTACACCAAAAGCCATCAGTGGGGAAGCGGCTAGCTGCACTACCGCTGACAACTGATATCTTCTCCTTGGCGCCCAGAGGCTGCATGGGGACAGGCGGCACGCCCTACAACATTCCTTAGCAACTATGTAGCAAGTGCGACCACTGCCTCGGCGTCTCCGTACCTTGTTGCTGTAGAAGGTGTTGATAATCAATGACAAAAGCTGGTTGATCTCCGCCTGGAAGGCGAAGGTCTCGGTATTAGCGTCAGCCATGGTTGCGTGTGTGCGGGTACTCGCGTGACAACGCAGTAAAGCGTCCTGTGGGTGTCTACGGCATCTACATATACACCTTGGTGGCTTGTCTTCTTGGCGCTTCCAGAAGGGTCACCAGCTTCTAGAACCGCGCTTTTCGGGCTTCGGAGTATCAAGTACAGGTGTCACTTTGTATTTCCTTTGCTTCAGTGCAGTTTGCTGCACCTTTGCGCAGTTTGCCTGAAGCACAATCAATTTGCCACATCCACAAAGCCCATACGTGTTCTCTGGCTCGGTCCTGCCAATCTTTCATAATGGCATGCTGTTGCTGTACCTCGGTCGACCGACACAACGCCTGTTCATGCTTTCGTAACGATCAAATTGGCAGTCGATTGTACTTAAGCTGCAGGTTACCTGTTTTCTTTGCTTTCATGCTGCCAGTGGAGAATTGAGGCGGTTGACTTCCCTTCCCGGAGTCTGTGACAGTTTCCGTCGTTAGTGCTGGCGAGTTGAGACTAGGTTCTTGGCCAAGTCAGCTTAGCGTAATTCTAGTATAAGCGTTCAGCGCACATGGCAGCAGCTGGATGCAGCAGCGACTCAGGTGAATTAGCAAGCCAACATGTGGGGACTGTCCCTTCCATGCCACCCCCAGCTCCTCGCCTGCCGAAGCGCAAAGTTGTCCTTGAAGAGGACGCTTACACGGAGGCAATTGAGGCTATCGTCGAGCGAGACTTCTTTCCAGATGTACCAAAAATGCAGAACCAGCTGGAGTGGCTCGAAGCCATTCAAAGCGGCGACCCGGCGCAGATTAAGCGAGCCCAGCAGTCGATCGCTCTCCGCCGTGCCGGTCTGGTGGCTAACCCACCAACTGCTGCAAGGGGCGGAACAAGCATGCGTAACACCCGCAGCATCTTACGAACACCAGCTATGACCCCACTAGTTGCAGCATCAGAAGCAGCCATGCCTTCAGCAGCAGCAGCAGCAGCGGAACAACAGCAGCAGGCCCCAGCTATAGCAGCTCAACGAGCTCCTCGCATGGGCCTTGACAGCTTCCTCAGCAGTTACACTGGGGAAGACAATGCCTCATTTGAGCAGCTGCAGGAAGCTAGCCTCGCTCGAAAACGCGCCAAGGTAGCACACCACCTCGAAGACAAGAACACAAAGCTGCTGCTGGACAGTTCCAACCCAACAGAGGAGTACGGCAGCAGCGGACAGCAACCTGGCACCCTTCTTACCTGGGAGCACGTTCCAAAGAGCAGCTTGTTCTATGATTCCTCACAGCGCAACGTAGTGGAGTACACAGAGTCTGAGCTCCGCAGTACAGCTCAAGGTGCTCCTAGATCCATTAGCCATGCTGCAACACGCATGCTGCAGGAGCCAGAGGAGCAACAGCAGCCGCCAGCAGCAGCAGCAGCAGGAGGGCAGCTAGGGGAAGGCAACGATGCAGCAGGAGCAGCAGCAGCAGCGCAAGCCACTAAGGCAGGCAGTGCAGGAGCCTCTGCTCCTCCCACCCATGGGACCAGGGGCTATGGCTACATGTCAACACCAGCTCTAGCCCCTGGGGTTCAAGCCTCTCCCCTCATGACCTGGGGTACAATTGCCAGCACACCATTGCGATTAGAAGCAGACTCTGCTGCTGCTGGTGATCCGTTAGGTGTTGCTGGGCTGGGGTTGGAAGACTGGGAGGGGACTGAGGAAGGAGCAGCAGGGCCGGCTTTCAAGCTACCAGAGCAGCGGAAACGGGAGGTGGCAGCGATGGCGTATATAGCAAAGCGGCAAGCAAGCAGTGCAGAGGCACGTAGACGCAGTAGGACGCCACTGCTAGATGCTTTGCGGCGATCGGGCACCGGCGGCAGGGCAGGAACAGCAGCGGGAGGTGTGGGGACACCGCAGCGACCATTGTCAGCAGCAGGTTTGAAGCTAGCAGCGAAGATGAGGAGTGGCAGGACGCCGAATGTGGGCGGAGCAGGAGGATCAGCAGCAGCAGCACTGGGGGTAGATAAGGGTGGGTTGGGGAGTAAGGAGTTGCGGGCAAGCTATGCCGGCACGCCAGGGGGAAGAGCGAGCACTCCATCGGCAGCAGCAGCGAGAAGCAAGGCAGGTACACCAAGTCTGGGACTGAAGCAGCAAGGCGTGAAAGAAGTGATGGGCGGGACAGCTGCTGCTGGTGGTGGTGGTGCTACTATGAGTGACAAGAGGGTGGAGAGCGAAAGAGTTGCAGCTCAAGGGGGAGAGTTGGAAAAGGGTGCTGGCGCAGCTGGGGTTGCCCAGAGCACTGGTACTGGTAATATCACAGATGGCTTGCTTAATCTGGGGTGAGGTGGGACCCGGGAGGTTTGGGAAAACCCCTACAGGTGAAAAGGTGCATGCCAGACAGGTGCATAGGTGCATGCTGAGGTGTCTGCATGTCTGGAAGTGTCTTGTGCGTATAGAGGCAGAATGGATGACACCACAGTGTGGTTATGGTTATGGATGCTGTGCTGTCAATAGCTGAAATAGGCTACAGCTCTGCCGGTTGACCTTGGTATGCTTCTTGCACAAGAGAGAGGAAGGTGCAAAGACCCACCTTGTTGGAACCTTGATGCTGGCTGCTAAGGGAGGTGACATTGTCCAGGAAGGTGCAAAGACCCAACATCTGAAACTCTGATCATGGCTGCTACTGGAGGTGACAATTTCTGCTGGTGCCAAGGGTAGTGTGCATCGTGACGAGCTCTGTATGGCGTGTGATTGAGCCAGCGGTGTCTTTTCTGAGGATGGTGTTATAGTGACTGCTATTTGTGGCGGCTCATGTGTCGGCAGTCAGCAGTCTGGTCCATATCCTTGGAGAGCTCGTTAGCTGTGTGTGAAGCAGAAGAACATGTGGTGCTGCTTGTAATGGTGCCAGTATGGTGGGCAGCATGTGAGTTGACACAATTAGCTGTATTAACTGTAGGCAGCTCATTAGCTGTTGGGCAATCAACTGTAGCTTTTGAGTTGGTTCTCCTGGTTCTCCTGGTTGCAAGAGGAGGCAGCCTTCTACTTTGGATCAGATGTGAAACCAAAGGGATTGGGCGGGCTCTGTACATCTGCAATCATGTTATTCAACTTGCGCTTTTGGTCTCCTTGATGTTGTACTTGTCATTACTATGCACTGGAATAGGTGCAACACTAACATCGCATGTCATTCGTAAATTCTGTATGCCACCCAGCAGCTGTGCCTTGGGGTGCTGCACAAGGCCGGTGTGCTGCTGAGGGATCTTGAAATGTCTGCGTAAGTAGGCGGGGGACAGATGTGGTTTTGGTACTACCTTGTAAAGTTTACATGCTGCGTCCAGGGGAGGTATGATATGGCCTTGTCTGGGACCTGCAGCATTTTATCTCATGTGAGGTCACTGATTGGAGAAATATGGCTGCTGGTGCCCGACCCAAGGGGGTTGCAGTGACTATCATGTAGGCTGCACTCATGTATTTCAGGGTTGTGGGTACACATGCTTTGGGCGTGGTCCCTTCTTTTTACTCATGTAGACTTTCTCATGGTGTGTTGGTACGCTTCTTGCGTTTTCGTCTTGGCTGCCATCATCTGCGCATTCACACAGGACGTTGGCAGCTGCCTGCCCTCCTACGTCCTCAACGTACTTGTCTGCGCTGTAGTTCCACAGCCGTGGATGATGAGGCACATTGCCTCTTCTTGTGTGAACACCCGACAATTGTTGAGGCACGAGATGTCTTCTTGTCAGCTGTTGTACCACCTGTGTCCGCACTGTCGTCTCTCAGGTATGCTGACTTTTGGGCACTGTATTCAACTGGCAGGGTCCCTCTTCCAGTGTTGGTCAAGTATGTTGCCATCTGCGTTCGTGTCGGTCGACAATGCCACCAGTCTGGTGGTACTGATGTGGTGGACTTGCCAGACATCTTGCTTCCGGAAGATCAGTATTTAGATATGTTTGATTCGGAGTCTGATATTTCTGGTGATAATTCTGAGGATGAACTGGTTGAAGTCCTCTAGATGAGTGAATACCTGGATGGTATCCATTTGCTTGGTGGTATGGAACCCATTGTGTTTTGGATCCATCCGATGGTGTGTTTGGTCGGTTCGACCTAGCAGCCCTTTGCGGTTGCCACACCTTAAATGTTCATTTGTTATGTTATGCTCATGGTTAGGACTGGTGCTGGGATTCATTGGGAAATGAAGTGTTATGGGCGCCTAGTGCCTCCACGAAGTTGTCTTCTGTTACCCTAAGCCATGTTGGCTGTGGCTGCTTCCTTGAGACCAAGGATATATTTGGCAAGTTATGCTTACAATGGGCGCCTTGAGCAGTCTGGCTGTCCAGTCACGCTTCGCCCGGTCAGTTGCCGGTGTCGTCGACGCGGTGCCGTCACTGTCAGGACGCACACTACAGACTTTGCTCCCTGGGACCAATAACCACTAGGTATCTACTAATTCTAAAATTAATCAGCCACACACGGTGTGCTTTGTTGTTGCACATTTCCGGAACCGGCACGGAGCGGGCCGGACTAGCTTGATGAGCGGGCATCGATCCTCGGGGCAGAGTCCGGACCCAAAGGTATCCACGCCCTGCGACACTACAGCACCGCCGAACACAGACCTGGCGTCAACAGCTTTCACACTCCATCATTTAGTACCACTCTAAGCGCCCTAAACCGTCCAAGGCATACTGTTCATTTGGCGCTGCTGCCCTAGTATGATGCATAGATTGGCAAGTTGCGGACGCAGAACCCCTCACGCAGTTTCATAATATAGGGATAAAGCGTACTGATACACGGAACACAGACAAGACAAACGCAGCTGGTATGAAACGCCTTACAGCGGCACAAGCTCAACTGTGATTGCTGCCTTCTTGACATGGTGCACCCAACCACCAATCTTAGACCTGATCTTCAGCTCGATCCTCAGCCCAGGTGCACCACCTCCGGCGGCCTTTGTGCTTCCGGTCAAAGGAGACTCACGCTCGGCCTGCTTCCCGCCCTGCAGCCGCTGACGCTGCTCCTCCTTCTGCCCCTCCTTCTGCCGTCGTGCCACTGCAGCAGCTGCCAGCTTGTTAGCAAACTGTACCAACGGCTCATCCTCACCAAGCTTGACGCTATGGTCTTGCCAACCTGCCTCTGCTATCTCATTGGTGTAGAGCCTGTCTTTCCTGAAATAGATGCTGCTGCCCTTGGCAGTCTCAGCACCCCCGGGCCTCCCCCTTGCTGCTGCTGCTGCTGCTGCGCAGCCAGCACGACTTCTGTCACCACACACGACCAGGTCTGCCCAAGTCCAGGAGCCTCCTTTTCTATCAGCTGCCCAACCCTGCACAGCAAGGTCATCAGTACATTACCAAAGGGCAGTGAAGCTGTAAGTCACTGATACTACTTTTATAAACTTCATGATATGCCATTGCGAAAAGTGTCATATGCCCCCCACCTCAAGCTATCACAAAAAACAGCGAGGTGAACACAATACGGGTTGTCTGCGGCATGTATGACAACATAGGCCTAGATCTGTGGGTTACTGGTATGACATGTTGACACCGCAGCGTTGATTCTGCAGCAATTGTTGTATGCCAAGATGCTGTTTCGTCACACAGGGTCCAAATAGAACAGTTGCCTCCATGTATTTGCCTACACACACAGAGAGAGAGAGAGAGCTATGCAGATGAAGGGGGGACATCCCCAACATGACATATCTTTGAACATATAAAGGCTACCTCTGCAGCCCGTACTTATTGCCCAGCTGCAATCCCCTCAAGCTGTGGTTTGCAGGGGACTGGTCATATCCGGCATGTCCTGCAAAAGCGGTTAGAATATTTGCCGGTAACAGAGAATTCCATCTCGCCAGAAACAGCTTGAGCTGTCGGGCCTAAGCCACTTTTGTTATGGCATGTCCTGAGTGTGATGATAAAGAATAGCAGCCGCAAGCCCAGTAACAGGACAAAGAGGAACCTGGGTACCAAACTGTTTGCATAGGTTACCTCTAGAAGTGGACTATGGACACCTAGGGTTAGAGGATTAGAGTTTCGGTTTAGAGGCCTAAACCCCTAAACCCTAAACCCTGAACTACTGCCTGCATAGGTTACCTCTAGAAATGGTCTATGGACACCCGCCTCTCTAGGCTTGAAGTCTGCTCTATGGAACACTGAGTTGTCCCTTGGACATGTTCACTCCCTTGCATCAGACGATCTAAGAAAAGGGCTGTGCATAAAAGCAGCAGAAAACTTACAAACAGATGGACAAGAACTGAAGGCTGCCACAGGCAACGGAGTGGGCCAGTTCATATAAGTGGATCTCGAAGTATCATTATTGGCATCTTCCCCCCCCCCCCCCCAAAAACAAACACCACCCCGGACGAGCTGGGGGTAGGGGAGAGGGGGTTAGGGGAGAGGGGGGTCCAAAATTGGGCAAATGCCACTACTGGTACTGATTAACATAAACAGATGAGATCCTTCAGCTTATTAGAATTCAGATGTGCTCTCTACTTCGCATAAGACCGCTTTTGGCCGGTCTCCCGACATTTGGCGCATAAAAGAGGTGGTATTTCCCCAGCATGTGTTGTGAAGCCGGCAGTTGCTGATATGACATTTTGAACCACAAAAACGGACCCCACACCTGATCATGTGCTGTTGCTTCCACCTGTACTGAGCGCAGCATGCACCCCTTAAGCACAGATTCAGTCAGATCGAGGATGAGGTATGTGGCGTCACCATCGTTGTGCAATTGGATCTTTTTTGTTTTGGCCAGCGTGATCCTTGGCAGCACCCCCAGCCGGATGAGACTGGACCTGTAAGGAGCCGAATAAGAAGTACAAAGCTTAATTGTGTTAATATTTAATATCTATATATCATTTAGTATATATAAATCAACTGATCAGACTGGACCTGTAGGGAGCCAAATCAGAGGTAGGGAGCCAAATCAGAGGCAGGAAAGAGCAGTGTCCTACAGCCAGTTCCTGGTACTCCGTGCCTGTCTCTGTAATGTCTCACTACACACCCTCCCCTCTGCCCATCCCCCACCTCCCACTCACACTCACACACCTACCCCTCGTCACATACCACCCGCTTCCCCTCCCCCCCCCCCCGACACACCCTAACCCATCCCACCAAAACAACCACAGGTCCTCTCTGTTTTTCTACTCGTGTAGAGCTTCATGTCTGCCCCTGTCTGACAACTAGATCCGATGTCAACATCAGACATACATATGTTGATATGGTATTCAGTTCTGGTACCACCACCCTCTTCCTTGAAACAATGCAGGGGCTAATGCCCGGCGTCCACTCACTCACATTTCAGTACCCGTTCTTGGTGCTTACATTCTGTGCTACCCCAGCCCCCCGAGACCTCTGCCATTATCTATTAACAAAAATACAAACAAAATTAAGGTGTGGCTACACTGAGGCAGCTAGGTCGAAACGACCAAACACACCGGGGTCAAACCCCATTTCCCTCTCAACAGAAAAGGAAACCACAAAAATGACACTGTCATTGATCCTTGAAGGATCAACACATACTACTAACCGGCCCCAACCACAGGAATGGCAGTCTGTGGCGCCTCCAGAGAGCAGGACCAAGCAACTTCACCATCCGTTGGAGCCCTCATCGCCCCTTAACCCTTAATCTGCCATGCAAATTGGGTCATATATGACCCAGTTCACACATGTTGTGGCTACAGAGACTGGTAACATTTGTTTGCACTGAAACTTCATTGGATGACTCAGCATGGACTGTACTACACATGCAGCTCCCTAAACCCTATGACAGAAACCCTAAACCCTCCCAGGCAGGGCTTATCCCTTGGATTCCCTTGGAGTTTTCATTCGGCCTGAAGATCATCCCTGGTTGCCTCATAGTTGACGCCAGGGGCTAGGCACATGTTGTCATACATCTGAAGACAAGCCGTATTCTGTTCCACCTCGCTGTTAATTGTGACAGCTTGAGGTGCGGTGGCTATGGCACTTTTTGCTATGACATATCATGAAATGTTATAATGATCTGAGACGCCAGGGTCATTGCATACTATACACAGCATCTGGCACTGTTGCGTACCTAAGCATGTTAGAAGCACTCCATTGCATAATAATGGAGGGCAGGGGGTGTGAGTGCTGCGGGGGGCAGCAGAACAGCCCCTGTGGAGCCTGCCAGGGGGAAGGGAGCAACTGGGAAGAGGCAGGGGGGGGCAGGGGCTGGGCAGGGGGTAGAGGGCAGGGGGGGCAGGGGGTCAGGGGGGGCAGGGGGGGGCAGGGGGAAGGCAGGGGGGGCAGGGGAGGGGGGAAGGGAGGGGGGCAGGGGGGGCAAAGGGGGGCAGCAGGGCAGCCCCTGTGGAGCCTGCCAGGGGGAAGGGGGCCATTACCTGTCCCAGTATTATGTCCAGGACACTCTTACTGGTATTCCTTAGCTTGGCAATCCCCATATACCTTAGTGCTAGGTACCCACAACATTTGGAGGTACAACCACGCCAGACCTATGAACACAAGGACTGTTCAATGCTCATGTGCATTCCTTACCGACCTGCGGCCCCAACCCTAATCTAGCCTGCTCTTTCCAGACAGACTTTGCTGCAAGCTATTTGCTCACAGGGCATGATTATCTTGGTGCTTTCAGCATTGTCTTCTTTCTTTGGCAGGTTAGTCATGCTTGGGTCTGATTGAAAAGTAGACATGCATGTGAATTAGAAATGCCAGAGCTGCTTTGCTTGCGGTGGAAGCATCACTACGGCACAGTCACTGAGTTCAGGTGACATCATTCTCAGGACCAAAGAGCAGGATTCATAGTCACCTCCCGACGAACCACATCTAATTTACCTACCTGGATCATCTCCTGTGGGACAGGCACAAATCCCAGGGTGTGTATTAGCTGCACCAGCTGCTGAAACTTCTCCAGGCCATCCAGATGCAGCTTGCTGGTAGACGTCTTGGCAGCTTCTTGGGTACTTGCGTTTGGCGGCCAGATCTCATCCAGCACCTCCCACTGCAGCAAAAACATACAACCTGACCTCAAAATATAGTTCAGAACAGACACCGGCATTTCAGGGAACTCGACCTGGGCATGTCCTGTGACTGTCAGGTTTAGCAACTACGGTCAACTACGGTAACTTTGCCAATGTGAAAAGCTTTGTCCAGACTACCCCAAGTATAGCATCCCGGGAAGGACACATCAAGGGGTGGTGGTCAGCTAGGATACATACGCTGAGCAAATGAAACCAAGAGGGTAAATTGTCGACGTTCATGGTGTGCCTGCTCTCGTATCCGGACCGAGGCCTACAGTACAGAAGCAGGGACCTATGCACTCAAGCAGCCTAGTAATCATGTGTGAACGGCCAGTGGTCAGGGGCCACAGCTGAGATGGTGCATGTGTTGGCATAGTTACTGGTTTTGGGTGCTTTTCACCTAGCTGCTGGACCTCATGTCTAGGCATATGTTGTCATGCGTGCCGAAGACAACCCATATTCTGTTCCACTTCGCTGTACTTTGTGACAGTTTGAGGTGCGGGGCCTATGGCACGTTTTGCTATGGCATATCATGAATTGTAATGATAATGTTGAAAGGCCTCAGGTTTGCATGCACAAGGAGCCGAGCCCTTTGGGGCCAATATCTCTAATTATAATGCTTTGGAGTTATTGTTGTTCAGTACTGCCGTTAATGTTATAGTACAAGTTCGCACAACACTGTAGCTGAGCCGGTTGATGCATTGAGTTGGGTCCCAGTAATTCTCCCGCGTTTGGCGCAATCAGTAAATGCAGGCGAGACTGATAGGCAAAAGGACAGGCAGGGACGGCAAGGAGGTGAGCCGAATTGCCATTGATGCATGCTTGTTGTGTCAGTGTCAGGACCAACAGTCTCTTTCAACTTAGTTGTTTCACGCATGTCTCACAGGTCTTTCACAGTTCTAACAAACCGCTGTGTCTGTCTTGAACTAGTCCGGCATGCAATTGGGCGGGACAGTGTTAACTGAGGAGCAATACCACAAGAGAGAGAGAGATCTACGCGAGGAGACCGTGTATTGTTCTCCAGCGTGGGATTGTGGGAAGGGTTCCTTGGTGTAAAGATTACACGGATCCCTTAACATGCAATATCAAGACCTTTCGCACCTCATCACATGCCTTGATTTCCTGAAGCTTGCTCAGAGTGATGTTTCCCTCCTGGATCTCACGAGCAGTTGCTGGTTGTACTGCCCTAAGGACAACCAGGGCTGCATCTGTAGCCTGAGGTAAGAACTCATCAATGCCAAGGAAGTCCGCAACAGTGAAGGCCTCAGGGGTTAAGGGATGGTCTTTGAAGAACTTAGCCACCCATGGGGCAGATTCTGTTGTGGCAGCGTCCTGATGGTTCGCCCAGCCCTCTAGCAGTCGCAGGGTCTGAGGCTCTTGAGCCACCCATAGTGGCACGGGCAAGGACAGGTTCGAGCTGGTACTGGATTCGAGTACTGCTTGCTCAACATTTCCCAGCGCACCCTGCAAAGCCGGGTTAATGCGACCAGCAAGTTGCGGAGACAGTACGATCTTCGTCAGTGACATATTCTCCGAGTTGCTCCGAATGCAGTCAATGACGGGCGTGCTCACGACGCAGTGATAAGGGTGTAAAGTATGTAACAAGTAAGCGCTGAGAACAGGGGTGTCAGGGCCCAGCTGGCATCAAACTGCACGTCCGAAACATTGACTGTAGCGGCTCGCGTTCGACCCGGCCATTCACTTCAGTGCTCAGCCAATTGTACGTTTCGGATACGTACACATGGCGCAGCAGGTCTGCATCAATTCAGCAGCGATCCCGATACATTGCTTGGCCACTGCATAAGTTAGTTGAGCTGCCAAGTGCCACTGCTGTAGTGCCAAGTCCCGGAAGGCGTGAGAAAGTGTGGCGACAGTGCGGAACCGAGGGCGATACCCATTATGGCGTCGCGATCGTGCATTGGTCTAAAGAGGAATCATTGCGCCGAATGAAACATACGTAAAGCGAATTGGGGCAACATACCGACGCTGCCATCACGATCTGTTGCTGTCAAGTCACTAAGGCCTGCAATGGGCCTGTGTTTCCAGTTATTTGCCTCATATCATCAGTTCACAACCATAACTAACCATAACCATAACCAAGCAGCGACGTGTGCATCATTCCTAGCTGACGAACCAAGGTGCTCGATGCAAACACAAAGGAACCCTTGACTAGCAAAACCCTACCTCACTTGCCTCAGGTATGAGCAAACCAAAACCTTATAATCCTGAATAAACCCAAATGGGACTGGAAGTACCAGTGACCATCACCCTGGCATCTCAGACCGTCTGACTAACGCCCTTTAAACTTGTCACAGTATATACCATCTACTGATACCAGTCAACCGCTTGCGAAGGATTGAATGCATGGCACCAAAAGGCAACAGCATGCTTGCCAACCACACTATCGTCCGTGCCTGCAGCACACCCATTCCATGCATTGCCGCAATCAGCAATGTCAGTGATCTGCCACAGCCATGGCGAACACATCACATGGCCGTCTGAGCGCCTTACAGTGGCACAAGCTCAACTGTGATTGCTGCCTTCTTGACATGGTGCACCCAACCACCAAACATAGCCCTGATCTTCATCTCAATCCTCAGCCCAGACCCACCATTTCCGGCGACCTCAGTGCTTCCAGTCAAAGGAGCCTCAGATTGGGCCTGCTCCCCGCCTCCCTGCAGCCGCTGCCTCTGCTCCTCCTGCTGCCGCCGTGCAGCTGCCAGCTTATTAGCAAACTGCACCAACGGCTCGTCCTCACCAAGCTTGATGCTGTGGTCTTGCCAATTGCTGTCTGCTATTTTGTTGGTGTAAAGCCTATCTTTCCTGAAACAGGTGCTGCTTCCCTTGGCGGACTCAGCGTCCCCAGCCCCGTCGCCTGTTGCTGCTGCTGCTGTGGACCCAGCCCCTCCTCCGTCGTCACAGACAACCAAGTCTGCCCAAGTCCAGGATCCTCCATCTCTGTGGGAAGCCCAACCCTGCATAGCAGTGTATTACAGTATCAAGGACCTGCAAGCTACTGGAATCAAATGCTGCGCCGTGCCAGGATGTCACGAACCCTGCGTTTGCCGCCTAGCCTGCATCCCTGCATCTTTGCCTGTACCACCTCCAATTAAGCATTCATTCCATTGGTCAGGTTTAGGGTGATATTTTTTCTTAAGAGAGACCACTGCACAGCCCTCTGAGCCGTGCAGCACCCAAGCATGACTCCAACCGGTTTCTTAGTGGGGTGGGTTGAGTAAGTGCGAGCAATAGAGAGCTAGAGGGCTGCAAATTCGAGCGAGTCTGAGACAAGTAGACATGAGAACTCTCTTTACACTGCTAACTCTGAAAGCACTTCCACTCGCATGCGGTATGCCTGGCCGTTATCTCCCCTTCCCTGCCTCCCCCCCCCCCAGGTTTAGGGTGATATGCTTTGTAATACGGTTGTTAATGCTCTGCCAGTACATGAATGTAATCTCGCTGAACCAACATTGTCAGGTAGCCAGGTGCAGATTATCTGCTATCAGGCAGAGTTGGACAGTGGCATCAAAAGAGCTACTATGGTCTCTACTTGCCATAGAATCACACTCCTTGGGTTCTCAAGACCTTGGGTGCATGGGAGAGGTTGTCTCTCCCCAGCACGGGGAGCGGGCAGTTGCTGGTATCATACATGTTAAGAAAGACCACTGCACAGCCCTCCGGGCCGTGCAGGACCCAAGCATGACGCCAACCAGTTTGTTAGGTATCATATATGAGATAGATCACTCCACAGCCGGGACCGTGCAGCACCCACCACATGACTCCAACCAGTTGCTGATATCTTTTGACTTTTTGGGACCCCACGAAAAAAAGCCGCACCTGATCATGTGCTGTTGCTTCCACATGTACTGAGCGCAGCATCCACCCCTTAAGCACAACTTCAGTCAAATCTAGGGTGAGGTAGGTTGCTTCTGCTTCATAGCTGCGCAGTTGGATTTCAGCTTCTCTGGTGACTGTGATCCTTGGCAGCAACCCTAGCCGGATGAGGCTGGACCTGTAAGGATCGGCAAATCGGAAGCAGGCCGGAATGAGACTCCTTGCACCCTACTCTAAACACAGGTGGCTAAACCCGAAACCCTGAAACCTTGGTCAATCAATAACACCCAGCTTTTTGCAGTTCTAAAATCCTCCCACAGCACCCACATCGATAGAAACGGTTGTTAAAGGCATGTAGAGGCATACAGGAGAGAGTTGGCCGTCTTCGCCACCATGAAGTTTCCTGCTTTTAAGGCAAAAAACCCTCTATGGGCACCAACATTTTCACCAAGAATCTGCATTGTGCATCAACACCATCTCTAAAACACATTAACTTGACAATAGGGGCGTTGCCACACAGCATCAGATAGTGTTGTGTCCTGATGCATGTTGGATTCACTCCAGGAAATGTTCCAGTGTCGTGTCTGGGACACTACTTATTTGTGCCAATGTATCCAAGCACATTCTTTGGCTTGGTATTCCCATAGATATCAGGGCATGAGGTGCCTAGACAACAACCTGAGGTACATCACAGCTAACTATTACAAGGACTATTGGTCAATTTTTTTGTATTTTGAACTTCCTGCGCCCCAATCCTTAATCTGGCCTGCTTTTTTGCCTAGACTTTGCTGCAGATGCGCTCATACGGTATGTCACCTACTTGATCATCTCCTGTGAGGTAGGCACAAAACTTAGGGTGTGGATGAGCTGCACCATCTGCTCAAACAGCTCCAGGCCATTCAACTGCAGCTTGCTGGTAGAAGCCTTGGCAAGTTTTGGGGTACTTGCGTTTGGCGGCCAGATCTCATCCAGCACCTCCCACTGCATTAGTGAATGAGAACAGGTATGCTTCAGAACATAGGTTAAAACAAAGAGACACATTACAGGGAACTGAGCCTGGGTCTGACCTGTGACAGGTATAGCTATAACTGTTTTAGCAGAAGTGGTCGCACAACTCTGCAAGTGAGTAAGGGCTGCATCTAGTTGGGTCAGAATTATACTCTGGTGTTTGTACAATGATTAAGGCAGGCAACATTGATAGGCAAAAGACAGGAAAGGAAGGAAGGCCAAGTGCCATTGTTGCTTGCTTGCTGTATTGGTGAACTAAACCATTCTTTTTCTGGTCACAACTTCCTTCACTGTGTCTTGAACTAGTCCGTCATGCATGGGCAGGACAGTGGCAATACCAGTATCTTTCGCACCTCATCATGTGCCTTGACTTCCTGAAGCTTGCATAGCGTGATGGATCCCTCCTGAATCTCACGAGCAGTTTCTGGTTGTACTGCCCTAAGGACGACCAGGGCTGCATCTGTAGCCTGAGCCAGGAACTCATCAATGCCAAGGTAGTCCGCAACAGTGAAGGCTGCAGAGGTCAAGGGATGGTCCTTGAAGAACTTGGCCACCCATGGGACAGATGGTTTTGTGGCAGCGTCCTTGTTATTTGCCCAGCTCTCTAGCAAGCCCAGGGTCTGAGGCTCTTGAGCCACCCATAGTGGCACGGGCAAGGCTAGCTTCGCGCTAGTACTGGATTCGAACACTGCTTGCTCACCATCTCCCAGCGCACCCTGCAAAGCCGGATTAATGCAACGAGCCAGTTGCGGAGACAATACGATCTTCGTCAGAGACATCGTCTCCGAGTGGGTCTGGAATGCAGACAATGTCGGGCGCGCTCACAACGCAGATCTATAATGGTGGTTAAGGTATAACAGATAGGCGCAGAGGAGTGGCGACTGAGAATCCGTGGGGATCAAACAGCAAACGCAAACATTGACTTTACGGCTCGCGTTCCCGGTATTCACTTGAGGGGTGCTCAGCCAATCCTATGCTCCGTATAAGTACTGGTTGCGCAGCAGGTCCGCAGCGAGCCCGGTGCATTGCTTGGCGGCCACTTGAGCTACCAAGTGCCAAGCTGGAGAAAGTGCCACTCCAGTCGGCAAAAGTGCGGAACCGGGCAAGACTCTCACTGTTGACGCTCATTAAGTTTTGCTCGTGCATTGGGTTTGACAGGAAAAGCTGCGCGGAGTCAGGCATACGTTAGGCGAACAAGGGCAACCTATCGACGCTAGATCACGATTGCTGTTGCTGTCAGGTGACATTAAAGGATCGCTGGGAGCCACATGAAACAGGACTGCGTATCCAATTATCTGCACATATCATACGTTTACAGTGACTAAATGCAAGCGGCCACGTGTCCATCACTCCCCACCGATTAACCAGCATGCCGATGCAACCCAAGCGCGTACACCTTGCTTGCTTGCCAACATCAGCGTGCAACTAATCGTAACAGAGGCTGGGCATAAAGAGTGTAACGAGTACCCCCCAACTTCGATGCAACACACAAAGAATCGTTCTTACAACATCCCCTTTTCAGAATACTGGCACAGCCCTCAATTGATCGACCAGCCAAAAACATTGTGGCATCGCACACATGCCGATGGGTTTGCCAACGTACGTTCCCAAACATACAGCAGCCAAAACCTCAAGTGCAAACAGCTGAAAGCAGATACATCGTCCTGACTCACCCCCAACTGAACGGTAGCAGCACACCCACCCCCCACCCTCCACTAACAACTAAATGCCTACGTACCGTTGCCCCTGTCCATTTGTGTTTAAACATAGGTGCCAGCGCCCCATGATGTAGTGCAATTCTGCTATTGTCCGCATCACCCTGTCAGAACAGCAGCAGGTTGTATTTGTCCTGGTGTCCAGCAAAACCCTATAACAAACAATCAAACAAAAACATCATATGCTGTATCACATGCTTATGAGCATTAGTCTCCTTATCCTACCTAACTGCCAAATGGCATTGCTCCCAGCATCTCCAACCTGCTGAGCAACATGCAGACCTGTATCAACATGCCATTTACTGACACCAGTCAGCGGATACAAGAGACTAAATGGCAAGAGCATGCTTGCCATCTACACTATTTTCTGTGCCTGCAGCACACCACGTTCCTGAGCATTACTGTTGTCACAATCAGCAGCAGCAATCATACAATGACCACTACAAACCATGTTCTATGTGGTCACATAAGCTCATTCTGCAGGTCGTGGAGCACTTCCATAACCGTGGCTCAGTATATTCCTAAGCAGGTTTGTAAGCACTATCGCCTGAGGGGCCACAGGTGCAAGGGATCGTCCAACAACCACAACATTTATACACAGCCACCAAATGCATACCACAATAGACATGAATGTATATGAGCACAGGGGCTAATGCTCCCCATCCACCCACCCCCACCAAGCCTTTATGATCCCATCACCGTCAATGCACATGCCCCACCCCTATTCCTTTACCATCCAACAGGCTGAACTTAATGGCTACCGACTACCAACATCCATCCCGTCCGCTACGTTAAGATGCCCTACACCCCTCCCAAATCACAATTCAATATCCGAATTACCAGTGGCATTCCCATGGCATTTCCAGCCCACATGTTAAAGAACCACAGCAGAGCCTTCCGAACCCTTCCAAATACCAAATTAGGCATGAACAAGCGGCGCTGCAGATATTGTACATATGCTGGGCCAGTATCTTCTTGAGTCGGGCCAATCCTAACCCTCCCAGAAAGCAATGCACCAGCACCAGCAGCAAACTGATAGAAGCCACCATCAGTAGCATCAAGTACAAAGCCCCTGCTGTGGCAGGGGCCACGCAATCACAACCCCCCATGTATATATGCCCCGTAAATCGTGCCATCCCTGGCACTCTACCACATGTTTATACCCCAAGCAATGGCTATTGAAAACTGAATGGCATGCAACATACTGCAAGGGGTGGCGAAGTGCATTATTCCAGCACCCAAAATGCAGCAACATGCAACCCTGCAGCATAAAATGAGTTAACATACAGGGCTTTATGGGCCCACTCCAAAGCTGCATGCCATAAACCCTAGCACCCTACCAAACACGCCGCTGGACAGCCCAAAGGGCACTATCCAATAACAGCGCCGACAGCTGCAGCACGACAATCTTTCATATACACAAACCACACGACGTCATCCAGCACCACATGACAATGAACACACCACAGGCAGACAAAGGGATACCCACATCCTCTGTGTAGACATCGCCACACTTTTCAAACACAGATACCAGGCTGGCATACACGGCAGGTATCCACAGCCCATATTGCATCACACATCTGCTGAAGCACCAACTTGCTTAACCATCACTCCGACTGTCAGAATATAGCAAAAGGCATGGAGCCTGGATCTAGCATGTTGTGGGCCAGAGAGGGCCCTGCACAATCACCCAAACCAGAGAGAGGCCGCAATGTCCTACCGTACAATCTCTCCCACACTGATTGGGCAATGCCAGGCACATATCCCTCCCTGAACCCTGCATGCTGCACATTTGCAGTGACATAACTAGACAAGTTATGCAGATCACCCAACAGAATTGCAAAAACTGCACTTGACCAGCACTAGGGGATCGAAGAGTGAGTTCGTAACAGCGCACGGTACCGAGCGACCGACATTGGGGCAAAAGCACCCTCCTATCACAACTCCTAATACACCGGCAGCAGCAAGCACAAGCTGCCAAAACCTGTATATGTGAGATAGATCACTGCACAGCTTTATAGCCACGCAGCACCTGCCACATGACTCCAACCAGTTTGTTATCGAAATGCCCCAAGCTGCCAAAACCTGTACGCATGCACAAACAATGCCTACAGTTGCCATCCCCACTGCTGCTGTGAGCGAGGCAGTACCTTAACGGTTTCTTCTTCTCAACCAAGCTTCAAAATTCAGCTTTTATCAGCCCTGAACCGACTGATATACGACATTGTATCCCATCCATAAGCAAACAGCTCTCCTCGGCTTGTACGAGGTAAACTACCACAACCCATCCATACAACAAAATGTTTGTGATGCCTCAAACCCATACACCCTTCACCCAAGCGACCCCATCACCACTGCGTTCACTCCTGCTGCTCATGACACTGCATTTCAACCACCTTCCAGCACACAAGGTCCCAACTACACTTGCTTCACTCTTCCTTCTCACCCCGCTGCACACCCAAGCCCTTTACAGCATCACCAAACCAGCTCCTCACACCCGCAACCACCTTCCCCACCTGTTCCCTAGGCTGCCGTGTCACCCTCCCCAGCTGCTGCTCCCACCCAAAAGGAGCATTCAACCCAGGCCCATCAAAATCTTCCTCTGCATTACTGCCCAGCAACACATACGCCAACGCCCCCGTCACCAAGAACAACGACGTCGGCAGGAACAGAGCAGTAGACCAGGACCCCGTCTGATCATACAACAGCCCCGTAAACGCCACACCCACAATACCTGGCACAGCCCCGCTAGTGTTCGTCAGCCCCAACATAGCTGACGAGTACTTAGGGCTTAGGTCCTGGTGAGTGCAGTACAACCCCGCCAGTGAAAAGCTGCTAATCCCCAACGCTGCTGTGATAAGTGCCACCGTAATGTTGCTATCCTGATCCGGGTTAGCTGCTGCTAGCAAGCAAGCAGTGGGCACCAGGAAGGCAATACTCTGTGCTAGCTTCCGTACTGTTGGCACTGGCACCCCACGAGCTATAAGCGCATCAGCAGCAGGACCTGCAGTAGCAGATGCTGCAATACCTGCAAGCGGCGGCAGTAGCGCTGTCTGTGCTGCATGCATCAGGTCCACTGATAGCATA
Source organism: Pseudopediastrum boryanum (assembly GCA_963556185.1). Lineage (NCBI taxonomy): Eukaryota > Viridiplantae > Chlorophyta > Chlorophyceae > Sphaeropleales > Hydrodictyaceae > Pseudopediastrum > Pseudopediastrum boryanum. The sequence goes on from OY744493.1 coordinate 605,031, forward strand.
TCTACGAAGTACGTTGGCAACCAGGCCAGCATGGTGTAATGGAACCAGTTGTTGCAGAAGTGGGTGTACATCAGCACTTGTACCGCCCGAGACCGGAGGAACGCCCGCCAAGGGATGTCTCCGGATATAGGACCCGCTGCATGACCCCCATGGCTGCCACCATGCGAATCCTCTGCTGCTGCTGCTGTTGAGGCCGTTGCTTTAGCTGCTACTGCTAAGCGATTCTGAGCCAGTAAGGCAGCTGTCTCAGGGTCCCTCTCAGCTATGGACTCCATGAGGTTCTCAAACCACAGCACCCACAGCAACCCCGCTGCCCCGAACACTACAAACACACTCTCCCACCCAAACTTTGTGATGAGCGCAGGTGCTGCTAACAAGCCCAAGATGCTCCCCACATGTAAGCCTCCAAAGACGAAAGACACTGCCCTGCTCCGCTCCTCTGCTGGGACAATCCTAGCCACCATGTCTGTAGCTGCTGATGGTGCTACTGCTTCCCCTAGACCCACTGCTGCTCTTGAGAAGCAAATCCCGGGGACTGTAGCAGCAAGTAGTGGCACTGCTGCTGTGGCAACTGACCACATGCCCACACCTATAGGCATCACCTTTCTGCCCCCGTGTCTGCTGGTGAGGTAGCCACCAGGCAGCTGGCTTAAGATGTAGCCCCAGAAAAATGCTGACTGGACAAGGCCGCTGACAGAGGGACTCCAGCCAAAGTCCTGAGCCATTGGGATGATGGCCACACTCATATTGACTTTGTCCTGCAATGGTGGGAAGCAAGGGTAGCAGGACCAGTTAGACAGGGTAGCTGTTGAGTCAACACATCTGAAGTGTCTTACTACAGGGCGTACCGCACAATACACGCCGTGTGTTGTCTGCTATCAAGATAGCATGCACATGCAGTGCAGAATGGCTTGCAGAAAAGGCTTCACCAGCAGCAGACATAAAAGAACTTTGCTGAGTGAGCTTGTGCCACTTGAATCAATACATGGCGCGACAGCTGGCTACTACTATTGCCTCGATGCATATTCACTCAGTTATCCTATCATTTTACACGTTTACCGGCTTCCGGGACTGGCAGCACTAGGTGTCGCTAGTTGGCAGTGACTAACTCACCATATTACATATGACAAAGGACATCGAAGCTCCAATAACCACCTTGTACCGTGATGGCAGCGTTTCCCACCACGCTGAGTATTTGCCTAGCAACTCGTTCGAAGGTCCGCTGGTCGACACCTCAGCTGCACCATCGTCGCGGGCACCGTCGACTGCAGTGCCTGCTAGCACCTCTTGCCTCACGGCCTTTGACAACCCAAGCGGCACAGGTGATGCGGCTCGGGATATACTGACAGCTGTCTTTTCACTGCCATTGCCTGGGGCTGCCTGAGCTCGAACCTGTCGCGACCGGAGTGGGAGACGGCCAAAGACCTTGTTTTGGACTGCACCGTGCTGCTCCACCAAACACGGCTGGCAACGCTGCAGCTGCATGTTTGCCTATTTCTCCGAGCAGGAAGCTGCCAACGGTCGGCTCCGTGTCCAACTATGCTGAACTAAGACCTCCTCAACAAGGACAACGCATGCACATAAGGTGCTTATCCTATTTGTGCTAAGACCTATTCCGTCTACTAAGCAAGCGCAAAGTGAGACTTAGCTATCCTTTGATACAGTGATATGCTTAGAACAGACCAAAGACGGGCTTCCGAGTCAGCGTGGCAATAAGTGGGTTGCCAATAGGAAGATGCAGTCCTATAAGCGTGTCGTGCAACTAATAGGCATTGGTCCCCATTCCGGCATCCTTGTACATAAACTTGGTGAAGGGTAACATGGGGAAGCAACAACACCGGGAGAAGGTGTGAGAAGATTAAACCTGTCAGACAGACGGAGCTTAAGTGTCAGACATCCGACTCTTGCTGATAATTCTTAGAAAACGAGCCGCGACTGGGGTTCAGCAAGCCGGTGCTGAGAATTTGAGCTGTCGAGGTGTCCATCTTCAGCAGCTACTTGCACCGCTTCAGCCATGTTGTTAGCAACCCCATCGCCCCGGGGCAGGAACCCATTCTCCATGATCTACTCTCAGGCATGTGGCCCATCTCAGCCTTGCGACCATTGAACTTCGCTCGCTTTACAGTGCGCAGATCTTCATTTCACCCTGCATTCATTTCAAATAGAATGCGCATGACCAGGAGTGCTTACGTGTAGCATTGCTACGAAAGGTTTGCTGTCACAGCATGAGGCCGGAGCCACTGGCCACCTGGCACAAGTTAACCACCAGCATCAAGTTGCTGTTATCAACACAAAAAGCAGCTGATGTTCTAACTACAACACGCATGATCGCCGATTCAGCAGCTGCATGCGCCAGACCTGGGGCAACGCGTCATTCCGCTACTTGGAGCATTTGTTGTTGTCTAAGTCTTCACACTCGGAGTTTATACGCTCACGCCCACAGCCGCCTTCTCCTTCACATAGGTGGACACCTCCTTTGCGAACTCGTAGCCAGACTCGACGCACTTGCCCAGGGCAACCCCACACACGTAGTTGCCCCCTAGCAGCATGCCATCCAAGCCAGCCTGCTGCAAGCCCTGCAGTACAGAAACACAAAGGCAGTGTTCCATGTTAGTAACTAAATGGCAGTGTTGTACTTACTGTATTCTCCCTTACATTTGTGCTTGCATATTTCTGAACATCAGTCGTTGAAAGCATATCAGCCAACAAACATAACAAACAACAGACAACTCAGGCCCCAGCTGCTGACTACCGGTATCTTCTCAATTCATTGGCAGCAAATTTACATGGTTGAGAGGAAATAACTGCTACAGGGCACAAGATTAGCTTCCCAGTACTATGACACATGAGGGGTGCATTTGATATAGCAGTGGAACTTGATATGGTTGGGTATCCCTCTCATTTGGTGGTCTGGAATCCTTTGGGTTTGGATCCACGCCATGCAATGGTGTGTTTGCTTTGGGGTCCGTTTGCACTTGTTGCAGTACTCCTATTGGTTGGTTGCTGGTCTGGACTCCATTGTTTTTGCATCCATCCGATGGTGCGTTTGGTCGTTTCAACCTAGCAGCCCTTTTGCGGTTACCGCACCTTAAATTGTTGTTTGTTTGTTTGTTATGGGAAACCTTCATGCAGACACCCGCACACCCTAATCCTAATCTAGTTTTTTGTTTGAACACTTCAATGTTTTGTTTTACATGAGATAGATCACTGCACAGCTTTTTGGCAGTGCAGCGCCCCCCGCATAACTCCATCCAGTTTGTTAGTATGTAGAGAGCAGAAATAGCGACAATGAGTCAACACCGCTAGAGAGCCAAGGCTGCCAGACCATTACATGTACCCTGCCACTGGGCTTCACTGCTCCGTTTTATGAATGTTCACAACATGGCTTTACGAACATTCATATAAACTTCACAGCACAGCTATGAAGCCCTGCGCAGCCCATGACGTGAATTTAGCAGCAGACATGCGCATGCCACCCCTTTAGTCTGCCAAGCACTCCATCGGGATACCCCAATCAGCTGCGTGTAGCTCAAGAAATTCGCAGTGGCTCTGCCACATGACTCTAGGTATCAGGCATGACCAAGTGCGGGTCCAGGAGGTGTGTTTTGTATTTCTATGTTCGAGGAATGTGACATTACAATCGCAGGAATCGAACTTTCGCCAGCCCAGCTGGTCCCAGTTATCCTAAATCGAGGCAAACTATGGTTAGGACAGAAAGTAACGTTACAACTAGGAATCGAACCTGAGTCTGTCCTGTGACAGCCAGGAATGCTAACCGACTGCGCCAATGTGAAAAGCTTAGCCACACAATAACTTCACACACCAGGAGATAATCGTACGTGTCTGGAGCATTGTCATCGCTGCATGGGGTCCAGAGTGTCTGCCATGGCTGCTATTGTGACAGCTTGAGGTGCGGGGCCTATGGCACTTTTTGCTTTGGCATATAATGAAATGTAACAATAGTGATGGGGTCCAGAGTGTCTGCCATGGCTGCTATTGTCACTCTCTGTTCTGAAGTTAAAGATTCCAAACATGGCTACCAGAGGCAAAGCAAGCCGAGCACAATCTGCAGCAACCTCTTGCCTAAAACATGCACTTCGGGTGTTTGCACTAGGCTTCTGGCTGTGTGTTTCTCAGCCTCGCAATAGCACCTCTTCATCTTCTGCTCTTCGAACACGGATAAACTGTTGGAGGCATGTGGCCTGGGCTGCATCGCCCAGAAGCTGTGCAGTGAATTTATACACCCAGCAAAGGGGGGGGGGGGGGCAAAAACGGTAAGACCCGATCCTAAGAATCTGGAATTGACCTCCAGACCCCCCTGCCCCCCCAGAGACTGTCCTCAGGGCTGCCCCTGCTATTTCTTCTGGGCTGTTCTAATGGTCAGCATGTGCTTGCACACTATAAACGACTTGGGTGGCATGGGTAGGTGGTTGTACCCCTCGACCCAGTGCTCACCTGCTTTGCTTCTTCCAGCACGTCCAAGTGCCCCACATTGAACTGTGGGATGGCCCGGGGCCACACCCGCACTCCTACTGTTCGTGGTGCAGCTGCATCTGGCTTGATCAGCATGGTGCGTAGGTCCTTGTCAACCTGTGGAGGACAGCAGCAGCAGCAAGAGCAGGTTGAGGGGAAATTCTGATTGCCCTGTGTACGAGTAACGCAAACAGGAGTTCCCAGCCTTGGGAAGAGAGCCCCGTACCTCCAACTCCTGTCTGTGGCAATGCTTTGCTGTTAGTTGGGCTGTAGCCTGCAGTTGCTATGACACATGGCTTGCCCCCAACACTCCGTTTTATTTCCATGATAATGAAATGTTACACCATAAGGAAGAAGACCTGAAGCCTCCTAGGCAGAACTTTGAGGTCCTCTTGCTATGGTAAATCATGGGTGTAAAAGGCCGTCACTTGTTCCAGGAAACTCTGTTCCCCTCTCTCTACACATAAACCCTGAAGCCCTTCCTCATACCTTCCCCTCCCACTTGGCCCAGATCAGAAGGCGCTTATTGCCTTGTCCTAGTTGGCCATTTCTCCTGAAGGCTAAACCACTTCTCAAACCTAACCTTTACCCATTTCTCCTACCTGCTGCCCCACCTTCGCTTGTGTCACTTTACCCTTATATGGCCTAAATTAGAAGGCCCAGGGTACTGCTTAACTTAGTTGGCCATGTTCCCTAAATCCTAAAGAGATTTTAAAACCCTAAACCCTAAACCCCTTTCTCCTACCTGCTGCACCAGCTGCTCTTGTGTCATCTCCGTGATCCCCCTGTTGGTGGCGCCACCAATGTAGTTCAGCAGCAGGATCTCACCACTAGGGGCACGACCTGGGAACAAAGAGCTGCTGTAGATGGTGCCCAGGGTGGTCACGCCCTGCGGGGTGCAAGAAGATAAACAGACCGAGGGTTAGGTGCAAGAAAACAGTACATTACAAAATGCGAAGGGTCAATGCACAGCTTTTGGGCCATCCAACGCACAAAGCATAACTCCAACCAACAAAAGAGCTGCTGTAGATGGTGGCCAGGGTGGTCACGCCCTTTATGATGCAAGTAGAGAAACAGAACGTTAGCACACACAGCCATTTCCTGCTCATCCTTGATGTGGACACGGCAAGATGAACTGAACAGCCTCACATACACCTATTAAAAGAACAGCCTCAAGATAGATATATTGAAGTACCTGCTCCATTTTAACATCCAGCATCTCTCCTTTGGCATTGATCCCCACCCCTTTAAAACCCAAACTTTTGAATTGCCAGTCCTCAAACTGCTCTAACGCCTCCACCTGAGACCTAGCGTGCAACTGCGGCCCAAACCCTAGCACGCTACCATCAGCAGCCTTGCCTGCTACCCTTTTACCAGAATGCCTCGATTAACCGACCTCGCTCCACTGCACCCTTCCTCTTGCCTAGTGGCCTTGGACCTGAAAGTCTAATTCCAAGCCATCCCCTGCTCCTTGGACCCTAGTGTTCTCTAAACCCTGGCTCCTTCTCCGTCTCACCTGAGACCTTGGCTGCAACTACGGCCTAAACCCTGGCAGACTAACATCAGCTCCTGCTACTCTCATAGAAATGCCCAGATTAAGCAACTTCACTGCACTGCAACCCAATGCAACTGCAATGCAATGCAATTCCAAGCCCTCCAGTACCCTCCTCCCTAAAACCCTAACGTTCTCTAAACCCTCCCCTCTTCCCCGTCTCACCTGAGACCTAGGGTGTAACTGCCCAAACCCTGGCACACTGCCATCCGCCGCTTTCCTGTCATCCCGCACCGCACTAACTGGATACGCCACCGTCACTGCTCCCACCGGGGGGTAGTCAAACTTATTCAGAGCAGCGGAAGTTGAAGGGGCTGTGTCTTTGACCAGGTCTGCTAAGACCCAGGCAGGCACTGTCATTGCTACGCTGCGGCTGCGGAGCTGTTGTTGGCCCTGGGGTGTGTCGTAACTCAGGAGGAAGAGACCTTCTGGGGTTTTGGAGATGGACTGGAGCTTCCAATTGCAGCGGATGCGATCTGGGGGAAGGGGCAAGCAAAACATTAATGAATCAGATTGAAGAGACCTTCTGGGGTTTTGGAGATGGACTGGAGCTTCCAATTGCAGCGGATCTATGAAGCAGCAATTAGGGACTGAAAGGGCAAGCAGAACATTGTTTGATTGATAAATGCAACCGCCACATAGACCAACTAATTGTGTCCCTTTCCGTGCTCCCTCCCATCTAGAATCACCCTGCCTTCCCCGCCCCCCACCCCTCCTTTCCCTGCCACGATCTCGGCCTGCTCCATCTTCTGCCCCTCTGTCCATCTTGTACCCCAAGCCTTCCCCTGTTCTGCCCCCTCCTCTGGGCCCTGCCCCTGTGCACCCCATCTCTCTTTCCCCGCCTCCATTTCCCACCTGCTATGTTCTAACCAACAGCCTCTGGCCATGTCTTGCACTCCCTAAAGCTTGCCACTTGCCTATGCCAATACCCTCCCCTGCCATCCTGCCCAACCTAGAGGACCCTCCCCCTGCTTTGGGCTGCTTTGCCTGCCCCCCCCCCCCCCCCCCATCCCCTGCCTTCACCCTAGCACCCTACCCCTCCGTCACATCTGAGTTCAACACTTGCTATTCCCGCCTGCCCTCTCCTCCTCAATCCATGTTCCCCTGCCAGCTTACCTTGCCCAGCCCTCCTCCTTTCCCCCTCTCTCCTCCCCCCCACTCCCCGCCTCTTCTCCCACTCCCTGTTCCGAATCTTACCACACCCTCATTTGCCAGGTTTTAACTCTCCTCCGTCCCCCTCCCCCCCCCTTTGTTGGAAAGGACGATTGAATGCAAGAGCTAAACCATAGCTCCCCCTGCCTCCCCCTTTTGACTCTTCCCACACCCTCACCTGTCAGGTTCCTAACGTCTCCCTCTCCCTTTCCCTTCCCCCCGCTCCCCCGTCTCTTCTCCCTGTCCCTCTCTGTCCTCACCCCCGGCCTCCCCGGCCCCCAGTACCAGTACCTCCTTCCTTCCCACTGCTCCCATACCCTCACCTGCGAGGG